>CM024558.2:4194741-4860474 GCA_014182405.2 Eucalyptus sideroxylon
CCCTCTTCCAAACAAAGCATTAAAGTAGGATCAAAAGATCATGTCCCGCTCATGTGTGCAAGTTAAAAAATAACCGTATATCTTTCTTGATGTTTCCAGATAACAGATGGGGTGTGTGAATCCTCCTATGCCCATTTAATGAGTCCTTATACTGCCCTATTTTCTACTCTTAACCGTATAAGAATTTTTATCGTACTTCAGCCTGCGATAGTTATATTTCTGTAGATTATTGAATTGTGATTTTAATCTTTTTTTTTTAGGTTGGATAAACTTAGCCTTCATTACTTGTAAGTAAAGACTGAAAGAAAGGAAAGATGGTCTCCGAACATAAAAGGTCCCATAAGGTTTGAGGAGGCTTAGAGATCCAATTACATGGTAAAATCTTAAGACGTTGGGCTTTAACAATCAGTCCATTTTATGCGTTTGGCCTCCCTCGCGCAATGTACTAGTTTGATTTTAATCTATTTGAGTGCCCAAAAATATAAGAAATCATCGCGGACAAGAATAGATCGTTGGACTTGTCTAACAAGCAACGGAGTTATTGTCGCATTCAAAAGAATAGAGGAGTGGACACATGTAACACGGTTTTGGTGGTTGCCGTGTCAAAACTGATATAAGATTAAGAAGTTTCGAGGCAAGCTGGTTTTTATTTTTGATCTTGTTCCTCGAAGCTATAAATCAATTTCTTTATGGTCGTGACTCGTGCGGTGAAGAAAGAAGATGGAGAAGAAGAAGGGCGGAGGCAACAGATGAAGAAGAAAATGAGAAAGACCGTGTGTCAGAGGGGAATTAATGGGGGAGAGAGGGATAAAGGGAGAGAGATGGACAAGCCTCTTTTCTCAATCCGGGTATATCTGATCACTCTCCTATGATTGTTAGAGTGCTTGATCCGGTGTTGAGAAGGAAGCCGTTTAAATATTTTCATTTTGGTCCGAACACCCGGATTACTCGTATTGCATCAATCAAGCTTGGAATATGCCAGTCTTCGGAGTGCCGATGTTCCGCCTAGTGTCCAAGCTGAAATTGGTTAAAGCTTGCCTCATATTACTCAACAAAGAGTTTTTCTCCGACATTTCGATGAAGACGGCTGAAGCTAGAGAAGCCCTTCGCATCACTCAGGTTGGGCTTCATGATGATCCTTCTAATTCATCTCTTGCTGACTTGGAAAAAAACCAGCGACGTGCCTTTGTCCAACTGCGGGCCCATGAGGAGTCTTTTTACCGCCAAAAGTCTCGTGTGACTTGGCTGAAAGAGGGTGATCGAAACACTAGATTCTTCCACAATTCGGTCTAGAACAGACAGACTAGAAACCACATCCTCTCGGTTATGGATTCATCTGGTGTTCTCATAGATGATCCAGCCCTTGTGCCTCAAGTGTTTGTGTCCTACTTCTCAAAGTTGCTCTCACCTCAGGCGTGCCTCTCAAAACCGTCTCTTCATGAGATGAAGGAGCTCATCCATCAACCTCTCTCGGATATTCAATGCAGCTCCATCTCTTGCCCGGTCACAGATTCGGAGATCAAGGATACTCTTTTCTCTTTAGCAAGAGGAAAAGCTCCGGGTCCTGATGGCTTTTCGGTTGAATTTTACAAGACCAACTGGGATCTTGTTGGGCCATTGGTTATTGAAGCTGTTCAGGATTTCTTTGCTTCGGGCTTCCTCCTAAAAGAGGTAAACAGTACTATCCTTACGTTGATTCCCAAAGTTCAGAATGCTACTGCAGTCACAGACTTTAGACCTATCGCATGTTGTAATACCATCTACAAGGTTATTACAAAAATTCTAGCTAATCGTGTGGCTCTTTGTTTTGAATGTTTTGGTTGGATCATCTCAAAATGCATTTGTTAAAGGAAGGAGAATTAGAGATAACATTCTTCTTGTTTAGGAATTGTTCTCTGGTTTTCACTTAGATCCTTACCTTCCGAAATGTGCTGTTAAGGTAGACTTTCAAAAGGCGTATGATACGTAGATTGGGATTTTTTGGAACTCACTCGCAAGCTTTGATTCCGGAATGGACCATCCATTTGATAATGGTGTGTGTGAAAACACCCAAGTTTTCGATTTCCATTAATTGCGAACTTCATGGCTTCTTCTCTGGAGGTTGAGGCCTTCGCCAAGGGGACCCTTTGTCGCTGTACCTCTTTACCCTTGTTATGGATGTGTTCTCAGGGATTTTAAATGCCCGTACTTCGGTGCAAGGCTTCAAATACTTTTGGAGGTGCAAGAAGGTAAAGTTGACCCATCTTTTCTTTGCCGACGATGTCTCTCTTTTGTCAAGCTGATTGGGTTTCCGCCACGATCCTCAAGAGAAGTCTTGATATATTCTCATCTTGGAGTGGATTGAGTCCGAACAAAAACAAGAGCGAGGTGTTTCTCTCGGGAGGCCCTGTTTCCATCGAGAGAATATTCGGCTTGCATTTGGCTTTCAGGAAGGTCGACTCCCAGTCCGGTACTTAGGGGTGCCCATCATTACTTCAAGACTTGGGAAAGCTGATTGTGCTTCGTTGATTGATCGTATTACCGCAAGAATTCAATCGTGGGCTCACCGCTTTTTATCCTTTCTTTGAAAGGCTCCAACTTATAAGGTCGGTGCTGCATTCTATCCAAGCCTTTTGGGCTAGTGTGTTTTCCGCCTATCTCTGTTCTTGATAGAATTGAACAACTGCGAAAGTTTACGTGGAAGGGCACCTCGCTTGGCCGAGGCGGTGCCAAAGTATCTTGGGATGACATTTGCCTCCCAAAAAATGAAGGTGGCTTGGGTATTCGGAAATTGAGAGACTGCAATCTTGCTTCCTTGCTTAAGTACATCTGGTTTCTCTTCACCGATAGAGAATCTCTCGGTGTCGTTGGATCCATTCTTATTTTTTAAAGAAGGACAACTTTTGGAACTCCTCCACACCCACTACGTGTTCATGGGCGTGGAAAAAATCCTTCAACTTCGAAGACACTTTAGGCTCTCTTTCTTTTGGAAGATTGGCCACGGTTCCTCTGTTTCCTTATGGCACGACAATTGGCTGGAGTGTGGCCCGCTTCTCTTACTTATCCCGCCGGACCTTGTGGAGAGCTGTCGCCTTCCAAGCTATTCAGTAGTGGCGGACCTTTATTCTCCCGTGGGTGCTTCTTTAAGAGAATCCCTCGCAAATATGGGAATTACTATACCCATTCTTTCGACGATTCGACCGCTTCACGGCAAGAAGATCCATCGGGTTCGTTTTCGTTGCCTCGCGGAAATACATCAGGGTTAAAAAGAATCGAGTGTCTTGGGCTCCTCTTATTTGGGACAATGACCTTGCACCCAGATTTCAATTTCATTTGTGGTTGCTCGCAAAAAATAGGCTGCCAACTCAGACTCTCCTTCTCTCTTATGGGAGGATTGAGTTCTCTGTTTGTGCTTTTTGCTGCTCCGTTCCGGACTCCGTGGACCACTTGTTCTTTCAGTGCACAACGTCTGCGACTCTTGCGTTCTTTTGGGCTTCTAGATGTAATTTACCTTGGAAGGACAGAGTTTGGAAGGACAACCTCTCTTGGGCTCTCAAATTCCTATCCGGCAAAGATTTCTTTCACAGTATTGCCCGTTTCTCTTTTGGGGCTTTATGCCATTTCATATGGAAAAAAAGGAATTCTATCATCTTTCGAGGTGATTCTTTGGTAATTCCGGCCATGAAGAATCACTTGATCAAGGTTGTGAAGGATAAGGCTCTTTTGTTCTCTAATGTCCCGCCTACTCCAAGAAACAAGCGAGTCCAGAGAAGTTGGGGGTTCGATCCGTCCATCTTCAGCTCGGCGTCCTCTTCCTAGCTCTCCTCCATCTCTTCAATCTTTGGAGGGGTGCCTGAGGGTCATTAGTCTATTTTTTTAATTGTAGTTCAGCCGAGTAGTTGCTGCTTTGTTTCCTTTTCTCTGTATCTTTTTGTTTCGGCACCCTCACACTCTCCCTGCCCCACAGCTAAAGTGTGAGTTACGGTGTCGAATTCTTGTTCATTTCTCCAAAGTTTAATATATATTCTTACCTTTTACCAAAAAAAAAAAGGGGAGAGAGATGGATTTGTTTGTTGACGGGGCGTGGAACGAACAATTGCGGGGACAAAAAGTGGAAGGAAGGGGAGAGAGAGAGAGAGAGAGAGGAGAAAGAAAAATCCCCCGTGACAAACGGAACTTTTGAATTTTCACTGGATGTAAATTTCCAAGATGCGTTCTATATATGGGTGGTTGAACTTTGGTTTGTTCTATATATGGGTGGTTGAACTTTGGTTTGGGTCCCCCTCTTTAATTTCTGGACTTTCCATGCATTTGTTCCGTTTACTGACTTGGGCTTCTCTTTATAGGACGGCACGACTCCAATTCTCCAATCAAGCAAGATTCATCCGATCCTCCTTCAATCGTTTCATATTGTGCCTCCACCCTCATCAAACAATTCTTCACCAATTTCTCCTTTCCCAAAAGTCGAAAAGAGTCATGTTAATGCTCTCAACTCCATGAGTATCTATCAAGTGTTGCCGCTCATTCTTGTTCTATTTTTGGCTATGACTAGCAATGTCAAGCCGAGTGATCGACAATGTACTTCATCTTGTGGTGATATTCACAATATAGCATATCCGTTTCGACTGAAGAGCGATCCAAAGAGGTGTGGTGACTCGAAGTATGAGCTAACTTGTGAAGATAATCACATTGTTCTATACTTCCGTGAGGGTCGATACTATGTGCAATCTATCAATTATTCCACCCCCCAAATCAGATTAATCGACAACGGGTTGCAAAAGGATAATTGCTCATCTCTCCCCAGTCATTCATGGGCTTCGTGGGCGCTGTACAATTTGAAGATCTTGTCTTACCCAAACAACCCATACCACATGGCTTGCAGTGGTCTATTGATCATTGTGAACTGCTCAAAGCCAATTAGCTCTCTACTCTACATTGCCATTGGTCCATGTATTGAGGGGTCGAACTCTTTCAACACATCATTGAATTGGAACTTGTATGCTTTGACAATCCAAAAGCATTAGATGTTAAGGATTTTTGCACCATTAGCCGATGGACATGGGTATCAGTTGATTTTGGGGATAAAGAGCAAATTAATCGTAGCTCCTACAACTATGAGCGCATCCATAACATCATGACCGATGGATTTGTTGTCTACTTTGGTCGAACTTTTCGAAATGCAATTTGGAAGCCAACTTTCTTTTGCTTCTTTGATTTCTATAGCATCTACAAAGGCCATCAGGGTTGCAGATCCTTTCTCTACACTGGTGGTAAGCATCGGTTGACAATGAAATTTTACCGCAATTTTGCATGATTCTGGATGCTCTTTCACTTGCTACTTTATCTTCTTAATTGGAAAATGAAAGAAATACTTAAAATCCAAAAAAATAATAACAGAATTTACATGTTATAGTATCAACATTTGCGTATTTGAAAGGTTTTAGGAGCTTTGCGTTACATTTTAAAATCGAAATATTGGAGTTGTTAGATTCGCCAAAATGTAAACAAGTGACCGTAGAAGACATCCCGAAAAGACTCATTATCAGCTGCACGTACACAATTGCCTGGATTGTACGAGCAGTTATATGACTAGTTTCTCGTTGGCATAGGGTTCAGATTTTCTCATTTTCTTAATTAGTTCCTTAATTAGTACTTAACTAATAATTCAAGAGACACTCGTTAATCAAGTCCTTAAAAAATTATATTCATGTATCAATATGAGGAAGAAAATTATTAATTAAAAATGAAAATCACTTTCTCTATGATTGTTTACTGCTAACAAAGAAATGGAGTTTCTTTTACCAGCTATTATCTATGGGAAATGACGCTTATTATTTCCATTTATTTGAAAATGCACGTATCCCACTTCTCATATTCTTTAGGACAAAATTCAACTTATACAGTGTATCTTGCTACTATGATTCCTAGTGATTTTTGTTTTCCGAACTATATTTCTTCAATTCCTTTTTCAGATAATTCCTTCCTTTCACAGGTGTAAACTTTTTTGCATTTTGGACAACTATAGAGTTTACAGCCTTACTAGGTAAGCTACAGTGATCCGTTCTTAAAATAATTTAAAAAAGAACTTATTCTAACCTATCAAAATTTTCCTTAGTATTTTTCTGTGCAGCGAAATTTGTCATCGGGACGCCATTTGTTGCGATATTTTTGATCTACAAGTACAGAAGAAGGCACTTAGCAATGGATAAGAATGTCGAAGAATTTTTGCAAGCTCATAGCCACTTTTTTCCCATAAGGTATTCTTACTTGAACATCAAGAAGATCACTAGAAATTTTAAGCACAAACTAGGTGAAGGAGGGTATGGTTCCGTGTACAAAGGAACGCTCAAAAGCGGAAATGAAGTAGCCATAAAGATTTTGAAGCAATCCAAGGCCCATGGCCAAGATTTTATCAATGAAGTGGCTACTATTGGAAGAATTCACCATATTAATGTAGTGCAGCTCATCGGGTTTTGCTTTGAAGGCTCAAAACAAGCTCTTGTGTATGATCTCATGACAAATGGGTCTTTGGATAAGCACATTTTTGCTAAGGAAGGTGATAAGTTTCTTGATTACATGAAAATATATGAGATTGCTCTTGGGATCGCGAGGGGGATTGAATATTTACATCGGGGGTGTGACATGCAAATACTACACTTCGATATCAAGCCTCATAATATTCTTTCAGATAAGAATTTTATTCCGAAAGTTTCTGACTTTGGACTTGCGAAACTTTATCCCACGGATCATAGCATAGTTTCATTAACTGCTGCAAGAGGAACCTTGGGATATATGGCACCTGAGTTGTTTTACAAAAGCATTGGTGGCATATCTTATAAAGCGGATGTCTACAGCTTTGGGATGTTGCTCATGGAAATGGCAAGTAGAAGGAATAATATAAATGCAAATGTAGAACGCTCAAGCCAAATTTATTTTCCATTGTGGGTGTATGACCAATTCGGTGAAGGTACAAGTGTTGAAATGGAAGAAGTCGTAGAAGAGGAAAGGAATGTGATTAAAAAAATGATAATAGTTGCACTTTGGTGCATACAATTAAACCCTGACTATCGCCCTCCAATGAACAAAGTCCTAGAAATGCTGGAAGGAGATATTGGTAAACTTCATATGCCTCCAAAACCGCTTATCTACCCACCAGATGTGTCAGTTAACAATGACAAATTCGAGATGGAACTAGAAATACTCTCTACTTCACTGCGTGCTTCAGTAATTTCAACTAGTTCTCCTTTTAGAGATAACAATGTTGTTTAGAGAAGCTTGTGTTGTTTCATTGGAAAAGCTTTGTACGTTTGTCCACAATCTAGTATTACGTTGGGAGAGAGTTGAGCTAGTTTATCTCGACCCTAATTACTTTGAGATTGTCTTCTTTTGGCTCTTATATTAATGTTGTGTTATTGTACATATAGTTTTACTTTCTTGCACCTTCATAAGGACAAAAAATTTGTCAGAAAGCCAGGACAAAAATAGAGGAGGAAGGTGATGGCCATTGTGAATTGTCCTCCCTCGTTACGTGATTTTGGATAATGCCAATGAAAAAACTAACGATAACCCAGGATCTTACTCCTATATGCTCCATTGCCACCTATGATTTCTCGATATAGAAAATAACTAATTTCAACTTATAAATTCATTATCAAAGAAAACATATATGTATACATTTTGTAGAATGGACACCATCTATCTATGCTAAAAACAATTTTTATCAAAATGGAAAAGAAATAATCTTGAATGAAACAACTCAATGAAGCTTATTTTTGAAAGAACTCATAATCCTTTTAAAAGTTGACATGAAATTATCAATGAGTAATAATATCTAAAGATTACAATTTTCTCTTAGATCACTCAGTTAAGGTGATTTCAATAAATGAAAATTCATCTATACCTGATATTGGCCATGGAGGGAAGGGGGAGAAGGAGAGGCAACCCTCTACTTGCCAAAAAAATTAACAAAATTTTCAATTATGAATCTGAAGTAGGCCTTTTTTTATTTATTTATAAAAAAATGAGGGAAATGAAGTTTGTTTTATATAAGAACTTTGAGTAACCATCGTAAATGCAAATGAGTGAACTGATGTCCAGCCAAATTTTCAATTGGCGGATAATCTCATCCAAAATTTCATGATTTTACCTCTAGATTTATGAACAGGTGTATGAACTAGAGGATCGTTGCCTTGGAGAACAATTGCTGAACAATTTTTGACCATAAGGTTGTTCGCCGAAAAAAAATTGCTCCTTACACCTTTCAAGTTCTACCCCGCGAGCTCCATCCCCAGCTGGAGGAGTAGGAGCATCGATTACATCTAAGGAGTTTGTTGATACCTAAATTTTACGATTTTATTTAGGATTTAATTGTGTAAAAAATTAGGAATTAGTCGCTAAAAAAAACAACAAAACAACAAAAAATAGAAAAACAAAAAAAACGCCTTGAGGTCGAGTCGGGCCGGATCTGGCATTGGCCCGGCCCACCGCCCGCTTCTCTTTCCCCTGCGCGGCCCAGGCCCGTTTCCCTTTCGGCCTGGCCCACGCCAGCCTTCTCCCTCCTCCGACTCGCGCGCGCAAACCTGCAAAAAAGGAAAAAAGGCAGCAGAGGTCAGAGCAGAGAGGGGCAGAGGGGCATCGGGCAAGGTAAAAAAGCAGAACGGGAAGAACAGAAAAAGGGGGAGAACAGAAGGACGGGAGAGAACGGAGAGAGCAGAGAAGGAGGGACCGAAGAGACGGAGAGAGCTTGAGCGAGAGAGGTGCTCGAGAGTGAGAGCTGGAGCGAGAGAAGTACTTGAGAGAGGGTGGAGAGCCAAAGAGAGGCTCGACCGTGCCCGGAATCCGGCTCCCCGACGCCCTTCTTCTGGAACTGTGAGAAACCGAGAGAGCTGAGGAGGAGCTGAGAGGAACCAGAGAGAAACCGAGAGGGAGGGAGAGCGAGAGAGGAGAGGACGACCCGAAGGGAGAGAGAGAGCTCGAAGGAAAGCTTCGCCATCGTCAGTCGTCCGCCCGAGAGCCGCCGTCCGCCACCGCGCCCCACCCGAACCAGGTAAGTCCCCTGGGCTTTTGTGTGTGCTCTCTTTCTCGGGTACACCAGACCGGAGCTCGTGGCCGTTCAGTTCACGCGAGCTGCGGCCTGCATCGCCTTACTTTTTGTTTCTGATGTCTTGTTTGTCGTGTGTCGAAGATCCCATTATGGTTCGAGCTTCGTTGAGCCAAAAACCCCACGTTATAGTAGCGTGCCTCATGTGTTTGACAAAATGTCGCAGAGAGAACTGAGAAGCAACCGGATTGAATCTCGGTTTGGTTCGTGCTTGCTCTTATATACGTCGGACCGTGCCTGCCTTTGATGTTTCCATTGCGATTTCATACGATTTTCGTGGAGCAATCGTGTATTCGAGCTGCTTGTGGTGTTTGGCATACAACTGCAGTAGTGGAAGTCATGGTTGGTAGTCCTACTTTCGGTAAATGCTCATTCAAAAACTGCAGTAGTGACAAATGGATGTGATCGGTGGGCGGTTTAATTTTTTTGTAAACTGATTTCTTTTTTTTTTTAATGTAAATATTCAAGTTTAATGAAATTCAAGTGTTTAATGATAAGTTGATGATGGTTGCTTGGTCAATCACTTGCTATTTTATGATGAGGTGGTAATGATGATTATTAACACAATCACTTGGCCAAATGCTTGCTGTGATCATAGATGTTTCATATACTCTTGTTGGCCAAATGCTTGCGGTTAGAATTGTTGGAAAGCCATAAGCTATACTGTTGTTAGCATTTTCAATCATCTTTTGGCTCTCACATGTTCAGTTAACAAATTATGCCTGGTTTTGATTTCTCCTTTCCCGGAGTTCTGTCTTTGTGCTTGTATTAAGGGGAATATTCGATAGTACCATTGAGAAAGAGTGATTTCTATACATCCATCAGCACGAAAAGCCATTTGAGAAAGAACTGCTCACACTTTGCAATAGAATAAAGGTGGATATGTATATAATGGAGCACTCTGGGTAATAACAGAGTTCGAAACAACTGAACAAGAGCTCAGGATCCTCTAGTTCATGTCATTACAAGTTTACAAGGGAGCTTCTGGTATATTCAGATTTTGTTTCCAGGAATCAAATTTCAATTGATAGGCACAAGCCTGTTCCCTTCTCTTCAATCTTTTCTGCTTCTATTTTCCAGGGGCTTACTATAGACCAAATTGAAGCGACAACTACAGAGAGTTAAAAACTGGGCAAGCTTTTTCGATAAAGACCGTTAGCCATCATCTCATTGCTGCTTATCTCCATCAAAGTCATCGTTTCTCTGGAAAATCGAATGTGCCCCACGTTACTTCAGCTGAATTCCAGCAATAAACGGTGGGTTCTGCTTTGCCACCTGAATTTTGTGCCCTTCTCTTTCAACTTGGAAAGCAACGGGTAGAAATCTGAGAACTGGGATGAGTGGACCTGATCTTCGTCCAATTTCGAAACTCCCTTCAAGGGCAAAGCAGTGCCGGAGATAGGTGTGTTCATTTTAAGTATCTTTGCTTGGATTATCCACAGTTGTGAGAATATGATCTCTCAAATATTCGGGGAAAGTCGCTGGTGATGAAGAAGACCACCTCTGTGAACAGGGTTTTCGTGGACCGCATAGCTCACTTCCTCTTGATTTCGTGAATCTGGAGTTTCACTCCCTCGCAGACTGGGAACGCATAAATTCCTCAAGGAAATCTGCAAAATATCAAACTGTCATGACTGCTATATAAACGAGCATTGCAATTTACAATTGACTGCTATTCCCGCATGGCATGATTCGCCACTTTTTCATGCAATGAGGTTTTGACGCATAAGATTTTCTTCTCCAGAGGTTTCGGACTTGTGGATGCATTCTTTTGTTCTCTTTTTGAGAGAGAGAACCTTAGAAATTATCGTCTTATCTACCGAAGAACACTAGTGGCATCCAGTCAGGTATAGCCTTCTCAAGGTTTTCAAGCACTGGAGTCCTGGAACATCCCCTGCTTTCTCGCAATTCACCGTGTTCAGCTCCTCCAAGTTCTCCAATTCAGACAGATCAGAGACCGTCTCCGTTGCCATGCAGTCTGCAATATTAAACTCTACCAAACTCAATGGAAGAGGCCGAAGAGACTTGAGCTTCTTAAATTTGTTAAGCCTCATGAAAACGATGTTTTCCAGTTTTCCTATCAATTCTGGAAGCTCTGCGACATCATAATGGACCATGGTAGTGAGAGGCACCTCGAAATTCTAGGTCACCAACAAATTCAGGAAGTTCAGTCAGGGAGACGCACTTCATAATACTCAACAATTCAAGTTTCCTTCCTCAATGACCGCACCGAATCACGTAGGTCCTCTGTTCCAGTATCATTAAGTGTGAGTTCTTTGAGAGAAGCCATCATTCCCACAAGGGATCCACGATCAACAAAGAAAGAAAGCGCACGAAATTCTAACAAATCAGAACACTTGCGCCGGTTTTTGGACGCGTGAAAACTACCTCGCCAACAGCATTGCCCTACTTCCACACCTACACTGTCGACCCTCCATTTCCAATCGAGTGAATCGAGCAAACCCGAAGAATCAGAAGTAGAGTCGAAGAATCCTAGCCTCTTTAAGCTCCTTAGATGTAATCGAACGCTTCTTCATCCAGCTAAGGAGGATGGAGCTTCCGAGGAAGAACTTGAAAGGGGTGAGAATCGATTCGTTATGGGCGGGACAGACCTGAGGGCAGGAAAATTTTGGACGAAATTTGTTTAGCAATTGTTCTTCAAGATGACGATCTAGAGTAAAGTCAATTTACTGTATTTATATATATATATATAAATCTATATTGTTGTAAATATTGTGTTGTGAATATATAACAAAGAAGAGATTGAGAAGAGAAAACAAGTGAATACTAGAGATAGTAGAGAAAGCCAAATATTTCACTGTATTGTGATTGTTATTCTGTGTTGTTGTACATCAAAACTAAACTCCTATTTATAGGAGAACAAGAATGTATTTATTATTAATATCAATATATAGAATGATACATGTACTGAATAAGGGAGATGAACGTTCATTGTATAGGGAGATGTACTTAGAATATATGATACAAATGTACCATAATAAGTACATTAGATAAGATGAATATAATGAATATTCATTCATATATTCTATTCATTTATGTATTTCATAACACTCCCCCTTGAATATTCATCATATTCATTACGAATGTGCATCGAATGATATTGCCTCATTAAAAACCTTAAGCCGGAAAAATCCAGTGGGATAAAAACTGGACAAAAGGGAAAAAGAGTGCAGAGCACAAATGTTATGATTTCTCCCTTTTATGGATGCCTTAATTGCCTCGTTAAAAATTTTAAGCTGGAAAAACCCTATGGGAAAAAACCGGACATAAAGAAAAAAGAGTGCAATGCATATATAGCCACTCCTGGGCTAATCATTATTGCATCTTGTGAACTCGCCGCATATCAATGCTACAATGTATAGTTCATAATATCTCCTCCTCAATTAAGCCATATAGCCACTTCTAGGGCTAATCAATCTTGCATCTTGTGAACTCGCCGCATACCAATGCCATATACTAATTTCTCAAAAGTTGATGTTGACAATGATTTGGTAAAAAGATCTGCAAGATTATTTATTGATCGAATCTGTTTAACATTAATTTGTTGACTTTCTTGGAGTTCATGAGTATAGAAAAATTTCGGTGAGATATGCTTGGTCCTATCACCTTTGATATATCCTCCCCTGACTTGTGCAACATAAGCAGCATTATCTTCATAAATTATAGTGGGAGAATTTGTAACCGGTATTAAGCAACAAGAATTATGAATATGTGTTATAACGTATCTTAACCAAACACACACTCTTCCAGCTTCATATAAAGCAATAATCTCAGAGTGGTTAGAAAATGTAGCTACTAGCGATTGCTCCGTAGAACGGCAAAAAATAGCGGTGCCGTTATAACAAAATAAATACCCGGTTTGAGAGCGAGCCTTATGTGGATCGGATTTATATCCAACATCAGCATATCCAACTAAATCAGAGTTAGTGGAATCCTTGAAATAATATAATCCCAAATCTATGGTTCCTCGGAGATAGCGGAAAATATGTTTAACTTCATTCCAATGTCTCCGAGTTGGCTCAGAACTAAAACGCGCCAATAAATTTACCGCAAAAGCGATATCTGGTCTTGTACATTGTGCCAAGTACATCAAAGCCCCAATTGCATTGAGATATGGTACTTCAGGACCAAGTATCTTTTCATCAGATTCTCTAGGACGAAATGGGTCCTTTTGGGGATCTAGAGATCTTACAACCATAGGGGTGCTCAATGGATGAGCTTTGTCTATGTTGAAACGTTTAAGCAATCTTTCAACATATGCTGATTGATGGACGATTATTCCATTTGCTTTATACTCAAGCTCTAGATCAAGACAAAGTTTGGTTTTACCCAAATCTTTAACTTCAAACTCCCTTTTCAAATATTCAGCAGTTTTAGCTAACTCTTCTGGAGTTCCAATTAAATTTATATCGTCGACATAAACTGCTATAATAGCAAATCCAATTTCTGATTTCTTAATAAACAAGCATGGGCAGATAGGATCATTTTTGTACCTTTCCTTAATTAGGTACTCACTTAGACGTTGATACCACATGCGACCGGATTGCTTTAACCCGTACAAGGATCTTTGCAATTTTATTGAGAATAAATTGCGGGGAGTGCATGCTTCAGGTATTTTGAATCCCTAAGGAATTTTCATATAAATATCAGAGTCTAATGAGTCATATAGATATGCCGTCACAACGTCCATAAGACACATTTCCAATCTTTCAAAGATTGATATGCTAATGAGAAAGCGAAATGTAATCATATCCATCACAGGTGAATATGTCTCATTATAATCAATCCCATGTCTCTAGGAGAATCCATGGGCAACGAGTCGGGCTTTATACCTGACAACCTTGTTTTTCTCATTTCATTTTCAGATAAATACCCATTTATATCCAACGGGCTTTACATTATCGGGGATACGAGTTATAGGTCCAAAAACCTCTCGTTTAGTTAGGGAATCTAATTCAGCTTTAATTGCTTCCTCCCACTTATGCCAATCTTGCCTTTGATGACATTCAATAATAGATTGTGGTTCACAATCATCATCCATAATTTGATGAGCAACGAGAATGCAAAAGCATCATCAATGATGATTTCATTTCGATCCCAAATTTCATTACAATATGTAATGGAATTCTCGTATTCCGGGGCTAGTGCTCCTTTCATGGGTTTGCGCCTCTTCAGGGGCAATAAGCTCTTCGAGAGCAAGCACAATGCCAGGCTCTTCTGGAGCAGATTCCTGATTCTTTCCCCTTCGTTTTCGAGGAGCAGTATCTTTTGATCCTATCGGTCTGCCACTCTTCAAGTGCGGGGGATTTTGATCCATTTTAGCCTGTTCTTCGGGAACAGCTATCCTAGCTGGAGCATTTACAGTTGGAATATGAGACTTCGTTACCTTAGTAGCATCATTAAATGCATCAGGAAGTCTATTGGCCATAGCTTGTAAATGGATTATGTGCTGCACCTCGTTTTCACATTCAGGGGTCCTTGGGTCTAATTAAGATAAATTTTTCTCATTCCAGGAAAAAACCTTAACTGATTTTTGTTTTACAGTCATGGAAATTGTAGGTATCTTAATTGATGGAAACCTAGTCTCATCGAAATGACAATCTGCAAACCTGGCAGTAAAAAGATCACCAGTAGTTGGTTCCAAGAACCTAATGATAGACGGTGAATTAAACCCAACATAAATGCCCTAGTGGCGTTGGGGACCCATTTTCATCCTTTTTGGCGGTGCTACAGGCACCTGTACTGCACAACCAAATGTGCGTAGATGTGAAATATATGGTTCATAACCAAGAACCATTTGAAGGGGAGATTGTAAAATCTAGCAGTGGGGCGTAATCTTATTAGAGCTGCAGCATGCAAAACTGCATGACCTCATGCTGTATCGTTGAGATTCGTTCTCAATAATAGAGTGCGGGCAATGATTTGGATACGTGTAATCAAGGATTTTGCCAATCCATTTTGAGTATGAACATATGCAACCGGGTGCTCAACCTCGATTCCGAGTGAAGCACAATATGTATCAAAACTCTTTGATGTAAATTCACCAGCATTATCCATCCTTATGCTCTTAATTGGATAATCAGGGAATTGTGCCCGGAGCTTTATAATCTGTGCAAGTAAACGTGCAAATGCGACATTGCGCGTAGATAATAGGCAAACATGGGACCATTTACAGGATGCGTCCACTAATACCATAAAATATCGAAATGGTCCACTTGGTGGTTGTATTGGTCCACAAATATCACCCTGAATTCTTTGCAAGAATAAAGGAGATTCAAAATTAACCTTTGTTATAGAAGGTTTGATAATGAGCTTTCCTTGTGAGCAAGCCTCACAATTATAATCTTTGGACAACAGTACCTTTATATCCTTTAAAGGGTGCCCTTTTGTATTTCGAATTATCCTACGCATCATTGAAGCGCCAGGATGACCAAGGCGATCATACCACAGTCCAAACTGATCAGGGCTTACCAATCTCCAGGATGTGGTGGCGTAGGTTTCAATAGCTTTAATCATGACACAATACAAACCCATAGAAGAAGATGAAGTATAAGTTGATCAATAAAAAGAATACCCTCATTGCAAAAATTACTTACTCAGTCGGTAGATCCTCGTGCTGATAACGTGTTGTAAAATATTGTGTTGCGAATATATAACAAAGAAGAGATTGAGAAGAGAAAGCAAGTGAACACTAGAGATAGTAGAGAAAGTCAGATATTTCACTGTATTGTGATTGTTATTCTGTGTTGTTGTACATCAAAACTAAACTCCTATTTATAGGAGAACAAGAATGTACTTATCATTAATATCAATGTATAGAATGATACATGTACTGAATAAGGGAGATGAACGTTCATTGTATAGGGAGATGTACTTAGAATATATGATGCAAATGTACCATAATAAGTACATTAGATAAGATGAATATAATGAATATTCATTCATATATTCTATTCATTCATGTATTTCATAACATATATATATATATATATATATATAATTGCCCCTGTTTTAGTCTTTGGAAACAGTTGCCATGCCAACATTTAACAAGAAAGTGAGTTCAAATCATTATTTGAGATTAAATTGGTTACCTCATGACTTTATTTAAAACAATGTTCAATCTAGAATTTTTTAAAAGAAAATTTTACACTTTAAATCTATATTTGAAATTTTCCCACAAGAATAAAAATTACAAATATCTGCTATAGAGAATTTAATCTCATATTTAGTTTCATGCTCAAACTTTTTCTTTAGAAAAAAAGCATATCAAAATCCATGCCAGTTAAATTGCAATATAATGCATTCAATGGGAAAGATGTCAATTGCAAAGACGTAAACGAAGACATAATCTCATCTTTATCTTAAATGTATAGACAATTGTATTGAGTTATCTCTTTCTTCATATTATTATTCATGTAATAAATTCTAAGTTTTAGGTAACATTATATATACACCGGTCGTCTTAAGTGACGTGGTCGGTGCTAACGTGGATAATTTTAATAATATATATATATTTTTCCGTTCTTTGTCTTCCCTTGTTCCTCTAGTTAGTCGTCGGGTCTTGGCAATTGATCAAAGGCAAGGATTGGTGAGATCAACCTTTCCGTCTAAAGCTCGCTTTTGCTAGCCACTGGTGAAGTGAGCCTCGCCTGCTCTTGGCATGGCTCCACCTCGTTGTTGCTAGGCACGGATAACCTCGCCATATTTGGCTAGGTGAGGTTGGCCTTGCTAGTCAACCTTGCTAGTCGACCTTGTCGGCCCTCGCCTTTAATTGGTCGTTGAGGCTTGGTGACTAGCTATAAGAAGAAGGGAAGGAAAAAAGAGAGAGAGAGAAAGAAAATTAAAAAATTAAAAAAAAAAGGAAACAGACATAGTGGTGCTGCGATACTATATTCTCGGAATACCAAGTGTCTTTAGATTAAACATACTTAAATCTTGTCTAGTCAACAGACACAGTTGTGCCTCCACTTACTAAAAGTCTAGCGTGCATCAATCCTTAAATTAGTTTTACCACCGGAGAACACTATATATTGTTGGAGTACCAAGTGTCTTTACTAATTGACGTTTGTGCATCTATGTTGCCATTCGTCACCCAAAGCTGCAATCTATCAACCACGACTTGACAACTCACAAAGGGGATCGCTTATATAAGATGAAACCTCCCTCACTATCTAATCTCGCTCTTCTTGTGCAATTAAGATCCTCAATTCCCTCTTGCGGGAACTAATTCGAGTGCCGGTGGGCGATCCGGCCTTAACCTGAATTCCGTGATGCAAATTGATTTATGCAGCAGAGTTTTGGTTGATTCGGTGATTCTTAAGTCGTGCATCAAAGTTTTGGTGCCGTTTTGTGGAAACACAATCTTGAGATGATACTCATGTTCTTGGAACTTGTTAAGGATTATCTGAAACAAGTCTCGTAATAATTCCCCTTTTCTATTGCTGCCTAAGGAGAGCAGGAAACCGAGGGGGATAGAATTTGCATTAGCATCAGCTCCGATGGAAATCGTCTTTTCGGATGGGTTCTCTTCGTAAATTGTTGGGATTGCACCCCTACTACAATCGACCGGGGAGAGCAATGATGGGGGCAATAATGCCATATTGATCCGACCCAAGAATTTATAAAATATCAACTTATATATGTAAAAACAACCACGATTTCGTCGCATTTTTTATCCTTCAAAAACTACTTTTCATAAAATAGAGTTAACCATTAAATTTCATGAACCACCCGAGGACCCCCAAGTTTGTTTCACTCAAAAGGATAACTCTCTTCAATCTAGTAATTTTTTTCTTTTTATGTATCCATGAAATTCTGCGCTGGCTCAACTCCAGCACTTTATACGGAAGTATTCTAATTTCCAAACTATCAGCCATCCATAACACCCAATTTGAAAAAGAAAAGAATAAAGGGTAATACAGATGATGTATTTTAAAAAGAAAAGAAAAACAGAAAAGGAAGATAACAAAAAGCACATCTTCACCGTCATTGCAACCATCTGGTCTGTGGCTTTGTCAGAAAAATCTCACACAAGAGTTCCTGAAAACGAGCCGACTAGCTGAATTCCTCAACAGCGCTTTTTGCCATCGTATCAGCGTCGACGCAAGCAGCCGTTTCAGTCTGCAGCTCCTTCGCCATATTCTGCTAAAGCGCTTTAACCACTGTAATTAGAGATGCAAATGGTCTATCGCAGGAACACCCATAATTCGTGATGAAATTCGGCAAATCAATTAATGCCAACAAGAACAAACTTATCACATTCGAAACAGATTTGCCACTCAGGCCACCGTGCCTCAAAGCATAAAAAAAAGTTAAGAAAAATGCGAAAGAGAGAAATAAGGAATTTTCTATATATTTTGATATATTCATAATGAGGATTATCAGCCTTTTTGTAGGTTTTATGAAAGACTAAATAAGATGACATATAAATTAAGATACGTAAAATCATAGAGGATATTTACATAATCTTGAAAGATACAAAAATCATCCTAATTTTCCTAAATAACTCTAACAAAAAAGATACTCAAAACTCAAAAGAGTCTCCAACTACTATTTTAGTGAATAGCCAATGGATCAGTATAATTTCATATGGTAAATGTTAGAAGTTTCTCAGAATGTATCGATTAGGATTTATTAATTGTATGAGCCCATTCGAATAAGGTAATAGTTCGGTTATGTGCTAATAGGAACATATAAACATCCCATTTTTTGATCAATTTACAACATGTAATTTGTACATAAAGTATAATTGCTTTTTCAACATTTCTAGCGAGTGTCAAGAATGCACTTATATTATTCTTTGAATGTCATCTTTTTCTTAGCGCAAAGGTAATGCAACATAAGACACGGCAAGAGTCTTGTGACTACTTATATCTAAAAGTGAGAAAGCATGATTGGCGCGAGCTTCCAAAAAGCAAGTCTGTCAATTCTTCTTGTTTTCTTACCTTTGAACCACCTTTTTGCGCAAAGCAAATTATCCCTATCAAATTTTATTTAATAGCCAAACCTGGTTTTTTGTTCTGCATCTATATAGCTTTTTGAAACAAAATTGGTTCATTATATCAATCCACCATAGTTAAATGGAAGTGGAGACCAAAATAGATATCAATAGTTTGAAGTGATTGCACCAATTGCACGCACAAATCTCCAATCCACATCAAACACGATTATGGTTGCTTTTGTCGTCAATAATTCTATAAGTATGGGTCCCTTTGATTCTAGCTAAGAAAGACACATTCCGTATCGTGCCCGTCAATCATTTGGTTAATTAATTATGATTATTATTATTTATTATTTTTTTTTATAGAAAATGTAAAGACTATTCTCAATCAGGGTTGGCCGCCGGGCCATGCCCATTACTCCACTAGTAATATTAACTTCGACTTTAATTTTTTGATTTGATCCGTTGACTGACTTGGTCCTTTTTTATTGAACAAGGTGACTCCAAAGTCCCCCATTGAACAAGATTCATCCAATTTCTTTTCAATCTTTTCATATGGTGCCATCTCCACATACCCCAAGCAGTTCTTTAACAATTTCGCTTTGCCCAGAGACAAACAAAGACCTGATTAATACTCTTAGCTCCACTGATGTTTATGCAGTGTTGCCGCTCCTCCTTGTTTCAATGCCACTCCAAGTAATTCGTAGTACGTTGCTTCATATTGTGGTAACATTCGCAATATAAGTTACTCATTTCGATTGAAGAATGAATCGAAGGGGTGTGGTGAGCAGAAGAATGAGCTGGCTTGTGAAGATAATTGCATAGTTCTTTATTTGTGTGATGGTCGATACTTCGTGCAGTCTATCAATTATTCCACCCACCAAATCAGATTAGTTGATGGTGGGTTGCGAATTGATAAATGCTTGTCTCATCCTTGTCATTCATGAGCGGTGTATAACTTCAAACACCATATTGACCCAAACAACCCATAGAAAATGGACTGTGATGGTCCATTGGTCATTGTGAATTGCTTGAAGCTGATTAGTTCTCCATTCTACATCGCCACTGGTTCATGTATTGAGGGTTGTAATCTTCCAACGCATTATTGAATTGGAACTTGTAGTTTCTCGAGCTTATTAATGACTGATGTACACTCTATATAGCCTCACTTTAATAAAATAAAAGGCTTCTAATTATACCAAACTGTTGAACACGCTATAAGATTCTCTTCAAAGATGGTGATGGAACACGCTATAAGAAATAAAAATTGTGTATAAAAAGGAAGTGATGGGGAGAGAGACAGATTTGTTTGTCAACGGATGTGGAGCCAACAATCGCGTGAAGAGAGTTGGAAGAAACTTTTGAATTTTCAATGGGTGTAAAATTTCCTATGATCATGACTCGGGCGTTAAAGGAGGGAGTTGGAGAAGAAGGGAGATGAAAACGAATGAAAGTGAGATTTTGTGGGACTATTGCCATTTGTTCTAAAAATTTATGTTATTTAGATGAATGCATGATTTGTTACTTAAATATTCTAACACTCTTTTTCACGCTTAGTTTGGTTTTTTGCGTAGTACTAAGTATGGAATTATAAGGGCCCGACCTGGTAAGATTTGAACTTAGGACTTTCAGCTCTGATACCAAGTGAGATTTTGTGAGATCACTACTAACTGTTCTAAAAATTTAAGTTGTTAGATGAATGTGCGATTTATTATCAAATTTTATTTAATAGCCAAACCTGGGTTTTTTTTTATTTTGCATCTATATAGCTTTTTGAAACAAAATTGGTTCATTATATCAATCCACCATAGTTAAATGGAAGTGGAGACCAAAAGAGATATCAATAGTTTGAAGTGATTGCACCAATTGCACGCACAAATCTCCAATCCACATCAAACACGATTATGGTTGCTTTTGTCATCAATAATTCTAAAAGTATGGGTCCCTTTTGATTCTAGCTAAGAAAAACATATTCCGTATCGTGCCCGTCAATCATTAGGTTAATTAATTAATTAATTTTTTTTTATAGAAAATGTAAAGACTATTGCTTAGAAAGTAATTGGGGGCCTCAATCAGGGTTGGCCGTTGGGCCGTGCCTATTACTCCACTAGTAATATTAACTTCGGCTTTAATTTTTTGACCTGATCCGTTGACTGACTTGGTCTTTTTTATTGAACAAGGTGACTCCAAAGTCCCCAATCGAACAAGATTCATCCAATTTCTTTTCAATCTTTTCATATGGTGCCATCTCCACATACCCCAAGTAGTTCTTTAACAATTTCGCTTTGCCCAAAGACAAACAAAGACCTGATTAATACTCTTAGCTTCATTGATGTCTATGCAGTGTTGCCGCTACTCCTTGTTCTGTTGCATGCGATGACTAGCAATGCCACTCCAAGTAATTCGCAGTACGTCGCTTCATACTGTGGTGACATTCGCAATATAAGTTACTCATTTCATTTGAAGAATGAATCGAAGGGGTGTGGTGAGCAGAATAATGAGCTGGCTTGTGAAGATAATTGCATAGTTCTATATTTATGTGACATTTGATACTTCATGCAGTCTATCAATTATTCCACCCACCAGATCAGATCAAAGTCTACTATCTTATCTTAAGATGACTTTCTTGTCATATTAGAAAATATAAAACTCATTAATAGCATAAATATCTCAAGGAATTTGAAATAACTTATCTAAGAAAAATCTCCAAAACTATGAAATTGTATCATTGCACAGCTAAATATATGGGTTGTTAACTGTGACATTTTCTCGCAAGAAAAATTGGGGATGATGTTGGGTCCTACAATGAAATGGTGTCATTGGACAGCTAAATGTATGGGTTGTCAATTGTCATGTTTACTCCTGTAACAATCTCGACTTTATTGACTTTGTTTTATTGGTTGATAGGAGCATTTCAATAGACGACCCCTAGTCTTCATTTTTAAGTTTCTCTCTCATTCGCCATTATTAAATATATATATATATATATATATATATATATATATATATATATATATATATATTATCTTTCCATGTAAGAAATTGTTATTAATGTCATTTTCATTTTGATGCTCAAACTTTTTTTTTTTTTCAGAAATTTCTATCAAAACCCCTATAAGTTTGCTTAAGGTAGATCGCTACCGTTGTATTCGACACCCAGACCCCTAGAGTGCCAAAAGTTGGCACGAAAGGATATTTAAGTGCTAAAAGTTACGAAAGTGACACTCAAGTACCAAAATCAGAGCAAAATGGATTACTTAAGTGCCAATCCAGTGAAAATGCTGACGTGGTGATTTTTCGACGAAGTAAGTGCAAAATGGCGTCTTTTTGCACGCTAACGTGGCTAAACAATGCAAAAATGATGTTGTTTTGGTGTTGAAGTGATAAAAAATCAATATAAAATTTACTTAAGTTAAATTTAAAACTAAATTTATTTAAAACATTTAAAAATAAAAACATTTAAAATTTTTTTAAAAAAAAGGGAGGGAGGCGGGTTGAGGGCTGAGCCATTGCCGCCACCGAGAAGGGCCATCGACGGAGGGGGAGGGTCGGCCGGGGTTGCTGAGCCTTGGCCGGGGTTGGCAACCTTGGCCGACCGGTGGCAAGGGCTGCGACCCTCGTCCAATTTGGGTGAGGGTCGTGATCCTTGCCGGATTTAGGCGAGGGCTGCGACCTTCGTTGGATCCGGGCAAGGGCCGTGACCCTCGCCCCAGATTGGGGCGAGAGCTCGCGGGCCTTTGCTGCCGGTTAGCCGAGGTCCCCGGCCCTTGGCCGAGCCTAGCAACCCCTGGCCGATCCTCTCCCCTCCTTCGCCGGCCCTTCTCGAAGGCGGCGGCAAGGCCTCGACCCTCAGCCGCCTCCCTCCACAATTTTTTAAATAATAATAATAATAATAATAATAATAATAATAATAATAATAATAATGTTTTAAATTAAATTAAATTAATTTTTATATTAAAATTCAAATTATACCAAAACGATGTCATTTTTGTGTGTGTTTTGCTGAGTCAGTCTTCCGACGAGCCACGTAAATGAGAAAATTAATAAAAAAAAATGCAACGTAGGATTTCGGCGGAGTTCGCCGGATGTGGCACTCAATTGTCCCATTTTTCATAAAAAGTAGCATTTAAGTGTCACTTTCGTAATTTTTAGCACTTAAGTGTTCATCTATGCCAACTTTTGGCACTTAAAGCATTCTTTTGCCAGATTGATTAGTGGGCAAAGATGTCCACTGATGACATAATCTCATCTTAGCTTTTATGTATTGACATTGTATTATTTCCATCATCGTATTATTTTTTGTGTAAGAAATTGTGATTTCTAATTAACACTACATATGTGCCTTGTATGCAAAATAGACATTGTTTAGTTATATCTTTTAGAAAAATATAACATGGATGAAGCCAACTTTAATTATAGTGGAAAAGTTCTAGCTAAAAGAAAAAATTTAAGATTTGACATAATTTCAACCGTCATCAAGTATTCTCTTGTCCCAATACTGATTTAGGTTATCATAAGGAATTAAGAACAAAACCTACAAAATTTCGAATTGAACTTGCATTTTCTTGAACTTGTTAATGACCATATACACTTTATATAATGTTGCTTTATACACAATTCTCGAGTAAAAATAAGTTGAACTTGAATTTGCCAAAGAACCCTAATACCTTTTGTTATTGGTGACTTTCAAGTCTTCTAAGGGGTTGTTTGGTAACGTTCTGGAGAACACTTGTTTCTATTTTTTTTGTTCCCCGGAATAAAAATAGAACGGAAACGCGTTTGGTAAATTTTCTCCCTAAAGATAGCGAGGGAACTATAAAGTTACTTTAACAACTTATGGAGAATTTTCTTCAATAAAAATAGAATAGAGTGGATAATTCTTTTTATTTCTTAACAGTCTTTTTTCCTTTGAATTGAATTTATGCAATCCTTAATTATTAGGATGCACTCGATTCTTAACTCATTTGGGTTGACTTCAATTCAAAGTCTGCAATGTAATCTTAAGACGACTTTCTTGTCATAAGGAAACTCATTGACATCCTAAATATCTTTGGCAATTTAAAATTACTTAATTATCTAATAAAAATCTCTAAAACATGAATAGTATTGTTGGACGGCTACATTTGTGGGTTGTCAATACGATGGTTTCTTGCCACAAAGAAATGGCGATGGTGTTGGGTCCTATTCGCTACTCCTGTAGTATTCTCAACTTGATTAACTTTGTTTTATTGGTTGACATGGGCTTTTTAATAGAAGATCCCCAGTCTTCATATTTACGGTCTCTCTCCTTCGCCATTATTACATGGACGTCTTTTTATCTTTGTTGATCCTCGACCACACTTTAAGCCCTGAATTTCCATCGCCCACAAGCTGAGAACGACATGACTTTTCCTCGCAATTCCAGACCCGTGTGCCTCGTGTCATTGGTCTTTCTTGCCATGCTACTAGGGACACTAATGCCCCGAATGAATGACCCCGTTCAGCCTCTCCTGCAGTGAAGTTTCCAAGATGACCTGTCCCTTTCAAACGAAGAGTGATATGAAAGGCTGTGGCGACTAAAGACTTTTCCTCGCAATTCCAGACCCATGTGCCTCGTGTCATTGGTCTTTCTTGCCGTGCTACTAGGGACACTAATGCCTCAAATGAACGAACCCGTTCAGCCTCTCCTGCAGTGAAGTTTCCAAGATGACCCATCCCTTTCAAATGAAGAGTGATATGAAAGGTTGTGGCGACTCAAGACTTTTCCTCGCAATTCCAGACCCGTGTGCCTCTTGTCATTGGTCTTTCTTGCCGTGCTACTGGGGACACTAATGCCCTAAATGAACGACCCCGTTCAGCCTCTCCTGCAGTGAAGTTTCCAAGATGATCTGAACCTTTCAAACGAAGAGTGATTTGAAAGGTTGTGGCGACTCAAGACTTGAGTTAGCATGTGAAAATAATCCTACGAACTACTTTTTCAAATCCATCTATAAAAATAATTGACACCGTCCATTTTGGTGATACCCTCGTGTTCGACGTGGGATTGCAAAGGGCCAATTGCTCTTCCCTCCCTAGTTATTCATGAACGAACTCGAACTTTAGTTACGAGAGTTTCATGTTTCTGGTCAATTCAATGGTCTTTGTGAAGTGCTGAAGACCCTTTATATATCGAGGGAGCATATTCGTCGGACGTATCGTCTAAGATATCTAAAATGAGTGTGTATTCATGGGCTGTGATGGATGAAAACTCATCGGTTATTGAGGAATCTGGCACCATCATCCATGACGACATAGGCATGTCATGATTGTATGCTTGCACCAAACAAGCAATTCCATAACGCGATGGCCAACGGTTTTTTCCTTAACTACTTACAGTCACAGGCTGTATCGCAGAAGAAAATATCTAGCTCTTGCTTCTTTAGTTTGGCCATAAGATAATTGCAGCAGGGAGATTAGCATTACACATTTTACATTTTACAAGATATCTAAATATCTATAACATTACTTAATCTAATGTTACGGTGCACATAGTTTTAATTTTTTAAACTCTAGATACCTTAAATTTTCATCACATACAAACATTGACACGTAATTTCACGTATAATCACTTCATAATTTTTCTTAAATTATTCGAGTAGTACTTTAAATTTTGACAGGAAGGTTAAAGCAAACGTGCTTATTTCTCAAAATTTTTTGAGGTTTTTCTTTTAAGGCGTTCAATCAAGAGTCATAAGTTGAGGGAAGAAAAGCACCCAAAAATAAAGTTGGACGGGAATCCTCTACAGAGTTGTGCTTCCGAGGGGGCTACTAGATATGTCCTGCAACTTATGAAAGAGCACGGAATCGACAATTACATATCTCAATCTTTATCGTCTAGTCTTTAAAATAGGGTTATATATTCAGATTGCTTCCTTATCCCATCACTTGGATGGTCGTTTTTCTTTGGGTAAACTCATCAAGGAGTTTTTGAATGACTTATTAAAGATCCCACGTGTTGACGCAACTAGACCAACTTGATGATCAAGCCATTGAAAAACTGAATAGACCTGTCGATATTAAATCTTAGATTAGACATCACTTATATCTCGTCTGATTGACAGCTAAAGAGATGCCTCCACTAACTAAATGGTCCAGTGTGCATTGATACTTGGATGGGCTTTACCACCGTAGATTGTAAGATCATTGTAAATCACTAAATATTGTCAGAGTCTCTAGTGTTTTCAGTCATGGACATTTGTCCATGCACATTGCCAGTTGTCACCCCCGGACATATTCACCGTCAATAAAACCAGGATCCATTATCCTCAAGGGATATGCAAGGACGGGGCATTAACTCATAATAGGTGCCATTGGCAACTTCATTCTTTCTCCTATGTGACTTGACACGGATTATGCTTTGGAATGTTGAATTGCAAGACATCTTAAGATGAAGTAGCCGTACTGCTTTGACTGTGGAATATAACCACGGCAAGGTATGAATTCCTAATATGCGAGATTGCAACGATCATTGAGTTATGTAAATTCATCATATTCAAGTTTGAACATTGATATTCTTAGTGTGTGGCTTCATTCTATTGCATTTCTTAACTATTATCCTACATTTGGTAATCCTACATGGAATTTCCATACTCTATAAATAAATATCATTGGAGAAGAAATTAGAACAAACTATTCGGATGCATGCTGACTTGGTTTTATGGTATCATGTCAAATCTGATGTACTATGTAGTGACATGATGAATAACTAATTCTGGAAAGTCTATTTTTTCTGCGAGAGTGAATTGGAGGAAAAATGAAAAATTTTCTTCACCCACCTCCTTTTTCCTCTTTTCTCCCTCTCCCAAACAAAGCATTAAATTAGTATCGAAAGATCTTGCCTCGCTCATGTGTAGAAGTTCTAAACTAACCATATAATGTTCTTGATATTTCCAAATGACAACTGCAGTGCGAAACCTTTTATGCCCATTTAGTGAGTCTTTATGCTGGCCTATTTTTTGTTCTAACTGTATGTGAATTCTTGTTTTATTTCATTATATGATAGTTATGTTTTGCAATTATTGTATCGTGAGTGTACAAAAAATATAAGAAATCATTGCACACAAGAGCAAATACTTGGACTTATCAAACAATCAACGGAATTATCGTTTAATTCCAAAGAAGAAATCAGTGGACTTGTACAACATGGTTTCATGCTACTACGTCAAAATTGATGTCCTGTGTCGTGACATGGAGAAAGTGTAGTTTAGAGATAGCTATTTTCATGATATTGTTCCTCGAAACTATACATCAATTTTTCTATAAAGTCGTGACTCGTGGGACGAAGAAAGAAGATGGAGATAAAGAAGGGAGGAAAAAAAAAAACGAAGAAGAGAACAAGAAGAAAGATAGCGTATCTGAAGGAAGTGATGGGGAGAGGGAAGAGAGGTGGATTTGTTCGTTGATGGGACGTGGAACCAACATCCACGTGGGGAGAGTGGAAGAAACGTGGAGAAAGAAAGATCTCATGTGAAGCAAAACCTTTTGAATTTTCAATGGGTGGAAACTTTCGAGATGTGCTGTATATGTAGGTCAATAAAAGGGGCTCATGAATTGAGACGGGTTGGACACGACTACACGAATAATGGAACTTCAGTTTGGGTCCACCTCCTTTAATTTCTTGACTTGCATGCATTTGTTACGTGCTTGACTTGGGTTTTTCTATAGGACAAGGCGATTGAAAGTCTCGTGCCCTAACTCATCCTGCACCGCTTAACAAATCTTATTTAATAGTCAAACTGAAGTTTTCTTCTGTATTCTCATCGCTAATTTTGTTCATTGTATCAATCCACCAGAGTTAAATAGAAGTGGAGATCAAAAGAGATATCACTAGTTTGAAATGAGTGCATCAACTACCCGCACTAATGTCCAATCCACATCAAAGGCTAACGGGGTTGCTTTTGTCTTCAATAATTCTTGAAGCATGTCTCCCTTATGATTCTGGCTAACAATTATATCCCCTATCTTTGCCACGTCCATCCTTTGGGTGAGAAAATTTTCAATAAAGAAGAAGTAAAATTTGTCCGATGAACAAAGTCATTACCACCCACTATTGCTTCAAGTTGTCCCCACATGGGTCCCATCTTTATATAGCAGTATTAGCAACTACTGTTATTCTTGCCACGCGCATTGCAAGAATACTATTATAGTATGGATATAATTATTATGCTTTTAAGCGGAGTACAAGAGAGGGTATTTACTACAATTTATACATTTTAGCTTCATATAAGGATTTTCTTAGATTTGCGCAACAGAATGTGCATTCGTTCATGGCTAGGTTAACGATGACACCGTCTATATATATCATTGTTATATGAGATACCTTTTTTTATTTTTTATTTTTTATAGAGATCATTTATTTCATGAAATGATTCGACCTTGTAAAGAATTGGAATTACATTTGATTTGACCTTGTAAGAAATTGGAATCACATTAAAATTTTATGATTTAATTTAGTAAATATGGAATACATATCTAAGTGATCAAGCATTGATGATAGAATGTAAAAATTTCTAAGAAGGTGGAGAAGAAGTGGAAAGATAGTGATGGGATGTAGACCCCATAGTCACGAGGAGAAAGTGGAAGCAAAGTGGATATAGCGGAGAAGGAAAGATCAAATGTGTAAAAAGATCCTTTGAATAGGTTCCCCTAATAATGAAACTTTGGATCTATGCAGATTCTTAAAATGCTCAATGAGAAGAAATAGGCAAGAGATCCACCTTAGAATGGGAGACTGTGTAATGTCACCCTCATATTCCCTCCTTGTGGGGAAGATAAAGAAACACGAGAAAATTAGGAGGCCTCACGATGGTGAATGTTGATATTATGTCAGGACTTCGATTCTATCTACCATAAGGTAGGTAGGTATAATAGCACTTCACACCTGGGATTAGTGAGGGAGGGTGAAAGGCTCTCTACTTGGTGGCATGCCTTATGGCAAGGTACCTCAACTGACCGCCGTCCAAGTACCCATAATACTGTGACTTCAGTTTGGGTCCACCTCTTTAATTGCTTGACTTCATACATTTGTTCAATTGACTGACTTGGGATTTTTCTATAAAGATCAGGTGACTCCCAAGTTTCCTAATCAAACAAAGATTGTCTGAACTTTTATATTGCGCCTCCTCCACACACACCAAGCAATTCTTTACCAATTTCTCTTTGCCCAAACACAAACAGAGGCATGATTAATGCTCTCGACTCTATGAATATCTATCAAGTGTTGCTACTCACTCTTGTCTTATTTCTAGTGATGATTAGCAATGTTGAGTCGAGCAGTCAACGGTGCATTCCTTCATCTTGTGGTGACGTTCATAATATAAGCTTCCCATTTCGACTGAAGAGTCACCAAAGGGGATGTGGTATATCAAAGTTCGAGCTGGCTTGTGAAGATAATCGCACTATTCTAAACTTCCTTAATGGTCAATACTATGTGCAGTTTATCAATTATACCGGACGACAAATCAGATTGGTTGACATCGGGCTGCAAAGAGATAACTGCTTGTCTCTCCCCCATCATTCATTGTCATTGTATGACTTTCATAGAGTTTCCACTCTAGACAACCCATACAGCAGCCCGTCCTCCAAGAATATATCAGTCATTGTGAATTGCTCAAAACCGGTTAGTTCTCCATTTTACATCGCTACTGATCCATGCATTGAGGGGTCATACTCTACCAACACATCATCGAATTGGAACTTGTATGCTTTGGTCCATCCAAATGTATCGGATGTTAGGGATTTTTGCACCATTAGTAGTTGGACATGGGCGTCACAAGATTTTGGGGGTGGGCAGGCTCATAATAGCTCTCTCAACTACAAGCAAATCCATAACATCATGGCCGATGGATTCGTTCTCAACTATCATATATTTTCATGGAAGAAAACTTCCTTTTACTACTATGATATCTATAACTACTTACATCTCTATCGCTACTTTTTTTTCCAAGCGCTTATATGTTAGCTACTGCGGGGGAGGTTAGTTTTGTGCATCCACGTACTATTATGGTGGTAAGTATTGATCGACATTGAAATTTCACCGTAATTTTGCATGATTCTGTATATTCTTTCACTAGCTACTTTCTCTTTGAAATTGGAAAATGAAAGGGATATCTAATATCCAAGAAAATTATGACAAAATATACACGATAGTGTATGTCAATGTATACATGTGCCTGAATTATAATTTCTTTCCACAGAAGGGCTAAATCTGTATTGTAAAAAAACGAAAAGAAAAGACAAAGGATACTCGTGGGACCAACCACAAGACTAGTTTTTTGTTGGCATAGAATTTCAATTTAGTTTTCTGTTGGCGTAGAATTCAGATTTTTTTTTTCATTTTCTTAATTAGTTCTTTAATTATTTACTTCACCAATAAGCCAAGAGACACTCGTTAACAATCCTTAAAAAATTGTAGTCATGTACCGATAGGAGGACCAAAATTATTCGTTAAAAATGAAAAGCTTTGTTTTTCTTGATTTGTAGACAATAAATTCAACTTATACAAAGTAGCTTGCTACTACTCTGTTTCCTTATGATTTTTGTTTTCCAAACTTTTTTTTCCCTTCAATTATTTTTGACATCATTCATTCCTTCCACAGGTGTCCTAGATGATATTGCATTTTGGACAACTTGGGATTTACTAGTACTATTAAGTAAGTGACAATGATTTATTCTTACAATAATTATGGAAATAAAAAAAAAAAAACTATTCTAACCTATCAAAATTTTCTTTAGTTTTTTTTTGTGTAGTGAAATTCGTAATCGGGATGCCATTTGTTGCGATATTTTTGATCTACAAGTATAGAAGAAGGCACATAGCAATGGACAAGAACATTGAAGAATTCTTACAGGCTCATAACAACTTTTTGCCCATAAGGTACTCTTACTCGAATATCAAGAAGATCACCAGAAATTTTAAGCACAAATTAGGTGAAGGGGGTTATGGTTTTGTACTCCATGGAGCATCTACAAAGGAACACTGAGAAGCGGCAATGAGGTAGCAGCCTAAGGTGTATTGGTTTACTAATCGAGTCTTAAGGGGTAGGACTTGTGAGACGTGGTCTCATTGGTTATTGAATAACCATTTCAGGACCCTGAGGAGAAGCTAAGGAAGAGGAACCTGAAGGGAAGAAAGAATTTTGAAGAAGAAGATGATTCAAAGAGGGATCTTGAGTATAACTCGGATGTGGATTGAGATCCCATCCCTTTTTGTAAACCCTGTCTTAGAGTAGATAGGTGTGAGACAAGTATGCTGTTAATAGTATTGTAAATATACTATGAGTTGTGCTATTTAGAAAGTGTGATTGTGAATTTCAATATGAAAAATATGGCCTGCTTTTATATCCCATTGTTTTATTGTCTGGGGATTTATAATTGCTTCCGCCTGCGTAATAAAATGAAAGGGTCGGCGATACTCAGTCTGGGATATCGCACTTTAAAATCGACCATAGAAGAAGGCACATAGCAATGGACAAGAACATTGAAGAATTCTTGTAGGCTCATAACAACTTTTTGTCCATAAGGTACTCTTACTCGAATATCAAGAAGATCACCAAAAATTTTAAGCATGGAAATTAGGTGAAGGGGTTAAGAAGCGACAACGAGGTAGCCATCAATTTTAAAGCAATCCAAGGCCCATGGCCAAGATTTTATTAGTGAAGTAGCTACTATTGGAAGAATTCACCACGTTAATATAGTGCAACTCATTGGTTTTTGCTTTGAAGGCTCGAAACAAGCTCTTGTGTACGACTTCATGTCAAATGGATCTTTAGATAAGTGTATTTTCACAAAGGAAGGTGATAAGTTTCTTGATTATAAGAAAATATATGAGATTGCTCTTGGGGTGGCGAGGGGGATTGAATATTTACATCGGGGGTGTGATAGGCAAATACTCCACTTTGATATCAAACCTCACAACATTCTTTTAGATAAGAATTTCTTGCCGAAAGTTTCTGATTTTGGACTCGCGAAACTTTATCCCACTGATCATAGCATAGTTTCAATGACTGCTGCAAGAGGAACTTTGGGATATATGGCACCTGAGTTGTTCTACAAAACCCTCGGTGGTGTATCTTATAAAGTAGATGTCTATAGCTTTGGGATGTTGCTCATGGAAATGGCAGGTAGAAGGAAAAATTTAAATGCAAATGTGGAACATTCAAGCCAAATTTATTTTCCGTTGTGGGTATATGACCACATCAATGAAGGAGAAAGTGTTGAAATGGATGAAATTGTAGGAGAGGAAAGGGAGGTGATGAAAAAGATGATAATAGTTGCACTTTGGTGTATACAATTAGTTCCTGACCATCGGCCTCCAATGAACAAAGTCTTAAAAATGCTTGAAGGAGATATTGGTAATATTCAAATGCCTCCAAAACCGCTTATTTACCCACCAAATGAGCCAATTGGCGACGACAGAGTTGAAATGGAATTAGAAACATTTTCAACTTCATCAAGTACTCCCATAATTTCCCCTAGTTTTCCATTTGGAGATAGCAGTGGTGTTTAGAACCACGCATAGTTTAATTGGAAAAGCTTTGTTCCCCACAACGTAGTATTATGTTGGGAGGGAGGTGAGCTAGTTTAGTGTCCTAGTGATTACATTTCATCTTCTTCTAGTTCTTAGCTTACTGTTGTGATATTGTACTTTTTTTTTTTCGGTCGGAGTGTTATTGTACTTCATGTATAGTTTCACCATGTGTGGTCCATACAATCTTTTATATGGGATGTAACTGTGTTTAGGAAGTGTATTCTATATGTTCATCCAATGTGAAGTCTAGCTAATTCAGTTAATCATCTATAAACCAAATCACCCATTTTTTGTAGAATATTCATCAAAGAGGGCTGCAAAACGTGCCATCTTACATATACTTGCCAGTGGCCCTGTGTCCTCCTTGACTCGGTGTAAATCATTCTTTTTTCCTCGATTGCTCAGGTCACAGAGTAGTTTTTATTTGTGGTTATTGCATTTAGAAGTCGCACAGCATTTGGCTCGCCCAAATTCAAATTCTTTATTCACCAATTGCAATAAAATTTTATTTTCTTTGCAATTCATTTACTTGGATCGAAAATTGATCAAATTCTTGAGAAAATAGCAATGGGGTGATCATATGGTCTTGAAGGTCACATTAGCTCTAAATTTTAAATGATCAAGAGAAAATGGGACAATTACTTAAAAAAGTCTCACAACTTGTCAACATAATACATTTGGGTTTTAAAACTTTCATTTTATTTGTCTAAGTCTTAAAATTTGTAACTTGGTGCGCATGATCCTTCTGTTATGCTGCGAATGCCTCCCAAGCCACTTCAATACCCAAGCCATCATGTGCCTGCGTATGACAAAGGTGAAACCTTGATTGAATTGGAAAATTGGTCTAACTTTATCGGGTGTTCCACTAATTTCTTCTTCATCCCAATGTGACGATGAGATTGAGTTTAATTAAGAATGATCCTTCCCATTTAATCAATGTGACACCGATGACACGTTGGTTTTGAAAAAAAAATAAGAAAAAATGCAAAAGGTGAATCACACATAATGTATCTTGGGGTGGTGTTCTCGTGATACATGGATCTTGGGGAAGGGAAACCTATCTTCTTCTGTTTGGGTTGCATCAGAGGGAGTCAGGGAATTGGAATGCAAGCCCGTGAGCGCCACTGGTGGCATGGCACCCAAACCCGACCGACTTGTGGAACCCGCTGATGCCATACGATTAGTTGGATAGGCTTGAAAATGGTTTGGGACATTGGAGAAGCTACATGCGCCTGACTAAGAAAAGTATAAAGACCTCATCTCCCTTACCACCGGGGCGGCGACCTCCCTGGAGCAATCTCCCACCTCGACCTCATGTCCCGTGATGGGTCCCATCCCGACCTCCTCACCTTCTCTCTCCTCTTCAAGTCTGTTCGCTCTCGGAGGCGGGCCCATCGCGCGCTGGCTCGGTACCAGCTCGAGGCCCACTTCGGGGATTCTCAACTCGCTCATCAGTCTCTACTCGAAATGCAATGACTGGGCCGAGGCCGGGAGGATATTTATGGACATGGGTCAGAAAAGCGGCTACGTAAATTATGATGTGTGCGTTGTTATTCGGGCTTGTTCAGTTCCGGAGAATGCATCAATTGGTGATTCAATTTTCTGGTTTATAATCAAAAGCGGCTACGTAAATTATGATGTGTGCGTTGGGTGTGCATTTTAATTGACATGTTTGCGAAGGGTAGTGCTGATTTTGTTTCAGCTCATAAGTTGTTCGAGAAAAGTCCCGAGAGGAGTGTGGTTGCTTGGACTTTGATGATGACAAGATGTACTCTGGTGGGTTGTCCAAGAAAGCTGTTGATTTGTTTCTCAATATGCTTGTGAGTGGGACGGTGGCAGATAGATCTACACTCGAAGCTGTTTTGTCAGCAAGTTCGGAGTTGGAGTTGCAATCGCTGGGGTTGCAGTTGCAATGCTGGGTTATACAGTCTTGATTGGCTTCGGATGTCTGTGTTAGATGCAGCTCGGTGGACATGTTCTTGAAGTGTGTAGCTAGTGGATTGCTTAATGATTGGAGAAAGGTGTTTGATCGGGTGCAAGATCATAACATGATGTCTTAGACGGCAATAATCATGGGAAGTATCAAATTCTTTTTGGAAATGATAAAAGGTCCCATGAGGCCAAACCATTTCACATTTGCTAGTGTTCTCAAGGCATGTGGAAGTACTTGTGATGTAGATATGGGGATACAAATATACACGCTAGCTACAAGATTGGGCTTTGCTGGTGATACTTGCGTGGCTTATTCTCTTACTAGCACATATTCTCAGTCGCACCACATGGAAGACACTTAGAGAGCTTTTGATATACTATTAGAAAAGAATTTAATTTCTTATAATGCCCTTGTGGATGCCTATGCCAAGAGCTTGGAGTCCAATAAGCCTTTGAACTGCTACATGAAATTGAGGAGAGAGGAATCAGAAGGGGTGCTTCTACATTTGCCAGCCTTTTTGGTGGAGCTGCCTGTATCGGCGCTATTGGTGAAGGGGAGCAAATCCATGGGAGATGGTAAAATCAGGGCTGGACTCAAATCAATGCATATCCAATGCTTTGATCACTGTGTATTCATGGTGGGGAAACCTAGATGCTGCTTTTCGAGTTTTCTGTGAGATGAGAGAATTGACCATTATGCATGCATGGTGGACTTATTGGGTGGATTGGAATCCTTCCCATGAGATTATAAGTTCAATGCCTTTCAGGGCAGATAACTAGTCAGGTCTGATGTACATTTTTTGGAGCTTGCCGAGTTCACGGCAATGTTGAACTTGCAAAATAAGCTACAGCAATGATATTTTAGTAGGAACCGGACTACCCTGCTGTGGCTGGTCTTGGGAAGATGCAGCAGCAAACAGAAAGAAGATGAAACTGAAATATCTTACACAAGAAGCCAGATGTAGTTGGATTCAAGTGAAAAATAATGTTCACAAGTAACATACGTGGGTGACGCTTCATGCCCAAAGGCACAGGAGATTTATGACAAGACTGAATTTGTTCTTCATGATGTGGAGGAAGGACAAAAGGAACAATATTTGCTCCAGAACAGTGAAAAAATTGCTGTTGTTTTTAGCCTTATAAGCACTCCAGTCCAAAATCTATCAGGGTGTTTAAGAATCTCCGCATTAGTGGAGATTGTCATTCTGTGATCAAGTATGTCTCCATGGCAACCAGAAGATGTATGGTCGTAAGGGATGCAAACCAGTTCCACCATTTTAGGGACTAAACATGCTCATGCAATGACTACTGACGAAGATGCTTCTTAAATTGTCTCATTCATTGTGTAAATTGAATCTTCATTTTAGATTTTCTCCTTTGTTCCTATGTTACTTGAACTGGGATTCTATTATTTCCCTAGCAAGCCCAACAATGTAAATATCATGTCCTGAAATGTATATAGTTTTGGTACTCCTACTGTCGGAATACCAAGCAGAAGACCTCCAATGAAGCTCGCAATATGTCAGCAATATGATTCATGGAATTGAAAACAGTCATGCTTCGCCTTTGGAATTTCCTGGAATTTAGAGTTTTCAGACACTAGATATGTATGTTCTATTCTCTCCTGAGCGTTCCCGATATGCAGTCCTGATGCCCCATAATTCATTCATTGGCTGAATATTCTGTGTGACTTTTAGTTTACATTATTTTTTGACAATTTCCTTAAAAATAGTATTTATGTAACTATAATAGGTATTGACACATGAATTTTTACGAACTAATCGAATATACATTTTCAAGGAACGATTCATTTATGGAGTCCGGCCACATTCATTCCATTTGGGCTTTAACGCAAATGGTGAGATCCAATTCCGTTAAGCCCATCAAGCACAGTAGCTCCAGCCCAGACAAGGACGACCATCCACCATCGCCAACTCAAGCTCCCTCTCCATCGCCGGAAGTTTCCTTTTTTAATGAAGTCATCTTCTCCTCAGCAAGCTCAGCCTCCATAGACGAAGCTCTCGAGCTCAATGGTAGGAATTTGACGATCCACGGCTCACGCTCATCGCACGCTCAGGCGTTCTCGCGTTCCAGCCGCCGATATCCTTCTTCTCCTTCGCCTCTTACGCGCCTGATGCTGCGCGACGTGGCATCCCGACTCTGTGCCAGCGGGTTCGGCCTTCTGGCGTTGGCGAGAAATGATTAAGTAACCTGAACGGTTGGATCTTCACAACTCCATGATCCTTACCATCGCATGATTTATCCATTCTTATCAAACCTTCAGGCGGAAGTTATTATAGTGGCAAATGAAGCGGCTGTGGACATTCGAAACGGGTACAGCTCTATTGATTGAACCGGGGCACGTCTATCTACCGCGACTAATAGGAATCCAGATGCCTCCTTCAGGGGAAGACATTGTTCTTGTTCTCTCTGTCATGAGGTATGAGGAAGCTTTCTTAGCTATTGATCCAATGAAGCCAAATGGGTATTGCACGGTGACTGTTTGATGATATGCCTCTGAGGAATAGCTTCGCTCGGAGCAGACACGGACTGAAGGACCTGAGTATGAGGAATAAATTTTTAGTGGAGCCCATTTCTGCTGAGATGCGAAACTGCAGTGCTTTGCAAATGCTTTATCTCGAAGTGAATGGAATTACCAGGAAGGTTTCTTAATTCTCAGGTGAATTCAGGGGTTTGAGATTTTTTTTGTCTCCTGGAGGTAATCTTTTCTTCAGTTTAGTTCCTGCAAGTATCAGTAATCTCTCATGGGGACTTGAAGCTTTGAAATTTTAAGAAGCAATAACTTCATCGGTAGTTTGCTGGAGCAAACGATGGAGGTGAGCATCTTGATTGTTCTGGACTTCAGTGGAAATAGATTCTTGGAGCCAATTCCAGTTGGTTGGAGTGATCTTTTTTCAAGCTAACTGCCCTTGGTTTGAGCAAGTAGAATTTGTCTGGCGGGTGGCCGCTTGAGCTCATAGGTTTGCCGAGTTTGTAAGTCGTTGCTTTACAAGAGAGCAAGCATGTTATGTGGTGATGTCCCTGAAGGGTTTAAGTAGTTTGTTTCTCTAATTGTACAGTTCAACACAAGATGGATTCAGTTTGTCTATTCCACATTAGATAAGAGCTACGGTGGCATTCATGCTTCTGCTGGTGTTTGCTTGCCCCCTTGAAGATGTGGTCATCCCCTTCTCACTGCCTTCATTCAATCCTCATCATGCATGCTCGCTGCTATTGCTGAACCATCTTTACTGCCGAGGTGTAACATGCTGGTTGCCCCACGGACGCTGCCACTGAATTGTCACGCCAAATTACTGAGACTTTGCTGGAGGGTCACGACAGTAGGAACGAAATTATTAATTCATAATGAAAATTACTGTTTCTCAATATTTGTTGACTGCTGACAAAGCAAAGGGAGTTTCTTATATCGTCTATCATCTATGTAAACGAGTTTATTATTTCCATTTATTTGCAAATGCATGCATGCACTCATATTCTTTTGGACAAAACTTGTGCAAAGTAGTTTTTTACTACTCCGTTTCCTCGTGAGTTTTGTTTTCCATATTTCTTTTCGTCTTTTTTTTTTTTTCACATCTTTCATCCCTTCCGCAGGTGTCCTACCTATATGATATTGCATTTTGGACAATTTCAGATTTTATATTTATGGTAGGTATGCAGAAATGATTTGTTCTAAGAATAACTAAAAAAAAAAAAAAGAAGCTATTCCAAGCTATCAAAATTTTCCTCAATGTTTTTTTATGTAGCAAAGTTCGTAATCGAGACACCATTTGTTGTGATATTTCTAATCTTCAACAACAGAAGAAGGCACTTAGTAATGACCAATAACATTGAAGAATTTCTACACATTCATAACAACTTTTGCCCATAAGGTACTCTTACTCAAATTCATGAAGATCACTAGAAATTTTGAGGACAAACTAGGTGAAGGGAGGTATGGTTCTATGTACAAAGGAATGCTTGGAAGTGGCAATGAAATCGCCATCAAGATTTTAAAATAGTCCAAGGTCCATGGTCAATATTTTATCAGCGAAGTGGTTACTGTTGGAAGAATGCACCAGGTTCTTGTGTATGATCTCATGTCAAATGGATCTTCACTAAGGAAGCTGACAAGTTTCTTGATAACATGAAAATATATGAGATTTCTTGATTACATGAAAATATATGAGATTGCTCTTGGGGTGGTGAGGGGGATTAAATACCCACGTTCGGGTGTGACATACAAATACCACACTTTTATATCAAGCCTCACAATATTCTTTTAGACAAGAATTTCGCTCTAAAAGTCTCTGACTTTGGACTCACAAAACTTTACTCCACTTCTAATAGCATAGTAGCATTGATTGCTGTGAGAGGAATCTTGGGATAGATGGTGCTCACGTTGTTCCACAAAAACATTGGTCGTGTATTTTATAAATCAAATGTTTGTAGCTTTAGGATGTTGCTCATGGAAATGGAAGGTTCAAGGAAAAATGTAAATGCCATCGTGGAACACTCAAGCCAAATTTGTTGTGGGTGTTGGACCAGTCAATGAAGGAAAAAAGTGTTGAAATGGAAGAAGTTGCCAAACAGGAAAGAAAGGCGATAAAGAAGATGACAATAGTTGCACTTTGGCATATTCAATTAACCTTGACCCTTGGCCCTCAATGAGCAAAGTCCTAGAAATGCTTGAAGGAGATATTAGTAAACTTCAAATGCCTCCAAAAATGCTTATTTACCCATCGGATGAGCCAAGCGAACAATGACAAAGCAAGATGGTTCTATAAACATTCTCAACTCCATTACAAAGTGGACACCATCTATCTATGCTAGAAACAATTTATCAAAATGGAAAAAAGATCTTAAATGAAATAATTCAATGAAGTTTATATTTGAAAGAACTCATAATTCGTTTTAAAGTTGACATGAAATTATTTGTGAGTAATAATATCAAAAGATTACAATTTTCTCTTATATCACTCAGTTATAGTGATTTCAATTAACGGATTTTTAGAATTTCAAAGCATTTTAATGAAAATTCATCAACCTGGCTTATGTACTCGATATCGGCCATGGAGTAAAGGGGAGAAGGAGGTTCAACCCCCTGCCCACCAAAAAAGTTAAGAAAAATCTCAATTACGAACCTGAAGTAGACGCATTTAAAAATAAAATAAAATTGGAATGAAGTTTGTTTTATAAATAGGAATTCGGAGTAACCAACAGAGTTTCAAATGAGTGAACTGTTGTCCGGCCAAATTTTCAGTCGGGGATAATTTCATCCAAAATTTATGATTTTACCTCCAGATTTATGCTGAACAACTGTATGAACTGAGGATCGTTAGCTTGAAGAACAATCGCTGAACAATTTTCGTCCAAAATTTCCCTGTTACCTCAAGCCTGTCCGCCCCCAACAAATCGCTCCTTACTCCTTTCAAGTTCTTCCTCACGAGCTCCATCCCCAGCTGGAGGAGCAGGAGCGTCGATTACATCTAAGGAGTTTGAAGAGGCTAGGATTCTTCAATTCTACTTTTGCTTCTTGTGGTCCGTTCGATTCACTCGATTGGAATGGAGGGTTGACACTGTAGTTGTGGAGCGAGGGTGATGGTGCGGGATCCTGAATGAGTTTAGTTTCCGGTGTTTGTTCTGGTCATGATGAAGGTGATGCTATGGGGACGTTTTTCTTTGGGGGGAAGAAGGCACAGGTGATGGTGTTCTCGGTGGTGGGCTTCATGGACTGCGAACTAATGTTGGAGTAGGAATGGGTTCCTCGCTTTCTAAGGACATGGAGTCTGCAGTTGGACTTGATGTCCAGAATATTACTTGTGGTGGATGACATGCCTGCTTTAATGACCAAGCAAGGAGAGATCTTTTCCTAGGGGAGGAATGGGGTGAGCCCTCGACCTCCCGCTTTCTTTCTCCACTCGCAGCGCTCGCCATCTTCAGCTTCAGTCCCTCGCTCCGTCCAGAGTCGGATTGAGAGTACCAATACTTCACGTACAGTGCCGCCGCGTCAACTCATCATCTAATCGTCAACTCATCATCTAATGTCTAGTTCGAATCGGGTGAGTGACTCTCAGAGACAAATTGTCAAACAGTTCGTGTCCTTGAATGCAATTTGAATATTTGATTGAAATCCTTGTTAAAGTCTTTCCTTTTCGGGGGCATTCTATGTGTTATTTCGAGAACTCGTCTTCACGAGAGAGACCGAATCTCTCGTGACCTGGGACTTGGATTTGAGGCTGAAGTCAATCGGTTCGTTGAGGGCTCGTGTTGCCTCTTTGAAATCTGTCGGACTCAGTGGCCTTGAGCTCTGCCATTTGGTTGCGAAATGCCCTTCTGTGTTGGCAGCAGATGAAATCGATCCCTTTATACTCTTCATGCGTGACAATTTAGATGGAAAGGTCGACCCGACGCAGCTTAAGCGTCTCTTTATGTCAACTGAGCCGCGTTTCTCAGTCGGATTCGAGGAAAAGGATAATTTGTTAATTTGGTTGGGTTGATTCCTGTAAATCGACGTTGGAATACATTTTTATATTTGCTGGTGGAGCTGTACCGTAGAAAAGTGCGAAATAGATCTTGATTGTTACTTCCACTATGAAAGCAGAGTTCGTTTTCTACACCTCACAAGGTGTGTGATTGAAAATTTTCATATCGGGCGTAGACTTGTGGATTTAATTGTTAGGCTATTAAGAATATTTTGTGACAATTTAGCCGTAGTTTTCATGACTAAGAACTAAAAAAATAATAGTCCAAGCAAACATATCGACATTAAACATGATTGTGGTTGCTTTCGACGTCAACAATTCTAAAAGTATGGGTTCCTTTTGATTCTAGCTAAGAAAGATATATTTCGTATCGTGTCTGACAATCATTAGGTTAATTAATTAATTTTTTTTATTTATAGAAAATGTAAAGACTATTGCTTAGAAAGTAATAAGGGGGGTCTCAATCAGAGTTGACCATCGGGCCGTGCCCGTTACTCCACTAATAATGTTAACTTCGGCTTTAATTTCTTTACCTGATTTGTTGACTGACTTGGTCTTTTCTACAGGACAAGGCAACTCCAAAGTCTCCAATTGAACAAGGTTCATCCAATCTCTTTTCGATCTTTTCATATGGTGCCATCTCCACATACCCCAAGCAGTTCTTTAACAATTTCGCTTTGTCCAAAGACAAACAAAGACTTGATTAATCCTTTACCAAAAAAAAAAAAAAAACAGAGACTTGATTAATGCTCTTAGCAAACTTATACATTTTAAGTTCTAGATAAAGATTTTTTTCACGTATTCATTCATGGCTAGGTTGGATATGACCCCGTGTAATATATCTTTGTCATCTGAGATATTTTTTTCATAGCAATTAATTATTTCATGAAATGATTCGTCTATGTAACCAAGAGGAACATATATACATCCCATTTTTCGATCAATTTACAACACGTGCTTTGTACGAAAAGTATAGTTGCTATTTCAACATTTCTAACAAGTGTCAAGAAGGACACACTTATATGATTCTTTCAATGTCACCTTTTTCTTAGCGCAAAGGTAATGCAAAATAAGACACGACAAAAGTGTTGTGACTAATTAAATCCAAAAGCGAGAAAGCATGATCCACGCAAGCTTCCGAAAAGCAAGTCTGTCAATTCTTCTTGTTTTCTTAATCTTGAACTCCCTTTTTTGCGCAAAGTAAATCAACCCTATCAAATCTTAGTTAATAGCCAAATCGGGGGTTTTTTGTTCTGCACCTATATAGCTTTTTGAAACAAATTTGTTTCTTTGTATCAATCAACCATAGTTAAATAGAAGTGGAGATCAATAGAGATATCAATAGTTTGAAGTGATTGCACCAATTGCACGCACAAATCTCCAATCCACATCAAACACGATTGTGGTTGCTTTCGGCGTCAACAATTCTAAAAGTATGGGTTCCTTTTGATTCTAGCTAAGAAAGATATATTCCGTATCGTGCCTGACAATCATTAGGTTAATTAATTAATTTTTTTTTTTATAGAAAATGTAAAGACTATTGCTTAGTAAGTAATAAGGGGGGTATCAATCAAAGTTGACCATCGGGCCATGCCCATTACTCCACTAATAATGTTAACTTCGGCTTTAATTTCTTTACTTGATTTGTTGACTGACTTGGTCTTTTCTACAGGACAAGGCAACTCCAAAGTCTCCAATCGAACAAGGTTCATCCAATCTCTTTTCAATCTTTTCATATGATGCAATCTCCACATACCCCAAGCAGTTCTTTAACAATTTCGCTTTGTCCAAAGACAAACAGAGACTTGATTAATGCTCTTAGCAAACTTATACATTTTAAGTTCTAGATAAAGATTTTTTTCACGTATTCATTCATGGCTAGGTTGGATATGACCCCGTGTAATATATCATTGTCATCTGAGATACATTTTTATAGCAATTAATTATTTCATGAAATGAATCGTCTATGTAACCAATAGGAACATATATATGTCCCATTTTTTGATCAATTTACAACAAGTGCTTTGTACAAAAAGTATAGTTGCTATTTCAACATTTCTAACAAGTGTCAAGAAGGACTCACTTATATGATTCTTTCAATGTCACCTTTTTCTTAGCGCAAAGGTAGTGCAAAATAAGACACGACAAAAGTGTTGTGACTAATTAATCCAAAAGTGAGAAAGCATGATCCATGCAAGCTTCCGAAAAGCTAGTCTGTCGATTCTTCTTGTTTTCTTAATCTTGAACTCCCTTTTTTGCGTAAAGTAAATCAACCCTATCAAATCTTAGTTAACAGCCAAATCGGGGGTTTTTGTTCTGCACCTATATAGCTTTTTGAAACAAATTTGTTTCTTTGTATCAATCAACCATAGTTAAATAGAAGTGGAGATCAAAAGAGATATCAATAGTTTGAAGTGATTGCACCAATTGCATGCACAAATCTCCAATCCACATCTAACACAATTGTGGTTGCTTTTGTTGTCAACAATTCTAGAAGTATGGGTTCTGATTCTAGCTAAGAAAGATATATTCTCTTAATTAAATTTTTTTATATAAAATGTAAAGACTATTGCTTGGAAAGTCATTAAGACCCTGTTTTGCTTCGAGATGTCACTACATGTATTATACAATCTTTATATAGCTGTACTACATGTCTAAAATTTATACTCCAGCAATAATAGTCATTCTTGGCACGTGCGTTGCAAGAACACAATTATAGTATGGACATATATGATTTTGCTTTTAAGGGGAACATAGGAAAGTGTATTTTATGTAGCTACTATGCATGTAAAGTATTGCAAATTTTTACATTTTAAGTTCTAGATAAAGAGTTTTTTACGTATTCATTCATGGCTATGTCGGATATATGACACTGTGTAATTTATCATTGTCATCCAAAATATCTTTTTCATAGCAATTAATTATTTTATGAAATGATTCGTCTATGTAAGAATTTGGAATTACGTCTAAAGTTTGTGACTCAATTTAGCAAATATGAAATACATATCAAGTGATCAAGCGCTGACGATGGAACAGAAAAATTTCAAAGTCGGTGGAGTGGAAGAAGGGATGAAAGAAAAAAGGAAGAAAGCAATAAGAAGGAGGATAGTGCATGTTTGCTTATGGGATGTGGACCCAACAATCAAGTGGCGAAGGTGGAAGCAAAGTGGAGATAGTGGAGAAGGAAAGATGAAATGTGGAAGAAGATCCTTTGAATTCTTTATGGGTGTAAATTTCCTTGACGCACCGAGTGTATCTATGTGATTAAAGCAGGGCTCAACTAGGGGTCAGCCAGCTTTTGTTGAATAAGGGGCTCGTTAAACCCAAAAAGTCTTAAAAGCTGGAAATTGTCGATATTAGGGCAGCTTCCCTAATATGAAACGCCTATGCTTTCTAGTTTGTACTATTCTTTTCAAGATCTTGAGCCTGGAGATTTGTGGGGTATAGTAAATTTATACAATATAATCTCATATAAGGATTTTGTCAGATTTGCATGACAAAACACGTACTTATTCATGATTAGAACAAAGATGATGCCGTGCAAAATATCATTATCATATAAGATGCTTTTCTTATAATGATTATTGACTTAATGAAATGATTCGATTGGGTAAGAAATCAGAATTACATCTGAAGTTTTGTGACTCAGTTTAGCAAACATGGAATACATATCAAGTGATTCAGTGTCGACTATGGAGGAGAAAAATTTCAAAGGTGGAGAAGAAGAAGGGAGGAAGGAACGAAGAAGAAAATAGGAAGAAAGTGAGTGTATCAGAAGGAGGTGGACTTGTTTGTTGATGGGATGCGGACCTAAAGACTGATGGAAAAAAAAGGAAGCAAAGTGGAGATAGTGGAAAAGGAAAGATCAAATGTGAAAGATCCTTAGCATTCTTTTTGTGATTAAAGGGGGCTCTCGAATGGGGATGGCCACCGGCCGTTCCACTAATAATGGAACCTAAGTTTGGGTCCACTTCTTTAATTTCCTGACTTTCCATCCATTTGTTATGTTGACTTGGGCTTCTTTATAAGACTTGGCAACTTCCAGAACCCAATCAAACGAGAATCGTCCGATCTTTTTCCAATCTTTTCATATTGCGCCTCCTCCACGCCCACAAAGCAAAATCTTTACCAATTCTCATTGCCCAAAGACAAACAGAGGCGTAATTAACGCTCTTGACTCTATGAATATCTGTCAAGTGTTGCTACTCACTCTGGTTCTATTTCCAACAATGACTTGCAGTGCCAAGAGTAATCGGCGGTGTGCTTCATCCTGTGGTGATATTCACAATATACGATACCCGTTTCGACTGAAGAGTGATCCAAAAGGATGTGGTGTCTTGTACTACGATTTGACTTGCGAATATAATCGCACTATTTTATACCTTGATGATGTTCGATACTATGTGCAATCTATCAATTATACTGCTAGCCAAATCAGATTGGTCGATGACGGGCTGCAAAAGGATAACTGCTCATCTCTCCCCCGTCATTCATGGGCGTTGTATAACTTCAAGAAACACAACGATCCAACCAACCCATACTATAGGAGCAACAATGGTACATTGGTTATCATGAACTGCTCAAAGCCAGTTAGTTATCCATTCTATATTGCTACCGGTCCATACATTAAGGGGTCATACTCTTTTGACACATCATCACATTGGAACTTGTATGCTTTGGTCAATCCAAAAGCATTAGATGTTAGGGATTTTTGTACCATTCACAGGTGGACATGGGTATCATTTGATTTTGGGGGTGAAGAGCAAATTAATAGCAGCTCCTACAACTACAAGCTAATCCATAACATCATGGCTGATGGATTCAGTCTCGGCTTTGAACATCCATATAAGAAAGCATTCGTGTGCATATTTGATTTCTGGAGTAACTACTATTATTCAGCGGGTTGCAGATCCTTACAACACGATGGTAAGCATCGGTTGGCAATGAAATTTTACCGCAATTTTGCACGATTTTATACGCTCTTTTCACTTTCTTTTTTCTCTTCAAACTGGAAAATGAAAGAAATATTTGAAATTCACATTCATTTTCACGGTATGGCTAGAATTATTATGCGAGCAGCCACATGACTATTTTTTTTGTCGGCATAGAGTCTATATTTTTGCTTTTTTTTTCTTAATTAGTTTCATAATAAATTACTTAACTACTAATCCAAAAGTTTACTCACTAACACATTCCTTAAAAAATTTTAATCATGTATACATTGGAGGGACAGAGTAATTAATTAAAAATGAAAATCACTGTTTCTCTATATTTGTTGACTGTTAACAAAGCACAGAGAGTTTCATGTATCGTCTATCATCTATGTCAAATGATGTTAGAAGTATGCCCTAAAATTAATTAACTTAATTAAAAAAAAAAATTAAAGGTTCGTGCATGTGCACGAATTCGTGCACATGCACGAAGCATAATGGTCAGCGGTTGCTGACCATTATGCACGAAAGCATGGATGGTCAGCAACCGCTGACCATCATGCACGATCGTCCACTATGGACGATCAGCAACGGTTGCTGATCGTCCATTGATCAGCAACCGTTGCTGGTCATTTTTTAATATAAAAAAGCAATTGAGGATGAGAGAAAGAGGTGTTGTTGAAAAACAGAGAAAAGTGTGGGCGTGCTTCTTGTGTTTTTAGAAACATACGAGAGTAATTTCTTTTCCAAATAGAGAGCAAACGTGTGTGCGTGTTCTTGTGTCTTTGAGACGCAAGAAAGAAGAGCATTATCTCGTTCGGGCCGTGACTATTATACATCAAGGATACGACGTTTTGTTTCCACGTGATTGCTAGCACAATCGAAGTGGTGAATATCCGAAGTTCTCTCTTCCGTTCGACGTTCGTTGTTGGTGTGTCTCCGAACTAGAGGTCCGACGCTTGTGGGACTCGTACCGTAGAACATCCGAACCGACTTGTTTCAAAGCGCGCTTCAAGAGGTATTTCGTTTAACTCCCTTTTATGTATAGATTTTTGATTAAAACGCACGGACAACGCCTAAGGAGAATCATGTGTAAAATATATATTTGTTTCCGCTGCGTTTATTCTGTTGATTTTTCTTATACATGATTCATGAAACCCCAACAGTGGTATCAGAGCCAGGTTTAGGCGTTATCGTGCGTTTAATTGATTTATAGTTCAAATATATTTTTGCATTCTAATGGCCAATTTACTTTTGTTAAGAGAATTGGTTCTCTTGCTCTTATGTGGCCTATAGAAGTTGATTGATTTATGTGATAAATTTAATCAACTAAGCAAAAATTAGAACTAAATCAATTTTGAATCAAAATCCATAACTTGTTGTACTTGATGTTTATATTTTGCAAATGATATGCAGAATTTTTTTGTATGCCTTCCAGAGCTTTAAATTTTGAATTTATGGCTCGTAAGGAAGAGCGGTGATCATGGAAAAATCCCTAAATGTTGTGATTGTTGTATGGATAAATGTATGATGATTACATGTATTCTTTTTGGGGATGTAATTATTAAATGGAGGCTGCGTCCTTCTTTTTATATTTATTTTACGAAATGTAATTTAAGTATAGTGTAGTATTTCAATTATTGATGTAAATACTACAAGAGAGGTGGAGCCATTGGAGGAGCCATTAAACCGGTGAGCTCTTTGGGCCCAGTCTTTGAAGAGTTCAAAGATTGAAGAAAAAGTGAAGAGCAGGTCCATATAATTAAAACATTAAAATGGCTAAATGGGTCTCTTTGGCTCGAGACCCATTGAACCATAATTCCATGATCACCACATAGGATAGATGTTTATGTGATATCTATTTATTTATTGTGTTTATGATATCGTGCATGTTAAACCGGTTAATGTGCAAAGTGAGACCGTTAATAACGACCCAAATCTCCTTACAAAGAATATTAAGTCGAAACGGGTTTCGAACTCGTGGCCTTCCATCGTCGTGGTTTGATCCAATATTATAGTGGTTAACTAACCGGTTATGGATACATAGGGGTTAATTACCATTTATAATATTGGACCACTCCATTATGCATATGATGCTGTGGGGTTGGAGCCAAATGATTTCTAATAACTATCAGGTGAGGGAATCATTTGTGTTTTTTCAATACTTGCATGAGACGATGGGCTAGACTTAACTATGATCGTGATGCCAATAACTGTTAGGTGAGGCTTTCATGGTCTAGAGGCCGAAGTTATGATTGGGACTCGCATATGATGCGTTGAACAAGCTGGTTCACTCACTAAGTTCATAGGACACCAATAATTGTTAGGTGAGGTGGACTTTGGACTGGTGGGACTCCAATCCCCACTAGTAATCTTTACCCAACAAAGATTACCGCTTCCCATCTTAAGGAGTATGGGATTCGAATATAAATTTAGTGGGAGGATCTATTTCATTTAAAGGCCAAAATGAAATAGTTACTTTGAAAGATACAACGGCTAACAATTTATTTTCTGCAACAGATATATTATTACTCTGAAAATGGTGACCACAAACCCACTCGCTTCTATACTTGACAAGAATTGTTTGATTGGACCCAATTTTACTGACTGGGTGAGGAATTTGAGAATTGTTCTCAATTCAGAAAAAATTGGGTATGTGCTTGATGAAAAGATGCCAACCTCCTTTCCTGAGGGTGGGACCCAAGAGGAGCGTGTCACTTATGATAAGTGGCGTGACGATGACTTAAAAGTTAGGTCATATATGCTTGCTTCTATGAATAATGAATTACAGAAGAAGTATGAATCTATGGAAGATGCTGGGTCGATCATTTTGCACTTAAAGGAATACTTTGATGAGAATGGTCGAACCTCTAGATATGAGATATCTAAGGCATTGTACCGTATGAGGATGGCTGAAGGATCATCTGTTAATGATCATGCTTTGAAAATGATCGGCACATTGAAGAATTGGCTAGGCTGAATCTCGTTATGGATAATGAGTTAGCTGTGGATTTGATCCTCCAATCTTTACCCGATTCCTTCTCTGGTTTTGTCCAAAACTTCCACATGTATAAGATGGATAAAACTCTTGCGGAGTTACATAGCATGCTGGTAGTTTATGAGAAGGAAATGCATAACACAAGGCCAAATGTAGTGGCTATGGCTAAGGCTTCTTCTTCAAAGGGTAAGACTGTTTTAAAGAAGAATAAATGGAAGAGGCCTGCCAAACCTGTTGTGCAACCAAAACCCATGATTGATAAAGGGAAATGTCATTACTGTGGTGTCAAAGGGTACTGGAGGAGGAACTGTAAGAAGTACCTCGCGAGCTTGAAGGTCAAGCCCAAGAACCGACCTTATGAAGGTATGGTGTCTATGCTTATTGAAACCAATCTTATGGTTAGTTTTGAATCCAGCTCATGGGTTCTAGATTCTGCTGCAACTTCACATATTTGTATGTCTTTGCAGAATCTGGAAATAAGCAGGATGCTAGGGCGAAATGAGATTGTCCTAACGTTTGCCAATGGAGCAAGAGTTGCTGCATTAGCTATAGGGACTTTTCATTTATGTTTGCCTTCTGGACATGTATTGGTTTTAAAGAACTGTTTGCATTATAAGAATGCTGTTAGGAACATCATCTCTATACCTCGTTTGGGTAAAGAGAATTATGAATTTTCTTTCGTTGATGATGTATGTTCTATTTATCATAATAGAATATGTGTTGGTTCTAGCTTATTAACCAACAATCTTTATACCATTACAATACCCGGTAATGCGATTACCAATGTCAATAAGCAAAATAGAATTGATATAAATGCCATAACTAATAAACGCCCTAGAGACGGTCCAAATAAAAGTATGTTTGGCATCTCCGATTAGGTCATATTGGAGAAGACAGAATTAACAAGTTGAGTAATGATGGATACATTGATCCTTCAAATTTTGAGTCATACTCGACTTGTGAGGCATGTCTTCTAGGAAAAATGACCAAAGCACATTTTGTGGGACAAAGTGCGCGAGCTGCAGACATATTAGAATTAATACATACAGATGTATGTGGACCAATTAATGAATCTACTAGAGGTGGTTATAATTACTTCATTACCTTCACCGATGATCAGTCACGGTATGGTTATTTATACCTCATGAAGTATAAATCTGAATCCTTTGAAAAGTTCAAGGAATTCAAGGCTGAAGTTGAGAAACAAACAGGAAAAAGTATTAAGGCTCTTCGATCAGATCGAGGAGGTGAATATCTTAGTACTGAATTCTTGGACTTTCTTAAAGAGAATGGCATTTTATCACAATGGACACCTCCTGGAACTCCAGAACATAATGGTGTATCGAACGAAGAAATCGTACTTTATTAGATATGGTACGATCTATGATGAGTTACACCGATTTGCCAATATCCCTTTGGGGATATGCCCTTGAGACAGCTGTATATATACTGAATAGAGTGCCGTCCAAATCTGTTCCAACTACGCCCTATGAGATATGGCATAGTAGGAAACCTAGTCTTAATCATATTAAGATTTGGGGTTGTCCAGCTTTTGTGAAAAAGCTGAAAGTGGAAAAATTGGAGGCAAGATCTGAACAAGGTCGCTTCATTGGATATCCAAAGGAAACTCTTGGATATTATTTCTATTTTCATTCAGACCAAAAATTTTGGTATGCAAGCACGCTTCTTTCTTGGAGAATCAGTTCATCCAAGAAAGTGGTGCTGGGCGGAAAATAGTCTTACAAGAAGAAAATAATGAAGTGTCAAACAACCGAGTTCAGATACCAATCTCTGATTCAGTGGGAGCTTTTGATACACAACCTCTTAGGAGAAGTGCGAGAATGTCTCGCCCACCTGCTCGTTATAGACACTCGGTTGATCATATTGAACCATTATTCATTGTGAATGATAGTGATCAACCCGGTGATCCTAAGACCTATGAGGAGGCGATGTTGGACATCGGTTCTGGTAAATGGCTAGAAGCCATGAAATCCGAAATGGATTCAATGTATTCCAATGAGGTATGGACCTTGACCGACTTTTTGATGGTATTGTACCAATTGGCTGTAAATGGATCTTTAAGAGGAAGATGAATGCTAAAGGTCAAATTGGAACTTACAAAGCACGGCTGGTGGCGAAAGGATATCGTCAAAAAGAAGGAATTGATTATGATGAAACTTTCTCACCTGTGGCCATGCTAAAATCCATTCGGATTATGTTGGCTATAGCTGCACACCTTGATTATGAGATATTCCAAATGGATGTCAAAATGGCTTTTCTAAATGGTTTTCTCGATGAGGACATCTATATGGAACAGCCACAGGGTTTTGAATTCAATAGTGAAAAACAGAAGGTGTGTAAGCTTAAGAGATCCATTTATGGACTCAAACAAGCCTCCAGAAGTTGGAACATCCGTTTTGATGAGGTAGTTAAATCGTTTGGCTTCATCAAAAATCCGGATGAACCTTGTGTATATAAGAAGATCAGTGGGAGTGCAATTGCATTTCTGGTTTTGTATGTCGATGATATACTTTTGATTGGAAATGATGTACCAATGATATCATCGATAAAACTATTCTTGTCACAGAAATTCTCCATGAAAGATTTAGGAGAGGCAACCTACATTTTAGGTATCAAGATCTATAGAGATAGATCAAGACGATTGATTGGCCTCTCACAATCTACGTACATAGACAAAGTGTTAACACGGTTTAACATGCAATGTTCCAAGAGAGGATTATTGCCTTTTAGGCAAGGGATCCGTCTTTCTAAGGAGATGTGTCCCAACACTCCTGAAGAAAGAGAGCGGATGGCAAAGATACCATATGCATCTGCTATTGGAAGCATAATGTATGCTATGCTATGTACTAGACCTGATATTGCGCATGCTGTAAGTATTACTAGCAGATATCAGTCTAATCCAGGAGAAGAGCACTGGATAGCAATCAAGAATATTCTTAAGTACTTGCAAAGGACTAAAGATTTATTCTTGATATATAGAGAAGGAGAATTTAAAGTTGTAGCTTATACCGATTCCGATTTTCAATCGGATCCTAATGATTATAAGTCTACGTCGGGTTTGTCTTCACATTCAATGGTGGTGCAGTTAGTTGGAAAAGTTCCAAACAAAGCATAACTGCCGATTCCACCACTGAGGCAGAGTATGTAGCTGCTTCTGAAGCAGCAAAGGAAGCCGCTTGGATGAAGAAGTTCATTTCTGAACTTGGAATCGTTCCTTCAATTGAGCAACCGATCACATTGTTTTGTGACAACAATGGGGCGATAGCTCAAGCTAAGGAACCAAGGTCTCACCAGAAGTCCAAGCATATTGAGAGACGCTTCCATCTCATCAGAGAAATTGTTGGGAGAGGTGATATTGCCTTGCAGAAAATTGCCTCAGCAGAAAACGTGGCAGATCCCTTCACTAAGGCCTTACCTCAGTCTTTTTTTGAAAGACATATTGACAAAATGGGTTTGAGGTACCAGACAAGTTGGCTTTAGTGCAAGTGAGAAATTGTTAGATGTATGCCCTAAAGTTGCTATATAATAGTTACATATTAGGGATTTCAGTTGTACTTTCATTATTATTATTTAATTAATGTCAATGACATATTCATTCATTTGTCCAATTATTTTATATTGATGAATGATTCGATAAGATCAGTTGTAACTAGACCTATTCTTGAGACGTCAAGAATATATGTGACGGGTTCATAGTTAGACTGAATCTTTAAATTGTTCCCGGTCGATGAATTATTAAGTGGATATTAATAATCCTGTTGAGACCGGTGTGTTCTTAACTTCACCATTAAGTATTGGATACTTAAGGGAATGATGAGTCACATGTCATTGGGTATTATGATGCCTGAGTTAGAACACAGGTGTTTGTATTAGACAAATTCACTGAATGTGACGCATATGGAACGATTAGCGACATGGAAGCTTTTAGCGTGGTCAATGTCTAATTGTTCATGCTTTGGTCTTATGTAAATAATCCTTAGACCTGAGGCACAGTGTTAACTTGTGTATCGAACAACTATGGTTCACGGGTGCACATAATGCCGGGTCGTCGATCCGTCTTTATATCTGATGGTCATAGTTTGTTCATATACGAAGTTACACGTGTGCGCAATATGGAATCTGTCTCCTTGTTATATGCAAGGTATGATAATGATGTCCTATGCGATCTAATTGTGACACTGTATTGAAATCCTCGGCCGGGGTTGTAACCGAGAATAAATTGTTTATGTCTCGAATAAAATGCATGTCAATTAGATTTGTGCATATGATCGAATTAATGACTTGACAAATATTCCATGGTCTTTGTTTGATCGGGACATAGTAAGACAAAGGGATTGAATTACACTGTAGCCAAAGCTGACAGGTTCATTATGTTCTTAAAGTATTCACACTATCTGGGTAGCCATGACATATTGCTAGATGTCAATCGTGGCTTGTAGGACCTAAAAGATTAATCGGGACAATTAATTCTTTTGGAAGTACTAATGTGTTAGTACAAGTCTTACTACCAGCTTAGTGATGAACCTAGGGATGTCACACACCATAAACAACTAGGATGACGTGGAACAAGAGAGAAATATTATTGCAAATATGTTTGCAATTACTGCAATCGAATTGAGTCGATTTGAAATTAAATTAAATGAGATTTAATTTAATTTGTATTATAGTCACGAGCCTACTTGCATATGATGCACACGCATGCCCAAAGTGGATATATGTTAACATACCAAACAAGTTGGTTTTAGTGCAAGTGGGAGATTGTTAGAAGTATGCCCTAAAATTAATTAACTTAATTAAAAAAAAAAATTAAAGGTTCGTGCATGTGCACGAATTCGTGCACATGCACGAAGCATAATGGTCAGCGGTTGCTGACCATTATGCACGAAGCATGGATGGTCAGCAACCGCTGACCATCATGCACGATCGTCCACTATGGACGATCAGCAACGGTTGCTGATCGTCCATTGATCAGCAACCATTGCTGGTCATTTTTTAATATAAAAAAGCAATTGAGGATGAGAGAAAGAGGTGTTGTTGAAAAACAGAGAAAAGTGTGGGCGTGCTTCTTGTGTTTTTAGAAACATACGAGAGTAATTTCTTTTCCAAATAGAGAGCAAACGTGTGTGCGTGTTCTTGTGTCTTTGAGACGCAAGAAAGAAGAGCATTATCTCGTTCGGGCCGTGACTATTATACATCAAGGATACGACGTTTTGTTTCCACGTGATTGCTAGCACAATCGAAGTGGTGAATATCCAGTTCTCTCTTCCGTTCGACGTTCGTTGTTGGTGTGTCGAACTAGAGGTCCGACGCTTGTGGGACTCGTACCGTAGAACATCCGAACCGACTTGTTTCAAAGCGCGCTTCAAGAGGTATTTCGTTTAACTCCCTTTTATGTATAGATTTTTGATTAAAACGCACGGACAACGCCTAAGGAGAATCATGTGTAAAATATATATTTGTTTCCGCTGCGTTTATTCTGTTGATTTTTTCTTATACATGATTCATGAAACCCCAACAAATGAAGCCTTTTATTTCCATTTACTTGCAATTTCACACATCCGACTTCTGATTTTCTTCTGGACAAAGACCAACTTACACAAAGTATACTCTGTTTTCTCGTGATTTTATTTTCCAACATCGTTTTCCTTCAATTCCTTTTCACATCATTGATTCCTTCCACAGGTGTTCCTTTCGCTATCTCGACGGCATTCTGGACAACTTATCAGTTTACACCACTACTAGGTAAGCCACAATGATTTGTTCTTAGAATTATAATAAAAAAGCAAAACTTATTCTAACCTATCAAAATTTTCCTAAGTGTTTTTCTGTGTAGTGAAATTTGTAATCGGGACACCATTGGTCGCAACATTTCTAATCTACAAGTATAGAAGAAGGCACTTAGCAATGGATGAGAACATCGAAGAATTTTTGCAAGCTCATAACAACTTTTTACCCATAAGGTACTCTTACTCGAATATTAAGAAGATAACTGGAAATTTTAAGCACAAATTAGGTGAAGGGGGATATGGTTCTGTGTACAAAGGAACTCTCAGAAGTGGCAATGAAGCGGCCATCAAGATTTTGAAGCAATCCAAGGCCCATGGCCAAGATTTTATCAATGAAGTGGCTACTATTGGAAGAATTCATCATGTTAATGTAGTGCGGCTCATAGGTTTTTGCTTTGAAGGCTCGAAACAAGCTCTCGTGTATGATTTCATGTCAAATGGATCTTTGGATAAGCACATTTTCATCGAGGAAGGAGATAAATTTCTTGATTACAAGAAAATATATGAGATTGCTCTTGGGTGGCAAAGGGGATTGAATATCTACATCGGGGGTGTGACATGCAAATACTACACTTTGACATCAAACCTCACAACATTCTTTTAGACAAGAATTTAACTCCGAAAGTTTCTGATTTTGGACTTGCAAAACTTTATCCCATTGATCATAGCATAGTCTTGGTGACTGCTACGAGAGGAACCTTAGGATATATGGCACCTGAATTGTTCTACAGAAGCATCGGTGGTGTATCTTATAAAGCAGATGTCTATAGTTTTGGTATGTTGCTCATGGAAATGGCAAGCAGAAGGGAAAATGTAAATGCAAATGCAAAACACTCAAGCCAAAATTATTTTCCGCTATGGGTGTATGACCAAGTCAATGGAGGAGAAAGTGTGGAAATGGAAGGAGTTGAAGAAGAGGAAAGGGAGATGATAAAAAAGATGATAACAGTTGCACTTTGGTGTATACAATTAATCCCTAACCATCGGCCTCCAATGATCAAAGTCTTAGAAATGCTTGAAGGATATATTGGTCATATTCAAATGCCTCCGAAACCGCTTATTTACCCACCAAACGAGCTAGTTGACAATGACGAGGCTGAGATGGAATTAGAAACATTTTCAAGTTCATCAAACGCCCCCACAATTTTTGCTAGTTCTCCATTTGGAGATAGCAATGATATTTAGTGGACATTGTACAATTTGATTTGAATATCTTTGTTCCCCACGCTATATTATGTTGGAGGGAATTGAACTAGTTTAGCTTGCGAGCGGTTCCATTTTGTCTTCTTCTAGCTCTTAAGTTACTGTAGTTCAACTGCACATGCATTTTTACTCTATTGCATCCTCCCTCGAAAGGATAAACAAATTGGTAAGAGAGCAGAGACAAAAATCAGTGGGGTAAGGGGACAAGGGGACGGATATTGGAGAATTTTTCTCCCTCATTAAGTGATTTAGGGTAATGCCTATTAAAAAGCTAATTATAACCTGCGATCTTATTTCTTAATGTGCTACCATTGGCATATGGTTTTCAGTATCAAGAGCTGCTAGTTTCGAATTATGAACCCAATTGCAGAGAAAATGTCCATTTTATGAAGTAGACACCACCTGTTTATGCAAGAAACAACTTTTATTGAAATGGGAAAGAAGGTCTTAGATGAAATAATTTCATGAAGTTTATATTTGAAAGAACTCATACTCCGTTATAAAGCAGACATGCAATTATTGATAAGTAATTCTATGAAGTTTTCTTTGCTTCTTGTTATGCTAGGTCATTTTTTATTAGTCTAGCTTGATACTTTTTTCGACTCCCATGTGTCTGATTGAGAAAAATATCATTTGATTTAGAACTTGACGTGGATTGATTTTGACTACACTAAAATTAGATATATATTGTATAACTAAACACATCACGAACATTAAAAAGGCCATGTCCATGGGTGGTCCATACCATAACACTTTAAGGTCGAACCCTCGATGGGACGTTTGTGTAGGTTCATATACTAACCATGTTTGGGAAGCGTACTTTGTATGTTCATTCTATGTGAATTCTTGCTAATCCAGTTAATCATCTATTAATCAAATCACTTGTTTCCTGTGGAATATTCACTAAAGAGTGCTGCAAAACATGCTATCTTTCATATGCTTGCTCTATGACTCGGAATGAATCACTCTTCTTTTACTGGCATGAATCTCAGGCCACAGTGTAGTTTTTAGTTATGGTTGTTGCATTTAGAAGTCGCTCAGCATTTGGCTCTACCAAATTCAAATTCTCTATTTGAAAGCTTTATTTAATTAAAGGGCTTAAGGCCCTGTCCGCCCAAGCTGGGCCCAGAAAGCCCGGCCCATGGGAATAGGGGCCCGTGGAGAGAATGGGGTATAAAAGGGAGAGAGAGAGAGAGAGAAGACGTTGGTTGGAAATTAGAATTCACGTACGTCTTTTCTCTCCCGCGTGTTTTCTCTCTCAAAAGGAACAAAAGAGGCATACGGCTTTCAATTCTTCCCTTCAAGGCTTCATCGGATCAAATTCGACCGGATTTTCTTCCTCCATTGGTGTCAGTGTCTAATCTGTGGATTAAAAGGTACGTTCGACTCTGTGGTGTGCTTTAGGATCGGTGATACGTGTCGTTTTCTTGGGCTTCGCTTCCGCATTGATTTAGGGGTTCGATTTAGTATTGAATCCCGTTTTCGGGAATCCGTTATTCCCAACATTGGTATCAGAGCACTAGTTCACGTTTTCCCGATCAATTTGATGTGTTTTGATTGATTTTTCGCAAAAGGAACTTCGGCCGTACGGATCGGGCGAGCAATCCCGACACCCGAGACTTCTTCGGCCATTTTCATGAGTTTTCGAATGTCAAAAACAAATTCTGAAAGCACTGGGAGAAAGGCGACGTCGAGACGAGTCCGGAGATGTCTCGAGCGCGGCCGGGAGACGCCGCACGCGCCCACACGCGCGGCCGGAAGGCGCTGCGCGTGGGCGCGACGCGCCGGAGCGCTCGATCGCCGGCGCGTGCGGCACACGCGCCGGTCGGCGCGAATCGGCACGTGCGCGCCGCCGGCCGGCGAACGCGCGCGTGCGCGTCAGCATGACGTCACCCAACGGTCGTAACCGCCGGGCTGACGTCATCGATGACGTCAGCGATGACGTCGGTTGGCCGGGCAGCGACTCGACCCGCGAATCGACTTGACCCGACCCGTTGACGATGGCACGCGCGTGGCACGTGCCGCTGACGTCTGCGTGACGTCAACCCGCGCACACGCGCGGACGTGCGGCCGGTCTGCCCGAACGGTCCGACCGGTCCGACGACAGACGAGCGTTGACCGTTGACTTGACCGTTGACCGACCGTTGACCGTTGACCGTTGACCGACCGATGACCGTTGACTTTGACCGTTGACCCCCAAAAAAAAAAGAAGAAGGAAAAGGATGTGTTTCTTTTTCAATTAAGTCTATGTGGATTATATGTAATCCCTTATTTGTTCTGCATTTGTTGCAGGAACAATGCCTCCCCGAGGTTGCGCACACCTATTCGCGCAGTGGACCGATGAAAAAAGGAAAGGTCTGTCTAAGTTGGTAAGCGAGCCGACCGATCATCGATGGGAGAGTGGTGACTTAATTAATCACGTCCTTGAAGTCAACGGGAAAATTCAACAGGTCATATGGAATGGTCGTCCTATGTCACGATCGAGATGGTGCGATTTTTCATAAGCACTCTTCCACCTGAATGGCAAGATGTGTTGAATCGCATATGAGATGTCAACAGAGCTGCTTCCTATAAGAAAATTGTGATAGATTTTGTAAATGAATATTACTGTATTGTTACAATGGAAAAGATCAAGAAATTGAACAAAAGAAGATCTTTCCCAGTTCATGTGCTGATTATGTGTTAGTTGTATTGGCTGATGTATGTTAAGTGTGCTTTCTGGACATATAATGTATTGTTTACTACCCGATTGTTATTGATGTAACAATTGATATGTTAGTTGTATTGATTGAAAGCATTATTGTTTTATTGGAATTCAATTATCGTTGCTTTTCGTTATTCTTTGGTTCTTTGTGGGTAATTAGCTATGGGTAGTTATAGAAGTTTTTGTAGCTTCATAGAATTGATTTTGCATATGACAATCATATTAATGATAGTTTTAAGTTAGAATTTTTTGGAGGATGATTGGAAACGTAGTGACCTTTTGATTCTGAAGCCTTACTTGAAATTATTTATTAATATGATGGGTCTATGCAAATAGGGATGCATAAATGATAGGCATTAATAATTCGTGCATATTTTGTCTGATTTGTTCAGATCAATGGCTTCAGCCACAAAGAGCATAGTTGCTGAGCTGAACAAAGGTGAAAAGCTCAATGGAGACAACTATGAGATTTGGCAAATGAAAATCCAAGTATGTCTTTGGAAGAGCAAGAAGCACTTGAGGCTCTTGTCATGACCATGGAAGAATCAAGAGGGAACCACCGCACAAAGCACAAAAGAAACAAAGAAGCTTTCTTAGCGTGGAAAAGAATGAACTCTCTAGCTTGCATCACGTTGTTGAGCAGCATGGAAAATGACGTCATGCGAGAGTTTCGGCGTTTTGATAATGCCAAGGAATTGTGGGAGGCATTGGCAGCTAGATATGGTCATACTTCGGTGACTAGACTGAGGCAGCTCACTATCAGGTTTGACTCTTATAAGAAGTCTCATGCTCAGACCATGAAGCAACATCTTAGAAAGATGTCAAACATGATAACTAAGCTGAAAGATGCTGGCCATGTCCTCACAGATGAGCAGCAAGTGCAAGCAGTGATTCGTTCCTTGCCTCAGAGTTGGGAGCATATGAAGGTGCACCTGACTCATAATGAAAACATCAAAACCTTTGAGGATGCGATGCGTCATCTTGAGCTGGAAGAGGACTGCCTGTTGGCGGCTAAGCCGGATGCTGAACTCTATTATGATGGTTCTAGCTCAAATGGAGCTTCGAGCTCCAAGCGCAAGCGCCCTAACTGGTTTGATAAGGGGAAAGGCAAGGAAGAAGCAGGTCCTTCAGGGAAGAAACCCAAATTCAACCAACATGGAAGAGGGAAGCGTCCTCACATGAAAAAGCTTGCAAGGGTGAAATGCTATAACTATGACAAGAAGGGTCACTATGCTCGCGACTGTCGTGAGCCAAAGAAGGTATGCACCCCTTGTACTTTTCAGAACTTTACTTATGTGTCGAGTTCTGTGTTCCTAATCGAGTCTAATCCTTTGTGGACTGTGGATTCGGGAGCGACATACCATGTAGCGAAGGATAGAGGATCCTTCGTGGAATTCCGACGAGTACCAAGCGGAACTAAGTGGATCTATGTGGGAAACAACTCCAGAGCTGAAGTGAAAGGAATTGGCACATGCCAATTGAATATGCGTGGTGGATGCAAGTTGTTACTTCATGATGTGTTGTATGCTCCGGAGATTCGTCGGAATTTAGTGTCGTATTAATGTTGGTTAAATTAGGTTTTAATATAAACTTCTGTAGTAGAGGTGTGAATTTGTTTTTGGAGACAAATTACTATGGTTGTGGCTATTTTCTGGATGGTTTTATTGTATTAGATATTGATTATGTTAATGCTAATGTTTGTTATTCCCTTCTCACGTCTCCTAATAAATATGATAATGATGTGAATGTGTGGCATGCTAGACTTGGTCACATTGGCCAACAGCGTATGAATAGACTAGCCAAAGAGGGCTTGTTGGGCAATATTGAAAAAGTCGATTTGTCCATATGTAAGCATTGCCTAGAAGGGAAAACGACAAGGAAACCATTTGGAAAAGGAAAAAGAGCTGAGTTTCCTCTGCATTTAATCCATTCTGATGTCTGTGGTCCAATGAATGTAAAAGGAAGGCATGGGGCTGTTTATTTCATCACCTTTATTGATGATTATACTCGATACGGATATGTCTATTTGATTTCTCATAAATCTGAAGTGATAAGTTGTTTCAAAAGGTTTATGAACCTGGTAGAAAATCAATTAGACAAGAAAATAAAAACATTAAGATCCGATTGAGGTCGAGAATATTTATCTGATGAGTTCAGAAAATTATGTGATGAAAAAGGAATAGAAAGACAGTTGTCTATTCCGTATACTCCTCAACAAAATGGTGTTGCAGAGAGAAGAAACATAACCCTACTGGAAATGGTTAGGTCTATGATGGCACATGCTAACTTGCCTATCACCTTTTGGAGTGATGCATTGTTAACTGCTGCCTATATACTTAACCGGGTGCCTTCCAAATCAGTTACTTCCACTCCATATGAGTTATGGACGGGTAGAAAACTGGACTTAAGTTTTCTTAAGCCATGGGGTTGTGCTGCCTACACACATGAGTCCTCTCACAAATTTGGGAAATTAGGTCCCAGAGGAAAGAAGAGTATTTTCATAAGATACTCAGAACACTTAAAAGGGTATGTGTTCATTGGTGAGCAGGAAAGTGGGAGTGTAACTGAATATGAATCACGAGATGTCACATTCTTAGAGGATGAGTTTCCTAAGAAGGGCGAAATAGGGAAGATCACTCCCTATTTGAGACTTTGGATCAAGATAATGATATTGGTGGAGTTCATCCAAGTGGGAGCGTAATAGGGAATGATGTGCAAAGTGTACAATCTCCCGTAAGGCGAACAAGTCGCCAAAGTATTTCCCGTCGACGTTTTGACATTGAAGGGGAAACTTTTATGGTTGCTCCACAAGATGAGGATGAGCCAAGAAATATCAATGAGGCTCGAAGTGCCCTAGTAAAGAAAAATGGATTCGTGCAATGGAAGAGGAAATGGAGTCAATGGAATCAAACCAAGTCGGGAACCTGGTTGATCTTCCAAAAGGACGCAGAGCTATTGGGAACAAATGGGTTCTCAAAATAAAGCGAAAGGCTGATGGCTCGATAGAAAGGCATAAGGCTCGCCTTGTGGCGAAAGGGTATAATCAACGGGAAGGAATTGATTATGAAGATACATTTTCTCCGTAGTGAGATTTACCTCAATTCGCATTATTCTGGCAATAGTAGCTAGTCTGGATCTTGAGTTACATCAAATGGATGTAAAGACTGCTTTCCTCAATGGAGAATTAGAGGAAGAAATATATATGGAACAACCTATTGGTTTCATAGTGAAAGGCCAAGAAGAAAAGTATGTCGACTTTTGAGGTCGATATATGGTCTTAAGCAGTCATCAAGACAATGGTATATACGTTTTCATAATGCCATAGTGGCATATGATTTTACAATGATTGATGAGGATCATTGTGTATATATCAAAAGATCCAAGGATCAATTTGTGATCATATCATTATATGTTGATGATATGCGATTGCGGAAGCAATATGGAGTTGGTTAATACTTGTCAAGAGATGGTTGTCTTCTAACTTTGAGATGAAGGATATGGGTGAGGCTGCATACATTCTTGGAGTTAAGATTTCGAGAGATCGTTCGAAGAGGTCGTTGTCTCTTTCGCAAGAAACCTATATAAATAAGGTTCTTGAATGATTTCGTATGCAAGACTGTAAACCCATAGACACTCCTATTGCAAAAGGTGAAGGATTGAGCCATAGACTATGTCCAGGGACTCCACAAGAGAAGGAACAGATGAAACATGTTCCTTATGCTAGTGCTGTTGGAAGCTTGATGTACGCTATGATGTGTACAAGACCCGACATATGTTTTGCGGTTGGAATGGTGAGTAGATACCAATCCAACCCGGGTCCAAAGACACTGGAAAGCCGTGAAGAGAATACTAAGGTATCGAAGGGAACTGCTGATTTCAAGTTGAATTATCAAGGAAAGGATCGCGACTTGAAGGCTATTCGAGATGCTGATTGGGGAGGAGATTTAGATGAAAGAAAATCTACCTCAGGTTTTGCTTTCTTACGAACAATGACGCCATATCATGGAGCAAAGTAAGAAGCAAATGTGCATAGCCTTGTCCACGATGGAAGCTGAGTTCGTGGCGTTATCGCAGAGTACAAGAAGGAGTTTGGCTTAAGAGATTTTTGGATCATTTAGGTGTTATTGAGAAAGCTGCAAATCCATTGTTGGTTAATTGTGATAGCCAAGCAGCTATAGCGTACACCAAAGATCCAAAGTATCATGGCAAGACCAAACATATAGATACCAAGTATAACTTTGTAAAAGATATGGTTGCACGAAAGGATGTGAACTTGCAGTACATATCTACGCATAGAATGGTAGCAGATCCTATGACAAAGCCATGTGTTTTGTGGTCATGTAAAATCTCTAGGATTGCGTAGAGTCGATGTCTTGAATTGTAATTTCCCCGAGTTGTTCACATTTATGAAATTTTATTTTTATTGATTAATGTCTATGAATCTTAGTATAATCTTTATGCATCTTAATGCTCAGTGCATTATTTTAAGTTGAGAAGTATGTCGACAGATATAAGATTAGCCCACTCACACGGGTAATCGCCTCGTTTACTATGTGATAAATAGAGATGAGACTGTTTTTAAGCTTATTATCTAGGTGATAATCGAGAGCGCAAGCTTAAAATACGTATGTCGCCTTAAGCGAGTGTTAAGATGAGGACATAATACTAAAGATGTCTGAAAGTAAAATACCCCACACATTTTACTTTATCTGTCTAAGATGCCGATGTGAGTTCGATAAATTTTGTGAATAAGTAGATAGGTGAACTCAAGTTAGACATTGGGTATGTTTGAACTATCATCTGTACGGTATTGAAAGGTGTAGACATACGCTCCATGGGAAAGGAGTTAATACCGTAATACGTATTTCATACTACGTATGCATGAGACGACCAATAAGAGTGGCAAAAAGTTTGATCTCAACTTTTATGACGTGTGAGACTCTTGAGGAAAAGAGTTCCTCAATTTTGAAGTCCCCTCGGGACTCTTACTTATTCTCAAGATTTCTATTTAGTGTTTGCTATCTTAGTGTGTTGCCAATGGTCATGAGATGATTCGATCTAATGGGGCATTTCTAGAAAAGCAAGCTGGACTGAAATTGAGAGTTTGAAGGAAAGAGGAAGATCGATTTTGAAGAATCACATTATAGTTTTGTATTCACCGGTCGACCAATTATAACTGTCTTTGTGATAATTATAATTGTGAATACAATATATATATCATGTTTAAAAGAGATCAAGGGAGATATAAATGTGATCGATCGATCTAGGGTACTGCATACTAAATCTACTCGGAGTGTGACGCCCATTATGAGCTGCTATATATTCCTAATAGATGTATAGCAACGAGCTCTCAAAGTATACTGGTCGCACGGATTATTCACCGGTATGAATGTTGAAGAGAGGTAAAGAGAATCCTGTTCGACCCACCTTGTGCGAGTGGGAGATGAAAGCTTTATTTAATTAAAGGGCTTAAGGCCCTGTCCGCCCAAGCTGGGCCCAGAAAGCCCGGCCCATGGGAATAGGGGCCCGTGGAGAGAATGGGGTATAAAAGGGAGAGAGAGAGAGAGAGAGAGAAGACGTTGGTTGGAAATTAGAATTCACGTACGTCTTTTCTCTCCCGCATGTTTTCTCTCTCAAAAGGAACAGTAGGCATACGCCTTTCAATTCTTCCCTTCAAGGCTTCATCGGATCAAATTCGACCGAATTTTCTTCCTCCATTGGTGTCGGTGTCTAATCTGTGGATTAAAAGGTACGTTCGACTCTGTGGTGTGCTTTAGAATCGGTGATACGTGTCGTTTTCTTGGGCTTCGCTTCCGCATTGATTTAGGGGTTCGATTTAGTATCGAATCCCGTTTTCGGGAATCCGTTATTCCCAACACTATTCACCACCTGCGACAATTTTTATTTCTTGCAATTCATTTGCTCTGACCGAGATCAAATTCTTGAGAAAGTACTGATAAGGGATCACATGGCCTTGTAGGTCACATTGGCTCTAATTTAAATGATCAAAAGAAAATGGGACAGTTACTTAGAAAATCCTACAACTTGTCAACATGATGCGTTTGAGTCTTAAATTTCCATTTTGTTTACTTAAAACTTGCAAATTTGAAGTTTTTTCAATTGCACACAATTTATGATAATTCCGCGTCAATTGTACGTCTATTGTAATCCAATAGAGTTAATGAAAGGACTAAAGTGGATGACAAAGGCAAGTTTTAATACTTAAATATACAAAAAAGAAAATTTTCAATTAAGTATGTTAAAGTGCCTGGCAATATTTTGAAGGAACGAAATTTGAATGGCCTAGATTTTATCAATGAAGTGGCTAGGAACTAGAAAGGATTCACCATGTTGATGTAGTACTACTCATTGGCTTTTGCTTCTGGAAGTCAAAAGCAAAGTCTTAGGCACAATTTAATGCGTAATGGATCCCTAGATAAGCATATTTTCTCCAATAGAGATGATAGTCCTCTCGATTGCAAGAATAAGTAAAAGACCTTGAAGTGGCAAGATGGATAGAATATTCACATCGAGGATGTTATGTGCAAATTTAGTACTTTGATTTTGATCCTCATAATATTCTTCTCGACAAGAATTTCACTTTAAATATTTCTAATTTTGGTCTCAAGAAACTTTACCCGATGGATCCTAGTATCGTGCCTTTATTTGCCCCGTGAGGAAAAGATGATTGGTAGCATCTCTCGTAAAGTCGATGATCCAGCTTCAGTATCCTCTAATGGAAATAGAAGGTCGAAGGAAGGATCTGTTGATGAAAATGGGGAGGCCGAAAACAGATGATAACAAAAGGCACCAGCGTCCAGCCTTCGATGAACAAGAAATATTCGGTACCCATGCTTTTGACGGGGACGACGCCGTTCCTCTTAATTATCGACACACTAAATTTGTAGGATCAACAAAAAAAAAAAAAAAAAAAAAAGAACGACAAAACATTCCCATCACGTAACGATGAAGAAATCGCGCATTGATTGATCTTCTTTTTCTCCATGCACGAATGAAACGCAAAATAAGCGGATTGACCATGTAATTCGTGAACCTTAACATGATTTCAGCGTTCGTTAATTCCTGTTTTTGCAGAAGAATTGCCTCATGGTCATGGCAATCTATTTACGTTTCTTGTTTCCTGAGCGTCGTGCTCTTGATGTGGAGCAATGAGTCTGCCCGTCTTCTCTCCACCGTCCGATATCGAAGTTCTCTCCTTCCCGCAGAAACCTCTCCCCGCTCGCCCCTCGACCGCCGCCTCATCACCCCACCACCACGGCGGCGACCTCCCTGGAGCAATCTCCCACCTCGACCTCGTGTCCGCGATGGCTCCCATCCCGGCCTCCTCACCTTCTCTCTCCTCCTTTAGTCCTGCATTCGCTCCCGAGTGTTCGCGCTCGGGAGGCGCGTCCATCGCGCGCTGTGGGTTGGTCCCATCTCGAGCCCAACTCGGTGATTCTCAACTCGCTCGTCAGTCTCTACTCAAAATCCAATGACTGGGCCGACGCCGAGAGGATATTTATGGACATGGGTAGAAAAGGGCATTGGTTTCTTGGAGTTGCATGATCTCTTGCTATGCCAATAATCATATGGCGTTTGAATTGGTCGAAACTTTCATTCATATGCTTGAGGATGGTTTTTTCCTTTATCGATTATGGTTTCGCGGCGCTTATTCGTGCTTGTTCGGTTTTGAAGGACTCAGTAATTGTTGGCACAATTTTTGGGTTTATAATCAAAAGCGGCTACGTCGATTCTGATGTATGTGTTGGGTGTGCATTTTAATTGACAGTTTTGCAAAGGGTAGTGCTGATTTTGTTTCAGCTCATAAGGTGTTCGTGAAAATGCCCAAAAGGAATGTGGTTGCTTGGACATTGATGATGACAAGATGTACTCAGTTGGATTGTCCAAAGAAAGCTGTTGATATGTTTCTGGATATGCTTGTGAGTGGGACTGTAGCAGATAGATTTACACCCAAAGCTGTTTTTTTGGCATGTTCAAAGTTGGCGTTACAATTGCTGTAGGTGCAATTGCATTCCTGGGTTATCCGGTCTGGATTGGCTTCTTATGTCAGTGTTGGATGCAGCTTGGCAGACATGTACGTGAAGTGTGTAGCTGGTGCATCGCCTCATGATTCAAGAAAGGTGTTTGATCAGATGCAAGATCATAACGTGATATCTTAGACAGCATTAAATACAGGATATACTCAAACTGAAGGGAACGAGGAGTATCAAACTCTTTTCAGAAATGATAAAAGGTCCAGTGAGGCCAAACCATTTTGCATTTGCTAGTGTCCTCAAGGCATGCGAAAGTACTTGTGATGTAGATTTGGGGATACAAATATACGTGCTAGCTATAAAATTGGGCTTTGCCAGTGATACTTGCGGGGGTAATTCTCTTGTTGCTATGTATTCTCGGTTGGGCCCCATGGAAGATGCTCAGAGAGCTTTTGATGCACTATTTGAAGAGAATTTGATTTTTTATAATACCCTTGTAGATGCCTATGCCAAAAGTTTGGAGTCTGATCAAGCCTTTGAACTACTACATGAGATTAAGAGAGGAATCAGAACAAGTGCTTTTACATTTGCCAGTCTTTTAAGTGGAGCTGCCTATATCGGCGCTAGCGGTAAAGGTAAGCAAATCCATGCGAGGATGGTAAAATCAGGGCTGGACTCAAATCAATACATTTCCAATGCTTTCACTATGTATTCAAGGTCTGGAACATAGAAGTTGCTTTTCAAGTTTTCTGTGGGAGAAGAGAGAAAATTATTACAGCTCGGGCTTCAATGATCACTAATTTCACAAAATATGGATTTGTGGCGAGAACTCTGGACACATTCTCTAAAATGCTCAAGGCCGGTGTGAAGCCAAATGAGATCACCTATGTTGCTGTTTTATCCTCTTGTAGCTATGTGGGTTTGATTTCTGATGGATCGAAACACTTCAGGTCAATGTACACGGAACATGGAATGTTGCCTAGAATTGGACAATACATGTGTGCACGGTGGACTTATTGGGCAGATCAGGATCCCTTGTCAATACTCTTCAGTTTATAAATTCAATGCTTTTCAGGGCTGATACACTGGTCTGGTGTACATATCTTGGAGCTTGCCGAGTTCACGGCAATGTTGAACTTGCAAAACAAGCTGTGGCAATGATTTTTGGGCAGGAACTGACCAACCCTGCTTCTTATGTTTTTGCTATCAAATATGTGTGCCTCAGCTGGTCTATGTGAATATACAGCAGCTATCAGAAACAAGATGAAACTGAAAAATCTTACAAGCTGGTTGTAGTTAGATTCAAATGAAAAATATAGTTCACAAGTTCTATGTGGGAAACACTTCACATCCAAAGGCATGGGAGATCTATGACGAACTGGACTGATTGACTAGTAGAATAAAGAAACTGGGTTATGTTCTGAATACCGAATTTGTTCTTTATGATGTGGAGGAGGGACAAAAGGAACAATATTTACTCCAGCACAGGGAAAAAATTGCTGTTGTTTTTGGCCTTATAGACACCTCCAGTCTGAAATCTGTCAGGGTGTTTAAGAATCTCTGCATTTGCAGAGATTGTCATTCTGTGCTCAAGATATCTCAATGGCAACTGGAAGATCTATAGTTGTAAGGGATGCAAACCAGTTCCATCATTTTATGGATGGAACATGCTTACCTCAGGTGACAATGCCTCTTAACTTGTCTCATTCATTGTGTAAATCGAATCTCTGTTTTAGATTTTTCCCCCTTGTTCCTATGTTACTTGAACCGGGATTCTATCATTTCCCTAGCAAGCCCAACAATGTAAATATCATGTTTTGAAATGTATATGGAGTTTGCACTCGTGCTGTCAAAATACCAAGCAGAAGACCTCAAAATGGATCTCGGTAACTCTCAGCAATATGATTCATGAAATCGAAAACACATTTTGCCTTTTGATTTTCCTGGAGCGTGCGGTTTTTGGTTACTAGATATGTATGTTCTGTTCTATTGCTAGCGTTCCCAATATGCAGTCCTGATGTCCCATAGTTTGTTCATTGACTGAAAATTCTATATGATTTTTGTTTTGGAAATTTTGCTTGTAATACCTCCAACTGTTAGTCTACATTTTCGGATCTGGCGATTTCTTTTGCTTTTTTATCTTCAAGTTCAACCATGCTATCATGCCGAATGTTGCTACAACATTTCCCAGACTGTTGCAGATGGATAATCTTAGGAAAGTGGTGATTGAGATGAAACAAAAGTAACTTTCGTGTGCAAACAACGGTTTAAAACCGAGAGGCATGATACTTGAGAGGTTCATGCAGGGATCAAGCATTCGGAAGTATTGCATCTACCTGTCAGGAAAAAAATGTTTTTCGTCAAATGGGGCATCGTCCCTGATGTCCATATTAGCTTTATATGGACTTGTCAGAGCAGGGAAACCAACATGTACTCATCACTGGCTCCCCCCAGCAAATGCCTGCATATAATCCATGGGTTTTCGGCAATGTGGCAATTATGATAATCTAAAATACAATTCCTATCACAAGCATCTTCATTGTCCTCTCAAGCAAGAATCGACGAGGCAAAGTTATGCCACGCCTCATGTCATAAGTTGACAAAGCCACTCGCGCTCTCGAACAATGCATGTGTTTAAACTATTGTAGATAACAGAGTTCGCAAAGGTAAATAATGTGCACAATCAGGTAATTTTAGTTAAGAATCTTAGAAGGTAGGTAAGTAGCTTTTAGATGAATTGAGTTTCTTACCGGTTCTCAAGGTTATTCACGCTCATTGGAACATAAATCCTTTTGGTAATATCAACTAATTTTTCTATTCCTCGAAATAGAAAAGTAGTAGAAAAATAGATTTGGAATAGAAATAAGAAATAGAAAAAGAAATAGCTTCTTGTTCCTAGGAATAATTCCTAAAAATAAGTCATTTTCTTTTTTTCTTTTCTTCTTCTTCCTTGTCGTTTGTCGCCCCCCGCCGGTCATTGTTGCCCGCCTCCGCTGGTCTCACCTGGACACAGGTTGCCGGCCTCTGCTGGTCGTCATCGCTGCCATCGCCCACTAGAAGAGGAGCAAGAAGAAGAAGAGAGAGAAAAAGAAAAATCTAGAAAATTATTAAAAATAAAAGAAATTTTATGTTACAAAAAAAAAAAAAAAATTGTGAGTTGTATCAAACACATTCCTATTTTTTTCTTGTTCCAAGAATAAAAATTTTCTATAGTTACTAAACACGTTTTCCTATTCATAAATTGTTCCGGAGAATAAAATAAAAAATGATTATTATTATTATTTTTTTGGAATAGAAATGTTATCAAATACATCCATAATGTCTAGTGCATTAGGATTCTTTTCTCGGTTTTTATGTTTTCTTTACATACTCCTGTAGTTGTTCGAGTAAAGATGGTGTTAATTGATGTTAATTCGAAATTTTCCATGGTTAGCCTAGTAATGGGCGAAGCACTTTCGCCAGAATTGATAAGTGATTGAAAAAGTTATGGAGTTTTCATATTTTTTAACATCATTTCTCAGCTTGACCGTTCAATCATATCAATTAAAATTTTCAGTTTGTCACGAAGCCTCAAGGAGAACGTTTCTTTACAAAGGCCACTTGAGAATTTATCTAAAGTTGATGAAGCGAAATGCTTGGTGAAAGGATATATAAAGGCTCCAAGCTAACCTTCTCAGCCGTTTGATTATGATATAATGTTTAGCATAAACGTGAGTAGAAAGACAGGCTAAAACATCTCTCCAAACCATCTGCGGTAACAATAATCAAGTTGAATACTAGAAACTGAGTTCATTTTTTCTGGAGACAGTGATCTTTCAATAAGTTTGGGACTTTGCCAGTTCAAATGTCATCGGAACTAGGAAGGAAGAATTAGGAAGGAAAAGAGAGCGGTTCTATTTATTAACGATATCTCTATGCAGTATCTCTCTTTTAGAACAATTTTAGTGATTAGGAGATACAAACCATTTTTCGATGTCCACTTAAGAGGGTGCGAGTGGTGATGGTAACTGCTCATCACGCCGAATTACGTCAATTCCACCTTGTCGGCCATGCATTTGGTCTGGAGAAGAATAGTTAACCATTCTAAGGCGATAGAACATGAGATGCCAAACATAACAACAGTCCAGAGGCTACAAAACAATTTATGTAAAGTTGATGTCGACTCTGCTCAGTGCTGGGGTCTTGTCGAATCAAAGGATGCCTACAATTATTTTTGTCTTCATGTGCTTTCAAGGAATTGCATGTTGTTTGCTTACTCGCAAGTTCTTGAACGTGAAAAATTGAATGGAGCAATAATTTCGTGCCTTGTTGCATAAATCCACCGATTTGTTCTTTCGGGTAGAAATAAATATTGATAATGGAAAAAAAGAATTCTCTTTTTCTGCAATGAAGTTAGAGGGGTTGATGATTAAAAGTATAGTCCCCCATCAATAACTAGGTTAATTAAATTTTCATAAAGAGAGTTATTAAGACCCAGTGTCACTTCAAATTGTCCCTACATAAATCCTATATCTATAAAGTTGTACTAGCTAAAATTTTACTTTAGCAACTAAAGGGGCCAATTCCATAAAAAAAAAAAAAAAAAAAAAAAAAAGCACCAACTTTAGCCATTTTTCCAAATCTGACTCGAATTATATTTTGTTTAAAAAAAAAAAGCCCAAACTTTTAGTAGCATCCCAAATCTGGCCTCCGTTAACCATCCTTCCATAGTCACCATTAGTCATCTCTAAGGCATTTCCACGTCACCCAGAAAATTTGTTCCCATTATTTTCCATTTTCTTGAAGATTTTCCGTTCGTTTTTGTTTGAAATTGAGCCGAGAAATCACCGGTTTCTCATCCCGGCGAGCGTGAGGTCATGATTGCGACGATGGATTCCGACGAGGAGGAGGAGATTGAGTTCAAAGAGGACGAGAAAGTTAGGGTTGTGAAGGAGGCCGGTGTCCCCGTCGCCATCGACGAGGACGGTGAGGAGACGACGAGGAAGAAGAAGAGGAAGACGGCATGCAAAGCCAGGAGGAAGCGAACAGTGAAGGAGATGGGCGCGGCGGCGTGGGAGACGAGAACAACGGCGAGGAAGAGTAGGACGACAAGGACGACAGTGGGTTATCGACCCACCAAAGTCTTTTTTTTTTTTTTTCCGTCTCCTCCTCCTACTTCGACCTCGCTTGTCGCAGCCATGGACGAGGCTTTGTTTCAGATCTAGAGTTGGCCGTCGGGAAGATGAAGACAAAGACGAATAGCCTCGTGAGCAGATTGTGAATTTCTGAATCAACTTTAGCATTCAAGTATGGATTTCTTTTTTTTTTTTTTTTTTTCCTATTCCAGCGATGAGCTGCAATGAATACAAGGAAAACTTTAGCATTCAAGTTTCTGGATTTCCTTTTCTTTTTCCCCCAAGATTCCATAGATTTCCCATAACCCAGCTTCCACAGATTCCGCATAACTCGAGTTGTTTGCGGCCATGTCTTCCATGTTTGGCCAAAAAGACAAGCCTAGAGACCCACTGATTTTTGACCCGCGTTACTCTGTAAACTCCTCTAAATATAAGATCTTTTGGCTAAAAAGACAAAGCCAAGACACCCATTGCCCCTTCCTTGTCTCAAATATTTTTCCCCAGATTTTTTCTTTCTGAAGACTACTATTTTTTCCAGATTTTTGGCCATTTGCTCAGGCCAAAAATGGGTAAAGATGACCACAAAGACAATGGAGATGGAGGACTCCTTTCGGCAAAGATGAAGCTAACAACAAGGACGACGGAGGGGTGGTCTGGTTTGGACGTGTAGTGTTGGCTTGGACGGGCATCGGCGGTGGACGAACGGATGTCAAGCTTGGCGGTGACTCTAGTCGGAGGATGTCGGAGAGAGTGACTTGATGAGCAGAAGGATGAAGAGAACGCTACTAACGGTGACTATGGAAGGATGGTTAACAGAGGCCAGATTTAGGATGCTACTAAAAGTTTGGGCTTTTTTTTGGAACAAAATATAGTTTTGGTCAAATTTGAGAAAATAGTTAAAGTTGGTGCTTTTTTATAGAATTGACCCCAACTAAAGTTATTGTTGCCACGTGCTTTGCAAGAGTACGGTTGTAGTACGTACACACACACACACATATATATAAATATACTTTGAGCAAAGTATAGGAGGGGATTATACATATACTATTGCAAAGAATTTAGCCTTATATAAAGGTTTTTTTTTTTATTTGCACTGTAGAACATGTAGTCGTTCTTTGATTAGATCGAGGATAATGCCTTGCAATATATCATTATCATATGAGATGCTTTTCTCGTAGTGATTTTTTATTTCATGAAATGATTCAACCGTGTAAAAAATTAGAATTACATATAAATTTTGTGGCTTGATTTAGCAAATATGGAATACACATACGATGGAACAGAAAAATTTCAAAGGAGGAGGAGAAAAAGAAGGGAGGAGGGGAAAAAACGAGGAAGAAAATAAGAAGAAACATAGTGAGCCAATCAGAAGAAAGTGCACTTGTCTATTGATGGGAGTGGACCGCGACAATCACGCGGAGAATGTGGAAGTAAAGTGGAGAAGGAAATCTCAAAGGGATGGCTGCCATCCGTCCTTCTGATAATTCAACGTCGGTTTAGGTCCACCACTTTTAATTTCTTGATGTGCACGCATTTGTTCCGTTGACTGACTTGGTCTTCCCCGTACTACAAGGCAGACTCCAAAGTCTTCAATTAACAAGGATCGTCTCATCTTTTTTCCGTCTTTATATATTGCATCACTCCTCTACCCACACCAAGCAATCCCTTACCAATTTCCCTTCGCCCAAAGACCAACAGAAACATGATTGACGCTCTCAGCTCCATGAATGTCTATGTAGTGTTGATCCTCATTCTTGTTCTATTTCAATCGATGATTGCTGATGCCCGATTGAATAATTTGCAGTGCGCTTCATCATGTGGTGACATACACAACATACATCACCCGTTTCGACTGAAGGGTGACCCTCAGGGATGCGGTAAACCAAGAAGACAGCTGGTTTGTGAAAATAATCGCACTGTATTATACTTGCTTGATGGCCGATTTTATGTGCAGTATATCGATTATTCTACCAAGCAAATAAGATTGGTCGATGATGGTTTGCAAAAGGGTAATTGTTCATCTCTCCCCCGTCGTTCATGGGGACTATATAACTTGAAGTCCACTCAAAACAACTTATACAGCCGGGTTGACTACGGTGAATTTGTTATTGTGAATTGTTCAAAGCCGGTTGATTCTCCATTCTACGTCACTGTTGCTCCATGCATTGTGGGGTCGCACTCTTCCAACACATCATCAAATTGGGAATTGTATGCTTTGATACATCCAACAACATTGGACGTTAAGGATTTTTGCACCATCCACAGTTGGACGTGGGCATCAGAGTTACAATTCCTGGAGCAAATCAATTATAGCTCTTACAACTACAGGCAAATCCACGCAGACATGGCCAATGGATTTGATCTCATGTGGTTGAAGAAAGCTTTTGTTTGCTACCTTGATTTCTATAACTACTTTAATTTCAATAAATACTTTCATTCTGATAGATTTGTTATGTATGGTATCTTACCCGGAAGACGAAGTCAAGTCTGCGCATCCAGGTTCTACGAGGGCCGTAAGTATCGGTCGTCAACAAAATTTTATTGTAATTTTGGATGGTTCTGGACATTTATTCACTTGCCACTTTCTCTTCAAAAATGGAAATATGAGAGGAATATATAATATATAAAAAATGACAAAATATACATGATAGCGTACGTCAACAATGTTGAGTATTTGAAAGGTTTCGAGAGCTTCGCATTGATTATGACTATCAAATTGAAGGAGTTGCAAGATTGGCAAGAAAATGAAAAAATGACTGGTAGAAGGCACCCCCGAACAGACCCACAGTAGCTGCACATGTACGTTTGCGTAGATTGTAACTCCTCTCCACGAAAGGGCTACAACTCTCACTGTAAAAATGAATTAGGGATTATTGGGCGAGAACCCACCTGACTAGTTTTTTCTTGGCATAGAATATACATTTTATTATTTTCTTAATTAGTTCTTTAATTACTCACTTAACTAATAATCGAAGAAACGCTCGTAAACATTCCTTAAAAAAATTTAGTCATGTTCGATTGGAGGGATAAAATTGTTAATTAAAAATGAAAAGCACCGTTTCTCTAGATTTATTGACGCTAACCATGCGAAAGGAGTTTCTTGTATTGTTTATCATCCACGTGAAACAAAGTTTATCATTTCCATCTATTTGCAAATGAATGATGCATTCCACTTCTCATATTCGTTTGGACAAAGTAGCTTGCCGCTACTCTGTTTTCTGGTGAATTTTGTTTTCTACACTTCTTTTCCTTCAATTCCTTTTCACAATATTCATTCCTTCAACAGGTGTCCTCGATGATATTGCAATTTGGACTGCTGCAAATTTTATAGTACTACTAGGTAAGCCGCAATGATATGTTCTTACAATATTTGTAAAGTTTACTCATTCTAACCTATCAAAATTTCTTCAGTGTTTTTTTGTGTAGCGAAATTTGTAATCGGGATCCCATTCATCGCCAAATTTCTAATCCGCAAGTATGGAAGAAGGCACTTGGCAATGGACAAGAACATTGAAGAGTTTTTGCAAGCTCATAACAACTTTTTACCAATAAGGTACTCTTACTCAAATATTAAGAAGATCACCAGAAATTTTCAGCACAAACTAGGTGAAGGGGGCTATGGTTCTGTGTACAAAGGAATGCTCAAAAGCGGCAATGAAGTGGCCATCAAGATTTTGAAGAAGTCCAAGGCCAACGGCCAAGATTTTATTAGTGAAGTGGCTACTATTGGTAGAATTCACCATATTAATGTTGTGCAACTCATTGGTTTTTGCTTTGAAGGCTCGAAACAAGCTCTAGTGTATGATCTCATGACAAATGGGTCTTTGGATAAGCACATTTTTGCTGAGAAAGGTGATAAGTTTCTTGATTACATGAAAATATATGAGATTGCTCTTGGGGTGGCGAGAGGGATTGAATACTTACATCGGGGGTGTGACATGCAAATACTACACTTTGATATCAAGCCTCATAACATTCTTTTAGACAAGAATTTTATTCCAAAAGTTTCTGATTTTGGACTCGCGAAACTTTATCCCACGGATCATAGCATAGTTTCATTAACTGTTGCAAGAGGAACCTTGGGATATATGGCGCCGGAATTGTTCTACAGAAGCATTGGCGGCATATCTTATAAAGCAGATGTCTACAGCTTCGGGATGTTGCTCATGGAAATGGCAAGTAGAAGGAAGAATATAAATGCAAATGCAGAACATTCAAGCCAAATGTATTTTCCATTGTGGGTGTATGACCAAGTCAATGAAGGTACAAGTGTTGAAATGGAAGAAGTTATAGAAGAGGAAAGGAAGGTGATAAAAAAAATGATAATAGTTGCACTTTGGTGCATACAATTAAACCCTGACCACCGCCCTCCAATGAACAAAGTGCTAGAAATGTTGGAAGGAGATATTGCTAAACTCCATATGCCTCCAAAGCCGCTTATTTACCCACCGGATGTGTCCGTTGATAATGACAAATCCGAGATGGAACTAGAAACACTCTCGACTTCACCAAGTGCTTCGTTACTTTCAGCTAGTTTTCCTTTTAGTGATAGCAATGTTGTTTAGAGAACCATGCACTGTTTGATTGGAAAAGCTTTGTACATCTGCCCACAATCTAGTATTATGTTGGGAAGGACTTGAGCTAGTTTATCTCGACCCTAATTGCTTTGAGATTGTCTTCTTCTGGCTATTATATGAATGTTGTGCCACCATACTTCATATAGTTTTACTCTCTTGCACCCTTAAAAGGACAAAAAATTGGTCAGAAAGCAAGGACAAAAACAGAGGAGGAAGGTAACGGCCATTTTGAATTGTCCTCCCTTGTTACGTGATTTTGGATTATGCCACTGTAAAAACTAACAATAACCCATGATCTTGCTCTTATGCATGCCACTGCCACCATATGATTTCTTGATATGAAAAACAACTGATTTCGACTTATAAATTCATCTTCAAAGAAAACATATACGTATACATTTAACAAGGTGGACACCATCTATCTATGCCAGAAACAATTTTTATCAAAATGGAAAAAAAAAAAAAAAAAACATGATCTTAAATGTAACAATTCAATGAAGTTTATATTTGAAAGAACTCATAGTCCGTTTCAAAGTTGACATGAAATTATCAATGAGCAGTAATATCGAAATACAGTTTTCTCTTAAATCACTCGGTTATGGTGATTTCAATTAACGGATTTTTTTCTTAGAATTTCAAGGTACTTTAATGAAAATTCATCAACCTAGCTTATATACCCGATATTGGCCATGGAGGAAAGGTGGAGAAGGAGAGGCAATCCCTTACCCGTCAAAGAGATTCAGGAAAATTTCACTTACGGACCTGAAATAGGGGCATTTTTAAAAAGAAAAAAGGTCTGGAATGAAGTCTGTTGTAAATAGAACCTCTGAGTAACCATCACAATTTCAAATGAGTGAACTGATGTCCAGCCAAATTTATTATCGGCGGATGATTTCATAATTTTTTTTGTGATTTTACCTCTAGATTTATGCTGAACAACTGTATGAACTAGAGGATCGTTACCTTGAAGAACAATCACTGAACAATTTTCGTCCATAATTTCCCCGTTACCTCAAGTCTGTCCGCCCAAAACAAATCGCTCCTTACACCTTTCAAGTTCTTCCTCGCGAGGTCCATCCCCAGCTGGAGGAGCAGAAGCGTCAATTACATCTAAGGAGTTTGAAGAGGCTAGGATTCCTCGATTCTACTTCTGCTTCTTCTGGTCCGTTCAATTCACTCGATTGGAAATGCTACGTACGACATGATAAAAGTCTTGCAACTAATTATAATTAAAAGAGAGAGAGCATGATGCTTGTAAGCTTTCAAAAAGCAAGTTTGTCGATTCTTTCGCTTTATCACTTTCCAATTAATAAAAACTCCTTTTTTTTGCACAAAGTTCAATAAATAACTCACCCTCGCACCGCTCATCAATTCTTATTTAATAGTCAAACCGAAGTTTTTTTCCGTATTTGTATCAATTGACCAGAGTTAAATAGAAGTGAAGATCGAAAGAGATATCACTAGTTTGAAATGATTGCACCAATTGCAGGCACTAATGTCCACTACACATCAAAGGTTTTTTTTTTTTTTTTTTTTTTTTTTTTTTTGGGGGTCGGTACTACACATTAAAGGTTACTGGGTTGTTTTTGTCTTCAATAATTCTTGAAGCATGGCTAACAATTATATCCCCCTTATCTGCCACGTTCATCATTTAGGTGAGAAAATTCTCAATAAAGAAGATGTAAAGTCTGTATGATGAACAAAGTCATTACCACCCACTATTGCTTCATAGGTCCCATCTTTATATAGCTGTATTAGCAACTACTGTCATTCTTGCCATGTGCATTGCAAGAATGCTTTAGTATGGATATATATATATATATATTATTATGCTTTTAAGCAGTGTATAAGAGAGGGTATTTTATGTAACTACTATAATTTATACATTTTAGCTTCATATAAGGATTTTTTTTTTATAAAAAAATTTGTGGACGATGCCGATGTCTATATATATCATTGTTATATGAGATGCCTTTTTTTTTTTTTTTTTTTTTTAATAGAGATAATTTATTTCATGAAATGATTCGACCTTGTAAGAAATTGGAATTACATTAAAAGTTTGTGACTTAATTTAGCAAACATGGAATAGATATCTAAGTGATCAAACACTAATGATGGAATGTAAAAATTTCTTAGAAGGTGGAGAAGAAGTGAAAAGATAGTGATGGGACGTAGACCCAACAATCACGGAGAGAAAGTGGAAGCAAAGTGGAGATAATGGAGAAGGAAAGATCAAATGTGTAAGAAGATCCTTTGAATAGGTTCCCCTAATAATGAAACTTTGGTTCTTAAAATGCTTGAGGAGAAGAAATAGGCGGGAGATTCACCCTAAGATTGGAGAACCTACAAAGTCACCCTTGTATTCTTATCCATGAGGATGACAAAGAAATATGAGGGAATTTGGGGGTTTCATAATGACAAAGGTAGACTACATTAGGACTTTGATTTTGCTACCATCAGGTAGGTAGGTAGGTATAATAGCCTACCACACCTGGGATGAGTGAGGAAGGGTGAAAGACTCTCTACTCAACGGCACGCCTTACGGCAAGGTCCCTTAACCGACTGTCATCCAAGTACCCCTAATAATGTAACTTTAGTTTGGGTCCACCTCTTTAATTGCTTGACTTTATACATTTGTTTTGTTGATTGACTTGGGCCTTTTCTATAAAGACTGGGTGAATCACAAGTCTCCAAATCTAACAAAGATTATCTAATCTTTTTATACTGTGCCTCCTCCACACACACCAAGCAATTCTTTACCAATTTCTCTTTGCCTAGATATAGAGGCATGATTAATACTCTTGGCTCCATCAATCTCTGTCAAGTGTTGCTACTCACTCTTGTCTTATTTCTAGCGATGACTAACAATGTTGAGTCAAGCAATCAATAGTGCATTCCTTTAGCCTGTGGTGACATTCGTAATATAAGTTCCCCTGTTTTGATTGAAGAGCGACCCACAAGGATGTGGTGTATTAACATTCGAGCTGGCTTGTGAAGATAATTGCGATGTTCTAAACTTCCTTAATGGTCAATACTATGTGCAGTTTATCAATTATACCGAACAACAAATCAAATTGGTCGACAGCGAGCTGCAAAGGGATAACTACTCATCTCTCCCCCATCATCATATGAGATCGCTTTTGGGGTGGCAAAGGGGATTGAATATTTACATCGGGGTGTGACATGCAAATACTACACTTTGATATCAAACCTCACAACGTTCTTTTAGACAAGAATTTAACTCCAAAAGTCTCTGATTTTGGACTTGCAAAGCTTTATCCCATTGATCATAGCATAGTCTCAATGATTGCTACAAGAGGAACTTTGGGATATATGGCGCCTGAGTTGTTCTACAAAAACCTCGGTAGTGTATCTTATAAAGTGGATGTCTATAGCTTCGGGATGTTGCTCATGGAAATGGCTGGTAGAAGGAAAAATATAAATGCAAATGCGTAACACTCAAGCCAAATCTATTTTCCACTGTGGGTGTATGACCACATCAATAAAGGAGAAAGTGTTGAAACGGATGAAGTTATAGAAGAGGAAAGGGAGGTGACAAAAATGATGATAATAGCTGCACTTTGGTGTATACAATTAGTTCTTGACCATCTGCCTCCAATGAACAAAGTCGTAGAAATGCTTGGAGGAGATATTAGTGATATTCAAATGCCTCCAAAACCGCTTATTTACCCATCAGATGATCCAGTTGACGACGACAATGCCAAAATGGAATTAGAAATATTTTCAACTTCATCAAGTACTCCCATAACTTCCACTAGTTTTCCATTTGGAGATAGCAATGGTGTCTAGAACCACGCACTTTAATTGGAAAAGCTTTGTTCCCCACAACATAGTATTATGTTGGGAGGGAGGTGAGCTGGTTTAGTTTGCTAGTGATTACATTTTTTTCTTCTAGTTCTTAGTTTACTGTTGTGTTATTGTATTATTATTATTATTATTATTATTATTATTATTATTATTATTATTATTATTATTTGGTCGGAGTGTTATTGTACTTCATATATGGTTTCACCATGTGTGATCCATACAGTCTCTTAAATGGGACATAATCGTGCTTAGGCAGCATATTTTGTATGTTCAACCAAGTGAATTCTAGCTAATCCAGTTAATCATCTATAAACCAAATCACTCGTTTTCTGTAGAATATTCACCAAAGAGGGTTGCAAAACGTGCCATCTTACATATACTTGCCAGTGGCCTGTGTCCTCTTTGACTCGGTATAAATCATTCTTTTTTCCTTGATTGGTTAGGTCGCAAAGTAGTTTTTATTTGTTGTCATTGCATTTAGAAGTCGCTCGGCATATGGCTCGCCCAGATTCAAATTCTTTATTCACCAATTGCAACAAAATTTTATTTTCTTCGCAATTCATTTACTTGGATCGAAAATGGATCAAATTCTTGAGAAAATAGCAATGGGACGATCATAAGGTCTTGAAGCTCACATTATCTCTAAATTTTAAATGACCAAAGAAAATGGGACAATTATTTAGAAAAGTCTTTTAACTTGTCAACATATTGCATTTGTCTTAAAACTTTCATTTTGTTCATCTAAGTCTTAAAACTTGTAACTTGGTGTGCATGGTCCTTCCCTTAAGCTGCAATGCCACCCGAGCCGCTTCTATACCCAAGCCATCATGTGCCTGCGTATGACTAAGGTGAAACCTTGATTGAATTGGAAAATTGGTCAACTTTATCCGGTGTTCCACTACTTTCTTCTTCATCCCAATGTGAAGATGAGATTCATTACCATCACCTTTCGATGACGAAATCATGCATTGATTAATTTATTTTTCTCCATGTACGAATGAAAAGCAAAATAAGCGGATTGACTTTAGCGTAGTTTGTTAATTCCTGTATTTTGCAGAAGAATTGCCTTCGTGGCTATCTATTTACATTTCTTGTTTCCTGAGTGTGCTCTCTTGACATGGAGCAAGGCGTCTCTTTCTCTCTTCCCTCCACCGTCCAATATCAAAGCTCTCTCCTTCCCGCCAAAATTTCTCCCCCTCTCGCCCCTCGACCGCCCCTCATCACCCCCACCACCGTGGCGCCGACCTTCCTGGAGCAATCTCCCACCCCGACCTCACGTCCCGTGATGGGTCCCCTCCCGATCTCCGCGCCTTCTCTCTCCTCCTCAAGTCTGTTCGCTCTCGGAGGCGGGCCCATCGCGCGCTAGCTCGCTACGAGCTCGAGGCCCACTCGGGGATTCTCAACTCGCTCATCGGTCTCTACTCAAAGTGCAATGACTGGGCCGAGGCCGAGAGGATATTTGTGGACATGGGTCAGAAAAGGGACTCGGTTTCTTGGAGTTTGAAGCGGTTGAAACTTTCCTTCATATGCTTGAAGATGGCTTTTTTTACCTAACGATTATTGTTCCGCGGCGGTTATTCGGGCTTGTTCAGTTCCGGAGAATGCATCAATCGGTGATACAATTTTCGGGTTTATAATCAAAAGCGGCTACGTAAATTATGATGTGTGCATTTTAATTGACATGTTTGCAAAGGGTAGTGCTGATTTTGTTTCAGCTCGTAAGGTGTTCGAGAAAAGGCCCGAGAGGAGTGTGGTTGCTTGGACTTTGATGATGACAAGATGTACTCTGGTGGGTTGTCCAATAGAGCTGTTGATTTGTTTCTCGATATGCTTGTGAGTGGGACTGCGGCAGATAGAATCGCTGGGGTTGCAGTTGCAATGCTGGGTTATACAGTCTGCATTGGCTTCGGATGTCTGTGTTAGATGCGGCTCAGTGGACATGTAAGTGAGGTGCGTAGCTAGTGGATTGCTTAATGATTGGAGAAAGGTGTTTGATCGGGTGCAAGATCATAACGTGATGTCTTAGACGGCAATAATCACGGGAAGTATCAAATTCTTTTTGGAAATAATAAAAGGTCCCATGAGACCAAACCATTTCACATTTGCTAGCGTTCTCAAGGCATGTGGAAGTACTTGTGATGTAGATATGGGGATACAAATATGCACGCTAGCTACAAGGTTGGGCTTTGCTGGTGACACTTTCATGGGTTATTCTCTTATTAGCACATATTCTCAGTTGCACCACATTGAAGACACTCAGAGAGCTTTTGATACACTATTTGAAAAGAATTTAATTTCTCATAATGCCCTTGTGGATGCCTATGCCAAGAGCTTGGAGTCCAATAAGCCTTTGAACTGCTACATGAAACTGAGGAGAGAGGAATCAGAAGGGGTGCTTCTACATTTGCCAGCCTTTTAGGTGGAGCTGCCTGTATTGGCACTATTGGTGAAAGGGAGCAAATCCATGGGAGATGATAAAATCAGCACTGGACTCAAATCAGTGCATTTCCAATGCTTTGATCACTATGTATTCAAGGTGGGGAAACCTAGGGAGTGAATGATAACCATTCTGTTCTAGACATAGGTTCGGAAGAGAAATAGATTATTCTATTTTTATTTCTAGAAGAGTTTCTAAGCAAAAATAACCGTTTGATAACGACACGAGATTTCTACTCTAAAAATAGAAATTTATTTGATAACGACTAGCCGGCCGGCGACCGCAGCGGCCGGCGACCGATGGACAAAGTGGTCAATGGCGATGGATGAAGGAACGATTGACGAACGATTAGAAGAATTTTTATTTCTCATTTTTATTCCAAAAATAGAAAAGTAGAAAATTTATATTTCTGATTTCTATTCCAAACCTATTTTTGGAACAAGAATCTATTTCAGAAATAGAAAAATTAAATAGGTTTATCAAACGGATTTTTATTTCAAAAATAGGTCTGAAATAGAAAAATTGTTTCTGGAATAGAAATAAGCAGTTATCATGCACCCCCCCTAGAAGCTGCTTTTCGAGTTTTCCGTGAGATGAGAGAATTGACCACTATGCATGCATTGTTGACTTATTGGGTGGATCGGAATCCTTACCATGAGATTATAAATTTAATGCCTTTCGGGGCGGATACACTAGTCAGGTCTGACGTACATTTTTTGGAGCTTGCTGAGTTCACGGCAATGTTGAACTTGCAAAACAAGCTGCAGCAATGATACTTTAGTAAGAACCAGACTACCCTGCTGCTTATGTTTTGCTATCAAATATTTATGCCTCGGCTGGTCTTGGGAAGATGCAGCAGCAATCAGAAAGAAGATGAAACTGAAATATCTCAAAAGAAGCCAGTTGTAGTTGGATTCCAGTGAAAAATAATGTTCACAAGTAACATACGTGGGTGACGCTTCATGCCCAAAGGCACAGGAGATTTATGACAAGACCGATTAGCTAGTCGAATAAAGAAGCTGGGTGATGTTCTGACTACTGAATTTGTTCTTCATGATGTGGACGAGGGACAAAAGGAACAATATTTGCTCCAGAACAGTGAAAAAATTGCTGTTGTTTTTAGCCTTATAAACATTCCAGTCCAAAATCTATTAGGGTGTTTAAGAATCTCCGCATTTGCGGAGATTGTCATTCTCCAATCAAGTATATCTCCATGGTAACTAGAAGATGTATGGTCATAAGGGATGTAAACCAGATCCACCATTTTACAGACTAAACATGCTCATGCAATGACTACTGACGACGATGCTTCTTAAATTGTCTCATTCATTGTGTAAATTGAATCTCCATTTTAGATTTTCTCCTTTGTTCCTATGTTACTTGAACTGGGATTCTATTATTTCCCTAGCAAGCCCAACAATGTAAATATCATGTCCTGAAATGTATATAGATTTGGTACTCCTACCGTTGGAAATACCAAGCAGAAGACCTCAAATGAAGCTCGCAATATCTCAGCAATATAATTTATGGAATTGAAAATAGTCATGCTTCGCCTTTGGATTTTCCTGGAATGTGCAGTTTTCAGACGCTAGATATGTATGTTCTGTTCTATCGTGAGCGTTCCAGATATGCAATCCTGATGCCCCATAATTCATTCATTAGCTGAATATTCTGTATGGTTTTTGTTTTGGAAATTTTGCTTGTAATGCCTCTGACTTATAGTTAGTCTACATTTTTGGATGTGGCAATTTCTTGTGCTTTTACATCGTCAAGTTCAACGATGTGAGTTCATGCAGTATGTTGCTTCAACATTTCCCAGGCTGTTGCATAGTGGATAAATTTAGGAAATTGGTGATTGAGAAGAAACGAGAGCAGACTTCGTGAGCAAACAACGGTTTGAAACCAAGAGGCACGATCCTTAAGAGGTTCATGCAATGATCAAGCAATCGCAAGTATTGCATCGACTTTTTGGTTAGGAAAATGTTTTCTGTCAAATGGGGCATCGTTCCTGCTGTACATCTTAGCTCCATATTGTTCCTCTGCAAGGCTTCTCCTCATACGGCATTGCACTTGTTAGAGCAGGGAAAGCAATAGGTCTTCGTCACTAGTTTTTACTCAGCAAAAGGCTGCATATAATCCGAAGGTAGTGGACTAGAATGTGCACTGTAACTGTCATGTTGTTTCTGAGCAATGTATTTCATCAGCAAGAGCAATCATGACAACTTTCATGTTGGCATAGAGTTTAGATTTTCCTTTTGTCTTAATATGTTCCTTAACTAGTCGCTCAACTTATAATTCATGAGACACTCTTTTAACTATGAATGGGCCTAGACTTAGAACCAGGGAAGGAGAGTAAATTTCCTGCAGGTATGCATCCCACATTGGGCGAACAACTCCCGTTCAAGCCCTTCAGGGACAGCCTTTTAGCAGAAAACCACTCAGCCCTTTAGTTCAGAGCCTAGAGACACTCAGAGGATGCCAGGACAGAAACGTTTCTAATCTACCCAAGCTGCATTTCTCGAAGGATCATACCAGGCTAGAGAAGAAGAGGATTTTTAGAAAGCCATAGAGAGAATTTCACAAAGCACACACTTTACTTCAAGGGACTCTGCCCCCAAAACGATACAACAACCAAGCCTTATATAGGCAAATAAAAGTAGACAAGGACACATAGGGACCAACTCACGGGTCCAGAAACAAACAGAGACGCCGAAAGCCTACAGGAGGGAATTATTCGCACACTATGAACAGTACATTCCCTAGCCTAGTGCTACAGTAAAAGTGAACAGTACTTTGCTACAGTGAAATTGTACGGACTCGACGGTCTCGTCCGTCACGGGCATTGTAGCTACATACTGAATCGTCATCTGAGCTGTCTTCTAGGAGGTGTGCTTCATACTTCTGCTGGAGAGCTTCAAGATCTTGAGGCGAAAGGATCTGATTCAGCGTTTGGGATGAGGATGCTTCATGAGCCAAATGGGATGCTTCTTCTGCTGCCCAATCTGTGTTTTCGTCAGCAGTGTTGTCAGGAAAGCTTGGTTGCGGCCAGTTTGAGGGTTGTGCATAGTAGGATGTATTCATATGTTGGGATGAAGACGAAGGTTCGGGTCGTAGGGATTCTCGCGAGAGGTCCTCCAAATCGTGCATAGGGGTCTTGAGTAGACTGAACAATGTCGTCTTCGCTTGTCATTTCATGCTCTTGGGACGATGCAGCTTGTCTGTACTGGTCGAGTGCTTCTTTAGCCTCTAGTGCTAGGTCATAATGATCCCACGTAGTGGGTGCATTATTCCAAACATCTTCGGGAATGGTCTTGTTTTCTTGGCATAGGATTCTCTGGAGTTCTCGGTATTCATGTTCACAAAATCTAACAGATCTTGGATAAGATCTATGAATCCGAGCTTCTCGACTGTTCAAATGGGGTTTATAGGCTGTGGTTCCTATTTCGAGTGGTGCATCGAGAATACCGTCATTATTTGAAGAAATTCCATGGACGTCGAAAACAGGATGGTGTGAACTTCGGGGTTTGGTGTCATGGTTCTCGGTTCTCTTTCCAAGTCTTGTTTCCAACATGTAGGATGATAGAACCAGTTTAGAAATTCTAAAAGATTCTTATCACATTCCTTTTCGACATTTCTTCCGAGCATGAATATCCCGGTGAGATTGGCAATGAATCTTCGGTAGGAATTTCAATGGCTATTAAGTACTTATTGGTTAAGTACCATAATAGCGTTTTGAGCCGATCGGGAAAATCATCTTCCTTCCAGATAAGAGGATGAATAAAAGGATAATTGTAATTGAGCCCGAAAGGATAAAGAATCGAACCTCCGTTGAATCGAAAGGTCCGTGTGGCATTGCCACATGAGGCTCTCCATGTTTTCGTAAGACTGTCATTCTGGGATTTGATGAATAATTTCTGGGGAAATTTCCAGCTTGGAAAGTCTTTGATCTTCTCAATCCCGTACTTGACACCGTGATGGAGCATATGGAATGCGGGTCTCTTGATGTACATGTTGATCTCTCGCTGGTGCCTTGGGTCTTGACAAAAAGTCAGCAAGCACATTCTTTTTCCAGGAATGTGTTTGGTTTCAAAAGAGTATTTTGAAAACCATTCAGACCATCGAAGCAACTGAGGGTTAGGAATCTGCATTTTGTTTAAACTTGGTCATCGAGGAAAAGATGCCATGTCTAATTCTACCAAGAAGTGATGGCCGATGAGATGAAATTCAAACTTCTTGATTCCATTTTTTACTGCTAGGATTTCTTTGAAAGTGGAATGGTAATGCATTTCGGCTTGGGAAAACTTTCCACTTTTATGAGCACAAAAGAGTCTCTTACCATCAATTTCTTCAAATAGAACAGTTGCCCAGTATTCATCACTGGCGTCAGTTTGAAGGATTCTTTTACCTATTGATGGTATTTGAAGTGGTGGGAGATTCTGCATAATCTCCTTAAGCTCAGCGACTGCTTTAGTTTGAATTTTTCCCCAAGGTGGGGAATTCTTTTTTAGCATGGATTGCAAAGGACTCAAAAGCTTTGCAATATTGGGGACAAAATCTCTGAGATAGTTGATTATCCCCAGAAATTGCTGAACTTGTTTTGTTGTGAAGTTATCTTCAGAAACTTCAATAATTCTTGAGCTATATGTGGCCCCGGGGACAAGTATGTACCCTTGTTGAGGTGCATACCAAGAAATTCAATTTCTATCTGGGCGATATTCATTTTCCTTTGAGAAAGCATAATTCCATGTTGCTTTACAATTTCCGCAAATTTCTCAAGGAGTTGACAATGGCTCTGTTCATCAGGGCTATAGAGCAGAATATCGTCGATGTATATGGCCGCACTTGCCAAGATTGGCTGGAAAATACGACACATGGCCTTTTGGAAAAGGGATGGTGCTACCTTTAGACCAAAAGGAAGAACTTTCCACCGGAAGTGCCGATTCGGAATACATAATCCTGTCTTGGATCTGTCTTCGGGATGAATACCAGTTGCCAAAATCCGGCTTTGAGGTCGAATTTGGAATAAATGTGGGCTTTGGTTAAACCAGCAAAGAGAGAATCTCTGGATGGTAAGGGGAATTTGTCATCTTGGAGAAAGAGGTTGAGAGGTTGATAATTAATTACCAATCTCATTTTTCCTCTGTTTTGCTCAGCACGCTTATTGACATAAAAAGCTTCACAAGCCCATTGAGAATCTGAAATTTCAATAAGGCCTTGTTGCAATAATTCTGAGCATTCCCTTTGAGCTAGAGTCAAATGTTCTGGGTTCATTCCCGTATGACTTGCCCTGGTCGGATTGATATCTTCGTTCTTCTTGAAGGGAAGACGAACAAAGAACTCAGGATTTTCCCATAAAGGATGAGAACATTTTGGGCAAACTCGAATGGGATTCGAACAAGATTCAAGCAACTTTTGCATGATTGGATCTAATAGACTCATCTCAATGGAAAAGAGTCTCTGAATATTAACGAACTCAGAGAATTGGTCTTTAAATCTAAGACCCTTTCCAGGAATGATCCTAAGTTGAGAGATTTGAGTCATGATATCCCACCCAATTATCAAATCTTTATTGGGGAGGCTTGATCCAAAAATCTTTGTGGTTATAGAACACTGAGGAAAAAACTGGACAGTGACTGGTGCGGTTCTGACATTCGTGGAGAAAGTATCTCCTGAAGCAGAATTGAAGTATCGAATGTAAGGGGTCCAGAATTCTTCAGGTAGTACTTTTGTATCGAGAATGGAACAACTTGCTCCTGTGTCAATAAGAGCAATGACGTTGATAGGCTTGGCAAACTTCGAGGTGAGGATTTTAATAGGAAAATGAGGGTAGTGAGTTTGACTTGAGAATATGTCGGGATTTATCTCGAAGATGTAGGAGATATGTGAAAGATGTCTTGATTCCGAGTCGACTCGCCACCGGAAGTTTGGTAAAATGGAATGACACAAAGTGTTTGTTCGGTTGGTTCATCATCAACGAGAGAATAAAGATTCAATATCATCATTTTCAAGTGAAAAACCTGTTTCATTCTCTATTAGATGATTCGACCTTTTTTGCCTGGGACAATTTTTGGCGAAGTGTCCTTTCTTGTTGCAAATGTAGCAACGGCTTGACTTCTTATGGCCTGTGCGATCCTTCCTTTTGCGTAGGTATCGCCATTTCTTCTTTTCCGGAAATGCTTGGAGCCATGTCTGGATTTCTTTATGGAATACTTTTTGTAGTGCTTTTTCTTCCAGGAATACGGCCACAAGTACCATCACAATCTTGCCCGGAGCATTTGATTTTTAGCTTCGATGGGAACAAGCCGCTTCAAGCCGCTTGTCATCTGTGATGTATGTTTGGACCATTCGACGCTTTAAGCATAATTCTTCAAGGCATAGATGGACTTCTTGCTGGATTTCTCCCATGGGAACGTCTTGTATCCTTCTTTGTTTTCCAAAGAAAGATCTTTCAACCATCTGTGATAGTTCCTTAGGAATAGAGGTGAGGAAGACATGCTTTAAATTTGGATCTGCTCCAATTTGATAGAAGAGCTGAAGCATTAGTCGGTAATGCTTATCAAGATGCCTTTTCTGAAGGGAGCAGCATCTTCTTTCAAAGAATTCTCTTCTTTTTAGCTCTTTGAGATCTCCGGGTGTTCCCACAAAAACATGGTATAGAAAATTAAGGGCATGATAGAAACTGGGTGATAACAAGAACGTAAGCTGGTCCGTTCCGTGAGTGATTGCCACCAAAATTTAAGGCTCCCCCGTGAACCTTGTAACAAAATTGTAAAGGATATCATTCATATCATGGTTGGTGATGGACTGTGTGCTCAACCACGTATGAAATTCTTCAAGTCTCAGTGTGGCCATTTTGAATAGGGAATATCATCAATGGAGAAGAATTGTTTTGATGCCATGGACACATGACGGCGTAATTGGTTCTAATGGGATTACTTGTCTGTCCCAATTCTGGATCAGAATAGTTTGATTCCATTTCATAGTCATAGTTTGGAGGAGTGTCAGCCATGAATATTTGTGAAGTTGGTGAGACAACAGGGGGAGAAGTTGGTGAGACAACAGGGGGAGAATCATCTGAAAAGGATGAGAAAGAGGAAAAGGATGCTGAGTCTGATGTGGTTGAAGAAATTTGTTCAGCAGATAGAATCTGCTTTTTTGGGATAACAGAATCAGGCTCAGGTTGTTGGATACTAGGATCTTGAGTAGCCAAATCCTTCAAGAAGGATTCTAATGGATTTGATAACATCATCTGGTCTGGCCTTTCTCTTATAACAATTGAACTTGATTCTGTAGGTGGTGTCTTTTCTTTTCCCTTTTCCTTCTTCAAGGCTTTGAGACGACTTCGCAAATCTGTTTCTCTTTTAGAGAGATCTTCTGGGATATTGGCAAAAACAGACACTTGAGGTGTTGGGGATACATACCCGGTTTGGACAGGAGGTGCCAATGGATCGAAAGGTCGAAACCTTCCTTCTTCAAGAAGTTGAATTTGCTTCTTGAGTTTCTCTATTTCTGGCTTTGGACTTTCAAGGTAATGGTACCCAAGATGTTGTCCTGATTCCAAAGCATGAAGCCTTTTCTGAAATTCAGAAAGTATCTTCTTGGTACTCTGATTATACCTTTGGAGATCTTGTTGCACATTTCCAATCTTGGAATCAATGGCTTTGAAGGCATTGTTTTGTGCTAACGAGAGTCTCGATTGCCGCTTAAAACGGCTTCAGCAGAGGGAGTTTTCTTCTGCCTTCCATGTTCGTCCACATCAGTGGGGGTAGGTATTTTGGGAACATGGCGGTACCTGCCATGTGGATCAATAAACTCTTCTGCAGCAGGGAACGAAAGTTTGGAACTTTCCTTGACAAGAGGAGGAAAGTCAGTATCTTGGAACATGGCAATGGAAGAAGTGGGTGGTGTTTCTGCTGGGACTTCGAGGGGGTAAGAGTGTTTCTTAGCCCATTTGAGGATTGGCTTATAGAATGGAGAGAGAGCTTGCTTTTTCTGGGGAGGAGAAGGTGGAGGTGATTTTGGTGGATCCGTGAGACTTGGGATGTGGTACTAAACTTTGGTGGTGGAGGTGGTGAATAAGATACCATGAACTGGTATTTGTCACACTCACCAAGAGTATCGACGGAGGAGTCTCCGTCCAAGTACCTTTGGTACACCTTATCCTTTGACTTTTTTCTTCGTGGTGGAGATTTTGCATGAGGATTTACCTCGTCTGGAGAGTTTAAACAATAGGAACATTAACAAAAAGGATCCCAAAAACAATGACCATGATTGTCTTTATAGTAATGAACAGGATGTCCATCACTATTGAAGTGCCTAACATGGTTTTTTGGGTCTGGTTCAGAAATAGATTCTGGAACACAAGGTTCAATCATGAAGAGGGTCTGGAAGATAGAAGGACTTTCTTCCTTTTCCTTGCCAAATTTGATGGAAACAGTTCCATCTTTTTTCCTTACAAACTCTGAGTCTGTAGACTGGAAAGGCTTGTTATGCTGGTGTAGCTTTTCGTAGTTGGTGATCCAAGTTTCTGGAAGGAGCTTGGACAGAGTCCCTTGAAGTAAAGTGTGTGCTTTGTGAAATTCTCTCTATGGCTTTCTAAAAATCCTCTTCTTCTCTAGCCTGGTATGATCCTTCGAGAAATGCAGCTTGGGTAGATTAGAAACATTTCGTCCCGGCATCCTCCGAGTGTCTCTAGGCTCGAACTAAAGGGCTGAGTGGTTTTCTCGCTAAAAGGCTGTCCCCGAAGGGCTTGAACGGGAGTTGTTCGCCCAATGTGGGATGCATACCTGCAGGAAATTTACTCTCCTTCCCTGGTTCTAAGTCTAGGCCCATTCATGGTATCAGAGCCTGCTACTGAGAAGGAGTACTTTGTTACTCTTCAGATCCCTCCAGAATTTCCCAGACAATGGGTACAACAGGGATATTCCCATGTCCACTATGGAGCTGTTCGTCTCGCTCTTACTTTCCATGGTCGTAAAGGTTTACCGGTTGTGGCAAGAATAGCGTTGTTAGACACTGTGTTTTTACAATACCAAAGACGCTTGCATTGGTACTATTCAAACCACTTTAAATGCAGGAACAATCTTTGTAACTCTGTATCCAAACTTCAACATCGCTCTATCGACCCCCTTACTTTCTTTTTTGAAAGTCCAAGTCCCACCACCGGAGCCCCTCGACCGCTCGAATCGGTAGCCGCGACCTTACATTACCAGATGGTCTACCGAGTGCAGAATCATGCCCTCGACCTCAATTTCAACAATGGAAATGAAGATGCGTTGTTCATCTCCATGCAGAATGACCAGGCGTCTTGCATTCATGTCCCTGAAGGGCTTGAACGGGAGTTGTTCGCCCAATGTGGGATGCATACGCAGGAAATTTCTTTCTCCTTCCTGGTTCTAAGTCCCAGGCCCATTCATGGTATCGAGCATGAATGGGCCTAGACTTAGAACTGTGGAAGGAGAGTAAATTTCCTGCGTATGCATCCCACATCGGGCGAACAACTCCCCGCCAAGCCCTTCGCGACAAATGCCTTTAGCAGAAAAACCACTCACCCTTAGTTCAGAGTAGAGACACTCAAAGGATGCTGGGACGTAAACGTTTCTAATCTACCCAAGCTGCATTTCTCGAAGGATCATACCAGGCTAGAGAAGAAGAGGATTTTTAGAAAGCCATAGAGAGAATTTCACAAAGAGTATTATGCTACGAATCGAATATACATTTTCAAGGAACGATTCATTTATGGGGTTCGGCCACATTCATTCCATTTGGGCTTTAACGCAAATGGTGAGATCCAATTCCGTTAAGCCCATCAAGCACAGTAGCTCCAGCCCAGACAACGACGACCATTCACCGTCTCCAACTCAAGCTCTCTCTCCATCGCCGGATTTCAGTTACGGGACTGAAAATTTCCTTTTTTAATGGGGTCATCTTCTCCTCAGCAAGCTCAGCCTCCATAGACGAAGCTCTCGAGCTCAATGGTAGGAGTTTGACGATCCGCGGCTCACGCTCATCGCACGCTCAAGCGTTCTCGCGTTCCAGCCGCCGATATCCTTATTCTCCTTCGCCTCTTACGCGCCTGATGTTGCGCGACGTGGCATCGCGACTCTGTGCTACCGGGTTCGGCCTTCTGGCATTGGCGAGAAATGATTAAGTAACCTGAACGGTTGGATCTTCACAACTCCATGATCCTTACCATCGCATGATTTATCCATTCTTATCAAACCTTCAGGCGGAAGTTATTATAGTGGCAAATGAAGCGGCTGTGGACATTCAAAACGGGTACAGCTCTATTGATTGAACCGGGGCACGTCTGTCTACCGCGACTAATAGGAATCTATATGCCTCCTTCAGGGGAAGACATGTTCTCTCTGTGATGAGGTATGAGGAAGCTTTCTTAGCTATTGATCCAACGAGGCCAAATGGGTACTGCACGGTGACTGTCTGATGATATGCCTCGGAGGAATAGCTTCGCTCGAAGCAGACACGGACTGAAGGACCTGAGTATGAGGAATGACTTTTTTAGTGGAGCCCATTTCCGCTGAGATGCGAAACTACAGTGCTTTGCAAATGCTTTATCTCGAAGTGAATGGAATTACCAGGAAGGTTTCTTAATTCTCAGGTGAATTCAGAGGTTTGAGAATTTTTTTGTCTCTTGGAGGTAATCTTTTCTCCAGTTTAGTTCCTGCAAGTATCAGTAATCTCTCATGGGGACTTGAAGCTTTGAAATTTAAGAAGCAATAGCTTCATTGGTAGTTTGCTGGAGCAAACGATGGAGATGAGCATCTTTGATCATTCTGGACTTCAGTGGAAATAGATTCTTGGAGCAAATTCCAGTTGGTTGGAGTGATCTTTTTTCAAGCTAACTGCCCTTGGTTTGAGCAAGTAGAATTTGTCTGGTGAGTGGCCACTTGAGCTCATAGGTTTGCCGAGTCTGTAAGTCGTTGCTTTACAAGAGAACAAGCATGTTATGCGGTGATGTCCCCGAAGGGTTTAAGTAGTTTGTTTCTCTAATTGTACAGTTCAACGTAAGATGGATCAAAGTTTTGATGCCGTTTTGTGGAAACACGATCTTGAGATGATACTTATGTTCTTGGAAGTTGCTAAGGATGTTCTGAAATGAGTCTCGTAACAATTACCCTTTTCTATTGCTGCCTAAGCAGAGCTGGAAACCAAGGGGGATAGAATTTGCATTAGAATCAGCTCGATGGAAATCGTCTTTTGGGATGGGTTCTCTTCGTAAATTGTTGGGATTGCACCCTTACTACAATCGACCGGGGAGGGCATGGGACGGGGGCAATAATGCTATATTGATCCGAACCAAGAATTTATAAAATATCAACTTATACATGAAATAACAAGCACGACATCTTCACATTTTTTATCCTTCAAAAACAACTTTTTGGAAAATAGAGTTAACCATCAAAATTTCATGAACCACCCGAGTAGCCCCAAGTTTGCTGCACTAAAAAAGGATAACTCTATTCTATCTAAAATTTTTCTTTTTTACATATCTATGAAATTCTGTGCTGGCTCAACTCCAGCACGTAATAGAGAAGTATTCTAAATTCCAAACTATTAGCCATCCGTAACACCCAATTTGAAAAGAAAAGAATGAAGGGCAATACAGATGATGTATTTTAAAAAGAAAAGAAAAACAGAAAAAGAAGACAACAAAAAGCACATCTTCGCCGTCATTGCAATCATCTGGTCTGCGGCTTTGTCAGAAAAAAAACTCATAGAAGAGTTCTTGAAAACGAGCCTACCAGCTGAATTCCTCAACAGCGCTTGTTGCCTTCTTAGAAGCGTTGACGCGAGCTGCCGTTTCAGTGTGTAGCTCCTTCGCCGTCTTCTGCTAAAGCGCTTGCAACTGGCGGCAAGGCGTTGAGCCGACGGACCTCCTATTTGGAGTGGGCCACGTGCCCAAAAGCTTCCCTTTCAGCTGACATTTACAGCCCTGGCTTGAGCCTGGGTTGTTTAGAAATTTGAACGACCAAATGCAGCTTTAGTCTTTTTCAATGCGGCCACCTGGCTCTCCAGACGAACGCACCGACATTGGACACCCTGCAGAGTGCTCCTGTCAAGGCTTTTATGGCGCACCAGGACCCAGAGACACGTTACGCTAGCCAAGCCCAACGCTTGGGCAATTAGCTGGGTCCCATTGCGCTTGCTAAGCCCAGTGAGGGGCCTTGGCTGGGCTGCAGCGGCATGGCACCTGCCATGAAAGCGTCCTCCCCTAAGCTTTATGAGTTCAAGGTATGCCCTTTTACAGGAGGGATTCTGGCGCCGGCTTCCTTAAGTGAAGAGACAAAGTCATTTTGTTCTATTCCTTAGCTTGAAGTTTGAAGGAAATGGTCGACACCCAGTTGAATGAAATGACCGAGTATTCCCCGCTTCAATGTTAAAGCAACAAGAAAAGTGGCTCATATCTTTATGCATCTGTATGACTTGATTACAAAGGAATCCACCTTGAATTGATGGCAAAGTTTCTTCGGTTGCTCTCATATTTTTCTGTTCTTTGACCTGAAATCTCAGAAAATAATCCTGTCAATGTCCATGAGGCATGAAGACCTTATTGCCCGTTGTGCAAATCAAGATGATTTCCTACTTATTGAACAGGAATGGCCAGAATCAGTGAATTAATTGGTCAGGAAAATCATTTCACCAATAAAAAACACAACACGTAATAACTGAGATTCAGCTCTCTTTTGTTCGTTCTTTAACTGAATTACATCATTTCCACAAATGTTATGATTAGGATAACCACAAAGGACATATCCATTGTAAAAAAATACTGAAGATTGATTATCATCAAGGGATCTGCATAAGGCATGGATATATGCATAACAGGTGCCATTGGCAACTTCATTCTTTCTCTTAATGACTTGACACAGGTTAGGCTTTGGAAAGGTGTGTTGCAAGACACCTTAAGATGGAGTAGCCGTAATGCTTTGATGGTGGAAAATAACCACTGCAAGCTAAAAAATGCTCTGCGAGATTGCAGTGATCATTGAGTTATGAAAACTCATTGTAGTAAGGTCTGGACATTGATATTCTTAGTGCGTGGCCTCATTATATAACATTTCTTGAGTATAACCCTATGTTTAGTGACCTAGCCTTGCATCTCTACATTCTGTAAATACATGTCATAGGAGAAGAAGTAAGAACAGAATTCTGATGCATGCTAACATGGTTTCATGATGCTATGCCAAAACTGATGTACTATGTGGTAACATGGAAAAAAACTGTTGTTTTGATATTAAGTTGCAAAAATGAAAAGTGGCACACCCAGTCCATGCAAGAAATAGCAGTTGATAACAGACGACCTGTGACTAGTTCAATTTGGTATCATCCTGGGTGTTCTGCCTGGAAGCATCTGTTTCTTGTCAGCTGTCCTAAAAAGGACTGGCCTTTGACTGCTCTGGACCATATGGTACTCTTCATCTTAGCAAGGACGTCAATTCTGATATAGAGGAAGAAAATAGAAATGTTGCCACTGAGGATTGTGTAGATTGTAATGCAACAATCGTTCTTTTAGGGAAGCTACTGACATAATTGGAGCATCTCTGATAGACACCGACTTCTAAAGTATATCAGTTCTTCACTAGAACATGATGCAAGAAAATATTTCTGTCATTAGAGATGAATCTTTCTGAACATTCCATCAAAAATCTTATCCCAGTTGCTCTATAAATTTATTACCATAAAAGCGCCTTGGAAAGATTAATTTCAGTCCTCGATATGAGATTCCACAATTTAGGGGCTAAAGCTCTCTTATATCCTTAGTCATTTACATCATATCCACCAAGTTTTAAGCATGGTTGTGAGATATCTTTGAGTTGTCTTAACAATATAAAACTGATCATTATCATGGAAGAGGATCCAGGAGCCAGAAGAGATTCATGGAAAAATGTCCCCAATTAAAAGGTGTGTAAAGGACAATTTGGGCATAAATTGCGTATCGATCCTGCTCACTGAAGAACTGCATATTGACACGGCGATGAACTTAATTTTAGGTCATGTGGCACAGATCGCTTCCCATCATCTTGAACTTTCTCCATCACAATGATGTAAATACAGGTACAAATTCTATGCAAGATCTCTTTGTTTTTCCTTGTATTGAACAAGCTACAATGCTAGATATGAAGTATCTCTGCTTATTCTTTAATTTTGCAACATTTTTCTGCTCTGTGGACAAACCTGTTCTCCCTGGATTTTCCTGGTCATATAATGTCTAGAGCTTTGGGATTCTTTTTTTGTTCTTTGTGTTTTCTTACATAGTTCTGCAGTTGTTCGAGTAAAGGCAAGGTTAATTGATGTTAATTCAACATGTTCAACGGTTAGCACAGTAACAGACGAAGAACTTTTACAAGAAGTGATAAGTTATGGGAATATTAGGGAGTGCTTGTACTTTTTAAGCTCATTTCTCTGCCTGACCGTTACTCATATCGATTGAAATTTTTACTTTGTCAGTGAGCTGTGAGGAATACATTTTTTCACAAAGGCCATTTTAGAATTTATCTGAAGATGATGGAACAATATGCTCAGCGAAATGATGAATAAAGGTTACAAACTAACCTTCTCAGTGGTTTGTGTATGATATCATGGGCAGCATCAACCTTAATTGAAAGACAGCTGAAACATGTCTCCAAATTATCTGCTGTAACAATGCTATGTCACTGGATACAAATCATAAAATCTTAAGTTTATACTCGATATTGAGTTTCATTTCCTTTTGGAGATAGAGATCTTTCAAATAAATTGGGACATTGCCTGTTCAAAATGCCATCAGAATTAGCAAGGAATAGAGTGTTGCTATTTATTGATGATATCTATACACAATACCTATGTTTTAATACAATTCTAATCATTAAGAGATTTTTCCTTTTTTAAGTGTTCACTTAAGAGGGCGTGACCGGTGATGATAACTCCGAGTGACGCGGATTTAAACTTCAATTTCATCTTGTCAGTCATGCATTGGCTTTGGAAAAGAACAGTTGCCATTCCAAGGCAATAGGATATGAGATCCTTGGACATGACAAAAATTCATCGGCTACAAAACAATTCGTGTACAGGTGATATGTCCTCTCTTCTCTGTGTTGTGCTCTTGGTCGAATCAAAGGATGTCTACAATTGTTTGCGTCATCATGCGCTTTCGCGGAATTGCGTGTTCCTTGCTACTTGCAAGTTCTTGAAGGTGAAAAATAGAAAGGAGCAATAATTCGTTGCTTGTTGAATAAATCCACTGATTTGTTCTTCATGGGTATAAACAAATGTCGAGAATGGAAAAAATTTCTCCTTTTTGTCTGCAATCATTGCTTATATTTCTGCGACGGTCAAATAGATTAAAATCATAATGCAATAATCTATAGAAATGTAATTATCACAGACTGAAATACCATGAGGATTCACGTACAACTAGAGTAGAATATAGGCTAGCATACTGACTCATTGAATGCGCAGGTATCTTTTTTGGTTTTGCACTGTCTGTTGACTAAAGATCTGAGAAGCTAACCATAGCAAATTATGAGCTGCCCCACTGGGCTAAAGATGAAGAGCACATCAACGTGTTTTTCATATCCTCTCAAAATCCAATCAAACTATAAAGCTTATTGTATTTATTCCCCTGTTGCAATCAAACATAGGAGACCTTTTATTTGGTCTCAAAGCAAAATCTAATGGACTAAAGAGAGAGAAAAAATAAAATTTTTCTTTAAAAAAAAAAGGAGAAGATGGGAGATCATTAATAAAGTAAATGGGGTCAACCAGCTTTTGTTGATCAAGGGCCCGATAAACGCAAAAAGTCTCAAGAGCAACAAAAAAAAAAAAAGAAGGGGAAAACTTCCCTAATTTTAAATGTCTCTGCTTCCCAGTCTATAATATCCTTTTCAAGATCCTGAACTTGAAGATTTGTTGGATCTAGTATGGCTTTGTCAAGCTGAAATTGCTCGATTGTAAGAATTGAAATGGTTGACTTGGGATTGACTTGTGTCACCCCTCGAACCGCATTGGTTATCTAATGGCTGAGCTTTAGCACGTTGTCTACCGTGTCCTAGGCACGATGCTTCTAATGATAAACACACTTATCAAATTTGCTACAAATATACTGCTTGAACCGCCGTGCCTCAAATATGCTTAAGACATAAAAGGGGTATGATGGCCTCTAACTATCGTTTTGGTGAGTGGTCAATGTGTTAGTACAGTCTAATATAGTAAATGTTTTTGAAAAGTTTATAAGAATGGATTGATAATGATTTACTAATTATCTTACATAAATGAGGAAATAGCCTATTTGATTAAGGTAATATTTTGGCTACATTCTAATAGGAACATATATATAAAGTCCTTTTTTCTGTTCAATTCACATAATGCATTTTGTGTATAAAGTATGATCCTTATTTTCAGAATGCGTGGAAGGTCGGGAACAGGAAGGCGCAGGTGAGGAGCAGCATTGGGAGGAAGAAGAGGAAATTAGGGGGTGGGAGTGAGGGATGGGATTGTGGGTGGGAAGAAGAAACTTAAGGTTTCGGGTTCCGAGGTTGATGAATTGGGTGAGGTAATGTGCTGGGGTTTTAGCCTCTGTGTTCACCATTGTTTATACTTTCTTACGTTGCTTTTGCAAATGGTCATCATGTGCTAAGTCTCGACAAAGTAGTGTTAGTAAGCATCTTTCTCTCGCCACTCTCTCTTTGTTTACGTGGTTTCATAACATTTGCTTTTATTGATATCTTAAAAATATTTATCTTGTGATACATTTTTTTAACATTTGTAATTACCAAGTAAATGCAAATGCAACATTTGATTGACATTCTGTAAAAGTTTAAGAACTATTAGTGCCTCACTCCTATGCTTAAACGGTCAAGAGAAAATGAGTGACTAATGTAGTGACTCCCTCTAAACGTTACTATAGCAGTTTTCATGTCCACTATGGGGTGTTCGATTTAGAGGCATGGTTATTTTGCACCACTTGGCTTGAAAGTGTACGGTTGACAAACCTGTCGCTAGTAGTTAAAAAATCTCACTCGTTTAGAGGTTTACCTACGATGAGAATTGTGATTATGACCTTGTAAAAGATAAGTGTCTCCGTTATCATTATGTCAATTGCTTTGATGGCAAAGTACTATTTATTATAAAAATAAAATCATTATCATAATTATGAATAAAGCTAGTCATTTATATAAATAGTGTAGTATTCATATGGATAAGTTATTGATCATGTAAAATACATTAGATTAATATTTCGTTTATTTCGTGAAAAATGAATGATTGTAAAATATCTTCTTGAAAAATGATTGTTTATATCCTTGCGAAACCGAAATGTATAGATATATATTATTATCAAAAATGAATATTTTTTATTAAATTTTCTTTTCAACGGATATAATTATTTTCGTCATTTTATTTAGGTGAGATACGATGAGACCACGTTAATGGTCGGATCCGGGCAAGTTGCTTCGGAGAAAAAGGTCCCGCTCAAAGTTCTGGGAAAAAAAAGAAAGAAAAAAAAGCGCCATTAGCTCTACGCCTCTCATCATCTCCATCCATCCTTCATTCTGCTACCGGGAAACGCACTGTGCAGAGAGCTGTGATCGACTGCTCTCTCTCTCTTTCTCTCTCGCTCGAGCTGATGTTGAGGAGCCCTCGACCTCCCGCTTTCTTTCTCCACTCGCAGCGCTCCGCCACGTTCTCTTCCCCCAAGTCGTCCCCTTTGCTGGCTTCGAGTGAACCGTCGGGAATCGGATTGAGGGCGCCATCTCTTCACGTGCAATGCCGCCGCGTCATCTCGTCACCTAACGTCGAGTTCGAACCGGGTGAGTGGCTCTCAGAGACAATTCATCAAATGGTTGATGTCCTTGAACGCAATTTGAAATATTTGATCGAACTCCTCGTTAAAAGTCTTGCCTTTTCAGGGGCGTTGGATGTGTTATTCAAGAACTCGGGCTCAACGAGAGAGAGACCGAATCTCTCTTGACCAGGAACCCGGATTTGAGGCTGAAGTCTATCCGTTCGTTGCGGGCTCGCGTCGCCTCTTTGAAATCGGTCGGAGTCAGTGGCCTTGAGCTCTGCCATTTGGTTGCGAAATGCCCTTCTGTGTTGGCAGCAGGTGAAATCGATCCCTTTATACTCTTTGTGCGCGACCAATTAGATGGAAAGCGTCTCTTTATGTCAACTGAGCCGTGATTCCTGGCTGGATTTGAGGAAAAGGTTAATTTGCTGACCGACAGTGGGATTCCTAGAGAAAAGATTGTTCATGTTCTCAACAATGTGAATTTAACGAAGGCTTTGTCTCTTAAGCCGTTTGAAGAAATTGAAAGGCTCCTTAATTTCTTGAGCCGCTATGGTGGGGTTGATTTGATCGTGAGGCATCCCCCCATTCTTAACTTCAATATGGATACCCAATTGATTCCGAGAGTGGAGTTTCTCCTAGAACTTAGATGCAACTGGGGCAGTGTTGCGCAAACTGCCTACCTTTCTGAAATATCGTGTGGAACACTTGGAAAGCCATGTAGAGTTCTTGAGTCATTTGCGGGATTAGATGATCAAGAAATATTCAGGATCATTCTTGTGTTTCCTAACATTGTTAGTGCGAGCAGGGAGAGGAAATTGCGTCCCAGAATTAGTTTTCTCAAAGAATGTGGACTCAACTCCAATGAGATTTTCAAGTTCTTGACAAAAGCCCCTTTGTTTTTGGGTCTATCTTTTGAGGGCAACATTGCTTATAAGCTGGGTTTTTTGGTGAAGATTGGTTACAAGTACAGAACAAAGGAATTCGCAGTTGCAATAGGTGCTGTGACTAGGACAAGTTGTGAGAATATGCAGAAGGTGATTGAGCTCTTCTTGAGTTATGGGTTTTCTTGCGAAGACGTGCTTCTCATGAGTAAGAAGCATCCTCAAATACTTCAATACAATCCTGATTCTCTGGCAGAGAAAGTGGAATATTTGGTGGGGGAGATGGGACGCAACCTTGACAAGCAATTGGATTTCCCTGCATTTCTTGGTTACAAACTCGATAGTAGAATTAAGCATAGGTACGAGGTGAAGAAGAAGATTATAGGTGAAGGAATGTCGATCAACAAGCTGCTCAGTGTTTCGTCTACGAGATTTGCAAAGAAGAAGCTAGAAAAGTTGGTGCACAAAGCCTAAAAATTAAGGGTTGCTAAGTTTCATAAGCAGAAGTAGATGGCAAAATTGACGAAAATTGTTTAGTTACTGAGTTTTCTCAAAGCTTGAGGGCTTTTGCTTTCTTTCAGGTGAAATTCTGGCTTGATTTCCTTAGGTGAAGATAGAGAGTCATTTTTTTCATCCCTAAACCTGCAAAGCCATTATGAAGTTTGAAGAAAATGGTTGATACCCAGTTGAATGAAATGACTGAGTATGCTCCATTTTATGGTAAAAGCGACAAGAAAAGTGGCTGATCTTTGTATTTGTGTAACTGTCAATTACAAAGGAATCCACCCTAAGTTGATAGCAATGCTTCTTTGCTCTCACATTTTTCTGTTCTTATTCCTGAAATGTTGAAAAATGTGATCTGACATTGAAAATAATCTAGTCAATGTGCATGAGGCATCAAGACATGGTTGCCCTTGTTATGCAATTCAGATAAACTTCCTAACTGGGATGGTTAGAATCGATGATTTAACATGATTGAGAGGCATCTATGATTAGGAAAGTCTTTTCACCAATAGAAACAACATATGATCGAGTGTTAATTGTAGTTCTCTTCGGTTGGTTCTTTGATTAAATTACGTCCTGTAAAATATATGACTGAGTTCAGGATTCCCTCGCAGGGCATTTTCATCAGCAACAAAACCGAGGATCAATTATCCTCAAGAGATCTGCAAAGGCATGGCATTTATGCATAATAGGTTGCACTGGCGACTTTATTCTTTCTCCTGTGCGACTGGACACAGGTTAGTCTTTGAAATGGCAAATTGAGAGACACCTTAAGATGAAGTAACCATACTGCGATGGGGGAATATGACCATGGGGAGTTAAGAATTCCTATACCCACAAAATCGCAGTGATTATTGAATGCTGCAAACTCATCATATTCAGGGATGGACATTGATATTCCCAGCACGTGGTCTCATTCTTCTGCATTTCTATCCTATATTTGGTAATCCTGCATTGCATTTCTACATTCTATAAATAGATGTCATTGCAGGAGAAATAAGAACAAAATTTTCTCATGCGTGGTGACATGGTTTCATGATTAAGCGTCAAAACTGATGTACTATGGAGAAAAACTAATTTTGAATCTTACAAATTTTCTGTGAGAGTGAACTGGAAATAAAGTGAAATTTTTTCTTTACCCAACTCCTTTTTTCTCTTTCCTCCCTCTCCCAAACAAAGCATTAAAGTAGTATCACAAAGATCAGGTCCTGCTCAGATTGTGGGGTGAATCCTCTTATGCCCATATAATGAGTCCTCATGCTAGCCTTTTTCTACTCAAATTGTATATGAATTTTCAACTGTATTTCAGTCTGTGATATTTGTATTTCCACAGATGATTGGATCGTGATTTTAATCTATTTGAGAGTCGAAAACAAATAAGAAATCGCTACAAACAAAGGACAAATCAGTGGACTTATCTAACAGGTGACCAAATTATCGTTCCATATGAAAGAACGAGTCACTGGACTTATAAAATATGGTTTCATGGTATTGCGGTGAAGAAGGAAGTTGGAGAAGAAGAAGGGAGGAGGGAAAGAACAAAGTAGAAAATAAGAAGGATTGTGTATCAGAAGGAAGTGTGCTTGTGCGTTGATGGAATGTGGAATGAACAATCAAGTGGACAAGAGTGGAAGAAAGGTGGAGATAGCCGAGAAAGAAAGATCAGATGTGAAGAAAACTTATTTTGAAAGTTTGATGGGTGTAAATTTGCTGATTGACAGTGGAATTCCTAGAGAAAAGATTGTTCATGTTCTCAACAATGTGAATTTAACGAAGGCTTCATCTCGTAAGCTGTCTGAAGAAATTGAAAGGCTCATTAATTTCTTGAGCCGCTATGGTGGGGTTGATTTGATTGTGAGGCATATTCCCATTCTTAACTTCGACATGGATAGCTAATTGATTGCGAGAGTAGAGTTTCTCCTAGAGTTTAGCAGAGGAGATGAGGATGCCACCGGGGGCAATGTTCAGGATCATTCTTGTGTTTCCTAACATTGTCAGCGCAAGCAAGGAGAGGAATCTCAAAGAATGTGGACTCAACTCCAATGAGATTTTTGAGTTCTTGACAAAAGCCCCTTGGTTTTTGGGTCTATATTTTGAGGGGAACATTACTTATAAGCTAGGGTTTTTGGTGAAAATTGTTTACAGCTACAGAACGAAGGAATTTGCAGTTGCAATAGGTGCCATGACTAGGACAAGTTGTGAGAATATGCAGAAGGGGATTGAGCTCTTCTTGAGTTATGGGTTTTCTTGTGAAGACGTGCTTCTCATGAGTAAGAAGCATCCTCAGATACTTCAATACAATCCTGATTCTTTGGAGGAAAAAGTGGAATATTTGGTGGGGGAGATGGGACGTGACCTTGATGACTTATTGAATTTCCCTGCATTTCTTGGTACAAACTCGACAGCGGAATCAAGCATAGGTACAAGGTGAAGAAGAAGATTATAGGTGAAGGGATGTCGATCAACAAGCTGCTCAATGTTTTGTCTGAGAAATTTGCAAAGAAGAAGGTAGAAAAGTGGTGCACAAAGCCCAAAAATTAGGGGTTGCTCAATTTCATCAGCAGAAGTTTATGGCAAAACTGACGGAAATTGTATAGTTACTGAGTTTTCTCAAAGCTTCATCAGTTGAAGGCTTTTGCTTTTTTCAGGTGAAATTCTGGCTTGACTTCCTTAGGTGAAGATAGAAAGTCATATTTTTCATCCCTAAACCCGCAAAGCCATTGTTAAGTTCGAAGAAAATGGTCGGTAGGTACCCAGTTAAATGAAATGATTGAGTACGCTCCATCTTAAGGTTAAAGCAACAAGAAAAGTGGCTGATCTTTGTATATGTGTAACTGTCATTTACAAAGGAATCCACCTTGAGTTGATAGCAATATTTTTTTGGTTCCTCTCACATTTTTCTGTTCTTAGTCCTGAAATCTTTAAAAAACGTGATCTGATGTTGAAAATAATCTTGTCAATGTGCATGAGGCATCAAGACATGGTTGCCCTTGTTATGCAATAGATTTCCTAACCAGGATGGTCAAAATCACTAAGTTAACTTGATTGCAAGGCATCTATGATCAGGATGGTCATTTCACCTGTAGAAATTGCAACAAATAATTGAGTGTTAATTCTGTTGTCTCTGGTTCGTTCTTTGATTAAATTACATTCCGTAAATTATTACGACTGTTAGTTCAGGATTATCTCACAGGACATTATGATCATCAACAAAACCGAGGATCTATTATCCTCAAGAAATCTGCAAAGGTGTGGCATTTATGCATAATAGGTGCCATTGGCAACTTCATTCTTTCTCCCATGCAACATGAGGTTACACTTTGGAATGGTGAAGTCCAAGACACCTTAAGATGAATAGCCATACTGCTTCGATGGTGGAATATAACCATGGCAAGGTAAGAATTCGTATATCTGCGAGATTGTAGTAATCATTGAGTTATGCAAATTTATCATATTCAGGTCTGAACATTGGTATTCTTAATATGTGGCCTCATTCTATGGCGTTTCTTAAGTTTTATCCTATGTTTGGTAATCCTGCATTGAATTTCCACATTCTATAAATGAATGTCAATGGAGAAGAAATATGAACAAACTATTCCCATAGATGCTGACAAGGTTTGATGGTATCACGTCAAAACTAATATATTATTTCCTGATAGTTTGAAAAGTTTGAATTGTCCGTGAGAGTGAATTGGAGGAAAAAGGCAAAATTTTTCTTCACCCACCTCCTTTTTCCTCTTTCCTCCCTCTCCCAAACAAAGCATTAAAATAGTATCAAAAGATCATGACCTGCTCATGTGTAGAAGTGTCAAATTGATCAGATAATTTACTTGAAATTTCCGGATAATAGATGGGGTGTTAATCCTTTTATGCTCATGGCACTGTGACTAGGACAAGTTGTGACAATATGCAGAAGGTGATTGAGCTCTTCTAGAGTTATGAGTTTTCCTATGAAGACGTGCTTCTCATGAGTAAGAAGCATCCTCAGATACTTCAATGCAATCCTGATTCTCTGGAGGATTAAGTGCAGTATTTGGTAGGGTGGATCGGACACAGCCTTGACGAGCAATTAGATTTCCCTGCATTCCTTGATCATAAACTCAACAGTGGAATTAAGCACAGGTACGAGGGGAAGAAGAAGATTATAGGTGAGGTGCAGGAATGTCACTCAACAAGCTGCTATGTGTTTCATCTGAGAGATTTGCAGAGAAGCTAGAAGAGCTGGCCTACAAAGCCTAGAAAGTAAAAGGTTGCTAAGTTTCATCCGCAGAAGTTCATGGCCAAAGTGATGGAAATTGTACTGAATTTTCTCAAAGCTTTACAATTTCAAGGTTTTGCTGTTTTATTTTCTCCCAGGGTAAAATTCTGGCTGGGACTTCCTTAGGTGAAGATAGGAAGTCATTATTTCATCCCTATACTTGCAAAGCCATCATGAAGTTTGAAGAAAATGGTCGATACCCAGTTGAATGAAATGACTGAGTATTCTCAATTTGAATGTTAAGCAACAAGAAAAGTGGCTCATTGTTGTATTTGTGTAATTGTTGATTCTAATGGAATCCACCGTTTAATTGATGGCAATATTTCTTTGGTTGTTCTCACATTTTTCTGTTCCTAGTCCTGAAATCTTGAAAAATGTGATTTGAAACTGAAGAGAATCTTGTCAATGTGCATGAGGCGTCAAGACATGGTTGCCTTTGTTATGCAATCCAGGATAGACTTCCTACTTATTGAACAGGGATGGCCAGAATCAGTGAGTTAACTTGATTGAAAGGAATCATTGATCAAGAGTCATTTCACCAATAGAAACTACAATATATAAGTGTTAATACAGTTCTCTCCGATCTGTTATTTGATTAAATTACATTATTTCCATAAACGTTATGACTGTGATTTCAGGATTACCTCTGGACATATCATCATCAACAACACTGAGAATCAATTATCCTCAAGAGATCTTCAAAGGCGTGGCATTTATACATAATCGATACCATTGGCAAGTCCATTCTTTCTCCTATGCGACTTCAACACAGGTTAGTCTTTGCATTAACGAATTGAAAGACGCCTTAAGTTGAAGTAGCCATATTGCTTGGTGGTGGAATATAACCATGCATGGTAAGAAATCTGGTATTAGTGAGATTGCCACGATAACTGAGTTATGCAAACTCATCATATGCAGTTTTGCACATTGATATTCTTAGTGCGTGACCTCAGTCTACTGCATTTGTTAAGAATTATCCTATATTTGGTAATCCTGAATTGGATGTCCTGGGAGAAGAAATAAGAAAAAAAATATATTCTGATACATGCTGACATGGTCGCGTGGTGTTGCGTCAAAACTGATATACTATGTATTGACATGAAGAAAAATTAATTTTGAAAAGTTCGAATGTTCTGCCAGAGTGAATTGGAGGAAAAAGGAAAAAAAATTTCTTCACCCACCTCCTTTTTCCTCTTTCCTGCCTCTCCCAAACGAAGCATTAAAATAGTATCAAAAGATCTTGCCCCGCTAAAGTGAAGAAGTGCCAAATTAACCAGATAACTTTCTTGAAATTTCCAGATAACATATGGGGTGTGAATCCTTTTATGCCCATTCAGTGAGTCCTTATGCTAACCTATTTTCTACTTTAACTGTATACAAATTCTCATTTTATTTTACTCTGTCCTAGTTATATTTTTGCAGATGATTGTATCGCAAGTGTTGAAAAAACATAAGAAATCACTGCAGACATGAACAGATCATTGAACTTATATAACAAGCAACGGAGTTACTATTGCACTCGAAAGAACAAACGAGTGGACCTATGTAACACGGTTTTGTGCTGCTGTATCAAAATTGATGTGTTACATCAGAAGTTGTTTTGAGGTAGGCTAGTTTTTGTTTTTGATCTTGTTCCTCGAAACTATATGTCAGTTTTCTTATGATTGTGACACGAGCGGTGAAGGAGGGAGTTGGAGAAGAAGGGAGAAGGAAACAGATGAAGAAGAAAATAAGAAAAAAGATGGTAGTGATGGAGACTAGAGAGAGATTTGTTTGTTGATGGGATGTGGACCAACAATTTTGTGGAGAAGAAAAATCAATCAAATGTATTAAACGATGTTCAAAAAATAAGAAAAAAGATGGTAGTGATGGAGACTAGAGAGAGAGAGAGAGAGAGAGAGAGAGAGAGAGAGAGATTTGTTTGTTGATGGGATGTGGACCCAACAATTTTGCGGAGAAGAAAAATCAATCAAATGTATTAAATGATGTTCAGAAATTTTTACGTAGGTGATTACGGGGGGTCTCAATCAGGGTTGGTTGTTGCGCCGTGCCCGTTACTCCACTAATAATGTTAACTTTAGCTTTAATTTCTTGACTTGATCCGTTGACTGACTTGGTCTTTCCTATAGGACAAGGCGACTCCAAAGTCTCCAATCGAACAAGGTTTATCAATCTCTTTTCAATCTTTTCATATGGTGCCATCTCCACATACCCCAAGTAGTTCTTTAATAATTTCACTTTGCCCAAAGACAAATAGAGACCTGATTAATGCTTTCAGCTTTGCCGATGTCTTTGCAGTGTTGCCGCTCCTCCTTGTTCTGTTGCATGTGATGACTAGCAATGTGGCTCCGAGAAATTCGTAGTATGTCGCTTCATCTTGTGGTGACATTCTCAATATAAGGTACTCATTTTGATTGAAGAATGAATTGAAGAGGTGTAGTGAAAAGGAGAATGAGCTGGCTTGTGAAGATAATTGCACAATTTTACACTTGTGTGATGACCGATACTACGTGCAGTCTATCAATTATTCCATCCACCAAATTAGATTAGTCGACTACTCGTCTCTACCTTGTCATTCATGGGTGGTGTATAACTTCAAGCATCATATTGACCAAACAACCCCGTGATGGTCTATTGGTCATTGTGAACTGCTTGAAGCCGATTAGCTCTCCATTCTACATCAGCACGGGTCCATGTATTGAGCGGGTGTAATCTTCCAACACATTATTGAATTGGAACTTGTATTTTTTTCGAACTTATTAATGACTTATGTACACACTATATAGTGTCACTTTAATAAAATAGAGGTCTTCTAATTATGCCAAATTGTTAAACACGCTATAAGATTCTCTTCAAAGATGGTGGGGGAACATGCTATAAGAAATAAAGATTGTGTATCAAAAGAAAGTGATGGGGGAGAGAGATGGATTTGTTTGTTGACGGAATGTGGAGCCAACAATCACGTGAAGAGAATTTTGGAAGAAACTTTTGAATTTTCAATGGGTGTAAAATTTCCAAGGATTGGATGTGACTCCACTAATAATGGAACTTTAGTTTGGGTCTCCCTTTTTGATTTCTTGACTTGCATGCTTTTGTTACGTTGATTGACTTGGGCATTTCTATCGGTCAAAGCAACTCCTAAGTCTCCAATCTAACAAGGTTCGTCCAATCCTTTTTCACTCATTTGATGTTGGGCGTCATTCTGTCCACACACACCATCCAATTCTTTACCAATTTCTTTTTTTCCAAAAGACAATCGGAGACATAATTAATACTCTCAACTCCATGAATATCTCTCTAGTAGTGCTGGTCTTTCTTGTTTTATTTGCAAGCGATGTAATGCATGAATTTGCATTATTTTTTTTCAATCTGAAGATTCAAAACTTGCAGGATGGGAACGTTTTCTTGGTTATGCACTGCCCATAAGCTAAAAATTTAGGGGTCCAACCATAGCAATGAGCCACATCAACATGGTGTTCATATCCTCATCGCCACTCACCACAAAGTTATCTCCTAAAAATCCAATCCAACTTAAAAGTTTGTTGTTGTTGTTGTTGTTGTTGTTGTTGTTTCTTCTCTTGTTGCAATCAAACATAGGAGACCCCTCAAGTTTTGTTGATCATTAACAAAGTAAATGGGGGTCAGCCAGCTTTTGTGGATTAAGGGGCTCAATAAACTCAACCAGTAAAAAGTTAGAACAAAAGAGGGAAGCTCTCCTAATTTCAAATGTCTCTGCTTCCCAATCTGTAATATTCTTTTTCAAGTTCCTAAACCTAAAGATCCGTTGGGTCCAATATGGCTTTGTCAGGCCAGAGCTTGCTTCATTGTATGCGTTGAACTTGTATTGCCCATCAAGCTGCATCAATTATGTTCTTGGTATTCAGGTTGAATGGCCAAGTTTTGACGGGCTACCTGTCGTTACTGCTTCTAGTGATAAATACCCAAAAATTGATCTTTTTATTGTTGGAAAATCAATATAAAACTAACAACAATAACAGCCTTATCACATTTAAAATGGATTTATCACTTGAAGCGCCATGCCTCAAAGCATCAAAGAGATGCTCAAGACTCAAAAGGGTAATATAACCTCTAATTATCGTTTAGGCGAATATCCAATTTATCTATACAGTCTCATAAGGTAAATATTAATAAATTAATAAGAATGTATTGATTAGGATTTATTACATATCTTTTGACTATATATATCTTGCTAAGGTGTAGTTATCATTTATTAGCATTCTTCATGACTGTCACGAAGGACGCACTATTGTGATTCTATCGATGTTATGCCCCTTTCTTAGCTTAAAAGTAATGGCTACATAAGACACAACAAAAATAGTGTAACTAATTAAATTTGAACACGACAAAGGATGTTTCTCGTGGGCTTCAAAAAGCAAGTCTGTAGATTCCTCATGTTTTCTTACTTCTGCACTCTCTTGCTACATGACAGCAAATCTCCTTACGTCGTAACTTCATCAACCTCACACCCCTAATAAAATCTTATTCTAATAGCCAAACCAAAGTCTTCTTCCATATCTATACGGCTTTTTGAACAAAATTTGTTTGCTGTATCAATCGACCAGAGTAAATCAGAAGTGGAGGTGAAAAGAGAGATGTCACTAGTTTGAAGTGATTGCCCCATTGATATAGACCAATCTCCAATCCTCATGAAAGGCTATTGAGTTTGCTTTTGTCTTCAATAATTCTTGAAAGATGTCTCGCTTATGATTCTTGCCAAGAATAATATTCCCTATATCGCGCCCCGTCAATCATTAGGGGGACAATATTTTCTATAAAAAAATGTGAAGACCATATGATATAGAAAGTCATGAGGACCCACTATGGACTTGAGTTGTCCCCACATGGATCCCTTATTATACAGCTGTGCTGGCTAAATTTTTACTTAAGTAACTATAGTAATTCTAGCTACGCGCATAGCAATAATACAATAATAGGGTGGATATATATGATTTTGGTTTCAGGCGGAATATAGGAGGGGAGAGGGTATCTTATGTAACGCTACACACATAAGCTATTGCAAATTTATACATTTTAACTTTAGATAAGGATTTTCTCAGATTTACTCGATAAAGTATGTAATCGTTCATAGCTGGGTCGACGATGTGCAATATCTCATTATCATATAAGATAATTTTTTTAAAAGAAGAATGATCAACTATGTAACAAATTGAATGATGACTAATCTTTGAGACTTAATTTAGCAAATATGGAATAAATATCAAGTGATTAAGGCGTGCATGACAAAATTTCTGGCCAAAAATTGATTTTTCAATTTATATTCCAGGAACGAGTTTCTGAGTAAAGAAATGCGTTTGATAACAATTCAAAATTTCTATTTTTGAAATAAAACTTTGTTTTATAACAAAATAAAATTTCTATTTCTAGGAGCGGCAACAACTAGCGTCCGATGGTCAGAGTCTAACATTTGGTGACCGGTGTTTGGGGTCCGGTGACCGATGGCAGGTGGCCAAAGTCCGAAGTCCAACATTTGGCGTCCGGCATCGGTGGCAGGCGGCCAAAGTCCGGAGTCCGACACCGGAGTCTGAAGACCGGCAACCGATGTCCAACGTTCGGAGTTTTGACGTTTGACATTCAGAGTTTGACAACAGGAGGCGGCAGCGAGTGGCTAATGACTGGAGTTCGGCGGTGGGTGGCAGGCAGCCGATATCGCGGTTGGTGGCGAGAGGCGGATGGTCACCGACGAACACCCGATGGTTGGTGGTGAGCCTTTGGTATCCAATGATTGGCGATGAGGGGCCAATGATTGGTGGGTGTCCGGCATCCGGCGATCGGCGGTGGCGACGGGTGGTCGGCGGCTGGTGGCCGGTGGTCGGCAACCCGGCGGCGGGCGTCCGACATCCCACGGGTGGCAAGTGGGCGATGGGCGGTGACGAGTGAACGATGGGAAAATTTTTGATTTATTATCTATGTTCTAGAAATAGAAAAGTTAAAAATTTTAACTTATGATTTTTACTCCAAATTTATTTATGGAATAGAAATTTTTTCCAGAAATAGAAAAATGAAATTGCGTTATCAAACGGATTTATATTTCAAACTGTTTTGGGGAACAAAAAAATAGAGAAATAAAGAAACATAAAATTTATAATGCATGCCCTAAGAGCAATGGAATGGAAAAAAAAAAAAATTCAAAGGTGGAGAAGAAGGGAGGAGGAAAAAAAAAGTTTTAAAAAGAAGAATACCACCGCATGTGGTGGCTTAGTTGGATAAGTGCTCCCATGATGTTTATTGAGGACGGATGAGTTCGAATACCGCTGGTCGCATGGGATCTTAAGCGCGGCGTCGGGATGGTGGGTCCTCCGTTAGCGTCGCTCCAGGGTTTACTCATCGGCTACCAGTTGTATGGGTTCCCTGGGTATAAAAAAAAAAGAAAAAAGAAAAAAAATTGTACGGGGTTCCCTGGATATAAAAAAAAAGAAAAAAGAAAAAAAGAAGAATGTGTAAGAAGGAAGTGACGGGGAGAGAGAGATGTGAAAAATTTGGACACTACTCCACTAATTATGGAGCTTCAGCTTGGATCCACCTCCTCTAACTTCTTGACTTGCTTGCATTTTTTCCGTTAATTGACCGGGGCTTCTCTATAGGCCAGGCGACCGCAAGCCTCCATTCAGATTAGGATCACCCAATCTCTTTTGAATCTTTTCATATTGCGCCTCTCCCCCATGCAGACCAAGCCATTCCTTACCGATTTCTCTTTGCCCAAAGACAAACAGAGACATGTTTCATGCTCTCAGCTCCATGAATATCTCTCTAGTGTTGCTGCTCATTCTTGTTCTATCGCAAGCCATGACTAGCAAAGCCGGGCCGAGTAATCCACAATGCGCTGCTTCATCCTGTGGCGATATTCGCAATATAAGTCACCTGTTTCGACTGAAGAGTGACCCAAAGGAATGTGGTGATCCAAAAAAGGAGCTGGTCTGTGAAGATAATCATACTGTTCTCTATTTCCATGATGGCCGATTTTATGTACAGTCTATCAACTATTCCAGCTTCAAAATCAGATTGGTTGATGATGGGTTGAAAAAGGATAACTGCTCATCTCTCCCTCGTCATTCACGGGCATTCTATAACTTCAATAACCATTCCGATCCAAATAATTCATACTACATGTATGGAGGAGGCACACTGGTCATTGTGAATTGCTCGAAGGCAGTTAACTTTCCTATCTACATTGCTACGAGTCCATGCATTAAGGGTTTGTACTCTTCCAACACATCATCGAATTGGAACTTGTATGCTTTGCTCAATCCATCGGCATCGGATGTTAGGGACTTTTGCACCATTAGCAGCTGGACAATATTACCAGATTTTGGGAGTTATGAGCAGATCAATAGTAGCTTCTACAACTATGAGCTAATCCATAACATCATGGCTGATGGATTTACTCTCTACTTTGGTGCATCCAGGATGGCAAAAAATTTCTTTTGCTACTTTGATCTGTACAGCTACTTTCTTTTCTATATCTCCATTTATTCTGGTAAATTGGACATGTATAGCGCCTACAAAGGTCAAGTTTGCGGATACAAGCACTACGAGGGCGGTAAGTATTTGGTCAGCAATGAATTTTACCATAATTTTGCATGATTCTGTACAATGTTTCACTTCCCACTTTCTCTTCAAAACTGGATTATGAAAGAAACATGTAATATCCATGAAACTTACGATAAATATACAAGATAGTGTACGTCAACTATGTGTATTTGAAAGTTTTTGGGAGGATCGTATTACTTATAAATTCTAAGTTGAAGGAGTTGCAAGATTCACGAAACAAAATGAAAAGTGACGGTAGAAGCCACCCCCAAACAGACTCAGATTAGCTGCACATGTACAAGTGTCTAGATTATAATTCCTTTCCAGAGAAGGGCTAGAATTCCCACTGTAAAAAAGAAAGAAGATGCTTGTGCGAGCAACCACATGACTAGCTTTTGTTGGCATAGAATACACATTTTCTTAATTTCTTAATTAGTTCTTTAATTAGTCACTTAAGTAATAATCCGGGAGACGCTCCTTAACATTCCTTAAAAAAGATTGTAGTCATGCACCACTAGGAGGAACAAAATTATTAATTAAACATGGAAATCACTGTTTCTCTAGATTTGTTAACATCTAACAAAGTGAAATGAGTTTTTTGTATTGCCTACCATCTATGTATGAAGCTCATTTTTTTTTCATTTATTTGTCAATTCACGCGTGCCACTACTCATATTCTTTTGGACAAAAGTCAACTTATACAAAGTGACGGGCTACTACTCTATTTCCTTGTGAGTTTTGTTTTCCAAACTTCTTTTCCTTCAATTCCTTTTCACACCAATCATTCCTTCCACAGGTGTGCTAGAAAGTATTGCAATTTGGACTACTGGAAATTTTATAGTACTACTAGGTAAGCTGCAATGATTTGTTCTTTCAATCATTATGAAAATAACATATTCTAACCCAATAAAAATCTCTTCAGTGCTTTTTTGTGTAGCGAAATTCGTAATTGGAATGCCATTTGTCACAATATTTCTGATTTGCAAGTATAGAAGAAGGCACCTAGCAATGGACAAGAATATTGAAGAATTTTTGCAAGCTCAGAACAACTTTTTGCCCATAAGGTACTCTTACTCTAATATTAAGAAGATCACCAAAAACTTTAAGCACAAACTAGGTGAAGGGGGGTATGGTTCTGTGTACAAAGGAATGCTTAGAAGCGGCAACGAAGTGGCCATCAAGATTTTGAAGCAGTCCAAGGCCCATGGCCAAGATTTTATTAGTGAAGTGGCTACTATTGGGAGAATTCACCATGTTAATGTAGTACAACTCATCGGTTTTTGCTTTGAAGGCTCAAAACAAGCTCTCGTGTATGATCTCATGACAAATGGGTCTTTGGATAAGCACATTTTTGCGGAGGAAGCTAATAAGTTTCTTGACTACATGAAAATATTTGAGATCACTCTTGGGGTGGCGAGGGGGATTGGATACTTACATCGGGGGTGTGACATGCAAATACTACACTTTGATATCAAGCCTCATAACATTCTTTTAGACAAGAATTTCATCCCAAAAGTTTCTGATTTTGGGCTCGCGAAACTTTATCCCACGGATCATAGCATAGTTTCATTAACTGCTGCAAGAGGAACCTTAGGATATATGGCGCCTGAATTGTTTTACAAAAACATTGGTGGCATATCTTATAAAGCGGATGTCTACAGCTTTGGGATGTTGCTCATGGAAATGGCAAGTAGAAGGAAGAATATAAATGCAAATGCAGAACGCTCAAGCCAAATTTATTTTCCATTGTGGGTGTATGACCAAGTCAGTGAAGGTACAAGTGTTGAAATGGAAGAAGTTGCAGAAGAGGAAAGGAAGGTGATAAAAAAAATGATAATAGTTGCACTTTGGTGCATACAATTAAACCCTGATCACCGCCCTCCAATGAACAAAGTAATAGAAATGCTGGAAGGAGATATTGGTAAGCTTCATATGCCTCCAAAACCGCTTATCTACCCACCAGATGTGTCAGTTAACGATGAAAAATTTGAGATGGAACTAGAAACACTCTCTACTTCACCAAGTGCTTCGGTAATTTCAACTAGTTCTCCTTTTGAAGATAAAAATGTTGTTTAGAGAAGCTTGTGCTGTTTCATTGGAAAAGCTTTATATGTTTGTCCACAATCTAGTATTATGTTGGGAGGGAGTTGAGCTAGTTTATCTCGACCCTAATTACTTTGAGATTGTCTTCTTGTGGCTCTTATATTAATGTTGTGTTATTGTACATATAGTTTTACTCTCTTGCACCTTCATAAGGACAAAAAATTTGTCAAAAAGCCAAGACAAAAACAGAGGAGGAAGGTGACGGCCATTGTGAATTGTCTTCCCTTGTTACGTGATTTTGGATATGCCAATGAAAAAACTAACAATAACCCGCGATCTTACTCCTATATGCTCCATTGCCACTGTATGATTTCTCAATATAGAAAATAATTGATTTCGACTTATGAATTCATTATATATATAAAAGAAAAAACGTACATGTATACGTTTTGCAAATTGGACACCATCTATCTATGCTATAAACAATTTTTATCAAAATGGAAAAGAAATGATCTTAAATGAAACAAAATCAATGAAGTTTATATTTGAAAGGACTCATAATCCGTTTTAAAGTTGACATGACTATTGATGAGTAATAATATCTAAAGATTACAATTTTCTCTTAGATCACTCAGTTATGGTGATTTCAATAAATGAAAATTCATCTATACCCGATATTGGCCATGGAGGGAAGGGGGAGAAGGAGAGGCAACCCTCTACCCGCCAAAAAAGTTAACAAAATTTTCAATTACGAATATGAAGTGGGCATTTTTTTTAATAAAAAAATGAGGGGAATGAAGTTTGTTTTAAATAAGAACTATGAGTAACCATCGTAATTTCAAATGGGTGAACTGATGTCCAGCCAAATTTTCAATCGGCGGATAATTTCATCCAAAATTCTATGATTTTACCTCTAGATTTATGCTGAACAGGTGTATGAACTAGAGGATCCTTACCTTGAAGAACAATCGCTGAACAATTTTCGTCCAAAATTTCCTCGTTACCACAAGGCTGTCCGTCGAAAACAAATCGCTCCTTACACCTTTCAAGTTCTAACCCGCGAGCTCCATCCCTAGCTGGAGGAGCAGGAGCGTCGATTACATCTAAGGAGTTCAAAGAGGCTAGGATTTTTTGATTCTACTTCTGCTTCTTCTGGTTTGTTCGATTCACTCGATTGGATTGGAGGGTCGATAGTGTAGGCGTGGAGGGAGAGCGATGGTGCGGGATTGTTAATGAGTTTAGCTTCCGATGTTTGTTCTGGTCAAGATGAAGGTGTTGCTATGGCGGAAGTTTCTATTTGGAGGGGAAGAAGGCACAGGTGATGGTGCTCTTGGTGGTGGGCTTCATGGACTGCGAGCTAATGTTGGAGTAGAAATGGGTTCTTGGCTTTCTAAGGACTGGGAGTCTGCAGTTGGACTTGATGTCCAGAATATTGCTTGCAGTGGATGACATGTGGCTTTAAAGTCCAAGCAAGGAGATAGCTTTTCCTAGGGGAGAGATGGGCTAAGAGACTGGGGCATGGCTGGACTCTTATGTCTAGCATCGAAAGCTAATAGATGCTCTCAACAATACATATATGAAGCGAGTATCATACATGTTCTGGTGATTTATACACTCGGGGGGTGATGGAGCTCATAGTTTTGGTCTTCTCGGGCATGGGAATGAAGTGAGCCACTGGGTATCGAAAAGAGTGAGTGGAACCTTGGAAGGTGTATATGTCTCATCCCTCTCCTGTTGAATTTAGCACGCTGTAGTTGTCACTTCTGCTGGCCAGTTACTTGCTTCTGGTGATGGTGTTAAAGCTCATAAAGCAACAATCAAAATAGAAAAAAATTTCTGTTGTTTGAGAGAGAGAAAATATTAAAAAAAAAAAAAAACAGAGCATAGCACTTCATACATCTTGTGCAAATGAAAAAACTGTCGAGTACAACAACTAAATACAAAGTAGAAACTGCTCACATACGTGCAACACATAACTGCATACAAATGTACTATTAACTTCCTAGAAAATAGCAAAAACACTAATTGCATAACTTAATTTACTTGGCTTTTTTTTTTATATTAAAAAAACACAGAGGAAAACAGAGGAAATACGACTGAAAAACAGCAGCTGAGATAATTCCAACAAACTCCTCCTTGGATCAGTTGCTGCTGCAAATTCTTATTTTCTCTCTTAACAGCTCAAATCTTCCAACCTGAAGTGGTTTTGTGAACATATCTGCAAGCTGATCTTTAGATTTGCAATAGACCAACTTAACTTCGTCACTTTGTTGCACCTCACGCAGAAAGAAAAATTTGACTTTGAAATGCTTGGTTTTGCCATGGAAAACTGGATTCTGTGATATTGCTAAAGCAGCCTGATTATCCACATTAACTTCAATGCAATCACTAGAATTCAACCACAGATCCTTTATTATCTTCTTCAGCCACAAAGCTTGATTTGCAGCTGCAGTAGCTGCTATAAACTCAGCCTTTGCAGTAGACTGAGTTACAATCTTTTGCTTTTTAGAACACCAGGAGAAACAAGCAAAACCAAAACTAAAACACTATCCAGACGTACTCTTCATGTTATCTACTGAACCAGCCTAGTTACTATCAGAAAATCCTTGCACATTAAACTTATGACCTTTCTTAAACTTCACACCAAAGAACAATGTTCTTTTGAGATATCTCAAGACCCTTTTTGCTGCAATCAAATGTAACTAACTAGGCCTACTCATAAACCTTGATAAAACACTCACAGCAAATAGAATATCTGGTCTGGTTGTTGTAAGATACATGAGACACCCAATCAGACTTCTATACATAGAAGCATCTACTGCATTTGTTCAATCATTCTTCTGCAGCTTCTCTTTAACAGCCATAGGAGTGCTTACACTTCGACAATCTTCCATTTGAAACTTCTTTAGAATTTCCTTCATGTATTTTTTCTAACAGATGAAGATCTCATATGAAGCATGTTTGACTTATAGACCCAAAAAATAAGCCATCTTTCCCAAGTCTGACATCTCAAAAACTGCAAATAGATCTTGCTTCACCTTCTCTATCAATTCCATATCATTCACTGTCATTGATAAATCAACTACATAAAGTGACAGAATTACAACACTGTGATTCACCTTCTTGACATAAAGAGTGAACTTACTTAAGCTTTTTACAAAGCCAAAATCCTGCAAATATCGATCTATCTTCTCATACCAAGCCCTTGGAGCTTGCTTAAGTCCATATAGAGCTTTCCTTAACCTATATACACTCTCTTCTTGGCCTTTGATACTGAAGCCTTCAAGTTGTTCAACAAAAACCTCCTCCTCAAGCTCTCCATTCAGGAATGCAGACTTGACATCTAACTGAAATATAGGCCACCCCTTCTCTACTGCAATAGCTAATAGTAGCCTTATTGTATCAAGTCGTGCAACAGGAGCAAATGTTTCAGAATAGTCTACTCCCCATATTTGTGCATAGACTTTCACCACCAGTCTAGCTTTGTTTTTATTGACAGAACCATCAGGATTAAGTTTTATTCTAAACACCCACTTAACCCCAATCACATTCTTATCAGATGGTCTGTCAACAAGCTCCTATGTGTGGTTTTTCTGGATCATTGCAATCTCCTCCTGCATTGCTGTAATCCACCTCTAATCCTCATTAGCTTCCACAAAGTTAGATGGTTCGAGCATTGCCACATTGCTTCTTTCATAGATTTCAGAAAGTGACCTTGTGCCTCTCATTGGTAAATCATCCACACTGTCTTCCAATCCATCTATAACTTCATCAACCTATACATCTGTTGCAGGTTGTTTTTCGAACTGCTGTTGTTCTGCACTCTTTCCTTCCATCCAATTCCACTCATCTTCCTCTAAAAAAACAACATCTCTGCTTACAGTCACCTTCCTTGTCATAGGGTGAAAAATTTTCTAAGCCTTTGATTGGAAACTATACCCAATGAAGATTCCAAGCTCTGCTTTCTTATCCAACTTGTCCCTCTTGACCTCAGGAACATGAGTGTAACACAAACACCTAAAAATCTTCAAATTTTTTACAAAAGGTTTAACACCATACCGGACTTCAAAAGGTATTGACCTCTCTAAGGCCTTTGTGGGCAATCTGTTCAACAGGAACACTGCAGTATTAGCTGCTTCAGCCTAGAACTTCTTAGGTAACTTCGGCCCCGTTTGTTTGTATTTCTTTTTTTTTTTTTGTTTTTAAACAGTTTTTCTATTTTTTTGTTCATGGGAACAAAAGGAACAAACGCACTAAACGCGTTTTGTTCCTTTTTTGTTCTTTTGTTCCAGGAACAAAAAAAAAGTAAACAAGAAACACAAATTTTTTGTTTCTTGTTTTAAAACACTTTTGAGAAACATTTTTTTCTTTTTATTTTTTCTTTTATTTTCTTGTTCTTTTTCTTTTGGCCGGTCGCCGGCCTCGCCCATGGCCCGGCGACCGGCGACGAGGGCCGACGGCCTCGCCCGGCCACGGCGAGGCTCGCCGTAGTTGGGCGAGGGTCGGCCTCCGCGCCGGCCCGGGCGAGCTTGATCTCGCCCGGATCCGGCGAGGCCGAGCTCGCCCAGCGGCCGGCGAGCCTCGGCCTCGCCTCGGTAGTGGCCGGCGAGGCCGCACCTCGCCCGCCACCGGGTGAGCTCGGCCTCGCCGCCGGCTGGGCGAGCTCGGCCTCGCCGGATCAAGGCGAGGCCGACCTTCGCTCGCCGGTCGCCGGCCAAGGCCTTGGCCGGCGACCGGCCAAAAGAAGAAAAAAAAAAAATGAAAAAAAAAAAAAAAAAAAAAGGAAAAAAAGAAAAAATAGAAAAAAATAAAAGAAATAAAAAATTATCCAAATTTACCAAACATGTTTCGTTTATTTTTATTCCTGGAACAAGTTTACCAAACGCGTCTTTTTGTTCAAAAATTGTTCCCGGAACAGAAATACTTTTTTCTATTTACGTTCCCTAGAACAATTTTTAAACAAACACAAACAAACGCACCCTTCTTCTCTGTATCATACATCTAGCCATCTCCATAATGCTTCTATTTTTCCTCTCATTGACCCCATGCTGTTGAGGTGAATAGGGAGCAGTGAACTGCTGCACAATTCCTGCTTGCTCATAATTCAACTTAAACTTGTGAGTAGTATACTTAGAACCATTATTAGACCTGAGCATTTTAATTTTCTTCTCACTCTGATTCTCAACTAAGGCTTTAAACTTCATAAACACATCAGCAACTTCAGACTTGGCTCGCAGAAAATAAATCCAACTCATCCTAGTCATATCATCAGTGAAGGTAATGAAATACCTACTACCATTGAGAGAAGACTCAGACATAGGTCCACATAGATCTGTGTGGACTAATTGCAGCTTCTCACATGCTCTCCAGCCTCCTCCTTTGAAAGGAAATCTGGCTTGCTTGCTAAGAAGACAAGTTATGCATTGTGGAAATTCCTCCTCTAAACTTGGCAAGTCATCTGCCAAGCTATTTCTCTACATAAATGACATGCTTTTCTTGTGAATATGACCAAGTCTTTTATGCCATAACTCTGCATTTTCTTCTTTGCACTTTAAAGCCATTTGTTACATCTCCTGTGGCTTGAACATGAAACTCTTGTCTCTCAAACTTCACTTTATAGCCTTTCTCAACTAATTGACCAACACTTAACAGATTTTGGTCAATGTTTGGCACAAAAAGAACATCACTGATCTGCTTCACCTCCTAATTTCCTTCAATAGCCACTGTACCCTTTCCTTGCACTTCGATATACTGTCCGTTGCCAATTTTGACTCTGGACCTGACTGACCTGTCTAGACTCCTAAACAGCTTCGAATTGCCAGTCATATGATTGGTACAACCACTATCCACCAGCCATGCATCATTCCCAATAGAAGATTCAGAAAAAGAAGCTATAAACAAGTGCTCTTCCTCAATTTCATTCACCGCTACCCGTGCTTTTCCTGCTTGCTAGTAATTTTTTTTCTTTGCAGATGGCTTCCATGTGACCCAACTTGTGACATCTTCTGCATCTAGCATCAGGTTTTCTCCAACATCTAAAAAACTGATGATTAGTTCCACCACATTATTGACAAGGCTTTTTGTTCTTCTTCCATTTGCTAGACCCACCAGAATTTCCTTCTTTTGCTACAAACTTTGAGTCACTAGCATTTTCTCTGGATTGAATCCATTTCTTCCCTTTGCCTCCATCATTTGACTTCACTTTAGCTTGCAGCGCACCCTCTACAAACTCTTCTCTTCTCATCGGTCTTCGTGCTCCTGTGCCTGAGAGCATTTAACAATTTTGCAAGCTTTATATCAGCTAAGTCTCTTGTATTTTCCAGAGAAGCTATGGTGGCTTCGAACTTCTCTGGAAGAGACACCGGGATCTTCTGAACAAGCCTTTCATCCTTTAAGTCAGTCCCTAAAACTCTGATTTTTTCAGCTATCCCAACCAACCTATCATAGTACTCCTTCACTGACTCTGAATCCTTCATCTGCTATCTCTCAAACTCCCTCAAGAGATTCAACACCTTCATGCCTCTTATCTTCTCATCTCCCTCGTATTCATCTTTCAAGAAATCCCATATTGCCTTTGCAGAATCACATCTCATGATCCTTGTGAAGATAGTGGGTGAAACAGCAGCATACAGGCAAGACTTTGCCTTGGCCTTCCTTGTGATTCTCTCTTTATGGTACTTTATCTGATTCAAATTCAGATTGTCTGGAAGTGGAGCAACCTCATAATCATTCTCCACAGCCTCCCATAAATCATGACCCTCCAAGAATGACGTTATCTTGACAGCCCAAGCCTCATAATTTTCCCCAATAAAGACTGGAGTAGCCATTGCAGAGAATCCACTCGATCCTGCCTCCATCAGCTTTTTCTTTGCAGATTGGAAGCAATCTTCATTCACTTACCCTCACTTCACAGTCCCTTAAGATCCCACAAACGCTCTGATACCAATGTTAAAGCTCATAAAGCAACAATCAAAACAGAAAAATTTCTGTTGTTTGAGAGAGAGAAAAGATATATAAAAAAAAAAAAACAGAGCATAGCACTTCATACGTCTTGTGCAAAGGAAAAAACTGTCGAGTACAACAACTAAATACAAAGTAGAAACTGCTCACATACGTGCAACATATAACTGCACACAAACATGCTATTAACTTCCTAGAAAATAGCAAAAACACTAACTGCATAACTTAATTTACTTGGTTGTTTTTTTATTAAAAAAAAAACAGAGGAAAACAAAGGAAATATGACTGAAAACAGCAGCTGAGATAATTCCAACAGATGGCGCCTTCGGTGTTCTAGGCCATGGAGATCGGAAAGGTGTATCAATAACCCAAGGAAGTGGAGCCCTTGAAAGGGCTTCGCATTGTTCGAGCTGCTTGTGGTGTTTGGCATACAACTGCAGTAGTGGAAGTCATGGTTGGTAATCCTACTTTCGGTAACTGCTCATTCGAAAACTGCAGTAGTGACTAATGGATGTGACTAGTGGGCTGTTTAGTTTTTTTGTAAACTCATTTCCCTTTTTTGTTAATGCAAATATTCAAGTTTAATGAAATTCAAGTGTCTAAAAATAAGTTGATGATGGTTGCTTGGCCAATTACTTGCTGTTTTATGATGAGTTGGTAATGATGATTATTAACAATCACTTGGCCAAATGCTTGCTGTGATCATAGATGTTTCATATACTCTTGTTGGCCAAATGCTTCTTGTTAGAATTGTTGGAAAGCCATTAGTTATACTGTTGTTAGCATTTTCAAACATCTTTTGGCTGTTCTTCTCTTTTTTATCACATGTTTAGTCAACAAATTATGCCTGAGTTTTGATTTCTCCTTTCCCGGAGTTCTGTCTTTAAGCTTTGATGGATTTATAAGATGGGCTTAAGGCCCATCCGCTCAAGTTGGGCCCAAAAGGGCCCGGCCCACGGGAATAAGGCCCGTGGAGGGGGAAGGTATAAAAGGAAGGAGAGAGAGAGAAGACACCTCTTGGCATAACGTACGTTCCTTTCTCTCTCTTTTCTTCCAAACGCTCAAGGCGACGCCGTTTCCCTTTCAAGGCGATTTGACATCATCGGGGCCAGAATTTCTTCCTCTTATTCAGCGTTGTGTTTAATCTGTGGCTAACAAGGTACGCTCGAATCTGTGGTGTGCTTTATGATTGGTGATGCATGTTTTCCCGGGCTTCGTCTTCCGCATTGATTTAGGGGTTCGATTCGGTGTCGAATCCGGTTTTCGGGGATCCGTTATTCCCAACATTGGTATCGAGCCCTAGTTCACGTTTTTCCCGATCAATTCGATGTTTTTGATTGATTTTTCGCGAAATCACTTCGGCCGTACGGAACCAGGCGAAAATCCAGACACCCGAGCGCTTTTCGGCCTTTTTTTCTGAGTTTTCGTAAGTCGAAATCAAATTCTGAAGGCACAAGGAGAAGCACGACGTCGAGACGAGTCCGACGATGTGTCGACCGCCACCGGCGCCGCCGCACGCGCCCACACGCACGTTTGGGAAGGTCTTTGCGCGTGGGCTCGACGCGCCTGGAAGCGCTGGCTTCGCCAGCGCGTGCGCCACATGCGCCGGTGGCGAACCGGCACTTGCGCGCCGGCGGTCGGCGAACCGGCACGCGCCGGTCCGCGGACCGACGCGTGCTGACGTCACCCACTGACGTCACCAACGGTCAATAACCGTCGGGGATGACGTCATTGATGACGTTAGCGCTGACGACGGTTGGCCGGCCGGCGACCCGACCCAACGGCGACCGACCCGACCCGATCAACTGGGCGCATGCCGCGCACGTGCGGCTGACGTCTACGTGACGTCAGCACGCTCAAGCGCAAGGCACGTGCGGCTAACGTCTGCGTGGCGTCGGCCGGCGCACGCGCGCGGCACGTGCGGTCGGTTCGTCCGACCGTCACGGCCGGTTCGACCGGCCCGACCGGTCCTCCGACCCGCGCGCCCCGCTGACCCGACCCGTTGACCGTTGACCGACGACCGTTGACCGTTGACCGACCGTTGACTTTGACCGTTGACCAAAAAAAAAAAAGGAATTTGTTTTCTTGTTCAGTCATGCCTATGTGGATTATAAGTAATCCATTTTTAATTCTGCATTTGTTGCATGAATTTTGGAAAATTATGTATTTTGTCTTATATTAATTATGGATTATAAGTGATCCATTTTTAATTCTGCATTTGTTGCGAGGAACTATGATGCGTTATGTAAGGATACCGCAATCCAGAACGGACGAGGGAAATGCAAGACTTAAAGAGGCGACGACGAGTTAGCTGATTATCGGTAGCATGACGGTGATTTAGTATCACATGTGGTCGGGGTCAATCGGATGATACATGAAATCATCTGGAATGGTTATCTTATGTCGGATTTTGAGAAGGTGCCGGTTTTGATAAACACTCTTCCACCTGAATGGCAAGCAGTGTTGGATCGGCTATGGGAGGTCAACGTGATCCCGGGTTATAGGAGGCTGGTGGAAGCTTTTGTAAGAGAGCACTATAGGATTGAGTTGGCCAAAACTTCAACCCTTAGATTGAGTGCCACATGGCGCCGAGTGAATGCGCCTTGGAGGCGACATGAAAGCTCTCCAAAAGTTTTTCCATGGTTGGCAAATGTGCTTTCAGTTTTCTCAGATGATTTGACTGATAGATTAGAAGGGATATTCCCTATTTATTTCTATGATTAATTATGTAATGTTTACTACCTGATTGTTGTTGATGTAGCAACCGATATGTTAGTTGTATCATGTGAAAGCATTGTTATTTTATTCGATATTAAGATTTTATTTGCTTTCTCGCTATTGCGGTTCTTTGTGGGTAATTAGTCTGTGGGTAGTAATAGAAGTTTTTGTAACTTCATAGAATTGATTTTGCATATAACAATCATATTAATGATAGTTTTAAGTTAGGATTTTGGAGGATGATTGGAAACATAGTGACCTTTTGATTCGAAGCCTTACTTGAAACTATTTATTAATATGATGAGTCTATGCAAATAGGGATGCATAAAAGATATGCATTAATTATTCGTGCATGTATGTCTGATGTGTTTAGATCGATGGTTTCAGCAACTAAGAATGCAATTGCTGATATGAACGGTAACAATTGTGAAATATTAAATAAGAAGATTCAATATGTGCTGGAAAAGCAAGAAGCACTAGTAGCTCTTGACCACATTATGGAAGATCTTGAGGGTGTCGTGCACCACCTTGAGCTAGTAGAGGACCGCCTAACGGTATTTGAGCCGAAAATAGACATTTGCTATCTTTGGTTCTAGCTCGTAAAGGGTTTTGTGCTCTAAGCGCAAGCGTATTGATTCATTCAATATGTGGGAATGCAAAGGATCAAGTTCTTATTGCAAGAAATCAAGAATTAACCAACAAGAGAGAAGAAAACGTCCTCAAGTGAAGAAAATGTCAAGAGTGATGTATTACAATTGTGACAAGAGAAGTCACTATGCTCGCGACTGTCGTGAGCCAAAGAAGGAATGCACCTCTTGTACATTTGAGAACTTTGCTTATGTGTCAAGTTCTACATTATAGGCTGAATCCAATCCTTTGTGGAATGTAGATTCATGAGCGATAGACCATGTAGCGAAGGATAGAGGATCCTTCGTGGAATTCCGACGATACCAACTGAAACTAAGTGGATCTATATTGGAAATAACTCCAGAGCTGAAGTTAAATGGATTGGCACCTGCTAATTGAACATGCATGGTGGACACATCTTGATGTTGTATATGCTCTGGAGATTCGTCGAAATTTAGTGTCTGTCTTGTGTTGGTTAAGCTTGGTTTTGGTATGAACTTTCATAATAAACCTGTAGATTTGTGTTTAGATACAAACTACTATGGTTGTGGTCACTTACTAAATGGTTTTATTGTACTGAATGTTGACTGTAATGATGTCAATATGTTATTCCTTTGTTTCACGTATTCTACCTTATATGATAATGATGTGAATATGGTGGCATGTTAGACTTGGTCATATGGGCCAACAACATATGAAAAGACTAGCCAAAAAGGGCTTGTTGGGCAATATTGAAAATGTCGATTTGTTCATATGTGAGCATTGCCTAGTAGGGAAAATGACAAGGAAACCATTTGGAAAAGGTAAAAGAGCTGAATTTTCTCTGCATTTAATCCATTTGGGCGTCTATGGTTCAATGAATGTGAGAGGAAGGCAATGGGCTGTTTATTTCATCACTTTTTTTTTTTTTTTTTATAGATGATTATACTCGAGTCGGATATGTCTATTTGATTTCTCATAAATCTGAAGCATAAGTTGTTTTAGAAGGTTTATGAACTTGGTAGAAAATCAATTAGACAGGAAAATAAAGGTATTGAAATCCGATCGAGGTTAAGAATATTTATCTGATAAGTTCAGAAAATTATGTGATGAAAAATGAATAGAAAGATAGTTATCTATTCCATATACTCCTCAACAAAATGGTGTTGCGGAGAGAAGAAACAGAACCCTACTGGAATGGTTAGGTCCATGATGGCGCATGCTAACTTACCTATCACTTTTTGGAGTGATGTGTTGTTAACTGCTGCCTATATACTTAACCGGGTGCCTTCCAAATAAGTTATTTCCACTTCATATGAGTTATGGACAGTTAGAAAACCGGACTTAAGTTTTCTTAAGCCATGGGGTTATGCTGCCTATACTCATGAGTCCTCTCACAAGTTTTGGGAAATTTGGTCCCAAAGAAAATAAAAGTATTTTCATGAGATAATGCGAACACTCAAAAGAGTATGTGTTCATAGGTGAGCAGGAAAGTGGGAGTATAACTGAATTTGAATCACGGGATGTCACATCCTTAGTGGATGAATTTTCTAAGAGGGGCAAAATAAGGGAAAATTACTCCATATTTGAAATCTTGGATCAAGATAATGATGTCAATGGAGTTTGTCTAAGTGGGAGTAATATGAGATGTGATGAATTGAATTCAACTCATTCTCAATTGCAACCACTTGATGTGACGACATCATCATTACCTAATCCAAGTGGGAGCATGATGGGGAATGATGTGCTAAATGTACAATCTCCCATACGGTGAACAAGTCACCAAAGTATTCCCCGTCGATGTTTTGACATTGAAAGGGAAACTTTTATGGTTGCTCCACAAGATGAGGATGAGCCAAGAAATATTAATGAGGCTCTGAACTGCCCTAATAAGAAAAAAATGGATTCATGCAATGAAAGAGGAAATGTGGTCAATGAGATTAAACCAAGTCTGGGAACTGGTTGATCTTCCAAAAGGACGCAGAGCTATAGGAACAAGTAGGTTCTCTAAATAAAGCGAAATGTTGATGGCTCAATAGAAGGGCATAAGGCTCGCCTTGTGACGAAGGGGTATAATCAACAGGAATAAATTGATTATGAAGATGCATTTTCTCCTGTAGTGAGATTTACCTCGATTCGCATTATTCTTGCAATAGTGACTAGTATGGATCTTGAGTTACATCAAATGGATGTAAAGACTGCTTTCCTCAATGGAGAATTAGAGGAAGGAACATATATGGAACAACCTGTTGGTTTCATAGTGAAAGGCCAAGAAGAAAATGTATGTCGACTTTGGGGGTCGATATATGGCCTTAAGCAGTCGTCAAACCAATGATGTATACGTTTTCATAATGCCATAATGGCATATGATTTTACAATGATAGATGAGGATCATTGTGTATATATCAATAGATCCAATGATCAATTTGTGATCATATCATTATATGTTGATGATATACTAATTGCCGGAAGCAATATGGAGTTGGTTAATCTTGTCAAGAGATAGTTGTCTTCTAACTTTGAGATGAAGGATATGGGTGAGGCTGCATACATTCTTGGAGTTAAGACTTCAAGAGATCGTTTTGAAGAGATCGTTGTCTCTTTCGCAAGAAACCTATATAAATAAGGTTCTTGAACGATTTCATATGCAAGACTATAAACCCATAGACACTTCTATTGCAGAAAGGTGAAAGATTGAGCCATAGTCTGTGTCCAAGGACTCCACAAGAGAAGGAACAAATGAAACATGTTCCTTATGCTAGTGCTATTGGGAGCTTGGTGTATGCTATGATGTGTACAACACCCGACATATGCTTTGCAGTCGGAATGGTGACCTGATACCAATCCAATCCAGGTCAAGCACATTGGAAAGCCGTTAAGAGAATACTGAGGTATCTAAAGGGGACTGCTGATTATATGCTAAGTTATTAAGGAAAAGGATCTGCGACTCTAAGGCTATTCTAATACTGATTGGAGAGGAGATTTAGATGAAAGAAAATCTACCTCTGGCTTTATTTTCTTACCGAAAAATGGCACCATATGTTGGAGCAGTAAGAAACAAAAGTGTATAACCTTGTCCACGATGTAAGTTGAGTTCATGGCATTATCAGCAGCAGTGTAAGAAAGTGTTTGGCTTAAGAGATTTTTGGATCATTTAGGTATTATTAGAAGTGCTGCAGATTTATTGTTGGTTAACTGTGGTAGCCAAGCAGCAAAAAGCGTATACCAAAGGTCCAAAATATCATGGCAAGACCAAACCTATAGATACCAAGTATAATCTTGTTAAGGATATGGTTGCACGAAAAGATGTGAACTTAGAGTACATACTACGCATGGAATGGTAGCAGATCCTATGACAAAGCCAATACCTAGAGATGTGTTTTTGTGGCCATATGAAATCTCTAGGATTGCGTAGAGACTGATGTACTGAATATTGTAATTTCCCTAAATGTTCACAATTTGATGAATTTGTGTTTTCATTATTAATGCCTATGAATCTTTGTTTAATTCTTATGCATCTTAATGCTTAGTGCATTACTTTAAGTTGAGAAGTATGTCGGACAGATATAAGATTAGCCCACTCACACGGGTAATCACCTCATTTCTTGTGTGATAAATAGAGATGAGACTGTTTTTAAGCTTATTATCTAGGTGATAATCGAGAGCTCAAGCTTAAAACACGTATGTCGCCTTAACGAGTGTTAAGATGATGATATAATACTTACTATGTTCGAAAGTAAAAATACCCCACATGTTTTACTTTATCCGTCTAAGATGCCGGATGTGAGTTCGATGAATTTTGTGAATGAGTAGATACGTGAACTCAAGTAAGACATTGGGTATGTCTGAACTACCATCTGTACGGTATTGAAAGGTATAGAGATACGCTCCATGGGAAAGGAGTTAATACCGTAATACGTATTTCATACTACGTATGCATGAGACGACCAATAAGAGTGGCAAAAGTTTGATCTCAACTTTTATGTCGTGTGAGACTCTTGAGGAAGAGAGTTCCTCAATTTCTTAGTCCCCTCATGACTCTTACTTATTCTCAAGATTTCTATTTAGTGTTTGCTATCTTAGGATGTTGCCAATGGTCATGAGTGATTCGATCTAATGGGGCATTTCTAGAAAAGCAAGCTGGACTGAAATTGAGAGTTTGAAGGAAAGAGGAAGATCGATTTTGAAGAATCACATTGTAGTTTTGTATTCACCGGTTAACCAATTATGACTATATTTGTGATAATCATAATTGTGAATACAATATATATATATTATTGTTTAAAAGAGATCAAGAGAGATATAAATGTGATCGATCGATCTAGGGTACTGCATACTAAATCTACTCGGAGTGTGATGCCCATTATGAGCTGCTATATATTCCTAACAGATGTATAGCAACGAGCTTTCAAAGTATGCTGGTCGCACGGATTATTCACCGGTATGAATGTTGAAGAGAGGAAAAGATGATTATGTTCGGCCCACCATGTTAAGTGAGAGTCTATGCTGGATTTTTCTCTGATGGGGCTGAGTAGGGCCTATCCGCCCATGTTGGTTTTGCACCACCATGTGCGAGTGGGAGATGATGGATTTATAAGATGGGCTTAAGGCCCATCCTCTCAAGTTGGGCCCAAAAGGGCCCGGCCCACGGGAATAAGGCCCGTGGAGGGGGAAGGTATAAAAGGAAGGAGAGAGAGAGAGAAGACACCTCTTGGCATAACGTACGTTCCTTTCTTTCTCTTTTCTTCCAAACGCTCAAGGCGATGCCGTTTCCCTTTCAAGGTGATTTGACATCATCGGGGCCAGAATTTCTTCCTCTTCTTCAGCGTTGGTGTTTAATCTGTGGCTAACAAGGTACGCTCGAATCTGTGGTGTGCTTTACGATCGGTGATGCGTGTTTTCCCGGGCTTCGTCTTCCGCATTGATTTAGGGGTTCGATTCGGTGTCGAATCCGGTTTTCGGGGATCCGTTATTCCCAACAAGCTTGTATTAAGGGGAATGCTCGATAGTACCACTGAGAAAGAGCGAGTTCTACACATCCATTAGCATAAAAAACCATTTGAGGAAGACCTGCTCACACTTTGCAATAGAATAAAGGTGGATATGTATATAATGGACCACTCTGGGCAAAATAACAGAGTTCGAAACTACTGAACAAGAGATAAGGATCCTCTAGTTCATCTTCATTACAAGTTTACAAGGGAGCTTCTGGTATATTCAGATTTCGTTTCCTGGAATCAAATTTCAATTGATAGGCACAAGCCTGTTCCCTTCTCTTCAATCTTTTCTGCTTCTATTTTCCCGGGGCTTACTATAAACCAAATTGAAGCGACAACCAGAGAGTTAAAAACTGGGCAAGCTTTTTTGATAAAGACCGTTAGCCATCCTCTCGTTGCTGCTTATCTCCATCAAAGTCATCGTTTCTCTGGAAAATCGAACGTGCCCCACGTTACTTCAGCTGAATTCCAGCAATAAATGGTGGGTTCTGCTTTGCCACCTGAATTTTGTGCCCTTCTCTTTCAACTTGGAAAGCAAGGGGTAGAAATCCGAGAACTGGCATGAGTGAACCTGATCTTTAACCAATTTCGAAACTTCCTTCTAGGGCAAAACAGTGCTGGGGATAGGTGTGTTCATTTTAAGTATCTTTGCCTGGATTATCCACAATTGTGAGAACATGATCTCTCAAATATTCTGGGAAAGTCGCTGGTGATGAAGAAGACTACAACTCTGTGAACAGGGTTTTCGTGGACCGCATAGCTCACTTCCTCTTCATTTAGTGAATCTGGAATTTCACTCCCTTGCATACTGGGATATGCGTAAATTCCTCTAAGAAACCTGCAAAACATCAAACTGTCATGACTGCTATATAAACGAGCATTACAATTGACTGCTACACCCGCATGGCAAGATTTGCCACTTTTTCGTGCAATGAGGCTTTGACGCATAAAATTTTCCTTTTCCAGAGTTTTCGGACCTGTAGATGCATTCTTTTGTTCTCTTTTCAAGAGAGAGAACCTTACAAATTATCGTCTTAACTACTGAAGAACGCTAGTGGCATCCAGTCAGGTATAGCCTTCTCAAGGATTGCAAGCACTGGAGTCCTGGAACATCCCCCGCTTTCTCGCAATTCACCATGTTCGGCTCCTCCAAGTTCTCCAATTCAGACAGATTAGGGACCGTCTCCGTTGCCATGCAGTCTGCAATATTAACCTCTACCAAACTCAATGGAAGAGGCGGAAGAGACTCGAGCTCCTTAAATTTGTTAAGCATCATGAAGACGATGTTTTCCAATTTTCCTATCAATTCTGGAAGCTCTGCGACATCATAATGGACCCTGGTAGTGAGACGCTCCTCGAATTCTAGGTCACCAACAAATTTACGAAGTTCAGTCAGGGAGACGCACTTCGTAGTACTCAACAATTCAAGTTTCCTCAATGACCGCACCGAATCAGGTAGGTCCTCTGTTCCAGTATCATTAAGTGTGAGTTCTTTGAGAGAAGCCACCATTCCCACAAGGGATCCACAACCAACAAAGAAAGAAGGGGCACGAAATTCTAGCAAATCACTTGCGCCGGTTTTTGGACGTGTGAAAACTACCTCGCCAACAAATTGCCCTACTTCCACACCTACAGTGTTGACCCTCCATTTCCAATCGAGTGAATCGAGCAAACCCGAAGAATCAGAAGTAGAGTCGAAGAATCGTAGCCTCTTTAAGCTCCTTAGATGTAATCGAACGCTCCTTCATCCAGCTGAGGAGGATGGAGCTTCCGAGGAAGAACTTAAAAGGGGTGAGAAGAGATTCGTTATGGGCAGGACAGACCTGAGGGCGGGAAAATTTTGGACGAAATTTGTTTAGCAACTGGTCTTCTAGATGACGAACTAGAGTAAAGTCAATTTTTTTTTAAATATAAAATTGCCCCCGTTTTTAGTCTTTGGAAACAGTTGCCATGCCAAGTTGCCAACATTTAACAAGACAGTGAGTTCAAATCAAGTTGGTTACTTCATGACTTTATTTAAAATAAGGTTCAATCTATATCCGTTTTTAAAAGAAAATATTTATACTAGATCTATATTTGAAATTTTCTCACAAAAATAAAAATTACAAATATCTGCTATAGAGAATGTAATCTCATATTTAGTTTCATGCTCAAACTTTTTCTTTAGAAAAAAAGCATATCAAAATTCATGTCAGTTTGCTTAAGGTAAATTCCAATATAATGCATTCAATGGGAAAGATGTCAATTGCAAAGACATGAACGAAGACATAATCTCATCTTTACCTTAAATGTATAGACAATTGTATTATCTCTTTCTTCGTATTACTATTCATGTAATAAATTCTGACTTTTAGTTAACACTATAAATACACTGACCATCTTAAGTGGCGTGGTCGATGTTAACGTGGATAATATTAATAATATTTAGATATTTTTTTTTTCGAATTTTCTTTTCTTTTCTTTGTCTTCTCTTCTTCCTCTAGTTAGTTGTTGGGCCTTGGCAATTGACCAAAGGTAAGAACTGGTGAGATCAACCTTTCCACCTTTTGGCGAAGCTTGCCTTTGCTGGCCACTGGTGAAGGTGATCCTCACCCACTCCTAGCATGGCTCCACCTCGTTGCTGGGCGAGGTTAACCTCGCTAGATTTGGCTAGGTGTAGTCGACCTTGCTAGTCGACCTCGCTAGTCAACCTCATTGGCCCTCGCCTTTAGCTGGTCGTCGAGGCCCGTCGACCAGCTAAAGGAAGAAGGGAAGGAAAAAAAATGAGATAAAGAAAAGAAAAAAATTTAAAAAATTGAAAAACAAACATAGTGGTGCTTTGATACTTTAGATTAGACATACTTAAATCTCGTCTAGTCAACGGACACAATTGTGCCTTCACTCACTGAAAGTCTAGCGTGCATCAATCCTTAAATCGGTTTTGTCACTGGAGAACACTATAAATTGTCGGAGTACCAAGTGTCCTTACTAATTGACGTTTGTGCGTCTACAATGCCATTCGTCGCCCAAACCTGCAATCTATCAACCACGACTTGACAACTCACTAAGGAAGTGCCTATATAAGATGAAATGCTCCCTCACTATCTAATCTTACTCTTCTTCTGCAATTGAGATCCTCAATACCCTCTCGCGGGAAGTAATTCGAGTACTGGTGGGCCGATCCGGCCTTAACCTGAATTCCGCGATGCAGATTGACTCATGCAGCAGAGTTTTGGCTGATTCGGTGATTCTTAAGTTGTGTCAAAGTTTTGATGCCGTTTTTTGGAAACACGATCTTGAGATGATACTTATGTTCTTGGAACTTGTTAAGGATTTTTTGAAACGAGTTTCGTAACAATTTCCCTTTTCTATTGCTGCCTAAGGAGAGCCGGAAACCGAGGGGGATAGAATTTGCATTAGAATCAGCTCCGACAGAAATCGTCTTTTTCGGATGGGTTCTCTCCGTAAATTGTTGGGATTGCGACCCCTACTATAATCGACCGGGGAGAGCATGGGACAGGGGCAATAATGCTATATTGATCCGAACCAAGAATTTATAAAATATTAACTTTTACATGAAAAAACAAGCACGATTTCTTCACATTTTTTATCCTTCGAAAACTACTTTTCGTAAAATAGAGTTAACCATTAAATTTCATGAACCACCCGAGCACCCCGAAGTTTGCTGCACTCAAAAAGGATAACTCTCTTCTATCTAATATTTTCTTTTTTACATATCTATGAAATTCTGTGCTGGCTCAACTCCAGCACTTAATAGAGAAGTATTCTAAATTCCAAACTATTAGCCATCGGTAACACCCAATTTGAAAAAGAAAAGAACGAAGGGCAATACAGATGACGTATTTTAAAAAGAAAAGAAAAACAGAAAAAGAAGACAACAAAAAGCACATCTTCACAGTCATTGCAATAATCTGGTCTGCGGCTTTTTCAGAGAAAAAAAAAAACTCATACAAGAGTTCTTGAAAACGAGCCGACCGGCTGAATTCCTCAACAGCGCTTGTTGCCTTCTTAGAAGCGTTGCGCGAGCTGCCGTTTCAGTCTGTAGCTCCTTCGCCATCTTCTGCTAAAGCGCTTTAGCACAGTTGGCAAGGCGTTCAGCAGACGGACCTCCTATTTGGAGTGGGCCACATGCCCAAAAGCTTCCCTTTCGGCCGACATTTACAGCCCTGGCTTGAGCATGGGCTTGTTTAGAAATTCAAACCACTAAACGCAGCTTTAGTCTTCTTCAATGCAGTCACCTGGCTCTCCAGACGAACGCACCGACATTGGACACCCTCCAGAGTGCTCCTGTCAAGGCTTTTATGGCGCACCAGGACCCTGAGACATGTTACGCTAGCCAAGCCCAACGTTTGGGCAATTAGCTGGGGTCCCATTGCGCTTGCCTAAGCCCAGTGAGGGGCCTTGGCTGGGCTGCAGCGGCATGGCACCTGCCATGAAAGCATCTTCCCCTAAGCTTTATGAGTTCAAGGTATCGCCTTTGACCGGAGAGATTCTGGCGCCGGCTTCCTTAAGTGAAGAGACAAAGTCATTTTGTTCTATCCCTAAGCTTGAAGGAAATGGTCGATACCCAGTTGAATGAAATGACCGAGTATCCGCCGCTTCAATGTTGAAGCAACAAGAAAAGTGGCTTATATCTTTATGCATCTGTATGACTTGATTACAAAGGAATCCACCTTGAGTCGATGGCAAAGTTTCTCTGGTTGCTCTCATATTTTTCTGTTCTTTGACCTGAAATCTCAGAAAACGTGATCTGACACTGAAAATAATCCTGTCAATGTCCATGAGGCATGAAGACCTTGTTGCCCATCGTGCAAATCAAGATGATTTCCTACTTATTGAACAGGAATGGCCAGAATCAGTGAATTAATTGGTCAGGAAAATCATTTCACCAATAGAAAACACAATACATAATTAACTGAGATGCAGCTCTCTTCGGTTCGTTCTTTGATTGAATTACATCATTCCCACAAATGTTATGATTAGGATAACCACAAAGGACATATCCATTGTGAAAAAATACCGAAGATTGATTATCTTTGAGAGATCTGCAAAGGCATGGATATATGCATAACAGGTGCCATTGGCAACTTCATTCTTTCTCCTATTACTTGACACAGGTTAGGCTTTCGAAAGGCGTAATGCAAGACACATTAAGATGGAGTAGCCATAATGCTTTGATGGTGGAAAATAACCATTGCAGGCTAATAAATGCTCTGCGAGATTGCAGTGATCATTGAGTTATGAAAACTCATTGTAGTAAGGTCTGGACATTGATATTCTTAGTGCGTGGCCTCATTCTATAACATTTCTTGAGTATAACCCTGTGTTTAGTGACCCAGCCTTGCATCTCTACATTCTGTAAATATATGTCATAGGAGAAGTAAGAACATAATTCTGATGCATGCTAACATTGTTTCATGATGCTATGCCAAAACTGATGTACTATGTTGTCACATGGAGAAAAACTGTTGTTTTGATATTAACTCGCAAAAATGAAAAGCGGCACACCCAGTCCATGCAAGAAATAGCAGTTGATAACATACGACCCATCACTAGTTCAATTTGGTATTGTCCTGGGTGTTCTGCCCAAAAGCATCTGTTTCCTATCAGCCGTCCTAAAAAGCAGGACGGGCCTTTGACTGCTCTGGACCATATGGTACTCTTCATCTTGGCAAGGACGTCGATTCTGACATAGAGGAAGAAATAAGAAATGCTGCCACTGAGGCTTGTGTAGATTGTAATGCAACAATCATTCTTTTAGGAAGCTACCGACATAATTGGAGCGTCTCTGATAGACACTGACTTGTAAAGTATATCATTTCTTCACTAGAACATGGCGCAAGAAAATATTTCTGTCATTGGAGCTGGATCTTTCTGAACATTCCATCAAAAATCTCATCCCGGTTGCTCTATAGATTTATTAATATAAAAGCGCCTTGTGAGATCTCTTTGAGTTGTCTTTAACAATATAAAACTGATCATTATCATGGAAGAGGATCCAGGAGCCAGAAGAGATTCATGGAAAAATGTCCCCAATTAAAAGGTGTGTAAAGGACAATTTGGGCATAAGTTGCGTATCGATCCTGCTCCGTGAAGAACTGATTATTGACACAGTGATGCAGTTAATTTGAGGTCATGTGGCACAGATTGCTCCCCATCATCTTGAACTTCCTCCATCACCATGTTGTACATGCAGGCACAAATTCTATGCAAGATCTCTTTGTTTTGCCTTATATTGAGCGAACTACAGTGCTAGACATGATGTATCTCTGCTTATTCTTTAATATTGCAACAATTTTCTGCTCTGTGGACAAACCTGTTCTCCCTGGATTTTCCTGGTCATATAATGTCTAGAGCTTTGGGATTCTTTTTTTGTTCTTTGTGTTTTCTTACATAGTTCTGCAGTTGTTCGAGTAAAGGCAAGGTTAATTGATGTTAATTCAATATGTTCAACGGTTAGCACAGTAACAGACGAAGAACTTTCACAAGAACTGATAAGTTATGGGAATATTAGGGAGTGCTTGTACTTTTTAAGCTCATTTCTCTGCCTGACTGTTACTCATATCGATTGAAATTTTTAGTTTGTCAGTGCGCTGTGAGGAATACATTTTTTCACAAAGGCCATTTTAGAATTTATCTGAAGATGATGGAACAATATGCTCAGCAAAATGATGAATAAAGGTTACAAACTAACCTTCTCAGTGGTTTGTGTATGATATCATGTGCAGCATAAACCTTAATTGAAAGACAGCTGAAACATGTCTCCAAATTATCTGCTGTAACAATGCTATGTCACTGGATACAAATCATAAAATCTTAAGTTTATACTCGATATTGAGTTTCATTTCCTTTTGGAGATAGAGATCTTTCAAATAAATTGGGACATTGCCTGTTCAAAATGCCATCAGAATTAGCAAGGAATAGAGTGTTGCTATTTATTGATGATATCTATACAAAATACCTATGTTTTAATATAATTCTAATCATTAAGAGATTTTTTCTTTTTTAAGTGTTCACTTAAGAGGGCGTGACTGGTGATGATAACTCCTAGTGACGCGGATTTAAACTTCAATTTCAGCTTGTCAGTCATGCATTGGCTTTGGAAAAGAACAGTTAGCATTCTAAGGCAATAGGATATGAGATCCTTGGACATGACAAAAATTCATCGGCTACAAACACAATTCGTGTACAGGTGATATGTCCTCTCTTCTCTGTGTTGTGCTCTTGGTCGAATCAAAGGATGTCTACAATTGTTTGCGTCATCATGCGCTTTCGCGGAATTGCGTGTTCTTTGCTACTTGCAAGTTCTTGAAGGTGAAAAGTAGAAAGGAGCAATAATTCGTTGCTTGTTGAATAAATCCACTGATTTGTTCTTCATGGGTATAAACAAATGTCGAGAATGGAAAAAATTTCTCCTTCTTGTCTGCAATCGTTGCTTATATTTCTGCGACGGTCAAATAGATTAAAATCATAATGCAATAATCCATAGAAATGTAATTATCACAGACTGAAATACCATGAGAATTCACGTACAACTAGAGTAGAATATAGGCTAGCATACTGACTCATTGAATGCGCAGGAATCTTTTTTGGTTTTTCACTGTCTGTTGACTAAAGATCTGAGAAGCTAACCATAGCAAATTATGAGCTGCCCCACTGGGCTAAAGATGAAGAGCACATCAACGTGTTTTCACATCCTCATCACTACTCACCACAAAGTCATCTCCTCAAAATCCAATCAAACTATAAAGCTTATTGTATTTATTCCCCTGTTGCAATCAAACATACGAGACCTTTTATTTGGTCTCAAAGCAAAATCTAATGGACTAAAGAGAGAGAAAATTTTTTTTTAAAAAAAGGAGAAGATGAGGGATCATTAATAAAGTAAATGGGGTCAACCAGCTTTTGTTGATCAAGGGCCCGATAAACGCAAAAAGTCTCAAGAGCAACAAAAAAGGGGGGAAACTTCCTAATTTTAAATGTTTCTGCTTCCCAGTCTATAATATCCTTTTCAAGATCCTGAACTTGATGATTTGTTAGATCCGGTATGGCTTTGTCAAGCTGAAATTGCCCGATTGTAAGAATTGAAATGGTTGACTTGGGATTGACTTGTGTCACCCCTCGAACCACATTGGTTGTCTAATGGCTGAGCTCTAGCACATTGTCTACCGTGTCCTAGGCACGATGCTTCTAATGATAAACACACTTATCAAATTTGCTACAGATTTACTGCTTGAGCTACCATGCCTCAAATATGCTTAAGACTTAAAAGGGGTAAGATAGCCTCTACCTATCGTTTTGGTGAGTGATCAATGTATTAGTACAGACTAATATAGTAAATGTTTTTGAAAAGTTTCTAAGAATGGATTGATAAGGATTTACTAATTATCTTACATAAATGAGGAAATAGCCTATTTGATTAAGGTAATAATTTGGTTACATTCTAATAGGAACATATATATAAAGTCCTTTTTTCTGTTCAATTCACATAATGCATTTTGTATATAAAGTATAGTCCTTATTTTCAGAATGCGTGGAAGGTCGGGAACAGGAAGGCGCAGGTGAGGAGCAGCATTGGGAGGAAGAAGAGGAAATTAGGGGTGGGAGTGAGGGATGGGATTGTGGGTGGGAAGAAGAAACTTAAGGTTTCGGGTTCCGAGGTTGATGAATTGGGTGAGGTAATGTGTTGGGGTTCTAGCCTCTGTGTTCACCATTGTTTAGACTTTCTTACGTTGCTTTTGCAAATGGTCATCATGTGCTGAGTCTCGACAAAGTAGTATTAGTAAGCATCTTTCTCTCGCCACTCTCTCTTTGTTTGTGGTTTCATAACATTTGCTTTTATTGATATCTTAAAAATATTTATCTTGTGATACATTTTTTTAACTTTTGTAATTACCAAGTAAATGCAAATGCAACATTTGATTGACATTCTGTAAAAGTTTAAGAACTATTAGTGCCTCACTCCTATGCTTAAATGGTCAAGAGAAAATGAGTGAATAATGTAGTGACTCCCTCTAAATGGTACTATAACAGTTTCCATGTCCACTATGGAGTGTTCGATTTAGAGGCATGGTTATTTTGCACCACTTGGCTTGAAAGTGTATGGTTGACAAACCTATCACCAAGATACTAGTAATTAAAAAATCTCACTCGTTTAAAGGTTTGCCTACGACAAAAATTGCAATTATGACCTCGTAAAAGATAAGTGTCTCCGTTACCATTATGTCAATTACTTCGATGGCAAAATGCTATTTATTATAAAAATAAAATTATTGTCGTAATTATGAATAAAGCTAGTCATTTATATAAACAATGTAGTATTCATATGGGATTGATTATGTAAAATATATTAAATTAAGATTTCGTTTATTTCGTGAAAAATAAATGATCGTAAAATATCTTCTTGAAAAATAATTGTTTATACCATTGTGAAACTGAAATGTATAGATATACATTATTATCAAAAATAAATATTTTTATTAAATTTTTTTCAAGGGATATAATTATTTTCGTCATTTTATTTAGGTGCGATACGATGAGAGGAGACCACGTTGATGGTCGGATCCGGGCAAGTTGTTTCGGAGAAAAAGGTCCCGCTCAAAGTTCTGGAAAAAAAAAAAAAAAGAAGAAAAAAAACCGCCATTAGCTCTACGCCTCTCATCATCTATGAAGCACGGACACGTTGCCGAGCCTTCCGAGTCGTGTCCGACACGCTCGGACACGCTCGGACACGTTCGGACACGCGGTCAACGCGTGTCGAGAAATCCGACACGCGGTCAACTTTTCTCGACACGCTTCGACACGCGTGTCCGAGAGAGATTGTTGAAGAAGACGATGGGTGGGTAGAGATGAGGTCGAGTAAGAGGCCGAGGAAGCGGAGGTGAGGCCGCGACGGTGAGAGGAAGAGCATAAAGCTGAAGCGACGCTGCGATGGAGGGCCGGGGCGAGGCTGCAGCTGTTGCGGAGGAGGAAGGCGGAGGCGACGGCGATGAGGCGGCCGAAAGAGTTTGAGAAGATCGTGAGGAAGAAACGAGGGGGCGGGGAGAAGGTGGTGGCGTGGGGGAGGGGAGGGGAGGGGGAGAGAAAGCATGGGAAGAACGGGGATGGAGGAGGATTGATGGGGAGTGCGGCCTCTCGCAGGGGAGCAGGTGGTGGCGTGGGGGGAGAGAGGAGAGAAGGGGAAGAAACCGAGGGGATGGGGGCGATTGATGGGGGCGCAGGGAGCAGGTGGTGGCGTAGGGGGAAGGGAGAGAGAGAGAGAAGAGAGAGAGAGAAGGGGAAGAGATCGAGGGGGCAGGGAGCGATTGATGGGGGTGCAGGGAGCAAGTGGGCGTAGGGGAAGGGCAGGGGGAGAGAGAGAGTGGGGGAAATCTGCAGAAATCGAGGGGAGGCTTTTGGGGGGTGGCGTGGGAAAAGAGGGGGAGAGGGGAGAGAGGATTTGAGGGAATTAATTTTTGTTAGAATAAAAAATGTATTTTTAAGTATGCACACGTTTTAATTATGAATATTTTTAAAATTTTTTATGAATAAATTTATTAATATTATTAGTGTAAATTTATTATAAGTTTTTATTTATTTATTTATTTATTTGTAAATTTGAATCAAATTAATTAAAAATTAAAATATTTATTTAATATATAACGTGTCGGAACGTGTCGGAATTGCATGCTTTTTAAGAAATGACGTGTCGCGTGTCGTGTCGTGTCGTGTCGTGTCGCGTGTCGCGTGTCGCGTGTCCGTGCTACATAGCTCATCATCTCCATCCATCCTTCATTCTGCTACTGGGAATCGCACTCTCTCTCGAGCTGATGTTGAGGAGCCCTCGACCTCCCGCTTTCTTTCTCCACTCGCAGCGCTCCCCATCTTCAGCTTCCGTCCCTCTCTCCACCACCTTCTCTTCCCCCAAGTCGTCCCTTTTGCTGGATTCGAGTCAACCGTCCGGAATCGGATCGAGGGCGCCATCGCTTCACGTGCAATGCCGCCGCGTCATCTCGTCACCTAATGTCGAGTTCGAACCGGGTGAGTGGCTCTCGGAGACAATTCATCAAACGGTTGATGTCCTTGAACGCAATTTGAAATATTTGATCGAACTCCTCGTTAAAAGTCTTGCCTTTTCAGGGGCGTTGGATGTGTTATTTCAAGAACTCGGGCTCAACGAGAGAGAGACCGAATCTCTCTTGACCAGGGACCCGGATTTGAGGCTGAAGTCTATCGGTTCGTTGCGGGCTCGCGTCGCCTCTTTGAAATCGGTCGGAATCAGTGGCCTTGAGCTCTGCCATTTGGTTGCGAAATGCCCTTCTGTGTTGGCGGCAGGTGAAATCGATCCCTTTATACTCTTCGTGCGCGACCAATTAGATGGAAAGGTTGACCCGATGCAGCTTAAGCGTCTCTTTATGTCAACTGAGCCGCAATTCCTAGCTGGATTTGAGGAAAAAGTTAATTTGCTGACTGACAGTGGGATTCCTAGAGAAAAGATTGTTCATGTTCTCAACAATGTGAATTTAACGAAGGCTTTGTCTCTTAAGCCGTTTGAAGAAATTGAAAGGCTCCTTAATTTCTTGAGCCGCTATGGTGGGGTTGAGTTGATCGTGAGGCATCCCCCCATTCTTAACTTCGATATGGATACCCAATTGATTCCGAGTGGAGTTTCTCCTAGAACTTAGCGGAGGAGATGAGGATGCAACCGGGGCAGTGTTGCGCAAACTGCCTACCTTTCTGAAATATCGTGTGGAACACTTGGAAAACCATGTAGAGTCCTTGAGGTCATTTGCGGGATTAGATGATCAAGAAATATTCAGGATCATTCTTGTGTTTCCTAACATTGTTAGTGTGAGCAGGGAGAGGAAATTGCGTCCCAGAATTAGCTTTCTCAAAGAATGTGGACTCAACTCCAATGAGATTTTCAAGTTCTTGACAAAAGCCCCTTTGTTTTTGGGTCTATCTTTTGAGGGGAACATTGCTTATAAGCGGGTTTTTTGGTGAAGATTGGTTACAAGTACAGAACGAAGGAATTTGCGGTTGCAATAGGCGCTGTGACTAGGACAAGTTGTGAGAATATGCAGAAGGTGATTGAGCTCTTCTTGAGTTATGGGTTTTCTTGTGAAGATGTGCTTCTCATGAGTAAGAAGCATCCTCAGATACTTCAATACAATCCTGATTCTCTGGAGGAGAAAGTGGAATATTTGGTGGGGGAGATGGGACGTGACCTTGACGAGCTATTGGATTTCCCTGCATTTCTTGGTTACAAACTCGACAGTAGAATCAAGCATAGGTACGAGGTGAAGAAGAAGATTATAGGTGAAGGGATGTCGATCAACAAGCTGCTCAATGTTTCGTCTGTGAGATTTGCAAAGAAGAAGGTAGAAAAGTTGGTGCACAAAGCCTAAAAATTAGGGGTTGCTCAATTTCATCAGCAGAAGTTCATGGCAAAATTGATGGAAATTGCATAGTTACTGAGTATTCTCAAAGCTTCATCAGTCGAAGGCTTTTGGTTTTTTTCAGGCGAAATTCTGGCTTGACTTCCTTAGGTGAAGATAGAAAGTCATATTTTTCATCCCTAAACCTGCAAAGCCATCATTAAGTTCGAAGAAAATGGTCGGTAGGTACCCAGTTGAATGAAATGATTGAGTACGCTCCATTTTAAGGTTAAAGCAACAAGAAAAGTGGCTGATCTTTGTATTTGTGTAACTGTCATTTACAAAGGAATCCACCTTGAGTTGATACAAATATTTCTTTGGTTCCTCTCACATTTTTCTGTTCTTAGTCCTGAAATCTTTAAAAAAACGTGATCTGATGTTGAAAATAATCTTGTCAATGTGCATGAGGCATCAAGACATGGTTGCCCTTGTTATGCAATAGATTTCCTAACCGGGATGGTCAAAATCACTAAGTTAACTTGATTGCAAGGCACCTATGATCAGGATGGTCATTTCACCTGTAGAAATTGCAACAATTAATTGAGTGTTAATTCTGTTGTCTCTGGTTCGTTCTTTGTTGAAATTACATTCCGTAAATTATTACGACTGTTAGTTCAGGATTATCTCACAGGACATTATGATCATCAACAAAACCGAGGATCTATTATCCTCAAGAGATCTGCAAAGGTATGGCATTTATGCATAATAGGTGCCATTGGCAACTTCATTCTTTCTCCCATGCGACATGAGGTTACACTTTGGAATGGTGAATTCCAAGACACCTTAAGATGAATAGCCGTACTGCTTCGATGGTGGAATATAACCATGGCAAGGTAAGAATTCCTATATCTGCGAGATTGTAGTAATCATTGAGTTATGCAAATTCATCATATTCAGGTCTGAACATTGGTATTCTTTGTATGTGGCCTCATTCTATGGTGTTTCTTAAGTTTTATCCTATGTTTGGTGATCCTGCATATAAATCCTGCATATAAATGAATGTCAATGGAGAAGAAATATGAACAAACTATTCCCATAGATGCTGACAAGGTTTGATGGTATCACGTCAAAACTTATTTATTTTTTCCTGATATGAACAAAAACTAATTTTGAAAAGTTTGAATTGTCTGTGAGAGTGAATTGGAGGAAAAATGAAAAAAATTTCTTCACCCACCTCCTTTTTTCTCTTTCCTCCCTCTCCCAAACAAAGCATTAAAATAGTATCAAAAGATCATGACCCGCTCATGTGTAAAAGTGTCAAATTGATCAGATAACTTACTTGAAATTTCCGGATAATAGATGGGATGTGAATCCTTTTATGCTAATGGCACTGTGACTAGGACAAGTTGTGAGAATATGCAGAAGGTGATTGAGCTCTTCTAGAGTTATGAGTTTTCCTATGAAGATGTGCTTCTCATGAGTAAGAAGCATCCTCAGATACTTCAATGCAATCCTGATTCTCTGGAGGAGTAAGTGCAGTATTTGGTAGGGTGGATCGGACACAGCCTTGACGAGCAATTAGATTTCCCTGCATTCCTTGATCATAAACTCGATAGTGGAATTAAGCACAGGTATGAGGGGAAGAAGAAGATTATAGGTGAGGTGCAGGTATGTCACTCAACAAGCTGCTATGTGTTTCGTCTGAGAGATTTGCAGAGAAGCTAGAAGAGCTGGTGCACAAAGCCTAGAAAGTAAAAGGTTGCTAAGTTTCATCTGTCAGAAGTTTTTTTTTGGGGTAAAAGGTAAGAATTATATTAACTTAAGCCAAAGAGAAGCAAGAAGCTATACAACAAAAACTCGGCACTAAAAACTTACACTCACGAGGACAAGAACAGTCAGAGTGAGTCGAAGGGTGCCAAGGTAAAACAAGACCACCTGCACAGGAGCAGAGGAAAGCCAAAACAGCGGCAAAAGCAAACCAAATGGCCTAAACAGGGAGCAAAAAGAACAAAGAGCCCAACATCATCTGCATAAGTTCATGGCCAAAGTGATGGAAATTGTACTGGATTTTCTCAAAGCTTTACAATTTCAAGGTTTTGCTGTTTTATTTTTTCCCAGGGTAAAATTCTGGCTGGGACTTCCTTTGGTGAAGATAGAAAGTCATTATTTCATCCCTAAACTTGCAAAGCCATCATGAAGTTTGAAGAAAATGGTCGATACCCAGTTGAATGAAATGACTGAGTATTCTCAATATGATTGTTAAGCAACAAGAAAAGTGGCTCATCTTTGTATTTGTGTAATTGTCGATTCTAATCGAATCCACCTTTTAATTGATGGCAATATTTCTTTGGTTGTTCTCACATTTTTCTGTTCTTAGTCCTGAAATCTTGAAAAATGTGATTCGAAACTGAAGAGAATCTTGTCAATGTGCATGAGGCGTCAAGACATGGTTGCCTTTGTTATGCAATTCAGGATAGACTTCCTACTTATTGAACAGGGATGGCCAGAATGAGTGAGTTAACTTGATGGAAAGGATCTATGATCAAGAGTCATTTCACCAATAGAAACTACAATATATAAGTATTAATACAGTTCTCTCCGATCTGTTATTTGATTAAATTAAACGTTACGACTGTGATTTCAGGATTCCCTCTGGACATATCATCATCAACAACACTGAGAATCAATTGTCCTCAAGAGATCTTCAAAGGCGCGGCATATGTACATAATAGATACCATTGGCAAGTCCATTCTTTCTCCTATGCGACTTCAACACAGGTTGGTCTTTGGATTAACGAATTGAAAGACGCCTTAAGTTGAAGTAACCATACTGCTTGGTGGTGGAATATGACCATGCAAGGTAAGAAATCCGGTATCAGTGAGATTGCAACGATAACTGAGTAAACTCATCAAATGCAGTTTTGCACATTGATATTCTTAGTGCGTGACCTCAGTCTACTTCAATTTTTAAGAATTATCCTATATTTGGTAATCCTGAATTGGATGTCCTGGGAGAAGAAATAAGAAAAAATATATATTCTGATACATGCTGACATGGTCTCGTGGTGTTGCGTCAAAACTGATATACTATGTATTGACATGAAGAAAAATTAATTTTGAAAAGTTTGAATGTTCTGCCAGAGTGAATTGGAGGAAAAAGGAAAAAAAAATTCTTCACCCACCTCCTTTTTCCTCTTTCCTGCCTCTCCCAAACAAGGGATTAAAATAGTATCAAAAGATCATGCCCCGCTAAAGTGTAGAAGTGCCAAATTAACCGGATAACTTTCTTGAAATTTCCAGATAACATATGGGGTGTGAATCCTTCTATGCCCATTCAGTGAGTCCTTATGCTAACCTATTTTCTACTTTAACTGTATACAAATTCTCCTTTTATTTTACTTTGTCCTAGTTATATTTTTGCAGATGATTGTATTGCAAGTGTCGAAAAAACATAAGAAATCACTTCAAATAAGAACAGATCATTGAACTTAAAAACAAGCAACGGAGTTGTTGTTACACTCGAAAGAACACACTAGTGGATCTATGTAACATGGTTTTGTGGTACTGTATCAAAATTGATGTGCTACGTTATGACATGGAGAAGAAATTGTTCTGAAGTAGGCTAAGTTTTGTTTTTGATCTTGTTCCTCAAAACTATATATCAATTTTCTTATGATTGTGACTCGAGCGGTGAAGGAGGGAGTTGGAGAAGAAGGGAGAAGGAAGCAAATGAAGAAGAAAATAAGAAAAAAGATGGTAGTGAGAGAGAGATTTGTTTGCTGATGGGATGTGGACCCAACAATTTTGTGGAGAAGAAAAATCAATCAAATGTATTAAACGACGTTCAGAAATTTTTACGTAGGTGATTACGGGGGGTCTCAATCAGGGTTGGTCGCCGCGCCGTGCCTGTTACTCCACTAGAGAGAGAGAGAGAGAGAGAGAGAGAGAGAAATCAATCAAATGTTGTTCCTCGAAACTATATGTCAATTTTGTTATGATTGTGACTCGAACGGTGAAGGAGGGAGTTGGAGAAGAAGGGAGAAGGAAACAAATGAAGAAGAAAATAAGAAAAAAAATGGTAGTAATGGAGACTAGAGAGAGAGAGAGATTTGTTTGTTGATGGGATGTGGACCCAACAATTTCGTGGAGAAGAAAAATCAATCAAATGTATTAAACGATGTTCATAAATTTTTACATAGGTGATTACATGGGGTCTCAATCAGGGTTGGTTGTCGCGTCATGCCCGTTACTCCACTAATAGAGAGAGAGAGAGAGAGAGAGAGAGAGAGAGAGAGAGAGAGAGAAATCAATCAAATGTTGTTCCTTGAAACTTTATGTCAATTTTGTTATGATTGTGACTCGAACGGTGAAGGAGGGAGTTGGAGAAGAAGGGAGAAGGAAACAAATGAAGAAGAAAATAAGAAAAAAGATGGTAGTGATGGAGACTAGAGAGAGAGAGATTTGTTTGTTGATGGGATGTGGACTCAACAATTTTGTGGAGAAGAAAATCAATCAAATGTATTAAACGACGTTCAGAAATTTTTACGTAGGTGATTACAGGGGGTCTCAATCAGGGTTGGTCGCCGCGCCGTGCCCGTTACTCTACTAATATAGAGAGAGAGAGAGAGAGAGAGAGAGAGAGAGAGAGAGAGAGAGAGAGAGAGAAATCAATCAAATGTTGTTCCTCAAAACTATATGTCAATTTTGTTATGATTGTGACTCAAACAGTAAAGGAGGGAGTTGGAGAAGAAGGGAGAAGGAAACAAATGAAGAAGAAAATAAGAAAAAAATATGGTAGTGAAGGAGACTAGAGAGAGAGAGAGAGAAATCAATCAAATGTTGTTCCTCGAAACTATATGTCAATTTTGTTATGATTGTGACTCGAACGGTGAAGGAGGGAGTTCGAGAAGAAGGGAGAAGGAAACAAATGAAGAAGAAAATAAGAAAAAAAGACGGTAGTGATGGAGACTAGAGAGAGAGAGATTTGTTTGTTGATGGGATGTGGACCCAACAATTTCGTGGAGAAGAAAAATCAATCAAATGTATTAAATGACGTTCAGAAATTTTTACGTAGGTGATTACAAGGGGTCCCAATCAGGGTTGGTCGCCGTGCCGTGCTCGTAACTCCACTAATAATGTTAACTTTAGCTTTAATTTCTTGACCTGATCCGTTAATTGACTTGGTCTTTCTTATAGGAGAAGGCGACTCTAAAGTCTCCAATCGAACAAGGTTCATCCAATCTCTTTTCAATCTTTTCATATGGTGCCATCTCCACATACCCCAAGTAGTTCTTTAACAATTTCACTTTGCCCAAAGACAAATAGGGACTTGATTAATGCTTTCAGCTTCGCCAATGTCTTTGTAGTGTTGCCGCTCCTCCTTGTTCTGTTGCATGCGATGACTAGCAATGCGGCTCTGAGTAATTCGTAGTACATCGCTTCATCCTGTGGTGACATTCCCAATATAAGGTACTCATTTTGATTGAAGAATGAATCGAAGAGGTGTAGTGAGCAGGAGAATGAGCTGGCTCTTGAAGATAATTGCACAATTTTATACTTGTGTGATGACCGATACTACGTGCAATCTATCAATTATTCCATCCACCAAATTAGGTTAGTCAACTACTCGTCTCTACCTTGTCATTCATGGGCAGTGTATAACTTCAAGCACCGTATTGACCAAACAACCCCGTGATGGTCTATTGGTCATTGTGAACTGCTTGAAGCTGATCAACTCTCCATTCTACATCACCCCGGGTCCATGTTTTGAGCGGGTGTAATCTTCCAACACATTATTGAATTGGAACTTGTATTTTTTCGAACTTATTAATGACTGATGTACACACTATATATTGTCACTTTAATAAAATAGAGGTCTTCTAATTATGCCAAATTGTTGAACACGCTATAAGATTCTCTTCAAAGATGGTGGGGGAACATGCTATAAAAAATAAAGATTGTGTATTAGAAGAAAGTGACGGGGGAGAGAGATGGATTTGTTTGTTGATGGAATGTGGAGCCAACAATCATGTGAAGAGAGTTTTGGAAGAAACTTTTGAATTTTCAATGGGTATAAAATTTCCAAGGGTTGGACGTGACTCCACTAATAACGGAACTTTAGTTTGGGTCCCCCTTTTTAATTTCTTGACTTGCTTGCTTTTGTTATGTTGACTGACTTGGGCATTTCTATTGGTCGAAGCAACTCCTAAGTCTCCAATTTAACGAGGTTCATCCAATCCTTTTTCACTCATTTAATGTTGGGCCTCCTTCTGTCCACACAAACCAACCAATTATTTACCAATTTCTCTTTGGGAAAATGTCACAAATGGTCCTATACTTTTACTTATGTGCGATTTCGTCCCTGAACTTTCGATCGTCCGATTTGGTGTGAACTACGATAAATGTCCGATCTAGTCCTAATTTTCCTTTTTTTTTTTTTTTTTTGCTTATTCTCTATTCCCTCCGTTGGCTTCGACGGAGGGAAGCCGGCATCCGGCGAGGGTCGTCCTTGCTGGTGTCGGGCGAGGGCCATCCTCGCCGGCGTCAGGCTAGGGGCTCCCTCGCCCCTCGCGGCGTCGGGCTGCCCTTGCCTGCGTCCGACGAGGACGGCCCTCGCCCGACGCTGGCGAGGGGCTCCCTCATAGATCTGGCGAGGGAGCACCTCGGCGTCGGGCCACCCTCACCTGTGTCTGGCGAGGATGGCCTCGCTCGACGCCAGCGAGGGCGACCCTCACTAGACGCCGGCGAAGGGAAGAGAGAATAAGCAAAGAAAAAAAGAAGAAGGAAAAATAGTAACGAAGGATTAGATTGGACATTTATCAATAGTTTAGGGACCAAATTGAGCCGATCAAAAGGTCAGGGACTAGATCGGACATTTATCAATAGTTTATGGATCAAATTGAGCTGATCAAAAGTTCAGGGACGAAATTGCACATTAAGTAGAAATATAGGGACCATTTGTGACATTTTCCCTTTCTCTTTTCCCAAAGACGATCGAAGACATAATTAATACTCTCAACTCCATGAATATCTCTCTAGTATTGTTGGTCTTTCTTGTTCTATTTGCAAGTGATGTAATGCATGATTTTGCATTATTTTTTTTCAATCTGAAGATTCAAAACTTGCTGGATGGGAATGTTTTCTTGGCTATGCATTGCTCATAGGCTAAAATTTTAGGGGTCCAACCATAGCAATGAGCCACATCAACATGGTGTTCATATCCTCATCACCACTCACCACAAAATTTTCTCCCAAAAATCCAATCCAACTTAAAAGTTTGTTGTTGTTGTTGTTGTTGTTGTTGTTGTTGTTGTTGTTGTTTCTTCTCCCGTTGCAATCAAACATAGGAGACCCCTTATTTGGTGCCAAAGCAAAATCTAACAGACGAAAGAGAGCAAGAAAACACAAAAACAAAAAGGTGAAGGGAAGAGATCATTAACAAAGTAAATGGGCATCAGCCAGCTTTTGTTGATTAAGGGGCTCAATAAACTCAACAAGTAAAATATTAGAACAAAAGAGGGAAGCTCCCTTAATTTCAAACGTCTTTGCTTCCCAATTTGTAATATTCTTTTTCACGTTCCTAAACCTAAAGATCTGTTGGGTCCAATATGGCTTTATCAAGCCAGAGCTTGCTTCATTGTATGCGTTGAAATAATTGAACGACCCAATTCAGCCTCTTGCAGTGAAGTTTCCAAGATAACCTGTCCCTTTCAAACGAAGAGTGATATGAAAGGTTGTGGCGACTCTAGACTTTTCCTCGCAATTCCAGACTCGTGTGCCTCGTGTCATTGGTCTTTCTTGCCGTGCTACTAGGTACACTAATGCCTCTTCGAAGCGACGAATGAACGACCCTATTCAGCCTCTCCTGCAATGAAGTTTCCAAGATGATATGTCCTTTTCAAACGAAGAGTGATGTGAAAGGTTGTGACGACTCAAGACTTGAGTTAGTGCGTGAAAATAATCATACGAACTACTATTTCACATCCATCTATAAAAGTAATGACACCATCAATTTTGGTGATATCCACATGTTCGACGTGGGATGGCAAAGGGCCAATTGCTCTTCCCTCCCTAGTTATTCATTAACGAACTTGAACTTTAGTTACGAGAGTTTCATGTTTCTGGTAAATTCAATGGTCTTTGTGAAGTGCTGAAGACCCGTTGCTTTCTCCTTTATATATCGAAGGAGCATGCTCCTCAATGGATGGGTATTCATGGGCTGTGATGGATGAAAACTCATCGGTTATTGAGGAATCTGGCACCATCACCCATGACGACATAGGCATGTCATGATTGTATGCTTGCACCGAACAAGCAACTCCCTAACGCGATGGCCAACGGTTTTTTCCTTAACTACTCACAACCCGTATCGCAAAAGAAAATATCTGGCTTGTGCTTCTTTGGTTTGGCCATAAGATAATTGCAGTAAGGAGATTAACTTTACACCTTTTACATTTTACAAGATATCTAAATATATATAACGTTACTTAATCTAATTCTACGGTGCGCTTAGTTTTAATTTTTTAAACTCTAAATACCTTAAATTTTCATGGCATACAAACATTGACACGTAATTTCATATATAATCATTTCATGATTTTTCTTAAATTATTCGAGTAGTACTTTAATTTTTATGGGAAGGTTACTTCTCAAAATTTTTGAGGTTTTTCTTTAAGGCGCTCCCATAAGAGTCATAAGTTGAGGGAAGAAAAGCACCCAAAAATAAAGTTGGACGGGAATCCTCTACAGAGTTGCGCTTTCAAGGGGGCTAATATATGTCCTGCAACTTATGAAAGAGCACGGAATCTACAATTACATCGCTCAATCTTTATGGTCTAGTCTTTAAAATAAGGGTTGTGTATTCAGGTTGCTTCCTTATCCCATCACTTGGATGGTCGTTATTTCTTTGGGTAAACTCATCAAGGGGTTTTTGAATGACTTATCAAAAGATTCCACGTGTTAAAGCAACTAAACTAACTTGATGATCAAGCCATTGGGAAATTGAACATACCTGTAAGATATTAAATCTTAGATTAGACATCACTTAAATCTCGTCTAATTGACAGCTAAAGAGGTGCCTTCATTAACTAAAATCCAGTGTGCATTGATACTCAAATTGGCTTTACCACTGTAGATTGTAAGATATTCATAGTAAAAAAAACTGAGGATCCATTATCCTCAAGTGATATGCAAAGAGGGGGCATCAACTCATAATAGGTGCCATTGGCAACTTCATTCTTTCTCCTATGTGACTTGACACAGGTTATGCTTTGGAATGTCGAATTGCAAGACATCTTAAGATGAAGTAGTCGTACTGCTTTGACTGTGGAATATAGACATAGCAAGGTATAAATTCCTAATACGTGAGATTGTAGCAATCATTGAGTTATGCAAACTCATCATATTCAAGTTTGAACATTGATATTCTTAGTGTGTGGCCTCATTCTATTGCGTTTCTTAAGTATTTTCCTATATTTGGTAATCCTACATGGAATTTCCACATTCTATAAATAAATGTCTTTGGAGAAGAAATTAGAACAAATTATTCGGATGCATGCTGACATAGTTCTATGGTATCGTGTCAAATCTGATGTACTATGTAGTGACATGAAGAATAACTAATTTTGAAAAGTATAAATTTTCTTCGAGAGTGAATTTGGAGGAAAAAGGAAAAATTTTCTTCACCCCCCTCCTTTTTCCTCTTTCCTCCCTCTCCCAAACAAAGCATTAAAATAGTATCGAAAGATCATGCCCCGCTTGTGTGCAGAAGTTCTTAATTAACCGTATAATGTTCTTGATATTTTTTCAAATGACAGCTGGGCCGCGAAACCCTTTATGCCCATTTAGTGAGTCCTTATGTTAGCCTATTTTCTGCTCTAACTATATATGAATTCTTGTTTTATTTCATTCTATGATAGTATATTTTTGCAATTATTGTATCGTGAGTGTCCAAAAAAAATGAGAAATCATTGCACACAAGAACAAATCCTTGGACTTATCAAATAATCAATGGAATTATTGTTCAATCTGAAAGAAGAGATCAGTGGACCTGTATAACATGGTTTCATGATACTGCGTCAAAATTGATGTCCTGTGTCGTGACATGGAGAAAGAGTAGTTTTGAGGATAGCTAGTTTTTATTTATTATATTGTTCCTTGAAACTATAAATCCATTTTCCTATGATCGTCACTCATGGGGCGAAGAAAGAAGATGGAGATGAAGAAGGGAGGAGGAAAAAAAAAATGAAGAAGAGAAAAAGAAGAAAGAGACTGTATCAGAAGGAATTGATGGGGAGAGGGGTGGATTTGTTTGTAGACGGAACATGGAACCAACGTTCACGTGGAAAGAGTGCAAGGAAACGTGGAGAAAGAAAGATCTTATGTGAAGCAAAATCTTTTGAATTTTCAATGGGTGGAAATTTCCGAGATGTGCTATATGTATAGGTCAATGAAGGGGGTCATCAATTGAGAAGGGTTGTGACATGACTCCACTAATAATGGAATGGAACTTCAGTTTGGGTCCACCTCCTTTAATTTCTTGACTGGCCTGCATTTGTTACGTGCTTGACTTGGGCTTTTCTATAGGACAAGGCAAGTAAAAGTATCATGCCCCGTCAATTAGGGAAATGAAATTTTCATTAAAGAAAGTCATTAGGACCCACTGTCGCTTCAAACTATCTCGACATAAATCGCATATTTATATAGCTGTACAAGCTTAAATTTATACTAAAGCACTATAGTTATTCTTGCCACGTGCATCGCAATAATACAATTATAGTAACTGATTTTGCTTTTCAAAGGAGTTAAGGAGAGGACGTTTTATGTAACTACTTTGTACATAAACTATTGCAAAATTTATACATTTTAGCTTTAAATAAGGATTTTTTTTTTCCAGATTTGCACGACAAAATACGTAGTTGTTCATGGCTAGATCGACAATGACCCCGTGTGATATCATTGTCATATGAGATACTTTTCTTAACTATGAGATACTTTTCTTAAAGCAATTATTCATTTCATGAAATGATTCAACCATGTAAGAAATTGGAATTACGTCTAAAGTTTGTGACTTAATTTAGGCTTTGTTGATGATATTTATACATAAAACCTCTGTTTTAAAGCATTTCTACTGATTTAGGAGACTAATTCCATTTAAGTGTTCACTTAACAGGGTGTGATCGGTGGTGGTAAAGATTCACGTCAGCTCCATCATCTTGTCAGTCACGCATAGGCTCTCGAAAAGAACAGGTACCATTCTAATGGTAATAGAACATGAGATCCCTGGACATGACAAAAATCCATTCGCTATAAAACAATTCGTGTACAGCTGATGCCCAACCTTCTCTGTGTTGTGGTCTTGTCGAATCAATGGATGTCTACCGTTATTTGCATCATCATTGTGCTTTCATGGGATCGCATGTTTCTTTGCTAATCGCTAGTTGTTGAAGGTGAAAATTGAATGGAGCAAGAATTTACTAGTCGAATAAACCCACTGATTTGTTCTTTTGGGTAAAAATATACCATTTCAGCGAATAATCTAATCTCATGTAGTAACGTTGTTAAAATATTTCTCAGAATAGATCAATTCATATTTCTCAGAATAGATCAATTCGTATTTACTGATTACGTGTCAAGAATTAGAAAACAACTGGTTTGATTAAGGTAAAAATTTGGTTACGTGCTGAAAGGAATATATAATTCCTATTTTCTGTTCAATTTACAACATGCATTTCGTAGATAAAGTATAATCATTATTTTCAACATTCTTAACGACGCACTAATGTGACTATCCAATGTTACACCCTTTTTTTAGCTCAAAAGTAATGGCTACATACGACACGATAAAAATCTTGTAACCAATTATAATTAAAAGAGAGAAAGCATGATCCTCGTGAGCTTTCAAAAAGTAAGTCCATCATTCTTTCGCTTTATTACTTTTCAATAAAAAAAAAAGTCCCTTTTTTGCGCAAAGTTTAATAGATAACTCACCCTCGCGCCGCTCATCAATTCTTATTTAATAGTCAAACCGAAGTTTTATTCACATAGTTGATTTTGTTCATTGTATCAATTGACCAGAGTTAAATAGAAGTGGAGATCAAAAGATATATCACTTATTTGAAATGATTGCATCAATTGCACGCACTAATGTCCAATCCATATCAAAGGTTGCTGGGGTTGTTTTTGTCTTCAATAATTCTTGAAGCATGGCTAACAATTATATCCTCCTTATCTGCCACGTCCATCGTTAGGGTGAGAAAATTTTCAAATAAAAAAGACGTAAAGTCTGTATGATGAACAAACAAAGTCATTACCACCCACTATTGCTTCAAATTGTCCCTTCATGGGTCCCATCTTTAAATAGCTGTATTAGCAACTACCGTCATTCTTGCCACGTGCATTGCAAGAATACTATTATAGTATGGATATATATTATTATGCTTTTAAGTGGAGTATAAGAGAGGGTATTTTATGTAACTACTATAATTTATACATTTTAGCTTCATATAAAGATTTTTTTAGATTTGTGCGACAAATATGCATTCATTCATGGCTAGGTCGACGATAATGCTATATATATATAATTATATGAGATACTTTTTTTTTTTTTAATAGAGATCATTTATTTCATGAAATGATTTGACCTTTTAAGAAATTTGAAGTACATCAAAAGTTTGTGACTTAATTTAGCAAATATGGAATACCTATCTAAGTGATCAAGCGCCTATGATGGAACGTAAAAATTTCTAAGAAGGTGGAGAAGAAGTGGAGAACAATCACATGGAGAAAGTGAAAGCAAAGTGGAGATAGCGGAGAAGGAAATATCAAATGTGTAAGAAGATCCTTTGAATAGGTTCCCCTAACAATGAAACTTTGGATTTGAGCAAGTGCTTAAAAAGCTCAAGGAGAAGAAATAGATGGGAGATCCACCCTAGAATGGAAGATCCTACAATGTCACCCCTGTATTCCCTACTCGTGAGGAAGACAAAAAACATGAGGGAATTTGGGGGCCTCATGGTGGTGAAGATGGGCACCATATCAAGACTTTGATTTTGGCTATTGTTAGGTAGGTAGACAAGTATAATAGCCTCCCATACTTGGGATAAGTGAGGGAGGGTGAAAGGCCCTCTACTTGGTGGCATGCCTTACAGCAAGGTCCCTCAACCGACCACCATCCAAGTGCCCCTAATAATGAAACTTCAGTTTGGGTCCACCTCTTTAATTGCTTGACTTTATACATTTGTTCCATTGACTGACTTGGGTTTTTCCTATAAAGACCAGGTGACTCCCAAGTCTCCAAATCTAACAAAGATCGTCTCATCTTTTTACATTACGCCTCCTCCACACACACCAAGCAATTCTTTACCAATTTCTCTTTGCCTAAATACAAATAGCGGCATGATTGATGTTCTCGGCTCTATGAATATCTATCAAGTGTTGCTACTCACTCTTTTCTTATTTCTAGCGATGACTAGCAACGTCGAGTCGAGCAATCAACAATGCGTTCCTTCATCCTGTGGTGACATTCGTAATATAAGCTTCCCATTTCAACTAAAGAGTGATCCGCAGGGATGTGGTTTATCAACATTCGAGCTGGCTTGTGAAGATAATCGCACTGTTTTGAACTTCTTTAATGGTCAGTCTTATGTGCAGTTTATCAATTATACCAAAGAACAAATTAGATTGGTTGATGGCGGGCTGCAAAGGGATAATTGCTCATCTCTCCCCCGTTATGACTTCAATAGAATTTCCTATATGAGTGTCCCATACATCGGCTTATACAAAAACAGTATATTGGTTATTGTGAACTGCTCAAAACCAATTAGTTCTCCATTCTACATTGCCACTGATCCATGCATTAAGGGGCCGTACTCTACCAACACGTCATCGAATTGGAACTTGTATGCTTTGGTCAATCCAAATATATCTCATGTTAGGGATTTTTGCACCATTAGCAGCCGAACATGGGTGTCACATGATTTTGGGGGTGGGCAGGCTCATAATAGCTCTTTCAACTACAAGCAAATCCATAACATCATGGCCGATGGATTCGATCTCTTCTATGGCATACCTGCATCTTCATCTCCATCTTCATGGAAGAAAACTTTCTTTTGCTACTTTGATTTCTATGGCTACTTTCGGCTCTATCGCTACTTTTATTCCAAGCGCTTATATGATAGCGACTTTGGAGGTCTGGCTTGCACATCCATCTACTATAAAGGCGGTAAGTATTGATCGACATTGAAATTTCATTGTAATTTTGCATGATTCGTACATTCTTTCACTTGCTACTTTCTCTTTGGAATTGGAAAATGACAGGAATATCTAATACCTAAGAATATTATGACAAAATACACATGACAGTGTACGTCAATGTATACATGTGTAAAAAGGATTCTTGCGCAACCAACCACATGCCTAGTTTTTTGTTGGCATAGAATTTACATTTTCTTTAATTTTCTTAATTAGTTCTTTCATTAGTCACTTCACTAATAATCCAAGAGCCACTAGTTAACAATCCATAAAAAAAATAAAAATTGTAGTCATGTATCAATAAGAGGAACAAAATTATTCTTTGAAAATGAAAAGCTCTGTTTTTCTTGATTTGTAGACAATAAATTCAACTTATACAAAGTAGCTTGCTACTACTCTGTTTCCTCATGACTTTTGCTTTCCAAACTTTTTTTCCTTTAATTATTTTTCACACAATTCATTCCTTCCACAGGTATCCAAGATGATATTGCATTTTGGACAGCTTGGGATTTATCAGTACTATTAAGTAAGCCGCAATGATTTATTCTTACAATAATTATGAAAAAAAACCTATTCTAAATTTATGCTTACAATAATTATGGGGAAAAAAAAACCCTATTCTAACCTATCTAAATTTTCTTTAGTTCTTTTCTGTGTAGTAAAATTCGTGATCGGGATGCCATTTGTCGTGATATTTCTAATCTATAAGTATAGAAGGAGGCACTTAGCAATGGACAAGAACATTGAAGAATTCCTGCAGGCTCATAACAACTTTTTGCCCATAAGGTACTCTTACTCGAATATCAAGAAGATCACCAGAAATTTTAAGTACAAACTAGGTGAAGGAGGTTATGGTTCTGTGTACAAAGGAACACTCAGAAGCGGCAACGAGGTAGCCGTCAAGATTTTAAAGCAGTCCAAGGCCCATGGCCAAGATTTTATCAGTGAACTAGCTACTATTGGAAGAATTCATCATGTTAATATAATGCAGCTCACCGGTTTTTGCTTTGAAGGCACGAAACAAGCTCTTGTGTATGACTTCATGTCAAATGGATCTTTGGATAAGCATATTTTCACAAAGGAAGGTGATAAGTTTCTTGATTACAAGAAAATATATGAGATCGCTCTTGGGGTGGCGAGGGGGATTGCATATTTACATCGGGGATGTGACAAGCAAATACTCCACTTTGATATCAAGCCTCACAATATTCTTTTAGACAAGAATTTCACTCCGAAAGTTTCTGATTTTGGACTTGCGAAACTTTATCCCATTGATCATAGTATAGTCTCAATGACTGCCGCAAGAGGAACTTTGGGATATATGGCGCCTGAGTTGTTTTACAAAAACCTCGGTGGTGTATCTTATAAAGCGGATGTCTATAGCTTTGGGATGTTGCTCATGGAAATGGCAGGTAGAAGGAAAAATGTAAATGCAAATGCGGAACACTCAAGCCAAATTTATTTTCCGTTGTGGGTGTATGACCACGTCAATGAAGGAGAAAGCGTTGAAATGGATGAAGTTGTAGAAGAGGAAAGGGAGGTGGTAAAAAAGATAATAATAGTTGCACTTTGGTGTATTCAATTAAGCCCTGACCATCGGCCTCCAATGAACAAAGTCCTAGAAATGCTTGAAGGAGATAGTGGTAATATTCAAATGCCTGCAAAACCACTTATTTACCCACCAGAAGAGCCAATCAACAACGACAAAATTGAAATGGAATTAGAAACATTTTCAACTTCATCAAGCGCTCTCAGAATTTCCACTAGTTTTCCATATGGAGACAGTAGTGGTGTCTAGAAGCATGCATGGTTTAATTGGAAAAGCTTTGTTCCCCACAACATAGTATTATTTGGGAGGGAGGTTAGCTAGTTTAGTTTGTCAGTGATTACATGTTGTCTTCTTCTAGCTCTTAGGTTACTGATGCGTTATTGTACTTTTTTTTTTGGTCGAAGTGTTATTGTACTTCATATATAGTTTCACCATGTGTGGTCCATACAATCTCATACACAAGACGTATGTGTAAGTTCTTAAAATAACCGTGTTTGGGAAGCGTTCCAATGTGAGCTCTAGCTAATCCAGTTAATCATCTATAAACCAAATTGCTCGTTTTCTATAGGATATTCGCTAAAGAAGGCTGCAAAATGTGCCATCTTACATGTACTTACTGGTGGCCCAGTGTACTCTTTGACTCAGTGTAAATCATTCTTTTTTCCGATTGCTCAAGTCGTAGAGTGGTTTTTATTTGTGGTTATTGCATTTAGAAATCGCTCAGCATTTGGCTCACCAAAATTCAAATTCTTTATTCACCAATTGCGACAAAATTTTATTTTCTTCACAATTCATTTACTTGGATCGAAAATTGATCAAATTCTTGAGAAAATAGCGATGGGACGATCATATGGTCTTGCAGACCACATTAGCCCTAATTTTTAAATGATAAAAAAAAAGTGGGACAATTGTTTAGAAAAGTCCTATAACTTATCAACATAATGAATTCGAGTCTTAAAACTTTCATTTTGTTCATGTAAGTCTTTTTTTTTTTTTTTTTGTCGGTGTTCATGTAAGTCTTAAAACTTGCAACTTGATACATTGGAGAAGCTACATGCGCCGGACTAAGAAAAATATAAAGACCTCATCTCTAGCTACCATTGGCCGACCCTTGTGGATCTAAGCGGCGTACTCATGGTGATGACCAACAACTCAGACCTCTGGTTGAGTAGGAGACTTTCTTAGGGCTCGGCGCCTTCTCCTTCTCTTCAAGACTTCTCCAACTATCTCTGTGCTCCCTTTTTCTTTTTCTTTTTCATTTTTTACCTTTTTTCTTTTGGATTATCTTTCTCGTTTCTTTTTAGTTTTGGTTCCTTATATGATGTGGGGCCCACATTACATACGAATTCGATAATTTTAAGGATTGATTACCCAGTAATCATACTTATGAGGGGAGAAAGCCATTCCTCTTGATTTTTTTGTGAACTAAATTTGTGGAATCGATAAAACAAAAGAATGACAAAACATTACCATCGCCTAACAATGATGAAATCATGAATTGATTGATTTTCTTTTTCTCCACGTACGAATGTAAAGCAAAATAAGCGGATTGATTTTAGCGTAGTTTGTTAATTCCTGTACTTTGCAGAAGAACTGCCTTCGTGGCTATCTATTTACATTTCTCGTTTCCTGAGTGTGCTCTCTTGACATGGAGCAATGCGCCTCTTTCTCTCTTCCCTCCACCGTCCAATATCAAAGCTCCCTCCTTCCCGCCAAAACCTCTCCCCCTCTCGCCCCTCAACCGCCGCCTCATCACCCCCACCACCGTGGCGGCAACCTCCGTGGAGCAATCTCCCACCCCGACCTCATGTCCCGTGATGGGTCCCATCCCGACCTCCGCACCTTCTCTCTCCTCCTCAAGTCTGTTCGCTCTCGGAGGCGGGTCCATCGCACGCTGGCTCCGTAGCAGCTCGAGGCCCACTCGGGGATTCTCATCTCGCTCATTAGTCTCTACTCAATATGCAATGACTGGGCCTAGGCTGAGAGGATATCTATGGACATGGGTCATAAAAGGGACTTGGTTTCTTGGAGTTTGAAGCGGTTGAAACTTTCCTTCATATGCTTGAAGATGGTTTTTTTAGGGCGCGCACGACAAAATTTCTGTTTCTCGATTTATCTGTTTCTCTGTTTAAAACGAGTTTAAACAATCCATCCATGTATGATTTGATTTCTCTATTTCAAAACAGATTTTTATTAGGAAATAGAGAAATTGAAGAAATCGGAAAAGTTGAAATTTTAACTTAGTTTCGAAAAGAAATCGAAACTGAAATCAAACAAAATAAAAGAACCTTGCACTTTCTTGCTAACTTAATTTACTCATAACCACAACTTCACAAATTATTGCTATTTTTATTTTATTTTATTTTGCTCGTGTTTTTTTTTTTTTTTTTTTTTGTTTTTATAACTTCCTCTTTAGGATGAAAGGCAATCGAATGGGTCCCCAATTTTAAAAAACAACTAAAGTTCTTAAATGCTTACTTAAAAATAATGGGGCTCTTTCCTCCTAGAAAAGGTACGGGTATGGCCAGTTGAAGAAAAAGTTCTTACATAATAGATGAATAAAAAACGTGCCTAGAAATTTAACCTTATTTTTTACGGATTCAAAATTGTTGCAAAATCAAAATAATTAGATTGTTACACAATCTTGAATTTAAATTCGAAGGCAAGAGATTCAAGAGAATCTCTATCTTTGCTATGCAAGGGCCATTAAAGGTTCATTGAGCAACAATAAAGAAATTAGGGATGAGCAACTGGATTGATTCAATTCGAGAATCAAGATAAACCAACCTTCCCCGATTAGTTCCTAACCATAAATGTTACTTTAAGGTAGAATTCTCATATATTCCTTTACACCATTAATTTTATTTTGTTAATAATCTTGTATAATACTAGTTTTTGATAAAATGACAAGGCTGTATAGGCGTCATTGATGGCACCCATATTCATGCTTCCGCAGTACTTGTCTGAACCTACGCAGGATGAGCTTGCAAACGATACATTGACCAATGAGGGAAACCAAATAAATACGCTTAGAAAAACAATTGCTAATAAAATGGCAAGGGATAATAATATGCAGGAAATTCCATGAAATTGTATTTTCAACTTTTGTAATGTATTAGTATTATTTCGACTATTATTTTGTATTTGCGGATTTCCTATGTTGTTTTAGTATTATTTCGACTATTATTTTGTATTTGAGGATTTCCTATGTTGTTTTAGTATTATTTCGACTATTATTTTGTATTTGAGGATTTCCTATGTTGTTATTTAATCAATTTCTATTCCTAGAAATAGAAATTTTGTTATGTTATCAAACGGTTTACATTTGAAATAGAAATTTTAGTCGTTATCAAACAAGTTTTTTGCTCAGAAACTTGTCAGGGAATAGAAATTAAGAAATTGATTTTTGGCCAGAAATCAATTTTTGTTTCAGAAATTTTGTAATGCGCAGCCTTAACCTAACGATTATTGTTTCGCGGCGGTTATTTGGGCTTGTTCAGTTCCGGAGAATGCATCAATCGGTGATACAATTTAAGGGTTTATAATCAAAAGCGGCTACGTAAATTCTGATGTGTTTGTTGGGTGTGCATTTTAATTGACATGTTTGCGATGGGTAGTGCTGATTTTGTTTCAGCTCGTAAGGTTTTCGAGAAAAGGCCCGAGAGGAGTGTGGTTGCTTGGACTTTGATGATGACAAGATGTACTCTGGTGGGTTGTCCAAGAGAGCTGTTGATTTGTTTCTCCATATGCTTTTGAGTGGGACTGTGGCAGATAGATCTACACTCGAAGCTGTTTTGTCAGCAAGTTAGGAGTTGGAGTTGCAATCGCTGGGGTTGCAGTTGCAATGCTGGGTTATACGGTCTGGATTGGCTTCGGATGTCTGTGTTAGATGCAGCTCGGTGGACATGTACGTGAAGTGTGTAGCTAGTGGATTGCTTAATGATTGGAGAAAGGTGTCTGATCGGGTGCAAGATCATAACATGATGTCTTAGACAGCGATAATCACGGGAAGTATCAAACTCTTTTTGGAAATGATAAAAGGTCCCATGAGGCCAAACCATTTCACATTTGCTAGTGTTCTCAAGGCATGTGGAAGCAATTGTGATGTAGATATGGGGATACAAATATACACGCTAGCTACAAGATTGGGCTTTGCTGGTGATACTTGTGTGGGTTATTCTCTTATTAGCACATATTTTCAGTCGCACCACATGGAAGACACTCAGAGAGCTTTTGATACACTATTTGAAAAGAATTTAATTTCTTATAATGCCCTTGTGGATGCCTATGCCAACAGCTTGGCGTCCAATAAGCCTTTGAACTGCTACGTGAAATTGAGGAGAGAGGAATCAGAAGGGGTACTTCTACATTTGCCAGCGTTTTAGGTGGAGCTGCCTGTATCGGCGCTATTGGTGAAAGGGAGCAAATCCATGGGAGCTGGTAAAATCAGGGCTGGACTCAAATCAGTGCATTTCCAATGCTTTGATCACTGTGTATTCAAGGTGGGGAAACCTAGAAGCTGCTTTTCAAGTTTTCTGTGAGACGAGAGAATTGACCACTATGCATGCATGGTGGACTTATTGGGTGGATTGGAATCCTTCCTATGAGATTATAAATTCAATGCCTTTCAGGGCAGATACACTAGTCAGGTCTGACGTACATATTTTGGAGTTTGCCAAGTTCATGGCAATTTTGAACTTGCAAAACAAGCTGCAGCAATGATATTTTAGTAGGAACTGGACTACCCTGCTGCTGATGCTTTGCTATCAAATATTTATGCCTCGGCTGGTCTTGGGAAGATGCAGCAGCAATCAGAAAGAATATGAAACTGAAATATCTTACAAAAGAATTCAGATGTAGTTGGGTTCAAGTGAAAATAATGTTCACAAGTAACATACGTGGATGACGCTTCATGCCCAAAGGCACAGGAGATTTATGACAAGACCGATTGGCTAGTTGAACAAAGAAACTGGGTAATGTTCTGACTACTGAATTTGTTCTTCATGATATGGAGGAGGGACAAAAGGAACAATATTTGCTCCAGAACAGTGAAAAAATTGCCGTGATCAAGTATATCTCCATGGCAACCAGAGGTTGTATGGTCCTAAGGGATGCAAACCAGTTCCACCATTTTACGGACTAAACATGCTCATGCAAAGACTACTGACGATGATGCTTCTTAAATTGTCTCATTCATTGTGTAAATTGAATCTTCAATTTAGACTTTCTCCTTTGTTCCTATGTTGCTTGAACTGGGATTCTATTATTTCCCTAGCAAGCCCAACAATGTAAATATCATGTCCTGAAATTTATATAGATTTGGTACTCCTACTGTCGGAATACCAAGCAGAAGACCTCAAATGAAGCTCGCAATATCTCAGCAATATGATTCTTGGAATTGAAAACAGTCATGCTTCGCCTTTGGATTTTCCTGGAATGTATAGTTTTCGGACACTAGATATGTATGTTCTGTTCTATCCTGAGCGTTCCGGATATGCAGTCCTGATGCCCCATAATTCATTCATTAGCTGAATATTCTGTATGGTTTTTGTTTTGGAAATTTTGCTTGTAATGCCTCCGACTTATAGTTAGTCTGCATTTTTGGATGTGGCAATTTCTTGTGCTTTTACATCGTCAAGTTCAACTATCTGAGTTCATGCCAGATGTTGCTTCAACATTTCCCAGAATGTTGCAGAGTGGATAAATTTAGGAAGTTGGTGATTGAGAAGAAACAAGAGCAGCTTTCGTGAGCAAAGAAAGGTTTGAAACCAAGAGGCATGAACCTTGAGGGGTTCATGCTATGATCAAGCATTCGCAAGTATTGCATCGACTTTTTGGTGAGGAAAATGTTTTCCTGCCGTGCGTCTTAGCTCCATATTTTTCCTCTGCAAGGCTTCTCCTCATACGGCATTGCACTTGTCAGAGCAGGGAAAGCAATAGGTCGAACAATGTACATTGGAAGATCTTAGTGTTTAGAGATGCTGGTCACTTAACATATATTATAATTGATTCTAGTATATCATTTGATTATGTCAAGTAAATAGGAAATTCTGATTATTGTATATTGTCTTTCCTAGTTTATTTTTTATTGTCTCCTAGTTTATTTTTACATTATAAGTGTACATTGTACTGACATACAGAAATCAATACAGAGAAAACACCTTTTCCATATTTCCTTTCTATTTTCTGTCATGGTATCAGAGCAGCTCGTTTCCTGACCTAGCTTCCGCAAATCCCCGAATTGCCTTCGTCTTCTTTTCTGATCTTGTTTACTGCAAAGCAAATCAGCAAGACGATTAGGAATTCAATCTTGATATCATGGCAAAGGATAAGGATGTTATGAATCCTGCAGTAGAGGATTTACCCTCTCAGGATCGGACAACTTCACCTTCTGATCACACTGGATCGACTGAAGAAGGGCAGGTGACCAACAATTTTTCTGCTCTTGCTCCTGCTCCCGCTTCGGTGCGAGATGCCGGTCCTATCTACGGCCTTCGAGTCCAGTGGTACCCTGCACATTGGACTGCTGGACCTGGACAAACCTCGGTCCCATACCCATATGGGACCGACCCGACTGGTGAGTCGGGTTCGATGGCTACGGGTCATACACCCGGATTCATGCCAGGACAGGGATTGGAGCCCCACATGTCTCCACACGGGTCGCACCAATCGGGTCCGACAGAGTCGGGTCACAGACCCGGTTTCACGCTCGGATTCACGGCGGAACCCTACCCATTTCCACACGGTCCGCACGGACCACCATACCTGTTTCCATTCAACGGCGGACGGCCGGAGCTTGGAGACCCGCTTTATACGTCGCCGGCGGACGGGCCGGAGCTGCGGCTGATCAGTCAACAGCTCACCGGACCGGCAAATTATCACTCTTGGGCTCGCGATCTCCGGCGAGCGCTTGTCACCAAGGCCAAAGAAGGCTTCATCGACGGCACGGTCTCTTACCCGACGGATGAAAGATTATAGAGACATTGGCGGCGGTGCAATCAACTGGTGCGCACTTGGATTGGGAACTGCTTGGCGTCCGATGTCGCCGCCGGCCTCCCTCCAACAGAAGATTCGAAGCAATTCTGGGAGAATATACAAGAGATGTATGGCAAATCAGACAGAGCGAGGCTTTTCTCGTTAACACAAGCCTTGACCGAGCTGAAACAAGGCAATCTCTCGGTCACAGCCTGTTTCAACCGGTTGTCGGCTTTGTGGAACGAGATTGAAGCCGCGGAAGACAAACTGGAGGGGCCGGAGGCCACTCTCCGGCAGTATTATACAATCAAAGAAAAGGAAAAGGCGACAAGATTCCTCCTTACCTTGAACGAGTCGTACTCGGTTTTTCGGTCGCAAATACTTGCGATGGATCCTCAACCGCCGCTCGGACGAATCTTCCAATTGGCCATTCAGGAAGAAAATCAGCGGGTAGCCGCGACTGAGCAGAATCGAGTTGGTGAAGGAACGGGCTTCGCGGCGTTTCCTCCCGGTGTTCTGTCTACAGAGACAATCGCTGGAGCAGGGGGGAGTCTCGGAGCTGCGAAAGGGAAAGAACTACTTGCGGCGCTGGTGACCAAACCGGGGGAAACCCTAGCTTTTCACGATCGGACGGCTGGAATCGTTTTTTTGGATCAGACGGCCTGGATAAAGGCGCTGGATCTGACGGTCGAGGGAGGCGCGCTGGATCGGACGGGCTGGATCAAATCTCTAGGGTGAACGGCTGGGATTGACGCGCACGATCGGACGGCTTCGGTTTGATGAACTATTCAAGCGGATCAGACGGTCCATATTTTGCCACGTCAGCACCAGTTTATAAAGGATCGTATGGTGCACGAAATGCCACATCAGCAGGGAAGGTCAGTGGGCAAAATTCAAAAATTAAAAATAAATATTGTGAATATTGCAAACGTCCACACCATACTGTTGATACATGTTGGAAGTTACATGGGAGACCTAACAACAAAAAAGAGAGGGAGTCTTCAGTCTATCAGGTCTCTACACAAAAAGGTGGTGGACCATCTCAGCAAACCATAACCCAGGAACAATATGAACATATCGTGCAAGCTTTGAGCCAACTCAAGACTAGTGACATTGGTGCGGGATTCTCAGGTACTTTTCTCCATGAAAAGAATTCATTATCTATTGATGCATGGATTATCGATTCAGGCGCTAGTGACCACATAATTTGCAATGAGTCTTTATTTTCCCATGTCCATCAAAACCCACAATCTCCTGTTACGGTACGTCTTCCAAATGGGAACATTACACATGTTACTAAAATCGGTACCGTACATCTTGGTCAAAATTTTGTTCTTAAAAATGTCCTATACATTCCAGCTTTTGAGTTTAATCTCCTCTCTGTTGCAAAAGTATGTATGGACAATTCTTGTAGAGCCATATTCAATTCTAGAAATTGTGTCTTTCAGGACCTTTCGACTGGCAAAGTGATGGGCTTGGGTAATGAGGCACAAGGACTTTATTTTTGGGTCAATTCCCCAGGAGATTTAAATTATTAAATAAGAGCATTTAATGTAATGCAATCAGTTATAATAAGAATCTTCTTTTACATCAACGATTGGGTCATAGTGCTATATTCCCTCACCCAAATTGTTCCATTTGTCCACTTGCTAAACAAACTCGAGCATCTTTTCCAGTTAGTACATCTCGAGCCAAAGATTCTTTTTCATTACTTCATATGGACATATGGGGTCCTTACCATACTTCCCATCGTGATGGATCTCGCTATTTCCTTACGATTGTTGATGATTACAGTCGTGCCACTTGGCTATATCTTATGCAATCAAAGAGTCAAACCTTTACTCATTTATCAAATTTCCTTTCCTTAATTAGGAATCAATTTGATAAATCTGTACATCGAATTCGTACAGATAATGGGTGAGAATTTTTTACTTCTGATTGCATAAACTTGTTGTCTACTCATGGGATACTCCATGAAAGTTCTTGTACTTATACTCCACAGCAAAATGGAGTTGTTGAGAGAAAACACAGACATCTTTTAGAGGTAGCTCGTGCACTTAAATACCAAGCCTCAATTCCTGAAAATTTTTGGGGAGATTGTGTGGTCACAGCTGCCTATCTGATTAATCGCATGCCAAGTCGAATTCTTCATGGTAAAACTCCATTTGAGATGCTTTACAAGAAACAACCAGATAACAGCCATCTTAGAGTCTTTGGTTGTTTATGTTATGCAACAAATGTGGGTCATCGAGATAAAATGAGCCCCCGCGCAACACAATGCGTTTTTATGGGATACCCTTCTCTTCAAAAGGGCTATCGTGTCATGGAGTTTTCTACAGGACATTTCTTTACTAGCAGAGATGTTATTTTTCATGAAGAAACATTCCCCTTCAAAGAGAAGCTGCCTTCATCAGATACTTTGCCAGAAAACAATCGTTTTCTTCTGTCTGATGAAGATTTATCATTAGCACCTGATTTTCTTATGGCACATCCACCCTCTATGACACCTAGCTACACACCAGCACCAGTGGAATTCTCACATCCAGAGACGGAATTACCAGCTTCCTTTGAGGAAGTTTCTTCATCTGTGGACACTACAGAAGTGGCTGCTGACTTATCCATGGCTCCTATAGCTGAGCCACTTCGTCGTTCGGAAGACAGAGTCGTCCACCTACGTGGACAAAGGACTATATATGTTCTGCTGCAAACTCTTCAGGTACACAATATCCTGTTTCATCCTATGTTTCCTTCAATCGGTTATTAGCAGAGCATATGTGTTGTATTAGTCGCATTTCAGAAGAGCATGAGCCATCTTCATTCATTGAGGCATCAAAAGACCCTAAGTGGCGGCGTGCAATGGAGTCCGAACTTGCTGCCCTCATGGAGAATCATACTTGGGATGTAGTTCCCTTACCACCGCATCGAAAACCGATTGGCTGTAAATGGGTTTACAAAATCAAATTCAAATCAGACGGTTCCGTAGAATGATACAAGGCTCGGTTGGTAGCCAAAGGTTTTACCCAAAGAGAAGGTTTTGATTATCACGAGACATTCTCTCCAGTCGCCAAGGAAGTTACCGTCCGGTCTTTCTTATCTGTTGCAGCAATACGCAATTGGTCCTTACATCAGATGGACGTCAACAATGCTTTTCTCCATGGTGATTTAGATGAAGAAATCTACATGGATCTTCCTCAAGGATTACGCAGACAGGGGGAGAATCGGGTATGTCGTCTTCGCAAATCCTTGTATGGATTAAAAGGCATCTAGGCATCTAGGCAATGGTATGCCAAGTTTACATATTGGCTGCATTCTAACCAATGCAAGGTTTTCAGCATTCCAAACATGATTATGCTTTATTTACACTAAATGTGGGAAAATCATCAATCTATTTGCTGATATATGTGGATGACATATTAGTTATGGGAAACAATGATTCTCATGTTGTAAAATTCAAGGAATATTTACACTCCACTTTCCACATCAAAGATTTGGGACCTCCCAAATACTTTCTTGGCATTGAAATTGCTAGATCTGACAAAGGAATTTCTCTCAGTCAAAGGAAATTTGTTTTGGAAATCGTTTCTGAAGCAGGGTTATCAGGCTGCAAGCCAGCAGTAATACCCATTGAGCAGAATGTCAAATTGACGACACATGAGTATGATCTTGATATTCCTTCATCAAACAAGGATCCATTACTTAAGGATCCGTCAGGGTATCAGCGACTTGTTGGAAAGTTGATATATCTTACCATGACAAGACCCGATATATGTTATGCGGTACAGATACTCAGTCAATTCATGCATATGCCAAAAGAATCACACATGAATGCAGCCTTGAAAGTTGTAAGATACTTGAAGGGATGCCCGGGACTCGGTATATTTCTATCTCGTGAATGTGATATGGGGATGACAGCATTTTGCGACACCGATTACGCCACTTGTCCGATGACTAGGCGATCTATCACCGGCTTTTGTATCAAATTGGGAAAGTCGCTAATTTCGTGGAAGACCAAGAAGCAATCTACCGTATCATTGTCATCAGCTGAGTCTGAATATCGAGCCATGGCAAAAACCACATGTGAAATAATCTGGATACGAGGACTTCTTTCAGATTTGTGAATACAAGTCAGTGGAGCAAGTAAATTGTTCAGTGATAATGATGCTGCACTTAAGTTGGCAGCGAATCCATTTTTCATGAGAGAACAAAGCATATAGAAGTTGACTATCACTTCATTCGCAACAAAATCAAAGAAGGAGTTCTCGTAACAAAAGGCATCAGAATAGTGGATCAACCTGTAGATATTTTCACTAAGCTGCTATGCCAAAGACAACACAAGTTTCTATTGAGCAAGCTAGGTGTCCTCGACATATATAGGCCACCAGCTTGAGGGGGAGTGTTGGAAGATCTTAGTGTAGATGCTGATTATAATTGATTCTAGTATATCCTTGATTATGTCAGTAAATAGGAAATTCTGATTATTGTATATTGTCTTTCCTAGTTTATTTTTCCTCCTTACATTATAAGTGTACATTGTACTGACATACAGAAATCAATACAGAGAAAACACCTTTTCCATATTTCCTTTCTATTTTCTGTCATTTCTCTTATATCACTCGGTTACGGTGATTTCAATAAACGGATTTTTAGAATTTCAAAGCATTTTAATGAAAATTCATCAACCTGGCTTATATACTCGATATCGGCCATGGAGGAAAGGGGGAGAAGGAGGTGCAACCCCCTGCCCACCAAAACAAGTTAAGAAAAATCTCAATTACGAACCTGAAGTAGACGCATTTTTAAAAATAAATAAATTGGAATGAACTAGAGGATCGTTACCTTGAAGAACAATCGCTGAACAATTTTCGTCCAAAATTTCCCCGTTACCTCAAGCCTGTCCGCCCCAAACAAATCGCTCCTTACTCCTCTCAAGTTCTTCCTCGCGTGCTCCATCCCCTGCTGGAGGAGCAGGAGCGTCGATTACATCTAAGGAATCTGAAGAGGCTAGGATTCTTCGATTCTACTTCTGCTTCTTCTGGCCCGTTCGATTCACTCGATTGGAATGGAGGGTCGACAGCGTAGGTGTGGAGCGAGGGTGATGGTGCGGGATCGTGAATGAGTTTAGTTTCCGGTGTTTGTTCTGGTCATGATGAAGGTGATGCTATGGGGACGTTTTTGTTTGGGAGGGGAAGAAGGCACAGGTGATGGTGTTCTCGGTGGTGGGCTTCATGGCCTGCGAACTAATGTTGGAGTAGGAATGGGTTCCTCGCTTTCAAAGGACTTGGAGTCTGCAGTTGGACTTGATGTCCAGAATATTACTTGTGGTGGATGACATGCCTGCTTTAATGACCAAGCAAGGAGAGATCTTTTCCTAGGGGAGGAATGGGGTGAGCCCTCGACCTCCCGCTTTCTTTCTCCACTCGCAGCGCTCGCCATCTTCAGCTTCAGTCCCTCGCTCCGCAACATCCTATTCCCCCAGGTCGTCCCCTTTGCTGAATTCGAGTCAACCGTCCAGAGTCGGATTGAGAGCACCATTACTTCACGTACAGTGCCGCCGCGTCAACTCATCATCTAATCGTCACCTCATCATCTAATGTCTAGTTCGAATCGGGTGAGTGACTCTGAGAGACAAATTGTCAAACAGTTCGTGTCCTTGAATGCAATTTGAATATTTGATTAAACTCCTTGTTAAAGTCTTTCCTTTTCGGGGGCGTTCTATGTATTATTTCGAGAACTCGTCTTTAAGAGAGAGAGAGAGAGAGAGAGAGACCGAATCTCTCGTCGTGACCTGGGACTTGGATTTGAGGCTGAAGTCAATCGGTTCGTTGAGGGCTCGTGTTGCCTCTTTGAAATCTGTCGGACTCAGTGGCCTCGAGCTCTGCCATTTGGTTGCGAAATGCCCTTCTGTGTTGGCAGCAGATGAAATCAATCCCTTTATACTCTTCATGCGTGACAATTTAGATGAAAAGGTCGACCCGACGCAGCTCAAGCGTCTCTTTATGTCAATTGAGCTGCGTTTCTTAGTCGGATTCGAGGAAAAGGTTAATTTGTTAATTTGGTTGCGTTGATTCTCGTAAATCAACATTTGGAATACATTTTTATATTTGCAAGCGGAGCTATATCCTAGAAAAGTGTGAAATAGATCTTGATTGTTACTTCCACTATGGAAAGCAGAGTTCATTTTCTATTTTGAGGCCACCTCACATGGTGTGTGATTGAAAATTTTCATATCGGGCGTAGAGTTGTGGATTTCATTGTTAGGCCATTAAGAATATTTTGTGACAATTTAGCTGTAGTTTTCATGACTAAGAACTAAAAAAATAATAGTCCAAGCAAACATATCGACATTAAGTATTTAGCCATTAACGAATGTATTAAAGAAAATAAAGTGGTCATAGAACACGTAAGTACTGGATTGATGATAACTGATTCTTTAACTAAAGACATGCCACTACTGAGTTATAAGAATAATGTATTTAGAATGGGCATTGGTCCAATTATGTAAAATTTTCTTTATATAGAAGAATTTGTGAGACTTCTATCCATTTGTAATGTTTTTCTCAATACAATTGTATACATTCAATTATTCTGAGAGAAACAATTATGTTTGACTTGTAGTAAACATAATGTTTATTCATTAAGTTATGTTATCACATATGAGCTGGTGAAATGCATTGTGATACAAAAGATAATACTTGCTTTAAGAGGACTCATCATCGTGATTCATGTGTTTTATTTCAGCATGAATTTTAAGTGAGTTTAGGTTAATATTTCATTTGATGGAATATTGGATTAAGTAGGAGAATGTTATAATATATTTTATTATTCTCAATGTGATCCAAATTTTGTATTTTCCAATTGATTTCGATTTATTACCCAATTTATTATCCACGTTTATTACGTGATAGTTACTTGTTAATATGTTACCATAATGGTCTTGATGGAAGACGTTGGTAGTATAAGAAACGAAATAAAACGTCAGTCATTTAGTCCAAATCTTATCATTACAGAAAAAACACACTATCACATTTGAAGAGTATTGATTAATGAAACAGATGTACAGATTTGGTGTTTCCATTTTTGTAGATCGATCACGCTTCATGCATCTGTTTTAGGTTTTAGGATTTTTCAGCATTTGGAGATTTTCATCAATGGTTGGAGGTATGTCAATCTTTATATTTCCAAAAATCAACCCAAAATTTTGTATGAATTTATAAATCGGGATCATCATTTTTTATTTAGATTTAGTCTTACGGAAAAGACATAAGAAATTATTGCAGACTAGAACAGATTGTTGGACTTGTCTAACAAGCAACAAAATTATTGTTGCATTCAAAAGAACAGATGACTGGAGGCATATAACATGGTTTCATGGTTATTGCGTCAAAACTGATATACTATCTCATGACATGGAGAATAAGAAGTTTTGAGGCAAGCTGGTTTTTTTATTTTTGATCTCGTTCCTCCAAACTGTACATCAATCATGCTATGATCGTGACTCGTGCAGTGAAGAAAGCAGATGTAGAAGATGGGAGGAGGAAAAAAATGAAGAAGAAAATAAGAAAAAAGGATAGTGTATGAGAAGGAAGTGATGGGGGGAGTGGAAGCGAGACTGATTTATTTGGTGATGGGATGTGGAACCAACAATCGCGGGGAGAGAGCAGAAGGACCCGGTGAAAGAGGAGAAAGATCTCATACGAAACAATTTTTTTTTTTTTTTTTTGAATTTTTTTGTAAATTTTCAAGATGTGTTGTATAAGTAGGTGGAGTTTGGGTCCATCCTTTGAAAATTCAAATCTATGGGTGGACTCAAACCTCGCCTACTAAATTTGAGTTTTTAACCTCAATCTTTTGAATTTTCAATGGGTGTAAATTTTCAAATTTTCAAGATGCGTTGTATAAGTAGGTGAAGTTTGGGTCCACCCATTGAAAATTCAAATTTACGTAAGTAGGTGAAGTTTGAATCCACCCATTAAAAACTCAATTTTAGTAGGTGGAATTTGAATTTTCAATGGGTGGACCCAAACTTCACCAATTTATATAGCACATCTTGAAAATTTACACCCATTGAAAATTCAAAAGATTTTGATGATCAAACCATCGCGAAGCTGAACATTCCTAATGTTGACGGTATCAAATCTAAATTAGACATTATTTAAACCTCGTTTAATTGATGGCCACAGCTATGCCTCCACTAACTGAAAAGTCTAGCATGTATTCCTCATATCAATTTTATCACTGTAGATCACTACATACCGTCGGACTGCAAATGTCTTCAATAATGGACATCTATCCCATGCACATTGTCAGTTGTCACCTCTTAGGATATATTCATTGTCAACAAAACCGAGGATCAATTATCCTCTAGACATTGATATTGTTGAGGGTATGTAGTAAAAATTCAATACCTTTCACTTAGGGAGATAGATAAGAGGGAGCTCAAATTCGAGCAAGTTAGCATATCCAATTGGATCCATCTTCCTTTAAGAGTTTAAGCTAATGAATTATGAGCCAACTAAAATATATTAACTACTTTACATTATACAAATTTTCCTATGAGATTTTCTCTAATACAACTCACACATGTATCCTAATAGATATTCTTAGTGTATGACCTGTTGTTTAAGTATTATCTTAAGTTTGGGAATCCCGCATTGCATTACTACATTCTATAAATAAATGTCATTGGAGAAGAGATAAAATAAAATATTTCGATGTATGCTAAGATGGGTTCATCGTACTACGCCATATCAATGTGCTATAAAAAATAGAAATAATTAAAAATGAAAATTATTGTCGTGACATAAAAAACTAATTTTGAATATTCCATGAGAGTGAATAGGAGGAAAAAAGAAAAATTTTCTTCACCTACCTCCTTTTTCCTCTCTTCTGCCTCTCCCAAACAAAGCATTGAGGTAGTATGCCCTGCACATGCGTAAAAGTGTCAAATTAAACGTATAACTTTCTTGATATTTCCCAATAACAGATGGGGCGGGAATCCTCTGATGCCCATTTAGTGAGTCCTTATTATAGCCTATTTTCCAATCTAATTGTATATGAATTCTCATTGCATTTCAGTCTGTGATGGTTATGTTTCTGCATATTATCACATTGTCATTATAATCTATTTAAGTGTCAAAAAAACATAATAAATCATTGTAGACAAGAACAGATAGTTGGACTAATCTAACAAGCAATGGACTTATCGTTGTCCTCAAAAGAATAGATGAGCGGGCTTATATAACATGGTTTCAAGTTATTGTGTCAAAATTGATGTACTATACCGCGGCATGGGGACAAGTTGTTATGAGGCAAGCTAGTTTTGTTTTGATCTTGTTCCTCAAAACAACGCGTCAATTTTCCCATGATCGTGACTCGCGTGGTGAAGAAGGGAGTCGGGGAAGAATAAGGGGAGATAACAAACAAAGAAGAGGGGGAGGAGAAACAACACAAGTGTTAGAAATTTTGTATGGCGCTCATTTAAGGGTGGTAATTTTTTTTTTTCGATCACTTAAGTATTATAATTTTTAAAAAATATTTATTTGAGTGCCATAACTTTTAATAGATCATTAATGACCATTTTTTTTAAATAGTTCACCAAAGTGCTAAAAATCTGAAGCACTTGTGGTTAACGTTTTTTAAAAGTTATGACACTCAAGTGAATGATTAAAAAGTTCTATGACACTTAAGTGATCAAAAAAAGTTATAATTCTCAAGTGAACATCATATGAAATTTATGATACTTGTGCTGCCATTTTCTAGTTGACTTGTTTGTTGAAGGGGTGTGGACCCAACAACTATGTGGAGGAAGAAAGATCAAATGGAACTTCGTCTTGGGAGGTTACAGGGGATCTCAGTCTTGGGTGGTTACAGTGGGTCTCAATCAAGGTTGGCCGCCGGGCCATGCCCAAGACTGGCTTCGAGTCGGGTCAACCTCTTTGATTTCTTGACCTGATTGCAATTATTCCGTTGATTGAGTCGAGCTTTTCTATAGGACAAGGTGACTCCAAGTCTTCAATCAAACAAGGTTCATCCAAACTCTTTTCATTCTTCTCATAGGGTGCCTCTCCACATACACCAAGCAATTCTTTACCAATTCCTCTTTGCCCAAAGAAAAACAGAGACATGAATAATGCTCTTAGCTCCATGAATATCTATCAAGTCTCGCTACTTATTCTTCTTCTACTGCAAGCAATGACTAGCAATGCTAGGCCAAGCAATCGACGGTGCACTTCATCTTGTGGTGATATTCGCAATATAAACTACCCGTTTCGACTGAAGAGCGATCCAAAGGGATGTGGCATTTCGAATTACGAGCTGACTTGTGAAGATAATCGCACTTTTCTATACATCCATGATGGCCGATACTATGTGCAGTCTATCGATTATTCCCTTAGTGAAATCAGATTGGTCGATGACGGGCTACAAAAGGATAACAGCTCATCTCTCCCCCGTCATTCATTTGTGTGGGAGATCATAAACTCCGGTCAGATCTCGTCCTGCACGATTAAAGGCGGGTCATACTACATCATTGATGGTGTTGCATTGGTCATGGTGAATTGCTCAAAGCCGGTTAGTTCTCCATTTTACATTGGTACCGGTTCGTGCATTAAGGGTTCATACTCATCCAACACGTCATCGAATTGGAATTTGTATGTTTTGGTCAATCCAAAAGCTTTGGATGTTAGGGATTTTTGCATCATTAGCGGTTGGACGTGGGTATCGCATGACTTTGAGCCTTACAAGCAGATTAATGTGAGCTCCTACAACTACGAGCTAATCCATAACATCATGGCCGATGGATTCACTCTCTCCTTTAGTCGTATACCGAAGAAAACTTCCTATTGCTACTTTGATTTCTATGGCTACTTTCACCTCCGTAACTACTTTCATTCCGATAGATTTCATCTTTACAGCTTATACGGAGGTCAGGTTTGCGGATCCAAGCTTTACTTCAACGGTAAGCACCAATTGCCAGATAGTTTTACCATAATTTTGCATGATTCTGCACATTTTCGCTTGCTACTTTCTCTTCAAAACGGAAAATGAAAGGAATATTTATTATCCAAGAAAATTATGACAAAACATACAAGATAGTGTACATCAACGTTGTGTATTTGAAAGGTTTTGGGAAGTTGGTATTACTTATTAATATCGAATTAAAGGAGTTGCAGGATTTGTGGAAAGAGACAAGGAAAAAGAAGAAGTGATAGTAGAAAGCCACCCCAAACAGACCCACATCGACTGCACATGTACATGCGTCTAGATTATAATTCCTTTCACAAAAGGTGGTCGGAACTCCAATTATACTTTTTAAAAAAATGATTATTGTGCCAGCAATTCAATGACTAGTTTTTGCTGTCCTAGAGTTTACGTTTTTTTTCTTAATTAGTCACTTAACTAATAATACGAGAGACACTCGTTAACATTCCTTAATAAATTGTATTCATGCATCCATAGGAGGAACAAAATTATTAATTAAATCATTGTTTCTTTATATTTGTTGACCACTAACAAAGTGAAAGGAGTTTCTTCTATCGTCTATCATTTATGTGAAACGAAACTTATTAGTTTCATCGATTTGCATATGCACACATCCCACTTCTTATATTCTCCTGGACAAAGTAGGTTACTGCTATTCTGTTTCCTCATGAGTTTTATGTTCCAAACTTCTTTTCCTTCGATTCCTTTTCACACAATTCATTCCTTCCACAGATGTCCACGATGATATTGCAATATGGACAACTGCAGATTTTATAGTACTACTAGGTAAGCCGCAATGATTTATTCTTACAATAATTGAAAAAAAATATATGTTAATCTATCAAAATTTTCTTTAGTGTTTTTCTGTGCAGCGAAATTTGTAATCGGAATGCCATTTGTCGCAATATTTCTAATCTACACGTACAAAAGGAGACATTTAGCAATGGACAAGAACGTTGAATAATTTTTGCAAGCTCATAATAACTTTTTGCCCATAAGGTACTCTTACTTGAATATTAAGAAGATCTCTGGAAACTTCAAATACAAACTAGGTGAAGGGGGGTATGGTTCTGTGTACAAAGGAATGCTCAGAAGCGGGAATGAAGTGGCCATCAAGATTTTGAAGAAGTCTAAGTCCCATGGCGAAGATTTTATTAGTGAAGTGGCTACAATTGGAAGAATTCACCATATTAATGTAGTGCAACTCATCGGTTTTTGCTTTGAAGGCTCAAAACAAGCTCTTGTGTATGATCTCATGATAAATGGATCTTTGGATAAACACATTTTTCCTTGAGGAAGGTACTAAGTTTCTTGATTACATGAAATTGTATGAGATCGCTCTTGGGGTGGCGAGAGGGATTGAATATTTACATCGGGGGTGTGATATGCAAATACTACACTTTGATATCAAGCCCCATAATATTCTTTTAGACAAGAATTTCACTCCAAAAATTTCTGATTTTGGACTTGCGAGACTATATCCTTCGGATCATAGCATAGTTTCATTGACTGTTGCAAGAGGAACACTAGGATATATGGCGCCTGAGTTGTTCTACAAAAACATTGGTGGGGTGTCTTATAAAGTGGATGTTTACAGCTTCGGGATGTTGCTCATGGAAATGGCAAGCAGAAGGAAGAATATAAAGGCAAAAGCAGAACACTCAAGCCAAATTTATTTTCCCTTATGGGTGTACGACCAAGTCACTAAAGGTACCAATGTTGAAATGGAAGAATTTGTAGAAGAGGAAAGGAAGGTCATAAAAAAGATGATAATAGTAGCACTTTGGTGCATACAATTAAATCCCGACCATCGGCCACCAATGAGTAAAGTCCTAGAAATGCTCGAAGGAGATATTAGTGAATTTCAAATGCCTCCAAAACCACTTATTTACCCACCCGATGTGCCAATTAATAATGACAAAACCGAGATGGAACTAGAAACATTCTCAATGTCATCGAGCTCTTCGGTAATTTCAGCTGGTTTCCTTTTTAGAGATAGTAATGATGTTTAGAGAAACCATGCATAGTTTGATTGTAAAAGTTTTGTGTATTTGTCCACATTCTAGTATTATGTTGGGAGGGACTTGAGCTAGTTTAGCTCGAAACTAATTACTTTTGATAAGGTCTTCTTGTGGTCCTTAGCTTAATGTTGCATTACTGTATTTCATACAGTTTTACTCTCTTTCATCCTCTTTAATAATAAAAAGAATTGGTTAGATAGCAAGAATCGAATAGAGGAGGAAGGTGATGGACATTGTGAATTTTAATTCCTCATTTGTGTGGTTTTGGATATCCCAACAATAACCCGTGATCTTGCTCCTTAATGTGCTACTACCTGCATATGACTTCTTGATATAATAAACAACTGATTTTGACTTATAAATTCATTTCCTTATAAAAATAACTTATTCTAAGCCAATAACAATTTCTTCAATGCTTTTTTGGATAGCGAAATTTGTAATTAGGATGCTATCTGTCACGATATTTCTAGTATGCAAGTATACAAGAAGGCACCTAGCGATGGATAAGAATATTGAAGAATTTTTACAAGCTCACAACAACTTTTTGCATATAAGCTACTCTTACTCTAATATTAAGAAGATCACCAAAAACTTTAAACACAAACTAGGTGAAGGGGGTATGGTTTTGTGTACAAAGGAGTACTTAGAAGCAACAATGAAGTGGCCATCAAGATTTTAAAGTAGTCCAAGGCCAATAGCTAAGATTTTATTGGTGAAGTGGCTACTATTGGAAGGATTCACCGTGATAATGTAGTGCAACTCATCAGTTTTTACTTTGAAGGCTCAAAACAAGCTCTTGTGTATGATCTTATAACACATGGATCTTTGGATAAACACTTTTTTGCTCAAGAAGGTGATAAGTTTCTTGATTACATAAAAATATATTAGATCCTTGTTGAGGTGGTGAGGGGGATTGAATACTTACATTGGGGGTGTGACATGCAACTACCACACCTTGATATCAAGTCTCATAACATTCTTTTAGACAAGAATTTCACTCCAGAAATTTCTGACTTTGGACTCATGGAACTTTATCCCACGGATCATAGCATAGTTTCATTAACTATTGCAAGAGGAACCTTGGGATACATGGCGCCTAAGTTCTACAAAAAACATAGGTGGTGTATCTTATAAAGTGGATGTGTATAGCTTTGGGACGTTGCTCATGGAAATGGCAAGTATAATGAAGAATATAAATGTAAATGCAAGACACTCGAGCCAAATTTATTTTCCATTATGGGTGTATGACCAAGTTAGTGAAGGTACAAGTGTTGAAATGGAAGAAGTTGTAGAAGAGGAAAGGAAGGTGATAAAAAAATGATAATAGTTGCACTTTCGTACATACAATTAAACCTTGACCATCGCCCTCTAATGAACAAAGTCCTAGAAATGCTGGAAGGAGATATTGGTAAACTATATATGCTTCCAAAAGTGCTTATTTACCCACTGGATGTGTTAATTAACAAGGACAAATCCGAGATGGAACTAGAAACACTCTCAACTTCATCAAATGCTTCGGTAGTTTCATCTAATTTTCCTTTTAGTGATAGCAATGTTGTTTAAAGAACCATGCACTATTTGATTGGAAAAGCTTTGTATATTTGCCCACAATCTAATACTATGTTGGGAGGGATCGTGAGCTAGTTTATCTTGACCCTAATTACTTTGAGATTGTCTTCTTGTGGCTCTTATATTAATCTTGTGTTATCGTACTTCATATAGTTTTACTTTCTTTGTCACGTCCCGATCCTCGAGCACGCACACATCCTTCTACTTGGTCGATTTTATAATGCGATATCCCATGACTAAGTATCGCCGACCCTTTCGTTTATTAAGCACATGCGGAAGCAGTTATAAATCCCCAGACAGTAACACAATGGGATAGAAAAGTAAGGCCATATTTTTCATATTGAAATCCACAACCAAACTTTTATACATGGCATAACTCAAAGTCTATCCATAAGACTATTAATAACATTATAGTCTCACACTATTCACATTTAGACAAGATTCCTAAAAAAGACGGGATTTCAGTCCTCATCCAATTCGTACTCAGATCATCATCGGGGTTCTCCTCCAGGTACTCCTCTTCGGTTTCTTTCTCCTCAGGCTCCTCATCAGGGTCCTGAAATGTTGTCCCACAACTGGGATGAGACTACATCTTAGCAAGTTCTACCCCACTAAGACTCGATTAGGAAACCAATATGCTAACCGGGCTGCCTATACACGCACGGGTCAGAGGACTTACCTGGGCCTCAGATTCCACCTGCATATTAGCACAATTCAATAGGCACCCAAGCAATTACATCACAAATCAATATCTCGATCCATCGACCTAGTCGATTTCATGTCAATTCGACTATTCCCCAATCGATTCCCTTATTCAATCTCAAATCGTACTCACGACTTCACGAGCATAGCCTACTAAATTTCTTGGCAACAAATTACAGTCCCAAAGGACATGCCCTATCTTTAGGTAGCAATTTACGGCCCAATGGGCGCGACCTTTAATGGTGGCAGATTATGGCCTTATCAGGCACGACCCTTATCGGGTGGCAAATTACGGCCTTAATAAGCGCGACCTTTAATAGGTGGCAATTTACAACCCAACGGGCGCGACCGATTCCAAATTCGGTGGCAAATTTCGGCCCAATTGGCATAGTCATACTTCGGCGGCTTCCGAGGTTCAACTCACAACCCCTCACAGTCAAATTCTAATTGAATACCGACATTGATCAATCTTGGGATGAATCCCCACATACTCATCAACTCACTAAATTTTCACACGATATTAACATACCTGATGGATTTCTGCCAAGAGCATATTCAATTCGCTCTCACAAACTTCTCCACTTAATAGCCCATCAAAGCATTATTGACGCTAAATAATCATACTCGGTCATCCGCAACTCAATTACTCAATCTCAATCAATTTAGGAATAATTCCTCAAATTGCACAATTAATTCAATTTAGCACAATGTAGAGCTCAAATAAATAAACGGACTACACCACGACAATTAGCATGAAATTTTGGTCGTCGGCTATCCTTGCCTAATTTCCGAAAAATAAATAATTAAATAATTAAATTCGAAAATTAATAAATAAATACTAAAAATCCAATTTAGGCCCGTAATGCCTAATTGAAGCCCACTAAGGGTTGGGAAAAATCCCGGTATGCATTCAATAAATAATAGTACGTCTCTACTTGCTAATGACTAAGTCTAACCACCTAACATGCATCATTAAGTCACTAATTTAATTGTTCTAAACTAATATAACCACCTAATTGTACTTAATTAAATCTAATCAACCCTTAAGCATCATTAGTCTACTAAGTGAGGATTAGTGAGATTACTCACTTGATTAAAAGCGGGGACCGGATCACCGTGACAGCGACGCGACGACAACCGAAACCCGAACTTTCGGCGGCGTTGATGGACACTCGGGCCGGGCCTACAAGCCACGCAAGCCCACAAAATTTTCTGGGCTTGGACCGAACTTGGGCCTGAGCTTGGGCTGACTTGCTTCGCGGGCTTGGGCTTCAAAATGTGGACTGGTCTGGGCTTGAGTTGAGCCACGATTTGGGCCTGCTTTGCTGGCTTCAATGCACTGAGATGGGCCGAATTCACTTGGGCTTGCTGAAAACAGAAGCTTGTTGGGCTTCGTTGGAGCAATTTCGTTGGGCTGAAGGTTGAGCTTGCGACTGGCTTCGTGCAAGCTGGCGATGAACGTCCGTGGGGATGGGAAGCAGCTTCAGTCGCTGCTTCGTGGAGATGAGCCCACGTGAGGAGTCAACAATCGAAGGCTGGCGTTGGAGAAGTTGCTGTGGTGTTGACCAAGGGCGACGATGCTGGCAGCTGCTTCGCAGGAGGACCGGTGGTTTCGCCTGCAGGGGAAAAAATGTGGAGATGGGAGTTGGTGTCGTTGCTTGCGGAGAAGACCGTTCGGTGGATGGGCAGGCGTTCGGTTCTCTCTTCAGTCCACCGATCGCACAAAAGAAGACACGATGCAGCTGAAGCTCCTTCACGTGAGAAATTGGCGAGCTGGTGGTCAACAAAAAGGGGAGGAACCCCGCTGCTGTTGACCGAAGGTCCGCAGGGCATGGACAAGTGGCGCTGCAACTTCGGTTGTTGGATCTTGCTTCTGCTGGTCTCTCGGTCCTCAAGCGGCGGTAATTCTCGGCAGAATGGAGGTTGTCGCACGAAGAAATGAGAAGGGAGAGAGAGGCTATCCGGTTGTGGGGGTGTGAGGGAAAGGAAATAGAGATAAGTGAGAGTTAAACGGCTCCACTTTGCTTGATATTTTGCAAAATATCTTCAAAAGCCATTCTTAGCCATTTAATAATCTTGGCGCTTGATAGCCATCCAAATGCCCTATATAACCTCCCATAAGTGGTCGATTTTTTGGTAAGGGGGTTACGAAATTGAGAGGAGATGGCCTCAATTGGTTATAAACCCCTTGATTTCATCTCATTGATTCTCACAAATTCAATTGATCATTCATTGATCATCTCTGCATTTTTCCTCACTCAAGAATCCACCAATAAATCAATTTAAAGTCCAAATTAATGCTGCCCTCCTTTAAATCCGAATTTCGTAATTTAGCTTTAATTCCTCACTCAATTTTCCAAATTGAGATCCAATTTCGACGTAGAAAAATCCCAATAATTTTCTATAAATCCATCATACACAAAGACTCGGCCTAGAAGTCCAATTCCCCATCAATTTAACCAATCTGGATTTCTGCCAAAATTCCACGACGTCCGAATCAATTTTCCATAAAAATCATGGAATCTCTGAAAAATCTTCTGAGACTTAGTCAACGTTCCTAAAATAGCTCGTGACACCACATAACTTTCGATTTCTGAAATTGGGTTCGAATTCACGGTTAATTTCCATTCGACGCGTTTTTAGCGTGACCTAGGCTCATAGGGTAGTCTTCATAACTTTTTAGTGCAAATGACCCGTGGTCGATTTTCTTCGAGCCACAATGAACCCACTCGACACATTGGCAACTCTCGATTGTCGTAGAAATCTCGAGAATTCAAATACGGACACAGGGTACCAAAACGATAGAGAATTCAGTCTAGTATCGATCGACAAGAATTTTCCAATTTAGTGGTGTCACTCACGATTAGCCACACATCTCTGTCAAACCGACCTATATTTGATCTCTAATCAATTTACGTCTGTGCTGTAATGATCTCAACAGATAAACACGGTCGAGCAGCTGATTCCTGGTCAAAATCTCAAGTCTATTTGCCTTAAAATTCTTATTAGTTTCTCTAAATAGTCTAGTTATCTCTAGAATGATCAGTTTTGAGAACAGCTCTATAGACGCGTCAATGAAATGCCCGATTTATTGAATAGAAAACAAGACTGAAAATCTGGGATGTCACACTCTTGCACCTTTAAAAGGACAAAGAATTGGTCCAAAAGCAAGTACAAAAATAGAGGAGGAAGGTGACCGCTATTGTGAATTGTCCTACCTTGTTACGTGATTTTGGATAATGCTAATGAAAAAACTAATGATAACCCGTGATCTCACTCCTATGTGCACCACTGCCACCATATGATTTCTCGATATAAAAAACAATTGATTTGGACTTATGAATTCATCAGAAAACATATATGTATACATTTTACGAAGTGGACACCATCTATCTATGTTGGAAACAATTTTTATCAAAATGGAAAAAAAAAAAAAGAAATCAGATGAAACAATTCGATGAAGTTTATATATGAAAGAACTCATAATCCGCTTTAAAGTTGACATGATATCGAAAGATTACAATTTTCTCTTATATCATCCACTATAGTGACTTCAATTAACGGGTTTTTAGAATTTCAAGGCACTTTAATGAAAATTCATCAACTTGACTTATATACCGGATATCAGCCATGGAGGGAAGGGGAGAAGGAGTGGCAACCCCCTACCTGCCAAAAAAATTAAGAACATTTTTAATTACGGACCTAAAGTGGGGGCAATTTTTTCAAAATGCCTAGAATGAAGTTTGTTTTAGATTAGAGCCCGGAGTAGCCGACATAATTTTAGATGAGTGAACCGTTGTCCGGCCAAATTTCCAATCGCTGGATAATTTTGTCCAAAATTTTCTGATTTTACCTCTATATTTATGCTGAACAACTGTATGAACTAGATGATCGTTGACTTGAAGAACAATTGCTAAGCAGTTTTCGTCCCAAATTTTCCCGTTACCTCCGCTCTGTCTGCCCACAACAAATCGCTCCTTACACCTTTCAAGTTCTTCCTCCCGAGATCCTTCCCCAGCTGGAGGAGAAGGAGCCTCGATTACATCCAAGGAGTTTAAAGAGGCTAGGATTTTTCAATTCTACCTCTGGTTTTTCTGGTTTGTTCGGGTTCGATAGCACAGGTGCGGAGGGAGGGCAATGGTGCGTTATCGTGAATGAGTTGAGTTTCTGGAGTTTATTCTGTTGGGAAAATATGGCTTCAAATTGGGTAGAATAATGAAGTTAGATCTTAAGAGTGATTAAGTTGGACTTTGAGGCATGATATCATTTTCTTTACGGATTTATTTGCTCTACAATGCTGCTAATGGTTACCAACAAATATCCTCAAAGATACAATGAAGTCTCAAAAATGAGAATATTATATAGCAATTCTAGGATTTCTTCAGAGTCTCTTTAGGAAACAATTGAAAGGATGGCTATAGTTTTAAGAAAGAATGCTCGAAAAGATAAAAATGATCACTCTCGTTCTTCCAAAAACTGATATGTATATATATAACACTCTTAAAACACAGGCAACTCTTCGTGAAAAATTGCAAAAAATGAACAAACGTGTCATTTCGAAAATTGTCCAATTGAACAAAGACGTCAATGTAGAAGAAGTTGAAAAGCAAACAAATGCAACCTTTCAGGAAAAGTTGCAAACTGAATGAGTATTTTTTTCCAAAAGTTGTCTTGAAAAGACATAAACAAAAATTCGGAATAATAATTTTTTAAAATTAAATTTCGATTTTTTTAAAAATAATTTCCAAAATTTTTCAAAAACAAAAAGCAACCTTTGGATTGATTAAAATTAATAACATAATCATAAAAAAATACTAACAAAGGGGTTAGTGCTAATTAAATTGTGGGCGTGCAAGCATGCTGAGTGTGCCAAATAATCGCACATTTGCACACGAGTATGGTGAGGTCTAGCCCACACCTAATCATTCCTTTAAGTACACAAAAGAAACCCACACTTATTAATTAGCCCACTTCCTCTCATTTCTCTTATGTGGGACAAGGAAACATGCACTTGGTTTGTTTTTACAAACAAACTTCCAACATGTTCTGGTCATGAATCATGATGAAGGTGATGCTATGTGGACGATTCTATTTGGGGAGGAGGCAAGGGTGATGGTGCTCTTGGTGGTTGACTTCATTTACTGCGAACTAATGTTGGAGTAGGCATGGGTTCCTCGCTTTCTAGGGCCTTAGAGTCTGCAGTTGTACTTGATGGCCAGAATATTGCTTGTGGTGGTTGACGTGCTGCTTTAATGACCAAGCAAGGAGAGATCTTTTCCCAGGAGAGATGGGGTGAGAGACTTGGGCATGGCTGGACTCTTATGTTTTGCATCCAAAGCTAATAGATGCTCTCAGCAACACATATATGCAGCGAGTATCATACATGCGCGGTAAGTCTTTCTGGTGATTTATACACTTGGGGGTGATGGAGCTTATAGTTTTGGTCTTCTCGAGCATGGGAATGAAGTGAGCCACTGGGTACCAAAAAGAGTGAATGGACCCTCGGGAAGGTATATGCCACATCCCTCTCCTGTTGACTTTGGCACACTGTAGTTGTCACTGCTGCTGGTCAGTTACTTGCTTTCGGTGGTGGCACCTTTGGTGTTCTGGGCCATGGAGATCGAACAAGTGTATCAATGCCCAAGGAAGTGGAGCCCCTTAAGGGGCTTTGCACTGTTCGAGCTGCTTTGGGTGTTTGGCATACGACTACAGTAGTGGAAATCATGGTTGGTAATCCTAGTTTCTACTCATTCAAAAACTGCAGTAGTGAGTAATGGATGTGATCAGTGGGCAGTTTAATATTTTGTAAACTCATTTTTTTTTCTAATAAAAATATTCAAGTGTTTAACGATAAGTTGATGATGGTTGCTTGGCCAAATACTTGCTGTTTTAATGATGAGCTGGTGATGATGGTTATTTAACAGTTACTTGGCCAAACGCTTGCTGTGATCAATGGATGTTTCACATACTAATGCTTGCTGTTAGAATTGTTGGAAAGCCATTAGTTATACTGTTGTTAGAATTTTCGATCATCATTTGGATCTTCTTCTCTTCATCACATGTTCAGTTAACAAATTATGCCAGAATTTTGATTTCTCCTCTCCAGAGTTCTTTCTGAGCTTGTATTAAGGGGAATAATTGATAGAACCACTGAGAAAGAGCAAGTTCTACACATCCATTAGTATAAAAGCTATTTGAGAAAGACCTGCTCCTACTTGGCAATAGAAGAAAGGTGGATATGTATATAATGGAGCACTCTAGGTAAAAGAAAAGAGTTCAAAACAACTGAACAAGAGAGCTTCTGTTATATTCAGATTCCATTTCAAGAATGAAATTTCAATTGATAGGCACGAGCCTGTTCCCTTCTCTTCAATCCTTTCTGCTTCTATTTTCCAGAGGCTTACTATGAGCCGAACTGAAGCAACAACTACGCAGAGTTAAAAACCAGGCAAGCTTTTTGGATAAAGACTGGCAGCCATCATCTCGTTGCTGCTCATCTCCATTAAAGGCATTGTCTTTCTCGAAAATGAGACGTGCCCCGCAATTCTTCAGCTGAATTCGGGGAATGAAGAGAGGGCTCTGCTTTGCCACTTGAATTTTGTGCCCTTGTTTCAGCTTGGAAATCAACGGGTGAAAATCCTAGAACCGGCATAATTGAACCTGATCTTCATCCAATTTCGGAACTCCCTTCAAGGGCAAAGCAGTGCTGGAGATAGGCATGTTCATTTTAGGCACCTTTGCCTGGATTATCCACAACTGTGGAAATATAATCTCTCAAATATTTTGGGAAAGTCATTGGCGATGAAGATGACTTCACCTATGCGAACAGGGTTTTCACGGACCGCATAGCTCACTTCCTCTTCATTTGGCGAATCTGAAATCTCACTCCCTCGCTTAATGAGAATTAGAACGCTTAATTCCTCAAAGAAACCCTGCAAAACATCAAATTGTCATGACTACTATATAAACGTGCATTACAAGTGACTGCTATAACCGGATGGCATGATTCACCACTTTTTCGTGCAATGAGGTTTTGTGCATAAAATTTTCCTTTTCCAGAGTTCTCGGACTTGTAGATGCATTCTTTTTTGCTCTTTTTAAGAGAGAGGTAGAGAACCTTAGAAATTATTTTCTTAATTACTGAAGAACACACGTGGCATCCAGTCAGGTATAGCCTTCTCAAGGATTTCGAGCACTGAAGTCCTGGAACATCCCCCGCTTTCTCGCAATTCACCATGTTCATCTCCTCCAAGTTCTCCAATTCAGACAGATCAAAGACCGTCTCTGTTGCCATGCAGTCTGCAATATTAACCTCTACCAAACTCGATGAAAGAGGCAGAAGAGACTCGAGCACCTTAAATTTGTTAACCCTCACGACAACGATGTTTTCCAATTTTCCTATTGATTCCGGAAGCTCTGCGATATCATAATGGACCATGGTAGTGAGACGCCCTACGAAATTCTAAGTCACCAACAAATTTAGGAAGCTCAGTCAGGGAGACGCACCTCATAGTACTCAACAATTCAAGTTTCCTCAATGACCGCACCGAATCAGGTAGGTCCTCTGTTCCAGTATCATTAAGTGTGAGTTCTTTAAGAGAAGCCATCATTCCCACAAGGGATCCACAATCAACAAAGAAAGAAGGCGCACGAAATTCTAACACATCAGAACACTTGCGCCGGTTTATGGACATGCGTGAAAACTACCTCGCCAACAAATTGCCCTACTTCCACACCTACATTGTCGACCCTCCATTTCCAATCGAGTGAATCGACCAAACCCGAAGAATCAGAAGTAGAGTCGAAGAATCGTAGCCTCTTTAAGCTCCTTAGATGTAATCGAACGCTCCTTCATCCGGCTGAGGAGGATGGAGCTTCCGAGGAAGAACTTAAAAGGGGTGAGAAGAGATTCGTTATGGGCAGGACAGGCCTGAGGGCGGGAAATTTTGGACGAAATTTGTTTAGCAACTGTTCTTCTAGATGACGATCTAGAGTAAAGTCAATTTAAAAAAAAAAATAATATATATATATATAATTGCCCCTTTTTTAGTCTTTGGAAACAGTTGCCATGCCAACATTTAACAAGACAATGAGTTCAAATCATTAGTCGAGATTAAGTTGGTTACTTCATGACTTTATTTAAAATAAGGTTCAATCCATATCATTTTTTAAAAGAAAATATTTACACTTTAGATTAATATTTGAAATTTTCTCACAAAAATAAAAATTACAAATATCTGCTACAGAGAATGTAATCTCATATTTAGTTTCATGATCAAACTTTTTCTTTAGAAAAAAAAGCATATCAAAATCCATGTCAGTTTGCTTAAGGTAAATTCCAATATAATGCATTCAATGGGAAAAATGTCAATTGCAAAGATGTAAACGAAGACATAATCTCATCTTTACCTTAAATGTATAGACAGTTGTATTATCTCTTTCTTCGTAATATTATTCATGTAATAAATTTTGACTTTTAGTTAATACTATATATACACTGGTAGTCCTAAGTAGTGTGGTCGTTGCTAATGTCAACAATTTTAATAATATTGAGATGTTTTTTCTATTTTTTTTTCTTTTTTTTGTCTTCCTTTCTTCCTCTAGTCAATCGCCGGGCCTTGGCAATTGACAAAAAGGCAAGGACTAGCAAGATCAACCTTTCTGCCTCTGGCAAAGCTTGCCTTTGCTGGCCACTAATGAAGGTGAGCCTCGCCTACTCTTGGCATGGTTCCACCTCGTTGCTGGGCGAGGTTAACCTCACCAAATTTGGCTAGGTGTGGTTGGCCTTGCTAGTCGGCCTTGCTAGTCAGCCTTGCTAGTTGACCTCGTTGGCCCTCGCCTTTAGCTAGTCATTGAGGTCTGACTAGCTAAAAGAAGAAGGGAAGGAAAAAAAAATGAAAAAGAAAAAAAAGAAAAAAAAATTTTAAAAAAGGGAAAACAGACATAGTGGTGCTTTGATACTATATTGTCAAAATACCAAATGTCTTTAGATTAGACATAAATTGTGACATTCTGAAATTCGACCATGTTTCGATAAAGTGAAAAAAGGCATTTCGTTGACGTGCCTATGGTCCTTTTTCTTTGAGCTGATCATTCACATGTTAACTAACCTATTGGATGAAGCCGTTAATGGATGTATTTGCAGTAAAATCCCTAAAAGCTACTTAATTGGTTGGATTGGACTAAAATCACATCTCGATCGATTCTAACCATGAGATCTAATTTGGTTTCGGGAATTGAATATTTGAACTTGTTATAATTCATTTTTTAGGACCGTCTCATCGTCTATCAATTTATTAACGAGTCCGAAATTTCAAGAAAGAAATTATTGGAGGAAAAAAAAATTGAAGACCAAAAGAAAATAGAAAGGGAAAGGAAAAGAGAAAAGAAAATAAATAAGAATAAGACTATTATTTTATTTCTTTTTCTCTCTCTCCATTTTCTCTCTTTTTCTCTCTCTCTTCTCTCTCCTCTCCCTTCCCCCTTCGTGCGGACACCCCCTCCCCACGCTGACTCTCTCTTTCTTTTCTCTTGCCGTTTTGTATTTTGCTTTCTCTCCCCCCTTTGACTAGTCAAACCCCCTTATCCTTCTCTCTCTCTCTCTCTCTCCTTCCCATGTTTGCTCGTTGCCAGCGAACCAGAAGCGAAAGAAGCCGAGCAGCAGCAGCTCGTCGAAGCCGTCGCCGCCCGTACTGCCACCTGCGCCCACGCGCGTGCATCCACCGCTCGCCACCTAGCGCTACCTACCCTCTCCACTTGCCCGGGTAGCCGAGCAGCGGCGGCTCGTCAAAGCCGTCGCCGCCCGTACCGCCACTTGTGCCCACGCCCGCGCATCCACCGCTCGCCACCTAGCGCTACCTACCCTCTCCACCCCCCCGTGCGACCCCCACCTCGCTTAGCCCCCGTTCCGCCCCCGTCTGGCCACCTCCGCCGCCGTTTGACCTCGCCGGACCTCCACCGGCCTTCCCCACGCCTTGCCACCCTTGTGGAAGTGGTTTGTGGTTGTTTTTGGTGCGTTTGGTAATGTTTTTGTTTAAAAATTGTTTTTAGGAACATAAATAGAAAAAAACATTTACATTCCAGGAACAATTTTTGAACAAAAAAACGCGTTTAGTAAATCTGTTCTAGAAATATAAAAAGAATAAAAACATATTTAGTAAATTTGTATAATTTTTTTATTTCTTTTAATTTTTAAATATTTTTATTTTATTTTTCTTTTTTCTTTCTTATTTTTCTTATTTATTTTTCCTTTTTCCTTTTTTCTTTTTCTTTTTCCTTTTTTCTTTTTTCTTCTTTTGGCTGGTCAGTCGGCCTCGGCCATGGCCAGCAAGAATCGGCCGACAAGGGCCGGCGGCCTCATCGGGCCACCATCGCGACGCCGACGGGCGGTGGCCGGCGACGCCGAGCCTCATCGGTCGGTCGGGCGAGCTCGGCCTCGCCGGATCTGGGCGAGATCGAGCTTGCCCAGCCAGGTGCGAGGTCAACCTCGCCGCGCCGGGTGGAGACGCTCGCATGAGGAGACGCCGACCTGGCGGTGGCCCGGCAACGCCGAGCCTCGCCTACCACCGGGCGAGCTCAGCCTCGCCGGATCTGGGCGAGATCGAGCTAGCCCAGCCAAGCGTGAGGTCGGCCTTGCCACGCCGGGTGGAGACGCTCGCAGTAGGAGACGCTTGCAGGTGGAGACATTTGCAGCGGCTGTCAGTGCCGGAGAGGACGACGGTGGAGAAGCCGGATGGTCTCGAGACAGAGGCAGCTGTCGGCGCCGGAGAGTGGGAGGCGCCGGAGAAGACGGCGATGGAAACACTCGCAGGAGGAGAGGCTCGCAGGAGAACACGATTTTGTTCCTTTTTTGTTCTTCAAATATGTTTCAAAAATAAGAAACATAAATTTGTTGTTTCTTATTTTATTCCCTTTTTTGTTTAACAAAAAAAAAAAAAAGAAAGTAAACGCGTTATCGTTTCATCTTTTGTTCCTGTGAACAAAAACAGAAAAAATGTTCAAAAATAGAAAAAGAAATGCAAACAAACAGGCCCTTTGTGTCTCTTTTTAGCCAGACAGCAACCTCGCGGAGTGGGTTTCCAGCCTCATTCAGGCTCGTTTTGGGTCGTTTTCGGGCCCGAACCCTAGCCGTGCTTTGGGAAGTATTGTTCCTCGCGCCATCCCCGTCGGATTGATCCGATTTGCGCGCGATTCCGATGAGTAATCTCACTAATCCTTGCTTAGTGGACTAATTACACTTAAGGGTTGTTTAGGTTTAGGTGGTTAAATTAGTATGAATTAGTGTTTATCAATTAATTGTGATGCAAATTAGACAAATTGAATGTGTAATTAGCAAGTAGACATGGTCTACTATTTATTGAGGGTAGCTCAGGATTTTTCCAACCTCTAATCAGGCTTCAATTTGACAATTTGGGCCTAAGTGGAATTTTTGGTATTTAAATATTATTTTTTCGGAATTAAATTAATTATTTATTTATTTTCCAAAAATTCAACTGGGATGGCCAATGATCGGAATATTATGCTGATGACAGTGGTGAAGTCTGTTTATTTAATCGGCTTTATTTTGAGTTAAATTGAATTTTTAATATTAATTATTAATTTTCGAAATTAATTATTTTTTTTTTTTTTGAAAATTAACGTTGATATGGCCGGTAACCGAAATTTTATGCTGATGATCGTGGTGTAGCCCGTTTATTTAAATGTGCTTTATTTTGAGCTAAATTGGATTTATTGTAATTAATTATTAATTTTTGAAATTAATTAATTAATTTACTTATTGTTCGGAAATTAAGGCTAGGTTAGCCGACGACCGGAATTTCGTGATGATTGTCGTGGTGTAGTCCATTTATTTAATCGAGCTTTATTTTTTGCTGAAATGAATTAATTGTGATTATAAGATTATTTTCCTGGATTAATGAATTTGGATAATTAATTGGAAAATAATCGGATGTCAGTTGATAGCACCAAAAGTATTTTGGTGGACGCAAATAATGGTGGGATTTGTGGAAATGAAATTATTATATTTTGGCTAAGGCCAATCGTGTACCCATGCACGTTATTTTATCAATGATGATAAAAGATTAGAAGAAATGCTGTGTGATGTGGCTCGGCAATTATTACATCGCTTTGGCATGTAGGATGCCTTAGAGAATGCACGTAAATTGCTGATAATTGATCATGCCTGTGTGGCGATAATTGATCATGCCTGTGTGGCATAAATTGTGCCTGTGTGGCTGTATTTCTGTGTCGAGTATCGTGCCCATGTGGCTGAAGGTAATTGGAATGCCTAAGAGCCTGTACATAAAGTGTTTATTGTCATGCCCCAATTCTCGGTCACGTGACCATCCTTCAAGCTTGGTCGATTTTATTATGCGATATCCCCAGGACTACATATCGCCGACCCTGTCCTTTTTAATAGCACATGCGGAAGCAATTATAAAAAAAAATCCCCAGACAATAAAGCAATGTGATATACAAGTAGGATTAGAAACCTGAACCTGAAAACCACATCCTTATGTACATATATACACTTCAGGTCTAACATCTATTCACATGCACACAAGGTTTGACAAGGTAGGACAATCCTCATCCGGGTTGTACTCGGGGTTATCCTCGGGGTCCTCCTCCACGTACTCCTCTTCAAGTTCCTCAACAGGGATCTCCTCATCAGATTCATGTTCCTTAGGCTCCTCATCCAAGTCTTGAAATGGTTATTCAATAACCACTGAGACAACGTCTCAGCAAGTTCTACCCCCTAAGACCCGATTAGTAAACTAATACACCTTAGGGCTGCTTATGCACAACATGAGTCAGAGGACTTACCTTGGTCTCAAATTCCACCTGCATATTAGCACAAATCAATAGGCACCCAAGTAATCACATCACAGATCGAAGCATCGATCAAATCGACCTAGTCGATTATATGTCAACAAGACCACTCACGGTCATTTCCGTTCAATCGATCAATTCACAATATCAAATCAAGGCAATGAATCACATCAAATCACACTCAGATCGAATCATCGATCAATCGACTTAGTTGATTACACACTAACAAGATCACTCATGGTCAAAACATCATATCAAAACAATAATCAATCGACCTAGTCGATTACATGTCATTCAGACCACCTCTCGATCACATCAACACCATACTTTATAATATCCAATCGGGTACTCAGTCACAGAGCCAGATGAATGTTCTCGGGCGTCTTTTTCGCCAAGGTGACGTACCAATTACTGATCACGATAATCTCCAGCAGTACACTTAGTCATAGAGCCTCATTAATGCTCTCGGGCGTCGTTTTCGCCAAGGTGACATAAGTAACAGACGGTATACGTGCGTTCTTTAAGGCGCTGTTTTCGCACAATAATATTCCTCATCACCGAACCACGCCCGTCATAGGTCACAAATCACTGACAGTCTACATGTGTTCTTTAAGGCGCTGTTTTCGCACATTGATGTCTTTCATCACCGAACCACGCCTGTCACGATTCACAGGTAGTCTACGTGCGTTTTTTAAGGCGCCGTTTTCGCACAGTGATATCCTTAATCACCGAACCACGCCTACCATAAGTCATAGACAGTCTACGTGCGTTCTTTAAGGCGCCGTTTTCACACAGTGATGTACTTTATCACCGAACCACGCCTGTCTATACTTCATACTTGATTGGTCTCAGTCAATAGAATTCTCAGTTAGCTCTCACCACTTTCTCCACTTTACAGCTCATTAAAACATTATAAAGGTTAAATAAACAAACTTGGCCATTTACAAATCAATCATTCAATTCTACTCAAATTTGATCAATTAAGGAATAATTCCATAAATTGCACAATCAATTTAATTAAACACAACGTGAAATTCAAATAAATAAACAGACTGCACCACGATAATCAGCACGAAATTCTAGTCACCGACCATCCCGGTTGAATTTCCGGAAAATAATTAATTAAATAATTAATTTCGAATATTAAATAAATAAATACAATAAATTCAATTTAGCACAATATAAAACTCAATTAAATAAACGGACTGCGCCACGATCATCAGCATAAAATCCCGGTCACTGGCCATCCCAGTTGAATTTTCGGGAAATAAATAATTAAATAATTAATTTCGAAAATTAATATTTAATTCCTAAAAATTCCAATTAGGCCCGAATCGCCTAATTAACACCCGATAAGGGACGGGAAAAATCCCAAGAAGCATCCAATAAATACTACAGGCAATAGATGAACCTTAGGATATATGGCACCTGAATTGTTCTACAAAAGCATCGGTGGTGTATCTTATAAAGCAGATGTCTATAGTTTTGGTATGTTGCTCATGGAAATGGCAAGTAGAAGGAAAAATGTAAATGCAAATGCAGAACACTCAAGCCAAATTTATTTTCCGCTATGGGTGTATGACCAAGTCAATGGAGGAGAAAGTGTGGAAATGGAAGGCGTTGTAGAAGAGGAAAGGGAGATGATAAAAAAGATGATAACAGTTGCACTTTGGAGTATACAATTAATCCCTAACCATCGGCCTTCAATGAACAAAGTCTTGGAAATGCTTGAAGGAGATATTGGCCATATTCAAATACCTCCCAAACCGCTTATTTATCCACCAAACGAGCTAGTTGACAATGACAAGACCGAGATGGAATTAGAAACATTTTCAAGTTCATCAAACGCCCCCACAATTTTTGCCAGTTCTCCATTTGGAGATAGCAATGATATTTAGTGGACAATGTACAATTTGATTGGAATATCTTTGTTCCCCACACTATATTATGTTGGGAGGGAGTTGAACTAGTTTAGCTTGCGAGTGGTTCCATTTTGTCTTCTTCTAGCTCTTAAGTTACTGTAGTTCAACTGCACATGTATTTTTTATACTCTTGCATCCTCCCTCGAAAGGATAAACAAATTGGTAAGAGAGCATAGACAAAAATCAGTGGGGTAAGGGGACAAGGGGACGGATATTGGATGATTTTTCTCCCTCGTTAAGTGATTTAGGGTAATGCCTATTAAAAAGCTAATTATAACCTGCGATCTTACTTCTTAATGTGCTACCATTGGCATATGGTTTTCGATCAAGAGCTGCTAGTTTCCAATTGCAGAGAAAATGTCCATTTTATGAAGTAGACACCACCTGTTTATGCAAGAAACAACTTTTATTGAAATGGGAAAGAAGAAGGTCTCAGATGAAATAATTTCATGAAGTTTATATTTGAAAGAACTCATACTCCGTTATAAAGCAGACATGAAATTATTGATAAGTAATTCTATGAATTTTTCTTTGCTTCTTGTTATGCTAGGTCATTTTTTATTAGTCTAGCTTGATACTTTTTTCGACCTCCCATGTGTCTGATTGACAAGAAAAATCATTTGATTTAGAACTTGACGTGGATTAATTTTGACTATCCTAAAATTAGATATATATTGTATAACTAAACACATCACGAACATTAAAAGGGCCATGTCCATGGTTGGTCCATACCATAACACTTTAAGTTTGAACCCTCGATGGGATGTTTGTGTAGGTTCATATACTAACAGTGTTTGGGAAGCGTACTTTGTATGTTCATTCTATGTGAATTCTTGCTAATCCAGTTAATCATCTGTTAATCAAATCACTTGTTTCCTATGGAATATTCACCAAAGAGTGCTGCAAAACATGCTATCTTTCATATGCTTCCCAGTGTCCTCTATGACTCGGAATGAATCACTCTTCTTTTACTGGCATGAATCTCAGGCCGCAGTGTAGTTTTTAGTTATGGTTGTTGCATTTAGAAGTCGCTCAGCATTTGGCTCTACCAAATTCAAATTCTCTATTCACCACCCGCGACAATTTTTTTTTCTTGCAATTCATTTGCTCTGACCGAGATCAAATTCTTGAGAAAATACTGATAGGGCATCACATGGCCTTGTAGGTCACATTGGCTCTAATTTAAATGATCAAAAGAAAATGGGACAGTTACTTAGAAAAGTCCTACAACTTGTCAACATGATGCATTTGAGTCTTAAATTTCCATTTTGTTTACTTAAAACTTGCAAATTTGAAGTTTTTTCAATTGCATGCGATTTTTGATAATTCCACGTCAATTGTACGTCTATTGTAATCCAATAAAGTTAATGGAAGGACTAAAGTGGATGACAGAGGCAAGTTTTAATACTTAAATATACAAAAAAGAAAATTTTCAATTTTAGTACGTTGAAGTGCCTGGCATTATTTTGAAGGAACGAAATTTGAATGGCCTAGATTTTATCAATGAAGTGGCTAGGAACTAGGAAGGATTCACCATGTTAATGTAGTACTACTCATTGGCTTTTGCTTCTGGAAGTCAAAAGCAAAGTCTCAGGTACAATTTAATGCCTAATGGATCCATAGATAAGCATATTTTCTCCAACAGAGATGATAGTCCTCTCGATTGCAAGAATAAGTAAGAGACCTTGAAGTGGCAAGATGGATAGAATATTCACATTGAGGATGCTATGTGCAAATTCAGTACTTTGATTTTGATCCTCATAATATTCTTCTCGACAAGAATTTCACTTGAAATATTTCTAATTTTGGTCTCGAGAAGCTTTACCCGACGGATCGTAGTATCGTGCCTTTATTTGCCCCGTGAGGAAAAGATGATTGGTAGCGTCTCTCGTAAAGTCGATGATCCAGCTTCAGTATCCTCTAATGGAAATAGAAGGTCGAAGGAAGGATTTGTTGATGAAAATCGGGAGGCCGAAAACAGATGATAACAAAAGGCACCAGCGTCCAGCCTTCGATGAACAAGAAATGCTTGAAGGAGAAACCGGTAAGCTACAAGCGCCTCACGAGGCCGCTTCTATGCTGAGGGATCATGTGCAGGCTTAAGAATGTATGAATCTCGTTCTGCTTGAGTTGTATAAGAGGGGAGCCCAGTAGAATTGGAAGCCGAGCCTTTGAGCGCCGCTAATGAGGCCGAAACCCAACCCGGCTTGCGAAAGCCACCAATGCCACACAACCAATTGGATAGGCTTGAAAATGGTTAGGTAGATCGGAGAAGCAACATTAGCAAGACTAAGAGAATGTAAGACCTCATCACTCGGTCATCATCACCAGCGCTGTGAAGGTCGATTGGCCCTCGCGATCGCTCCACTAGGATTGGCCAACCCTCGCCTGCTCGTGACGATGACTAGCAACCTGAGCCTATGGTTGAGCGAGAGCCTTTCCGTCCTGGCGGCGTGCCTTCAACACCTCCCCAGCCATCTCTCCCAGGTCTCCTTTTTCCTTTTTTTCCCCTTAGTAGGTTGATTGCACTTTAAGCACGCGTTGCTCACGACCGGGGTACAGAGCTAGCCTGCAGTAAATCAAGAATATTCGGTACCCATGCTTTTGACGGGGACGAAGCCGTTCCTCTTAATTATCGACACACTAAATTTGTAGGATCAACAAAATAAAAAAGGAACGACAAAACATTCCCATCACGGAACGTGAAGAAATCGCGCATTGATTGATCTTCTTTTTCTCCATGCACGAATGAAACGCAAAATAAGCGGATTGACCACGTAATTCGTGAACCTTAACATGATTTCAGCGTTCGTTAATTCCTGTTTTTTGCAGAAGAATTGCCTCATGGTCATGGCTATCTATTTACGTTTCTTGTTTCCTGAGCGTCGTGCTCTTGATGTGGAGCGATGAGTCTCCCCGTCTTCTCTCCACCGTCCGATATCAAAGCTCTCTCCTTCCCGCCGAAACCTCTCCCCGCTCGCCCCTCAACCGCCGCCTGATCACCCCACCACCACGGCGGCGACCTCCCTGGAGCGTTTTCCCACCTCGACCTCATGTCCCGTGATGGGCCCCATTCCGACCTCCTCACCTTCTCTCTCCTCCTCTAGTCCTGCATTCGCTCGGGAGGCGCGTCCATCGCGCGCTGTGGCTCGGTCCCAGCTCGAGCCCGACTCGGCGATTCTCAACTCGCTCGTCAGTCTCTACTCAAAATCCAATGACTGGGCCGACGCCGAGATGATATTTATGGACATGGGTAGAAAAAGGGACTTGGTTTCTTGGAGTTGCATGATCTCTTGCCATGCCAATAATCACATGGGAATTTGAAGCGGTCGATACTTTCCTTCATATGCTTGAAGATGGTTTATTTTTTCCCTAACGGTTATTGTTTCACGGTGGTTATTGGGGCTTGTTCGGTTCCGGAAAATGCATCAATTGGCGATACAATTTTCGGGTTTATAATCAAAAGTGGCTGCGTTGATTCTGATGTGTGGTGTTGGGTGTGTATTTTAATTGACATGTTTGCAAAGGTAATGCTGATTTTGTTTCAGCACATAAGGTGTTCGAGCAAATGTGCGAGAAGAATGTGGTGGCCTGGACTTTGATGATGGCAAGATGTACTCAGTTGGGTTGTCCAAAGAAGGCTGTTGATTTGTTTCTGGATATGCTTGTCAGTGGAACTGTGGCATATAGATTTACACTCAACGCTGTTTTGTCGGCATGTTCGGAGTTGGAGTTGCAATCGCTGGGGGTGCAATTGCATTCCTGGGTTATACGGTCTGGATTGGCTTCGAATATCTGTGTTGGATGCAGCCTGGTGGACATGTACGAGAAGGGCGTCTGATCAGATGCAAGATCATAAGGTTATGTCCTAGACAGCGATAATCACGGGATATATGCAAACTGAAGAAGATGAGGAGTATCAAACTCTTTTCAGAGATAAAAGGTCCAGTGAGGCCAAACAATTTCGTATTTGCTGGTGTTCTCAAGGCACGTGGAAGTACTCGTGATGTAGATATGGGGATACAAATATACGGGCTAGCTATAAAATTGGGCTTTGCCGGTGATACTTGGGTGGGTAATTCTCTCATAAGCATGTATTCTTGGTTGGGCCACATGGAAGATGCTCAGAGAGCTTTTGATGCACTATTTGAAAAGAATTTGATTTCTTATGATACCCTTGTGGATGCCTATGCTAAAAGTTTGGAGTCCGATCAAGCCTTTGAACTACTACATGAGATTGAGATAGGAATTGGAACGAGTGCTTTTACATTTGCCAGCCTTTTAAGTGGAGCTGCTTGTATCAGCGCTATTGGTAAGGGGGAAGCAAATCCATGCGAGGGGTAAAATCAGGGCTGGACTCAAATCAAGTCATTTCCGTTGCTTTGATACTATATATTCAAGGTGTGGAAACGTAGAAGCTGCTTTTCAAGTTTTCTGTGATATGAAGGAAAAATATTATAGCCTGTACTTCAATGATCACTGGTTTTGCAAAACATGGATTTGTGGCAAGAACTGTGGACACATTCTGTAAAATACTCGAGGCCAGTGGGAGGCCAAATGAGATCACCCATGTCGCTGTTTTATCTTCTTGTAGCTATTTGGTTTGATTTCTGATGAGTAAGAACACTTTAGGTCAAAGTACACAGAACATGGAATCTTGCCTAGAATTGGACACTATGCACGCATGGAATTATTGGGCAGATCAGGATCCCTTGTCGATGCTCTTCAGTTTATAATTTCAATGCTTTTCAGGGCTGATACACTGGTTTGGTGTAGATTTCTGGAGCTTGCCGAGTTCATGGCAATGTTGAACTTGCAAAACAAGCTGCGGCAATGATTTTTCAGCAGGAACCGGATGACCCTGTTTATTATGTTTTGCTATCAAATCTGTATGCCTCAGCTGGTCTACTGGAAGATGCAGCAGCAATCGAAATGAAGGTCAAACTGAAATCTTACAAAAGAAGCCGGTTGTAGCTGGATTCAAGTGAAAAATATAGTTCACAAGTTCTATGTGGGAGACACTTCACACCCTAAGGCACAGGAGATCTATGACGAACTGGACCGATTGGCTAGTTGAATAAAGAAACTGGGTTATGTTCTGAATACCGAATTTGTTCTTTATGATGTGGAGGAGGGATAAAAGGGACAATATTTGCTCCAGGACAGTGAAAAATCGCTGTTGTTTTGGGCCTTATAAGCACCTCCAGTCCGAAATCTGTCAGGGTGTTTAAGAATTTCCACATTTGCAGAGATGGTCATTTTGGTGATTAAGTATATCTCCATGGCAACCGGAAGATCTATAGTCGTAAGGGGTGCAAACCAGTTCCATCATTTTATGGATGGAACATGCTCATGCAATGACTACTGGTGACGATGCTTCTTAACTTGTCTCATTCATTGTGTAATTCGAATCTCTATTTTAGATTTTTCCCCTTTGTTCCTATGTTACTTGAACCGGGATTCTATCGTTTCCCTAGCAAGCCCAACAATGTAAATATCATGTTTTGAAATGTATATGGAGTTTGTACTCCTACTGTCAAAATACCAAGCAGAAGACCTCAAAATTGATCTCGATAAAATTCAGCAATATGATTCATGAAATCTAAAACAGTCATGCTTTAGCCTTTGGATTTTCCTAGAGTGTGCAGTTTTCGGATTCTAGATATTTATGTTCTGTTCTATTGCTTGCGTTCCCAATATGCAGTCCTGAAGCCCAATAATTCATTCATTGGCTGAAAATTCTGTATGATTTTTGTTTTGGAAAGTTTGCTTGTAGTGCCTCCAACTTTTAGTTAGTCTACATTTTTGGATGTGGAGTATTTTTTGCTTTTTCATCTTCAAGTTCAACTATGCGATCATGTATATGTTGCTACAACATTTCCCAGACTGTTGCAGGGTGGATAATTTTAGGAAAGTGGTGATTGAGAAGAAACAAGAGTACCTTACGTGTGTAAACAATGGTTTGAAACCGAGGGGCATGATCCATGAGGGGTTCATGCAGTGATCAAGCATTCACAAGTATTGCACCTACTTGTCAGGGAGGAAATTGTTCTCCATCACATGGGGTATAGTTCCTGATGTACATCTTAGCTCCATATTGTTCCTCTGCAAGGCTTCTCGTATACAGCATTGGACTTGTCAGAGCAGGGAAAGCAACAGGTACTCGTTACTAGTTTCCCCTCAGCAAATGACTGAATATAATCTAAAGGTGTTCAACTAGAATGCACACCGTAACTGCTATGTTGTTTCCAGCAATGTGGCAATTATGATCATCTAAACATACGATTCCTATCAAAGAATGTTACTGTCCTCTGAGGCAAGAATTGATGAGGCAAATAACATTATGCCACACCGCATGCCATAAGCTGACAAAGCCACTTGCACTCTCGAACAATGCATGTGTTTAAACTAGTGCAGATAACAGAGTTCGCAAAGGTATATAATGTGCACAAGCAGGTAATTTGAATTAAGAATCTTATAAAGTAGGCAAGTAGCTTTCAGATAAATTGAGTTTCTTACTGATTCTAGAGGTTCTTCACGCTCAATGGAGAATCATCCTAATGAGAAAGACCACTCATTGTGACAGGAGGCTGTGGATCTCTCTTCCAGCTCCATTCAGTTTTATTGACATTTTTTGCTTCACAGCACTATGAAAGGAGGGCGAGAATAATTAAAACCTCACATAACAAAGTGTTCAAAGTACGACAACCAGACCCATCTAATGGACAGCAGAATTCATAGGCTGAACTGCAAGGTCTACATAAACCGACTTCCAGAAGCAAACAATCATAAGCAGATGGCCTCACTTAGGAGAGCACACGACAAGAGGCTTGAAGAGCTGGAAGAGATTCATGGAAAAAGGTCCCCGAGTCGAAGGTGAGTAAAGGACAATTGGGGTGTAAATTGCGTATCAATTCCTCTCGTGGAGGAAATGATTATTGACACAGTGATGTGCTTAATTTGAGGTCATATGGCACAGATTGCTCCCTGTCACCGTGAACTTCCTCCATCACAATGTTGCAAATACAGGTACAAATTCCATGCAACATCTCTTTTTGTTTGCTCCATATTGAGCCAGCTACAGTGCTAGATACAAAGCATCTCTGCTTATTTTTTAAATTTGTAGCATTGTTGCCTCTGCTCTGTGAGAAAAAACTGGCTCTCGCTGGATTTTGCTGATCATATAATGTCTAGAGCTTTGGGATTCACTTCTCCATTTCTATGTTTTCTTTACATACTTCCGTAGTTGTTCGAGTAAAGATAGTGTTAATTGATGTGAATTCGAAAATTTCCATGGTTAGCGTAGTGACAGGCAAAGCACTTTCGCAAGAACTGATAAGCCATTGGAAAATTTCGAAGTGCTCGTACTTTTTACCGTCTTTTCTCAGCTTGACTGTTCACTCATATCAATTAAAATTTTCAGTTTGTCAAGGAGCCTCGAGGACAATGGAATGAAATGCTCGGTGAAACAATAAATAAAGGATCTAAGTTCACCTTCTCAGTGGTTTGTTTAAGATATCATGTTTAGCATAAACCTTAATAGAAAGACTGGCTAAAACATCTCTCCAAGCTATCTGCGGCACTAATACTAGAGTTGATACTTGATATTGAGTCTCATCTTTTCTGGAGATAGAGATCTTTCAATAAGTTTGGGACTTTGCTTGTTCAAATGTCATCAGAAATTAGTAAGGAAAAGAGAGTGGTGTCTATATGCAGTATCTCTGTTTTAATACAATTTTAGTGATGAGTTAATATCACAAAAAATCTAAAATTGGTATAAACGTGACAAATTTACTTCAAACTAAATTTTTTACCACGAAACATTCCAAACCAGTATACCTGTGACAAATTTACCCCAAATGACCAAAAAATACCAAATTAGTACACTTGCAAACTATTTGTTTTTACCGCCAAAAACCTCAAATTGGTATATTTATGATAAATATACCCTACGTTAAATTAGATTAATATCACAAAAAATCACAAAATTGGTACAATTGTGACAAACGGAAACCAACAAAACGGAAACTATTTTTTTTTATCGTCAAAAATCTCAAATTGGTACATCAGTTAACTGTCTCGTGTCATCTAATTCAGTAATTTGATAGTAAAATTTAATTAAAATTTAACAAAAACTAACGGAAGCTAAATTTATCACAAGTATAACAGTTTGTGGTAAATTTATTAAAGGCGTACTGTTTTTATGGTTGAAAAATTAATTTAAGGTAAATTTTTTGTGGTATTAACCCTTTAGTGATTAGGAGATTAATCCATCTTTTAGTGTCCACTTAAGAGGGTGCGAGTGGTGGCGGTGACTCCTGGTCACGCAGATTTTAATGTCTATTTCATCTTGTCGGTCACGCATTGTTTTTCGGAAAAGAATAGTTAACCATACCAAGGCAATATAGGACAGGAGATGCTAAACGCAAGAAAATTCCAGATGCTACAAAACAATTCATGTAAAGGTGATGTTGACTCTTCTTGGGGTGTCTTGGGGTCTTGTCGAATCAAAGGATGCCTACCATTATTTTCGTCATCCTGTGCTTTCGAATCGGAATTGCATGTTCTTTGCTTACTTGCAATGTTGTTTTTCGGAAAAGAATAGTTAACCATACCAAGGCAATATAGGACAGGAGATGCTAAACGCAAGAAAATTCCAGATGCTACAAAACAATTCATGTAAAGGTGATGTTGACTCTTCTGTGTCTTGGGGTCTTGTCGAATCAAAGGATGCCTACCATTATTTTCGTCATCCTGTGCTTTCGCGGAATTGCATGTTCTTTGCTTACTTGCAATGTTGTTTTTCGGAAAAGAATAGTTAACCATACCAAGGCAATATAGGACAAGAGATGCTAAACGCAAGAAAATTCCAGATGCTACAAAACAATTCATGTAAAGGTGATGTTGACTCTTCTGTGTCTTGGGGTCTTGTCGAATCAAAGGATGCCTACCATTATTTTCGTCATCCTGTGCTTTCGCGGAATTGCATGTTCTTTGCTTACTTGCAATGTGAAAAAGCGAATGGAGCAATAATTTCGTGGCTTGTTGAATAAATCCACCGATTTGTTCTTATGGGTAGAAGTAAATATAGGAATGGAAAAAAATTCTCTTTCTCTACAATGATTTATCATTTGTTTTCGACACTCAAATAAATCAAAATCACGGTACAATAATCTGCAGAAATATAACTATGGTAGACCAAGAATAAGTCCACTGATTTGTTATTTTGGGTAGAAATAAATATTGACAATGGAAAAAATTTATCGGAAGATGATGGAACGACATGCTCAGCGAAACAATGAATAAAGGTTACAAACTAACTGAAGTGGTTTGTGTACGATATCATGTGTAGCATAATCCTTAATGGAAAGACTAGCTGAAACATGTCTCCAAATTATTTACTGTAATAATGCAATGTCATTTCATACAAAGCATAAAATTTTAAGTTTATAAAACCGATATTGAGTTTCACTTAGTTTTGGAAACGAAGTTTTTTTAATAAATTTGGGATATCACCCACTCCAAATGCCATTAGATTTAGGAAGGAAAAGAGAGCGTTGCCGTTTATTGATGATATCTATACACAATTCCTCTGTTTTAATGTAATTCTAGTGATTAGAGATTATTTCTTTTCAAGTGTTCACTTAAGAGGGTGTGACCGGTGATGGTAATTCCGGTCACGAAGATTCTAACGTCAAATGCATTTTGTGAGTCACGCATTGGCTCTGGAAAAGAACTGTCACTGTTCTGAGGCAATAGGACAAGAGATCCCTGGACATGACAAAAATCCATAAGGCTACAAAAGAATTTTTGCCCAGGTGATGTCTACTCTTCTCTTTGTTGTGGTATTGTCGAATTAAAGCATGCTACCATTATTTGCCTCATCATGTGCTTTCATGGGATTGCATGTTTCTTTGCTACTTGCTAGTTCTTGAAGGTGAAAAATTGAATGGAACGAGAATTTTGTTGCTTGTTAAATAAATCCACTGATTAATTCTTCGGGTATAAGTAAATGTTGAGAACAAAAAAATTTCTCCTTCGTGTCTGCTATGATTTCTTATATGCTTTCGATACTCGAACAGTCTAAATTCATTATACAATAATCGGCAAAAATATAGGTGTCATAGACTGAAACACCATGAATATTCATATATGCCTAGAGTAGAAAATCGGCTAGCATAAGGACTCATTGAATGGGCAGGTACTGGTTGTGCACTGTCTATAGACTAGAGATTTGAGAGCCCAACCACAGCAATTATAAGCTGCTCCGCTTGGCTAAAGATGAAGAGCCACATCAACGTATTGTTCATATCCTCATCGCCATTCACCACAAAGTTGTCTCCTCAATGTCCAATCGAACTAAAAAGCTCATTGCCTTTTCTCCCCTGTTGCAATCAAACATAGCAGACCCTTTATTTGGTCCCAAAGCAAAATCTATCGTACGAAAGAGAGGGAGAAATAAATTTTAAAAATAGGAGAACATGAGAGATCATTAATAAAGTAAGGGTTAATACCTTAAAAAACCCCAAACTGGTACACCGTGACAAATTTACCCCAAACTATTTTTTTTGACCACCAAAACCCCAAACTGGTATATATGTGACAGATCTACCCTCGTTAGCTTCCGTTTGATTTTTCCGTTAATTTTGCTGACGTGGTTCGACGAAGAAACACCATGTGGAAATTCATAAGTTTAATACCGTTAAAAACCCCAAACTGGTATATTTATGACAAATTTACCCCAAACTGGTATATTTATGACAAATTTACCCCAAACTGATATATTTACGACAAATTTACTCTAAATTAATTTTTTTGATCATAAAAAACCTAAATCGATACACGTGCGGCACATTTACCATCTTTCAATTTTCCCAAATTTGACTAAGTTGTAATGTCCAATTAATTTTATTTTCTAGATTACTCTAACATTGCCTTCATATCATTAATACTTGATTTTTTTATTGGAATCATTATTAGAAAACTATTCAAAGGCTACCAAATGTGCATTTCATTCTTGTGCCGGGAAGATGCCCATTAACTAAAAGATTGATAGATCGCTTGCGCACATATACAAAAGAATCACACTCAAAGCACACCTGAAATTAGCGACAAACATAAGTGATTTTGGTTCCTGCATTTCAACGAGCATGTGATGTACGAGTCACTCATACCATTCACATGCAAGTTCCATGTTAAAATTTTGACACTTACAATTTAAGGTAGAAAAGACTACGTAACGCTAATAAGGACCAGCAAAGTAAAAGTGATATGTAAGCGTACAAACAGATTGCGGACAAGCAGTAAACCATGTGGGGCTGAGACATAGAAACATAAAGCCAAGTTTGTCACAAACCAAAACGAGTGAAGCAATCACAATATGTGCACTTCTTTTGTATACGTGCGCAAGCGATCTGTCCATCTTTTAGTTAATGGGCATCCTCTCGGCACAAGACTGAAGTGCACATTTGGTAGTCTTTGAATATTTTCTAATAATGATTCCAATAAAAAGAAAATAAATTAAGTATTAATGATATGGAGGCAACGTTAGAGTAATCTGAAAAATAAAATTTATTGGACATCACAACTCTATCAAATTTAGGAAAATTGAAAGATGGTAAATGTGCCGCACGTGTACCAATTTAGGTTTTTTATGATCAAAAAAATTAATTAGAGTAAATTTGTCGTAAATATATCAACTTGGGGTAAATTTGTCATAAATATACCAGTTTGGGGTAAATTTGTCATAAATATACCAGTTTGGGGTTTTTAACGGTATTAAACTTATGAATTTCCACATGGTTTGCCACGTCGCAATCACGTCAGCAAAATTAACGGAAAAATCGAACGGAAGCTAACGGAGGGTAGATCTGTCACGTATGTACCAGTTTGGGGTTTTTGGTGGTCAAAAAAATAGTTTGGGGTAAATTTGTCACAAAGTGTATGCGTTTGGGGTTTTTTAAGGTATTAACCCATAAAGTAAATGGGGGTCAACCAGCTTTTGTTGATTAAGGGGCCCGATAAACCCAATAAATCTTAAAAGCAATTAAAAAAGAAGAAGAAGAAGAAGAAGAAGAAGAAGAAGAAGAGAGAAGCTCCCCTAATTTTAAATGTCTCTGCTTCCCATTCTGTAATATCCTTTTCAATATCTTGAACCTGAAGATTTGTCAGATCCAGTATGGCTTTGTCAAGCCGAAATTGCTCGATTGGAAGCATTGAAATGGTTGAGTTGGGATTGACTTGTGACGCCCCTCGAACTGCAGTGGTTAGCGAATGGCTGAGCTTTAGCACGCTGTGTACCGTGTCCCAGGCACGATGCTTCTAGTGATAAACACACTTATCAAATTTGCGACGGATTTACAGCTTGAGCCACCATGCCTCAAAGTATCAAAGATATGCTTAAGACTTAAAAGGGTAAGATAGCCTCTAACTATCGTTTTGGTGAATAGTCAATGTATTAGTATATCCTAAAATAGTATATGTTGTTAAAAAGTTTCTGAGAAAGGATTGATTAGAATTACTTATTATCTTTCATAAATGGAAAAATAGCCCGTTTGATTAAGGTAATATTTTGGTTACATTGTAATAGGAACACATATAAGTCCTATTTTCTGTTCAATTCACATCATGCATATTGTGCATAAAGTATAGTAATTATTTTCAGTGTTCTTAACTAGTGTCACGGAAGATGCGCTAATATGATTCTATCAATGTTACACCCTTTTTTAAGCTCAAAAGTAACGATAATATAAGACACGACAAAAGTGTATTAACTAATTAAATTTACTAGCTAGTAAGCATGATTCTCGTTGGCGTCCAAAAAGCAAATATGTCGGGCTGTTTTCTTATTTCTTGACTCTCTTTTGTGCGCAAAGTTCAACTAAATAAAGAGGCCACACTACAACAAATGTCCTTACTTAGTAACTTATTCAACCTTACACTGCTAATCAAATCTTATTTTAGTAGCCAAACAAAAGATTTCTTCCATATATATATATTTTAAGAAATTGGTTTACTGCCTCAATCGACCAAAATGAATATGAAGTGGAGATGAAAGGAGAGATGCCACGGGCTTGACGTGATTGCACAAATGTCACACAATTCTCTATTACATGTCGTGACTCTTTTAAAAGACTTTGCTTTTGCCTTCAAGAATTATTAAAGTAACTGTCCCTTTTAATTCTAGCTAAGAAAGAGATATCACAAGTGATTGAACCAATTGCACACACTAATCTCTAATCCACATCAAAGGCTATTAGGGTTGCTTTTTATCTTCAATAATTGTCGAAGCATGTCTCCCTTATGATTCTGGCTAAGAACGGTAGCCCCTCATCTGTCCCGTCCATCATTAGGGTGAGAAAATTTCCAATAAAGAAGATGTGACTTCTATATGACGGACAAAGTCATTTGGACCCACTATTGCTTCAAATTGACCCTACGTGGATCCCATCCATATATAGCTGTATTAGCAACTACAGTCATTCTTGCCACTGTGCATTGCAAGAATACTATTTATAAATAGGAGAGGGTATTTTATGTAACTACCGTGCACATAAACTATTGCAAATTATACATTTTAGCTTCATATAAGGATTCTTTTTTAAAGATATACATGATGACTAGGTCGACAATGACGCACTGCAATATATTATAGCCATATGAGACAATTTTCTTATAGCGATTATTTATTTGAAGAAATGATTCAACTGTGTAAGAAATTGGAATTACGTCTAAAGTTTGTGACGTAATTTAGCAAATATTGAATACATATCAAGTGATTAAGCACCGATGATGGAACAGAAAATTTTCAAAGAAGAAGAGAAGAAGAATGGAGGAGGGGAAAAACGAAGAAGAAAATAAAAGGAAAGATAGCAAGTATATTTGTTTGTTAATAGGATGTGGACCCAAGAATCACGTGGAGTAGAGCGGAAGCAAAGTGGAGATAGTGGAGAAGGCAAGATCATACAGGGTTGGAAACCGGCTGTTCCACGACTTCCACTAATGATGGAACCTCAGTTTTAGTTCACCTCTTTAATTTCTTGACTTTCCATCCATTTGTTCCGTTGACTGACTTGGGGGCTTCTCTATAAGACCAGGCGACTCCAAGTCCCCAATCAAATAAGGATCGTTCCATCTTCTTTCAATCTTTTTATATTGCGCCTCCTCCACACACTCCCAGCAATTCTTTACTAAGATATACAGAGCCATGGTTAATGCTCTACGCTTCATGAATATTTGTCGAGTGTTGCTACTCACTCTTATTCTAGTTCTAGTGATGACTTGCAGGGTTGAGAGTAAGCAGCAGTGCTTCACTTCATCATGTGGTAACATTCACAATATAAGCTACCCGTTTCGACTAAAGACAGATCCGAAAGGATGCGGTAGCTCGGGTTTCGAGCTGATTTGTGAAGATAATCGGACTGTTTTCTATGTTGATGATGGCCGATACTATGTGCAGTCCATCAATTATTCCACTAGACAAATCAGATTGGTCAACGATGGACTACAAAAGGATAATTGCTCATCTCTTCCTCGTGATTCATGGTGGCATAGCTCAATCTACAACCAAAGTACAATGGTCATTGTGAATTGCTCAAAGACAGTTAGTTCTCCATTCTACATCGCTACTGGTCCATGCATCGAGGGGTTATACTCTTCCAACACATCATCAAATTGGAAATTGTATGCTTTGGTCAATCCAAAAGTTTCGGATGTTGGGGATTTTTGCAACATTTACAATTGGACATTGACAGATTATTTTGGAGTTGGAGAACACATTAATAGTATCTCCTACAACTACAAGCTAATTCATAGCATCATGGCCGATGGATTTGTTATTCGCTTCGGTATTCCACCGAAGAAAACTTTCTTTTGCTACTCTGATTGGTATGGCTACTTTCATCTCTATCGCCACTTTTATTCCAACCGCTTAATGCAAAGCGACACCGGAGGTCAGCTTTGCGGATCCATGTACTATTACGGCAGTAAGTATTGATCGGCGATGAAATTTCATCGATATTTTGCATGATTCTATACCCTCTTTCACTTGCTACTTTCTCTTCAAAACTAGAAAATGAAAGGAATATCTAATATCCAAGAAAATTATGACAAAATATACATGATGGTGTACATCATTGCATATATGTGTGTAGATTATAATTTCTTTCACAAAAGGGCTAAATCTCCCACTATGAAAAAAACGAAAAAAGGATTCTTGTGCCACCTACCACATGGCTAGATTTTTGTTGGCAAAGAATTTACATTTTTTTAATTTTCTTATTAATTCTTTAATTAGTCACTCAACTATTAATCCAAGAGACAATCGTTAACAATCCTTAAAAAAATTGTAGCCATGTATTGATAGGAAGAACAAAATTATTCATTAAAAATGAAAAGCACATTTTTTCTAGATTTGTTGATGGCTAATCACGCAAAAGGAGTTTCTTGAATCCTCTCATCTACATGAAAAATGAAGCTCATTATTTCCTTTTATTTGCAAATGCACGTATCCCACTTCTCATATTCTTTTGGACAAGATTCAACTTGTACAAAGTAGCTTGCTGCCACTCTGTTTCCTCGTGTCTTTTGCTTTCCGAACTTCTTTTTCTTCAAATTTTTTTTTTTTCACATCAATCATTACTTCCACAGGTGTCCTCGATGATATTGCATTTTGGACTACTTGGGATTTTACAATGCCATTAGGTAAGCCACAATTACTTATTCTTACAATAATTATTAAAAAAAAATTATTCTAACCAATCAAAATTTTCTTCAGTACTTTTCTGTGTAATGAAGTTCATAATTGGGACGCCATTTGTCGCGATATTTTTGATCTACAAGTGCAAAAGAAGGCACTTAGCAATGGACAAGAACATCAAAGAATTTTTGCGAGCTCATAACAACTTTTTGCCCATAAGGTATTCTTACTCGAATATTAAGAAGATCACCAGAAATTTTAAGCACAAACTAGGTGAAGGAGGGTATGGTTCTGTATACAAAGGAATGCTCAGAAGTGGCAATGAAGTGGCCATCAAGATTTTGAAGCAGTCCAAGGCCCATGGTCAAGATTTTATCAATGAAGTGGCTACTATTGGAAGAATTCACCATGTTAATGTAGTGCAACTTATCGGTTTTTGCTTTGAAGGTACAAAACAAGCTCTCGTGTATGATTTCATGTCAAATGGATCTTTGGATAAGCACATTTTCACTAAGGAATGTGATAAGTTCCTTGATTACAAGAAAATATATGAGATAGCGTTTGGGGTGGCAAAGGGGATTGAATATTTACATCGGGGGTGTAACATGCAAATACTACACTTTGATATCAAACCTCACAATATTCTTTTAGACAAGAATTTCTCTCACAAAGTTTCTGATTTTGGACTTGCGAAACTTTATCCAATTGATCATAGCATAGTCTCGGTGACGGCTGCAAGAGGAACCTTGGGATATATGGCACCTGAGTTGTTCTACAAAAATATCGGTGGCGTATCTTATAAAGCAGATGTCTATAGCTTCGGGATGTTGCTCATGGAAATGGCGGGTAGAAGGAAAAATATAAATGCAAATGCGGAGCACTCAAGCCAAATTTATTTTCCACTGTGGGTGTATGACCAAGTCAATGAAAAAGAAAGTGTTGAAATGGAAGAAGTTGTAGAAGAGGAAAGGGAGGTGATAAAAAAGATGATAATAGTTGCACTTTGGTGGATACAATTATACCCTGAGCATCGACCTCCGATGAACAAGGTATTAGAAATGCTCGAAGGAGATATTGGTAATATTCAAATGCCTCCAAAACCGCTTTTTTACCCACCAGATGAGCCGATTAACGATGACAAAGCCGAGATGGAATTAGAAACATTTTCAACTTCATCAAGCGCTTCCATAATTTCTGCTAGTTTTCCATTTGGAGGTAGCAATGATGTTTAGAACCATGCACAATTTAATTGGAAAAGCTTTGTTCCCCACAATATGGTATTATGTTGGGAGGGAGGTGAGCTAGTTTAGTTGTACTTCTTTTTTTTGGTCGGAGTGTTATTTTACTTCATATATAGTTTTGCCATGTGAAGTCCATACAATCTCCTAAATGGGATGTATGTTTGGGTTGATAACCGTGCTTGGGAAGCATATTCTATATGTTCATCCAATGTGAATTTAGCTAATCCAGTTAATTATCTATAAACTAAATCACTTGTTTTATGTAGAATATTCACCACAGAGCGCTGTGAAACATGCCATCTTACATAGACTTGCCAGTGGTCCAATGTCATCGTTGACTTGGTATTAATCATTTAGAGGTCGCTCAGCATTTGGCTCGCCAAAATTCAAACTCTTTATTCGCCAGTTGCAACAAAAGTTTATTTTCTTTGCAATTCATTTGCTTTGATTGAAAATAGATCAAATTCCTGAGAAAATACCGATGGGGAGATCATATGGTCTTGAAAGTGACATTAGCGCTAATTTAAACAATTGAAACTTTCATTTGATCAACATAATGTATTTGAGTCTTAAAACTTCCATTTTGCTCATCTAAGTCTTAAAACTTGCAACTTTATTGTGCGTGAGTCCTTCCGTTAAGCTAAGAACATCTCCCAAGCCATTTCTATACTTGAGCAGTCATTTGCTAGCTTGTGACCATGGTGAAACCGCGATGGAACTAAAAACTCTATCAACTTCATTGAGCATTCCGCTAATATCTTTCACACCCCAATGTGAAGATTCAATTAGGGAATCATTCTTCAGATTTAACACACATGACCCAATCGTAAGGATTTTGACTCCATTATTAGGGGTACGACATCTGAGTTGACTCATCTCTATGATAGTACCTCATGGAAGACAACTTTCTTTTGCTACTTTGATTCATATACTTTAGATGCTATGCCTCCAATGATTTCAGTAGGATCTTTGGAGGTCAGGTTTACGGATCCCAGTACCATGGGGCCGCTAAGCATCGGTTGGCAATGATATGTAACAGCAATTTTGCACGATTCTGCACACACTTTCACTAACTACTTTCTCTTCAAAACTAAAAACTGACAGAAACATTTTAAATCCATGAAATAATGACAAGTTGTACGCGTTAATACACGTCAATATATGTGTGTTTGAAACGTTCTAGAGCTTTGCATTACCTATGAAAACCAAATTGTAGGAGTTGCAAGATTTCCAGGAAAAAAAAGGGACAGTTGAAGTCACCCCCAAACGGATTCATCATCACGTGTGTCTAGATTGCATCTCCTTTCCATGGAAGGGCTAGAACTCCCAATGTAAAAAGAAAAGAAATTAAAGCGAGTGTTGTGTGAGTAACTACATGACTACTTTTCTGTTTGCATAGAGTTTAAATTTTCTAATTTTCTTTAGATCTTCTAATTTTCGTGAATTAGTCACTTGACTAATAATTCAAGAGACACTCTTTTGACAACTTCCTTGAAATATAGTATTCCATTTCATGTATCTATACTAGGCGTTGAGACCTGAATTTTAACAGACCAATCGAATATGCACTTTTTCTTTAAAATAAAAATAGAATAGAGAATTTTTTTTAAAAAAAAAAAAAGATCAATGGAAGATCCATCAATGAAGTCCGGCCACATTCATTCCATTTGGGCTTAAGGCAATCCAGCCCATCACCTCTAATTGGTGAAATCCAATTCCTTTAAGCCCATCAAGCACAGTAGCCCAGACACGACGACAATCCAGTGCCACCGCCATCTCCAACTCAAGCTCTCTCTCCATCTCTGGATTTCAGTTACACGACTGAAAGTTTCCTTTTTGACGGATTCACCTTCTTCTCAGCAAGCTCAACCTCCATAGATGAAGCTCTCGAGCTCAATACTAGGAATTGATGATCCGCGGCTCACAGCCATCGCACACAACCAAAACCAATAGGATCTTTCATCAACGAAGTCGAAACCACTCGTCCTGACATGTTTGATTGCGGAATCGTCATCGTGCGCGGCTTCAGAGGCTTCATCGCCCTACTGATCGAATCAGGATACGTCTATGTGCCACGTGTAATAGGAATCTACATGCCTTCTTCAGCGGAATACTTTTTTTTAATTCTCTCTGTTATGAGGTATGTCCAAATGGATAATGCACGGATCTGTTTGATGATATGCCTCAGAGGAATAGCTTCGCTCGGAACACACACAGACTGAAGGACCTGAGTATGAGTATGAGGCATAACTCCTTTGGTGGAGCCCATTTCTGCTGAGATACGAAACTGCAGTGCTTTGCAAATGCTTTATCTCGAAGGGAATGGACTTACCGGGAAGGTTTATTAATTCTAAGGTGAATTCAGAGGTTCGAGAGTTTTTTCGTCTCTTGGAGGCGATCTGCTCTCAAGTTCAGTTCCTGTACGTATCAGTAATCTCTCATGGGGACTTGAAGCTTTGAAAAAGGAAGCAATAGCTTCATTGGTAGTTTGCCAGAGCAAATAACGGAAATGAGCATCTTGATTATACTGGACTTCAGTGGAAATAGATTCTTAGAGCCGATTCCAGTTGGTTTGAGTGATCTTTTTATTGAGCTAACTGCCCTTCTTTTGAGCAAGCAGAATTTGTCTGGCGAGTTGCCATTTTGCTCAGAGGTTTGCTGAGTTTGTAAGTCGTTGCTTTACAGGAGAGCAAGCACGTTATGCAGTGATGTCCCTGAAGGGTTTAAGTAGTTTGGTTCTCTAATTGTGCAGTTCAAGAGAAGATGGATTCAGTTTGTCTATTCCACATTAGACAAGAGCTACGGTGGCATTCATGCTTCTGCTGGTGTTTGCTTACCCCCTGGAAGGATGTAATCATCCCCTTCTCACCGCCTTCATTTAATCTTCATCATGCACGATCGCTGCTTTTGCTGAACCATCGTTACTTCTGAGGTGTAACATGCCAGTTGCCTTACGGACACTGCCAGTGGATTGTCGTGCCAAATTACTGAGACTTTGCTGGAGGCTCACGACATAAGGAACAAAATTATTTATTCATAATAAAAATCATTGTTTCTCTTTATATGTTGATTACTAACAAAGCAAATGGTGTTTCTTATATCGTCTATCATCTATGTAAACGAAGCTTATTATTTTCATTTATTTGTAAATGCATGCATGCCACTACTCATATTCTTCTGGACAAAACTTGTACAAAGTAGCTTCCTACTTTTCTGTTTCTTCGTGAGTTTTGTTTTCCATACTTCTTTTTCCTTCAATTCTTTTTCACATTCTTCATCCCTTCCACGGCTGTCCTAGAAGATGTTGCCTTTTGAACGACTTCAGATTTTATATTTCTAGTAGGTATACAGAAATGATTTGTTGTGAAAATAATTAAAGAAAGAAGAAGAAGATATTCTAACCTATCAAAGTTTTCCTCAATGTTTTCTGCATAGGTTCATAATTGGGACACCATTTGTCACGATATTTATAATCTACAAGTATAGAAGAAGGCACTTAGCAATGGACAAGAACATCGAAGAATTTTTGCAAGCTCATAACAACTCTGTACCCATAAGGTACTCTTACTCAATTTATGAAGATCACCGCAAATTTTAAACACAAACTAGGTGAAGGGAGTTATGGTTCTGTGTACAAAGGAATACTTGGAAGTAGCAACATGATGACCATCAAGATTTTAAAGTATAAAATTTTCTTGTGAAGTGGCTATTATAATAAGAATTCACCATGATAATGTAGTGCAACTCTTTGGATTTTGCTTTGAAGGCTCGAAACAAGTTCTCATGCATGATCTCATGCCAAATGGATCCTTGGATAAGCACATCTTCATTGAAGAAGGTGATAAGTTTCTTCATTACATGAAAATATATGAGATCGCTCTTGGGGTGGTGAGAGGAATTGAATACTTTCATTGGGGATATAATAGATGACAATAGTTGCGCTTTAGTGTATAAAATTAACCTTGACCTTTGGCCTTCGATCAGCAAATTCTCATAAATGCTTGAAGGAGATATTAATAAACTTCAAATGCCTCCCAAACCGCTTATTTACCCACCAGATGAGCTGGTGAACAATGACAAAGCTGAGATGGACCTAGAAACATTTTCAACTTCATTAATGATCCTACAATTTCCACTAGTTTTCTATTTGGAGATAGCAATGATGTTTAGAGAACCATCCATATTTGATTGGAAAAGCTTGTATACCTGTTATATTCCTCGCAACCTAGGATTATGTTAGGAGGGACTTATTTTCGAGATTGTGTTCTTCTAGCTCTTAGGTTAATGTTGTGTCCTTGGAATTCATATGGTTTAACTCTCTTGCATCCTCCTTCAACAGAATAAACAAATTGGCAAGAAAGCAAAGACAAAAACGGTGAGGGAAGGTGATAGACATCGAGAATTTTCCTTCCTCATAATGTGATTAAGGGCTATTCAATTTAAAAGCTAACTATAACATGCGATCTTGCTACTTAACAGGCCACTGTCGATGTATAATTTGTCGATATCAAGAACTGCTGGTTTCAACTTATAAATTCATTTTTAGAGAAAATATACATGTATCTGTTTTACAAAGTAAACGCTACTCATCTACGCAAGAAATAACTCTTATCAAAATGGGAAAAGGAAGGTCCTAGATGGAACAATTCTATGAAGTTTATTTTTAAAAGAAGCTGGTTGTAGCTTGATTCAAGTGAAGATTAATGTCCACAAGTTCTATGTGGGTGGTCTATCACGAACTGGACCGATTGGCTAGTCAAATAAGGAAAACAGGTAATGTTTTGAATTTGTTCTCAATGATGTGGAGGAGGGACAAAAGGAACAATATTTGCTCCAGCACAGCGGAAAAATTTGCTGTCGTTTTTGGCCTTACAAGTACTCCAGTCCGAAATCTGTTGGGGTGTTTAAAAATCTCCACATTTTGCGGAGATTGTCATTCTGCGATCAATATCTCCATGGCAAACAGAAGATATATGGTCGTAAGGGATGCAAACCGGCTCCACCATTTTACGGACTAAACATGCTCATACAATGACTACCGGCCACAATGCTTCTTAAATTGTCTCATTCATTGTGTAAATTGAATCTCCGTTTTTTATTCTCCTTTCTTTCTATGTTACTTGAACTGGGATTCTATTATTTCCCTAGCAAGCCCAACAATGTAAATATTATGTCCTGAAATTTATATAGATTTGGCACTCCTTCTGTCGAGAGACCAAGCAGAAGACCTCAAATGAAGCCTGCAATCTTTCAGCAATATGATTCATGGAATCGAAAACAGTCACGCTTTGCCTTTGGATTTTTTTGGAGTGTGCTGTTTTCGGACACTGCATATTTATGTTCTGTTCTATCCTGGGCGTTCCCAACATGCAGTCCTGATGCCCCATAATTCATTCATTGGCCGAATATTCTGTATGATTTTTGTTTTGGAAATTTTGCTCGTAATGGCTCTGACTTTTTTTTTTTTTTTTTGGGGCCAATGACTCTGACTTTTAGTTAGTCTACATTTTCGGATGTGGCAATTTCTTGTGCTTTATCTTCAACTATGCGAGTTCATGCCATAAGTTGCTACAACATTACCCAAACTGCTTTAGAGTGGATAAATTAGGAAATTGGCGATGAGAAGAAAACAAGAGCAGCTTTCGAGGTCAAGCACTGGTTTAAAACCGAGAGGCATGATCCTGGAGGGGTTCATGCAATGATCAAGCAATCGCAAGTATTGCATCTACTTTTTGGTGAGGAAAATGTTTTCTGTCAAATGGGGCATCGTTCCTGCTGTACATCTTAGCTCCATATTGTTCCTCTGCAAGGCTTCTACTATTACAGCATTTGGACTTGTCAGAGCAGGGGAAAGCAACAGGTACTCGTTACTAGTTTCCCCTCAGCAAATGGCTGCATGTAATCTAAAGCTTTTCGACTACAATGCACACCTTGACTGTCATGTTGTTGCCGGCAATGTGTTTTATCAGTGGTAGCAATATGATCTTTTAAACATACAATTCCTATCAAAAGAATACTCATGTCCTCTGAAGCAAGAGTTGACGAGGTGAATTACATTATGCTACACATCATGCCATAAGCCTAAAAAGCCACTTGCACTCTCGAATGATGCATGTATTTAAAGGAGGGCAGATGACAGGATGCAGAAATTTAAGTGATGTCCACCAGCATGTAATTTGAGTTAAGAATCCTATAAAGTAGGTGAGTAGCTTTAAGATGAATTGAGTTTCTTACTCATTCTCGAGGTTTTTCATGCTCACTGGAGAATCATCCTGATGAGAAAGACTACTCGTTGTGACAGGAGGCTGTAGAGCTGTCTCTTTCAGTTCCATTGACATTCGTTGCTCCACTGCATCATGAAAGGAGGGCTAGAACCATTGAAATCTCACATAACGAAGTGTTCAAAGTACGACAACCAGACCCGCCCAATGGATGGCAGAATTCATAGGCTGAACTTCAAGGTCTACATGAACCGACTTCCAGAAGCAAATAATAATGAACAGATGGTCTCACTTAGGAGGGGACTCGACAAGAGGCTCAAGTTATTGGAGGAGATTCATCGAAAAAGGTCTCTGAGTCAAAGGTGGGTAAAGGACAATTTGGGCCTACATTGCATATCGCTTCCTCTTGCGAAGGAGCTGACTATTGACGCAGCGATGTACTTACAGATTGCTCCTCGTCATCGTGAACTTCCTCCATCACAATGTAGTAAATACAGGTACGGATTCTGTGCAAGATCTCTTTGTTTTTCTCCATATTGAGAAAGCTAAAGTGCTAGATACAAGTGTCTCTGCTTATTCTTTAATTCTGCAACATTTTCGCATCTGCTCCGTGGACAAAAATCGGCTCTTGCTGGAATTTCCTGGTCATATAATGTCTAGAGCTTTGGGATTCTCTTCTCGGTTTTTATGTTGTCGCGACCTAATTTTTCGGGTGCACTACCTAAAACTAGGTTAATGGACTACTAAGTTTTTACACTTAGCTTGGGCTCTCCCAAGCCCATACCAAATCGCGACTTAAATCTAAATTTTTAAACATACAAAAGGTTATTATCTAAGAGTCGACACTAATCGGTTTAGGATAGGTCGATTAGACACCTAAGTAAAATAAATGGAGATTTATTTTACTCCTACGAACCAGAGACTGAGGGTATGGGGACTTGGTTACACTAGATTTTTCTAATGCCCTTTCGGTACCATTTCTTTTTAATTTTTCAAAATGTTTTTGCAAGCAGCTAATTTATTTTAACCTAAATTACTATCATGCAAATGTGGTGACCACACGCGTGCTCATTCATTATTAGAAATTCAACAAATGAAATAAATTGTATCACATGAGGCTAACAATTTTTTGGGTTTTCTTAGATTTTTCATAAAATGCATTTCTAATTATATGACCAAATTTTACTAACAAGCAAATTCTAATTAAATGATCCTATTATGCAAACTATTTAATATGCACCTAGTATTTTTGTATTTTTTATTGAAATTCAAAACTAATAAAAACCCTAATTAAACTATCTAAAATAATTTTCTAATCCATTTTTGGGATTAATTTGACTTAAACCCTATTCTGTCTTAGAAAACTATTTTTATTTTAAAAGGAGGATGAGAATATGAAAATGTACCAATTATATCTAAGACTCTAGAAAGGCTATTTAAGTCTAATCCTAACTTATTTTTTTTTTAAATATCTAAAAATGCAGTCCTAAAAATATTATCTAAAAATGCAATCCTAAAAATTTGATTAATTAAACCTACGTGTCTATTATATTAAACCCTAATGTCCTATATGCTCATGCAATTTTTGTTTTAATATTTTGATTTTTTGATTTTTTTAGTTTCTTTTTAGTTTTTTTTAAGCTGAATAATTGTTAAATAAGGGTTAAATCTAAACAATTAATATAATCACGAAATAAAGGATCAAAATAATTGAAAAAATAACCTATCGTCTCACAGGTTAAATTAACAATATTCTAACCCTAATCATCATAACAACTCAAAATAACTAAAAAATCTGGTCCGAAGTCTTACGGACCAAATTAATTAATTATTATGATTTAACAATTGAGATTCTACAAAAAAGCCCAAAAATTAAAAATAATTAGAAAGATGATCCGATGTCTCTCGAATCAAATTAATAATTATATTAATTTCGGACAAAATCCCTATGGATAATGCATACTAAATTCACAAATATTAACATCCACCTTTACAAATTAAATACCTAAACTAAAAATGCTATCAAATGAAATAAGGAAAAATAAGATAACAAATAAAATAAACTAAATTATAAAGAAAGTAAAAAGTAAAAGTAAAAAGTAAGAAGTAAAAATAATTAAACAAAAAACTACCTAGGTAAGTAAAGGAGACCGAGGGTGACGCCGGAGGGGAGCGGGCGGTCGGGCTGGCGGCGCCGGGACTCGGCGAGGGCCGAACAAAGACGGGACAGCTGGTCATCGGCGGCGAGGTGGTGCACGGGCTATGGGTCGCGGTGGGCTTCGGCCGAGCGGCGTTGGAGCAGCGCGGGTTTCAGGCGTCGGGTTGAGATGCGGACGGAGCGGCGAGACCGATGGCGGAGGTGAGCGAACCAGCGAGGTAGCGGTGCGGAGGCGTGGTGGAGCTCGGAGATCGACGGGCAGCATCGCAGGCGGAGCGGGGGTGTTGCAGCGACGTGGCGTCGGTGAGGGCGGGAGCGCGGTCGTCGAGGCGCCCGGCGTCCGGCTGCTGGTGCGGTGAGATCGGGAGCGGCGGGCTCGGAGCTCCGGCGTCGGCCGGGCGGGGAGTGCGGTCGTCGGGTCGAAAGGCAGCTGGTGTCATGGTGGCGCGGCGACGGTGCTCATGGTGGTGCAGCGGCGAGTGGGCTTCGGGTCGCGGGCTGCGGTGGCTGGCGGATGTGTGGTGGAAGGAGGCCGGTAGGGACTTGGCGAGGAAGAAGAACAAAGTGGCTCTATTTTGCTTTTTTTCTCTTTTTTTTTCTCCCTCTCGCTCCGCCCCGCTTCTCATGTCACTTCTCTCTCTCTCAGCACTTTTTACTGACTTTTCCCTCTCTTTTCTTGGTCAGAGGAAGAAAAGAGAAATGTTTTCTCTGACTATGACGGACGAAAGCCTTGCACAAATTTCCTTCTCAAAATTTTCTCTCCATTTTTGAGAATCGCCCCCCTGAAGATTTTTCTGAATTCGCTCTCCGAATTCCTTCCTCCTCGGATCACGAAAATTGTGGCTCCTTTTATAGTGATTCCAGACGGTCACTTTGTATGGTATTTTCCGAGTTTCCATCTTCCGTCGCATTAAATCAAACTTGCAAATTGGAGTGTAATTTTGCAATCAGCTCGATTTTGCTTGATTCCTTCCATTGTATCGAAATCATTACCCTTAATTCGCTTGATTTTTCAATTGTTTCTACATTTATCAAAATATGAATACTCATCAGAATTTCAAACTTTCATGCATAATCAATCAAATCAATTTTTCCCTTTTTTTATTTTTTCTTTTCAAAATGCAATCTTATTTTTCCAAAATTAGGTGTCAACAGCTACCCCTCTTTGAAGGTAAGCTCGTAAAGGTTGCCTTCAAAGACAAGTTGAGACCTAAATGTTAATCATGCACATGTACTGAGTGACTTTTTTTTTTTTTTGGGAAGATGAGTCCCATTTTGAAATGAAATTTATATGATGCATGGAAATGCTAATGCAAATGATAAATGAACTTACTTGGAATTACTTACCTTCGGGGATGGTAGAGTAACTCAAGATAGATTAGTGTTACACGTCCAGGACCCATGCCATTCTACGATCGCCCAGAATAGTAACATAACTTCACAAAATGATTGCTTTCCCAGAACCCGTACCATTCTACGGTCGCCTAGTATGGCATTGTTTAGTTGTGTCTAGGACCCGTACTATTCTACGGTCGCCTAAACGAGATTGTTTAGGACTAGTACCATTCTACGGTCACCTTGACGAAAAAATGATTTTTCAAGACCCGTACCATTCTACGGTCGCCTTGATGAAAAAATGATTTTTCAGGACCCGTACCATTCTACGGTCACCTGAATTGAGGTTGTCTAAGACCCGTACCATTCTACGGTCGCCTAAACAAGGATTTGTTTTCCAGGACCCGTACCATTCTACGGTCGCCTAAATGGGGATCTGTTTTCCAGGACCCGTACCATTCTACGGTCGCCTGAACTGAGGTTGTCTAAGACCCGTACCATTCTACGATCGCCTAAACGGGGATCTGTTTTCCAGGACCTGTACCATTCTACGATCGCCTGAACTGAGGTTGTCTAGGACCCGTACCATTCTACAGTCGCCTTGACAAAAAAATGATTTTTCAGGACCCGTACCATTCTACGGTCGCCTAAACTGAGGTTGTCTAGGACCCGTACCATTCTACGGTCGCCTAAACGGGGATCTATTTTCCAGGACCTGTACCATTCTACGGTCGCCTGAATTGAGATTGTCTAGGACCTGTACCATTCTACGATCGCTTAAACGGGGATTCATTTCCTAGGACCCTTACCATTCTACGGTCGCCTGATGAATCTAGGAAAAATCTTTGGGGGACGACTCCATCGAGCGCCGGTGTTTGAAAAGGAATACCTATACAATGACAAGTATTTAAGATATGGATAGAGATATACTTACCTGGTGACATCTCTATTCCTTGGGGATGCGTTTCCTGCAAAACACAGCTGTAGGAAAAGCAATATGCATTCACAGACATGCATTAATTCAAATGAGATTCATGCGTGATGATTTCTATCAATCTTGCATCGCCTAAAAGCATATTTCAATATGAACACATGACTGTCATGTATGTGTCAAATGAGAAATCTTTTGGTCTGAAAGGACTTTTCTCTCATCATTATCAAAAGGGTTGTTTCATCCTGACCTTTGATGTAGGATTTTGACAATCACTCTATCTCATCGTCATCATGCTAAACAAGGTTTTGTGCAATCTCGCAAATGGTACAATCTTACCAATAACAGGGACCGTAATATGGGTCTGGTCAATGGCTTAACAAAAGGGACTCTTTGAGTCGAGGCTTTTGAAAGAATGAGTGATATTTTGTAATCATTTCTGGGTTTACAAGTCAAGAATCCTGTAAAATGATAAAGGAATAATCTTGCTTGCACTTTTTCGAGCGATACTTAATACATGTGAACCCCTAGGTTAATTCAAGTGCCATAATCTGAAGAGACTTTGTACGGGACGTAACATAGGCTTGGCTCATGGATTGAGAAATGAAAGGATTATTAGGCTCAAAGAAATGTTTAGGGGGATTAAAGTTGGTGATCATCTTGACATTTCCACCACTTTCCTTCTCTACTGTCGAAGTTTTTTTTTTTTTTTGGTACCACCTTATAGGGAATACGACACAAGTGTTTGATTTTTCTTTTTGGGCATTAGCCTTGCTCTTACCAGGCACACTGCTTTTTCATGCCCCATTATTTTTGCACTTATTTTTTGAACTTGCACAACCATCATTTTTCAGCATTCTAAACCATGTTACTCGAATGGTTCTTTCATCTTTCCCCAGTGTGAGGGATGATCACCAACTGGGTTTGACATGAAATGAATTTATAGGCTCAAGTGGGCTATGCAATAGTCAAAAGTGTGTAGGATAAAGAAAGAATTGCTCTTCGTCATCCTAAGGCACTTGAATTACCGCGTAAGTTACACTGCAAAAGCGATGCTCGAAGATTGATACAAGTGTGAGCAAAAAAATTCCTACCATTCATTTTAAATTTGCCCCAGCATGGGACGATCCTTACCAGGGGTAATTTAAAAGAATCTTCATAAGTGTATGGGGGTCAAAGGGGTTGAGCAATGGATCACCTGTAGTGTTTGGAATAGAGAAAGGAATGCCTCGCATCACCTTGATTGACGTACCCTTCGCGAGATAGCCCTCTTCCTTGTGGGCATGGAATTTTTCACACAACTCACTGGGGGTTAGTGTATGAAACAGTGTATGGAACAAGGCTTGCCTTTCGTCATTCCAAAGTAACTCATTTGACACATTCAATTCATCTCACATAATTCATCAAGGAAAATATGCAAAATTTGCAACAAATTTGAACAATTCAACTTATTGAAACAATTTACTCATCATAGAAATGCTTGCAATTCAAAACATGACATGACAAATTCTATCACGAATAATACTTTTTGGCAACATCAGAATTAACTGGAGTGGATAACTCATGACCATGCATTTCTGCCAAGATCAAGGCACATTTAGGAAGTATCTTCTTTACCACATACGGGCTACTGTAATTTGGAGCGAACTTGCCCCCAGGCTCCGGAATTGGATTGGACAATTTCCACACCTTTACATGTTATAAGACTGTCTCTAAAACAAAAAGTAGATGGGTCAAAAAGACAAATAGAGTAAATCAAGTTTTATTTTTTTTTATTTTTTGAATTTTTTTAAAAGCATTTGGAAAAGCATTTTTTGAAACATTTTGACACGAGAAAGCATGATGAAGCCCAGGCCTTAGAATTCTCCTTAGATTTTCTTTTCTTTTATCGGTTGGATATCATCACCGGGCTGGTTTGGTATACCTCATCATGCCTTCAAAATAAAACTTGTAATTTCATTGAAATTCATCAATTAATTACATTTATTGGATGAAAAAAACGCAACACTTAATCACTAAAAACATCTCTCAGAAAATAATAGAAATTCCCACGCAGGGGAATATGCAAAAGCAGTAAAAAAGTTACTTTTGTGGGCCAAAGCCCATCTCTTTAGGGGGTCCTCCATCAATAGCTCTTATGATGAGGTCGTCGAACAAGTTTGTAACCCCTTCCAACACATCATCAGGGTTCTCCGTCTTCGGGGGTGTCGGTCCGTCCATGCCACCCCATCCATCGTTCGACTGCCCCAGGGTGTCCATCACATGCACCTTCAAGCTTTTGATTCGACCGGCGTCATGTTCCAAGATAGTATTCACCGCACCCTCATGCTCTGGTAGCGGATTTTTCTGGACGTTCGGCCGAGCAGTTTGAAACGAAAAGGCCTTCGTGTCCAAGAGATTTTGGATCTTGTGCTTGAGAGTGAAACATTCATCAGTTGAATGCCCTAGTTCACTACTATGGTAGTCACACTTTTTCATCGGGTCGTAACCTCGATTGCTTTCGCGGTTAGGACGCTTCGGTTCACTAGAAAGCAAACCTTTCTTTCAGAGAATCGCCAACACCTGAGATGGAGATCCAGGGAGAGGAGAGAACTGCCTTCTATTATTTGCTTGGGCAAATGATTGACGACCAGCAGTTTGTTGTTGCCTTTGATTCATTTGGATAGCTGGGTTGCAATTAGTACCTTCTGGGCTAAATCACATTCACATCCTCAACAACTTCCTTCTCTTTCTTGGCAGAGAATCTTTTAGTAGATGATTCAGAAAACCATCATTCCCTTATCCCCATCTTGATTTGTTCTCCTACAGGAATAAACTAATTGAAGCTCTCAACATACGTACTGGCCATTCGGTTACGGAACTCAGATGGAAGGGTCTTCACGAATAACTTCATCAACTCCTTGTTGGCAGGCTCAGGAGTAATTTGAGCCACCGGGTTTCTCCATCTTACAGCATATTCTTTAAATGACTCGCTTCTTTTCTTTTCCATCCGCTCCAAGTCTTCTCGGGAAGGTGCGATGTCCATGTTGAACTTATACTGTTTGAGGAACGCATCTGCCACTTCGTTCTAGGTTTCGAGGAGGTTTATGTTCTTCATCACGTACCAGTTTAGTGCGAGCCCAGTCAAACTTGCATGAAACGATTGGATCATAAGGGGCTCATTTTTTACGTGCTGGGCCATGCGCACATGATACATCTGCAAATGAGATTTCGAACAAGATGTCCCGTCGTACTTCTCAAATTCTGGCATTTTAAACTTGCTCAGCATTTTAACCTTCTCATAAACCGAGAGGTCGAATGGGAGTGAGCTTTATGAATCTTGCAGTTGTCTCACTTTCTCCTCCAGTTTTGCAACGCGCTCATCCTGATTTGTCTTGGGAACACTGTCTAGCTTGGCCTTTCCAACAAGAACCATGTCGTCTTCCAACCCAGGCATTTCGTCATCATTCATTTGGGCTCTGTTCCTCGGGACTACTATCTCAAGGAGAGCAGGTGGAGGATTTGGATTCACCTGGAGGGATTGAAGTTGAGCTGTTATAAGCTGCATGGAAGCGACTAACTATTTGAGCTGATCTTCCACGGAGGACAAGCGATAGCGCATCTCGCTTTGGTTGGCCATTTTAGCCTTTGATCGTGTAATAATGGGAGAGCGCGGAGGATCCTTTATTACCTAGGCGGGAAAATGAGGTAATGTAAAAACCAGTGACAAGATAGAAAATGGCCCATGACAATGGTCTAATCACCTGATTTTATTCAAAATTCACTAGAAACATTAAACCAAACAATGAACTAAGAATTGAAATTCAAGTTCCCTAAACATTGAACTAGAAACATTGAATCGAAATCAAGCTCCCTAAACATTAGACTAAGAATCAAAATTCAAAAGATCTCATTTTATATGCTTTTAGGATTCCAACGCCTTGCGAAGCTTCTTATTTTCAGCTTCAATCATTTCCACTTTCCGCTTAAGATGCTCAATTTGTGCTCGCTAAGTGGGCTTCTCAATCACATCAGACACCACTGGACGTAAGGTCGCAGGAATCTGGTGTTGTTGAATGTAGAATGCCGACACATGGTGGAGTTCCTCTTCCCCTTTCAGTCTTTTGGGCACCAAAACCTTCTTTGGGTGGCATTCATTCCATGCGGCAATGATCACCTGGATCTCGTTGAAGTAGTTATAATCTGTTCGAATAAAACAAACTTGGAACATCTCTATCTTGAGTGGTGGAGGAACTTCCTGAAGAGCTTGGTACTGATGGGCCACCCTATATGGGTAATAAGAAGTCGCACCAGAAAGACCCAGCAACGGGATTGGCTCATCATGCTTGTGTGAGAAACGAGCCTCTTCAACTCGGAACCATTTAGTATGCCATATGAATGCCTTAGGATTAGGATTTTTCAAAAAATTAATCCAACGAGCGTACTGTTTATTTGGAGAAAAACGCTCTAAGACCGCAAATTTTTGTATGGGGTGCCTAAAATCATCAATCTTAAATTGTTTCATGAGATGTCCAAATCCTCTTATGTGGGAGAAAAACCATATTTGTAAAAGTTCAGGGAGGGCACGCATGGTCTTTTCTTCATTTTGTTTGAAACGGTTTAATGACAAAAATGTTTCAGCTAAAACCATATTGACATAATTTAAGCCGTCACAAACATGATTAACCACCCATGAAATTGAAGGATTAATGGCATTTCTTCGATAAGGAAAAACAATTAGTCCGAAAAATGCTAACATGAAGATCCTAGCTTTTGAAATCATTGATTGATTTGCAAAACATTTTTCCAAAAACGAAAATGGGCATGCAAAACAATTGGCTTTGACAACTTTCCTTACTCTTTCGGCTTCAATTCCTAAAAACTGTGATAATTCAGAAATAGAATCTATACCTATAGGCGGTCTAACAAGTTCCTTTTCTAGGGGCATTCCAACGGCAACACTATATTCTTCTAGTGTCGGAGTCAATTCGTACTCACCAAATATGAAGGTGGAAGTTTGTGGACACCAGAAGTGAGGGAGTGTTTGTATCACACTAGAGTGAATGTTGATCTCCAATAGTGGGAGAAGTCAGGCAATCCTAGTCTTCACATACCTCTGGCTCTCTTGATCTAACTAATCTAGCCACATCTTGAGCTCTTTTTTGGGAGTGGAAATGAATTGTAAGTCAGTCCTCCCCATAGCATATTAAACAAGACGCGACGAAACCTATTGTCATGGACCAACAAAATTGCAATAAAGTAAGTAAATTGCGAAGTAAGAATTTAGACAACTTACTTTCACCAGAAGGAATGACAAGCACATAAACACACGCATGAAATGTGAGACTCGATTTCTATCTAAATGGCTTAACAAAGTGGAGTTAAAAGGGTGGGATGACTTAATTGCAGCCTCGCATACTAAGTCAAGTCCTCCTAACTCCAACTCAGTCAAGAATGATACCCCAATGCGACGCAGCCTTGCGGGCACAGGTAAACATTCTCGACACCAAGAAAAACTTTCAGGATTGAGTTGGGCAACCTCTACCACGCGGCCTCACGGTCAAAGTCGTATTCAACTCAATAACATCCTAAATATCCTAGTGCAGCCCAGGTCCGGCAGTAGGTTGTGTGTGCAATAATGTAGTGCAAGATGCAAGGCATGCACGACAATTTAATTCAAACAACACTTCAATAACTTTGAACTTAAAACATCCATCCTCAACTCCAAGCTGCAAAACAAGGGTTAGCAATCACCACTCCCCTTTTACCTCCCAATCTGCAAAAATATTTAACACTTCAATGTTAGGGACGTACTCGGAATCCTCACTGCCAAACAAAAACATTTTTCAAAAAGAAGAAAATTGGCCTAAGTCCACTAAGTGTTTTAACACAAGTCCCCAGTGGAGTCACCAAGCTGTCGCGACCTAATTTTTCGGGTGCACTACCTAAAACTAGGTTAATGGATTGCTAAGTTTTTACACTTAGCTCGGGCTCTCCCATGCCCATACCAAATCGCGACTTAAATCTAAATTTTTAAACATGCAAGAGGTTATTATCTAATAGTCGCCACTAATCGGTTTAGGGTAGGTCGATTAGACACCTAAGTAAAATAAAATGGAGATTTATTTTACTCCTACGAACCAGAGACTGAGGGTACGGGGACTTGGTTACACTAGATTTCTCTAATGCCCTTTCGGTACAATTTCTTTTTAATTTTCCAAAATGTTTTTGCAAGCAGCTGAATTATTTTAACCTAAATTACTATCATGCAAATGTGGTGACCACACGGGTGCTCATCCATTATTAGAAATTCAACAAATGAAATAAATTGTATCACATGAGGCTAACAATTTTTTAGGTTTTCTTAGATTTTTTTCTAACTGACCTAATTTTACTAACAAGCAAATTCTAATTAAATGATCCTATTATGCAAACTATTTAATATGCACCTATTATTTTTGTATTTTTTATTGAAATTCAAAATTAATAAAACCCTAATTAAACTATCTAAAATAATTTTCTAATCCATTTTTGGGATTAATTTGACTTAAACCCTATTTTGTCTTAGAAAACTATTTCTTTTTTTTTTTATTTTAAAAAGAGGATGAGAATATGAAAATGTACCAATTATATCTAAGACTCTAGAAAGGCTATTTAAGTCTAATCCTAACTCTTTTTTTTTTTTTTTAAATATCTAAAAATGCAGTCCTAAAAATATTATCTAAAAATGCAATCCTAGAAATATAATCCTAAAAATTTGATTAATTAAACCTACGTGTCTATTATATTAAACCCTAATGTCCTATATGCTTATGCAATTTTTTGAATATTTTGATTTTTTTTACTTTTTACGTTTTTTTAAGCTGAATAATTGTTAAATAAGGGTTAAATCTAAACAATTAATATAATCACTAAATAAAGAATCAAAATAATTGAAAAAATAACCTGTCGTCTCACAGATTAAATTAACAATTATTCTAACCCTAATCATCACAACAACTCAAAATAACTAAAAATCTAGTCCGAAGTCTTACGGACCAAATTAATTAATTATTATGATTTAACAATTGAGATTCTACAAAAAAAAAGCCCAAAAATTAAAAATAATTAGAAAGATGATCTGATGTCTCTCGGACCAAATTAATAATTATATTAATTTCGGACAAAATCCCTACGGATAATGCATACTAAATTCACAAATATTAACATCCACCACTACAAATTAAATACCTAAACTAAAAATGCTATCAAATGAAATAAGCAAAAATAACATAACAAATCAAATAAAATAAACTAAATTATAAAGAAAGTAAAAAGTAAAAGTAAAAAGTAAGAAGTAAAAATAATAAAAAAAAAAAACAACCTAGGTAAGTAAAGGAGAGGCGAGGGTGACGCCGGAGGGGAGCAGGCGGTCGGGGCGACGCTGGGACTCGACGAGGGCCGAACAGCACCGGGGCTGCTGGTCGTCGGCGGCGAGGTGGTGCACGGGCTGTGGGTCGTGGTGGGCTTCGGCTTCGGGCGGCGTTGGAGCAGCGCGGGTTTCGAGCGTCGGGTTGAGATGTGGACGGAGCGGCAAGACCGGTGGCGCAGCATGGCGGAGGTGAGCGAACCAGCGAGGTGGTGGTGTGGAGCGTGGCGGAGCTCGAAGATCAACGGGCGGCATCGCAGGCGGAGCAGGGGTGTTGCAGCGGCGCGGCGTCGGCGAGGGCGGGAGCGCGATCGTCGGGGCACTTGGTGTCCGGTGCTACTAGTGCGGTGAGATCGGGAGCGGCGGGCCCGGAGCTCCGACGTCGGCTAGGCGGGAGCGCGATCGTCGGGTCGAAAGGCGGCTGGTGTCGCGGTGGCGCGGCAACGGTGCTCGTGGTGGTGCAGCGGCGAGTGGGCTTCGGGTCGCGGGCCTGCGGTGGCTGGCGGATGCGTGGTGGAAGGAGGCCGGCAGGGACTTGGCGAGGAAGAAGAACAGTGGCTCTATTTTGCTTTTTTTTTTTTTTTTTTTTCTCCCTCTACTCTAACCTCGCTTCTCACATCACTTCTCTCTCTCTCAGCACTTTTACTGACTTTTCCCTCTCTTTTCTTGGTCGAGAGGAAGAAAAGAGAAATGTTTTCTCTAACTATGACGGACGAAAGCCTTGCACGAATTTCCTTCTCAAATTTTTCTCTCCATTTTTCGAGAATCGCCCCCTGAAGATTTTTCTGAATTCGCTCTCCGAATTCCTTCCTCCTCAGTCACGAAAATTGTGGCTCCTTTTTTGTGATTCCAGACGGTCACTTTGTATGGTATTTTCCGAGTTTCCATCTTCCGTCGCATTAAATCAAACTTGCAAATTGGAGCGTGATTTTGTAATCAGCTCGATTTTGCTTGATTCCTTCCATTGTATCGAAATCATTGCCCTTAATTCGCTTGATTTTTCAATTGTTTCTACATTTATCAAAATCTGAATACTCATCAGAATTTCAAACTTCCATGCATAATCAATCAAATCAGTTTTCCCCTTTTTTATTTTTTCTTTTCAAAATGCAATCTTATTTTTCCAAAATTAGGTGTCAACATATGTTTTCTTTACATACTTCTATATTTGAGAAAAGATAGCGTAATTGATGCTAATTCGACATTTTTTACGGTTAGCATAGTTAGCATAGTAACAGGCGAAGAGAAAGAACTGATAAGCCGTGAGAAAATTACGGAGTACTCTTTTTACCGTCATTTCTCAGCCTGATCATTTACTCATATCAATTAAAAAAAATCAGTTTGGCAGGGAGTTACGAGGAAAACAATTCTTTACAAAGGCCATTTGAGAATTTATCTAAAGATGATGGAACGAAATGCTTGGCGAAATAATAAATAAAGCTTCCGAGCTAACATTCTCAGTGGTTTGTGTGTAATATCATGTCCAGCATAAACCTCAATAGAAAGGCCAAATAAAACATCTCTCCAGACTATTTGGTGTAGCAATGCCACGTCCTTGGACACAAATCATAAAATCTCAAGTTGATCTAGATATTGAGTTTCATCTTTTCTGGAGGTAGAGATCTTTTGATAGGTTTTGGGACTTTGCTCCTTCACGGAATTGCATGTTCTTTGCTTGCTTGCAAATTCTTGGAGGTGAAAAATTGAACGAAGCATAAAATTTCGTAGTTTTTTGAATAAATCCACTGAGTTGTTCTTTCGGGAATACATAAATGTTGGGAAAATTTCTAAAAAAGTCTTAAAACCTTTTACAATTATGTCAGTTCAGTTATAAACTTTTTTTTTTTTATCAATTGAGTCCTAAACCTTTTATAATTGTGTCAATTCAATCATTCTGGTCAAAATTGGCCAGCCGACGCTAACGTGGCTGTCGGTTGATGCCATCGACAAATTTTTAAAAAATATTTTGTTTTTCCGAATTATTTTATTAATTTTTTAATCTTTTTTCACCTTTTTCTCTTTCTTTTTTCCCCCTCCCTTCTCCTTCCTCCTCCCTCCTTCTTCCCTTGGCTTTAGCAATCGACCAACCTCGCCGGTCGTTAGACTGAGCTAGTTGGGCGAGCTCGCCTCACTAGACCTAACGAGGGCTTGCCTCGCCGTCGCCGGGCAAGGGCGAGCTCGCCCGCACACGGCGAGGCGAGCCCTCACCAGCGACGGTGAGGGAGTCCTCACCCAGCGACGGCAAGGCAAGGCCTCACTAGGACAGGGGCTTGCCTCGTTAGTGGTTGGGCGAGGTCGCCCTCACCTTGGGACGACGAGGGGGGCCCTGCCATCACTGGGTCTGGCAAGGAGAGCCCTCACCAAATATGATGAGAGTTCGTCCTGCTAGTAGCTAGGCAAGCTCGCCCTCACCTAGCGATGACGAGGTGAGCTTGGCTAGTCGCCTCAGTCCGGCAATCAGTGAGGGTTGGCCGATCGCTAGAGCCAAAAGGAAGGAGTGAGGACTAGAGAGAGAGAGAGAGAGAGAGAGAGAGAGAGAGAGAGAGAGAGAGAGAGAGTAAAAAAGATCAAAAAATTATTAAAAAATTTGTGGCCAATGCCGACTGGTGGCCACGTCAGCACCGACTGAACCAATTTTGGTTGGAAAGACCAAACTAGCATAATCATAAAAGGTTTAAAACACAATTGGCAAAAAAAAATATAGAATATAACTAAATTGAGACAATTGCAAAATGTTTAGGTTTTTTTTTGGTAATTCTCCTCATAAATGTTAACAATGGAAAGAATTATCCTTGTTACCATTAGACTGAAATACAATGAGAACTCATATACAATGTAAAATATAGGCTAGCTTAATGACTCATTAGATGGGCATAAGAGCTCAACTATTGGAATTATTAGCTGCTCTATTTAGCTAAAGATTAAGAACCACATCAACATTTTTGTTCATATCCTCATCATCAACTTGCCACAAAGTTCTCTCTTAAAAATCCCATCGAACTAAAAAACATATTGTCCTTCCCCCAGTCGCAATCAAACATAAAATATTTGTTCCCAAAGCTGAGAAAGAAAGAGGGAAGGTTCCCTTAATTTCAAACGTCCTGAACTGAAGATTTTTGGGTCCGTCCAGTAACGCTTTGTCAAGCGGAGCATTGTAAGTGATGGTTTTATGTGATAGGCTTAAGGCCCGTCTGCCCATGTTGGGCCTAAAAGCCCGGCCCACAGGATTAGGGCCCATGGATGAAGGGATACATTTCTATTTTGGAGGGGACGTATATAAGGGAGGAAAGAGAGAGACGAAGACACCTTTTGGCATTTTCAATGTACGTTCATCCCTCCTCTCTCTCCAAAAGAAAACCAAAAGCTTAAGACAACGCCGTCTTCCCTTCAAGGCTAATCGACGTCATCGGATCGAACGGGATTAGAATTTCTTCCTCAATCTTCAGCATTGGTGTTTAATCTGTGGCTAACAAGGTACACTCGATTCCGTGGTGTGCTTTAGGATCGGTGATACATGATTTTCCCGGGCTCGTCTTCCACATTCGTTTTAGGGGTTTGATTTAGTGTCGAATCCAGTTTTTGGGAATCCGACATTCCCAACATTGGTATCAGAGCCCTAATTCATGTTTTCCTGACCCCTTTCATGTTTTTTGATTGATTTTTAGCGAAAATAATCGGCCGACACGGATCGGGGCGAAAAATCCCGACACCCGAGCACTGTTCGTCCACTTTTTCGAGTTTCTATAATTCGAAATCAATTTCTAATGGCATAGCATGAAAGATCTTGTCGAGATGAGCCTGGCGATGGGTCGTGCGCCACCGGGCGACGCCGGACGCACCCACACGCGCGGCTAGAAGCCTATGCGTGTGGGCGCCATGCGCCGATCGGCAAACCGGCACGTTCGCGCCGCCGGCCGGCAAACCGGCACGCGCCAGTCGGTGAACCGACGCTTGCTGACGTCACCATGACGTCACCCAACGGTAGGTAACCGCTGGGATGACATCATCGATGACGTCATCGCCAACGACCGTTGGCCGGCCGGCGAACCGACCCGACCGGCAACCCGACCCAACCTCGAGATCCGACCGTCGCTCGCATGTGCGAGGCACATGCCGGGTTGGTTCGTTCGACTCGGTCCGACCGGCCTGATCGGCCCGACCGGCCCGACCGGCCCGTCCGGTCCGACTAGTCCGACGACCCGGTGACCATTGACCGTTAACCGTTGACCGACGACCGTTGACCGTTGACCAAAAAAAAAAGAAGGAAAAGAATGTGTTTCTTTTTCAATTAAGTCTATGTGGATTATATGTGATCCCTTATTTGTTCTGCATTTGTTGCAGGAACAATGCCTCCCCTTAGGTTGCGCACACCTATTCGCGCAATTACCGATGAACAAAAAGAAAGGCTTTCTAAGTCGATAACTGAGCTGACTGATCATCGATGGGAGAGTGGTGACTTAATTGATCACGTCCTTGAAGTCAACGGGAAAATTCAAAAGGTCATATGGAATGGTCGTCCTATGCCACAGTCTGAGATGGTGCGATTTTTCATGAACACCCTTCCACCAGAATGGCAAGGAGTGTTGAATCGCATATGGGATGTCAACGGAGCTGCTTCATATAAAAAAATTGTGATGGATTTTGTAGATGAATAGTACTTGATTGTAACAAGGGAAAAGATCAAGAAATTGAACAAAAAAGGATCTTTCCTAGTTAGTGTACTAACTTGGTGTTAGATGTATTGGCTAATATTTGTTAAGTGTGCTTTGTGGACATCTTATATAATGTTTACTACCTGATTGTTGTTGATGTAGCAACCGATATGTTAGTTGTATTATGTGAAAGCATTATTATTCTATTGGATGTCAAATATTATTTGCTTTCTGTTATTGTTGGTTGCTGTGGGTAGTTCATAGAAGTTTTTGTAGTTTCATAGAATTTATTTTGAATAAGACAATTATATTAATGATAGTTTTAAGTTAGGATTTTGGAGGATGATTGGAAACATAGTGACATTTTGATTCTAAAACTTTACTTGAAATTATTCATTAATATAATGGGTCTGTGCAAAAGGGATGCATAAATGATAGGCATTAATAATTCGTGCATATATGTCGGATGTGTTCAGATCAATGGCTTCAGCCACAAAGAGCATAGTTGCCGAACTGAACAAAGGTGAAAAGCTCAATGGTGACAACTATGAAATATGGCACATGAAAATCCAACATGTGCTGGAAGAGCAAGAGGCACTAGAAGCTCTCAACCTGACCATGGTAGAACCTGAAGAAGGAAACACTGCACAACACAAGAGAGATAAGGAAGCATTTGCTGCATGGAAAAGAAAGAACTCTTTTGCTCGCATCACGTTGCTGAGCAGCATGGAAAATGACGTCATGCAAGAGTTTAGGCATTTTGACAATGCCAAGGAAATGTGGGAAGCATTGGCAGCGAAATTTGGTCATACTTCGGTGACTAGACTAAGACAGCTCACTATTAGGTTTAACTCTTATAAGAAGCCTCATGATCATACCATAAAACAACATCTTAGAAAGATGTCAAACATGATAAATGAGCTGAAAGATGCTGGCCATGTCTTGATAGATGAGCAGCAAGTGCAAGCAGTGATTCGTTCCTTGCCTCAGAGTTGGAAGCATATGAAGGTGCACCTAACTCATAATGAAAATATCAAAACCTTTGAGGATGCAGTGCGTCATCTTGAGCTGGAAGAGGACCGGCTCTTGGCGGCTAAGCCGGAAGCTGAACTCTATCATGCTGGTTCTAGCTCACATGGAGCTTCGAGCTCCAAGCGCAAATGTCCTAACTGGCTTAATAAAGGGAAAGGCAAGGAAGCAGATCCTTCAGGAAAGAAACCCAAGCTTAACCAACATGAAAGAGGAAAGTGTCCTCGAATGAAGAAGCTTACAAGGGTGAAATGTTACAACTGTGACAAGAAGGGTCACTATGCTCGCGACTGTCGTGAGCCAAAGAAGGTATACACTCCTTGTAATTTTCAAAACTTTGCTTTTGTGTCAAGTTATGTATTCTTAATTGAGTCTAATCCTTTGTGGAGTGTAGATTTAGGAGCGACAGACCATGTAGTGAAGGATAGAGGATCCTTCGTGGAATTCCGACGAGTACCAACTGGAACTAAGTGGATCTATGTGGGAAACAACTCCAAAGCTGAAGTGAAAGGAATTGGCACCTGCCAACTGAACATGCGTGGTGAACGCACTCTGTTCCTACATTATGCATTATATGCTATGGAGATTTGTCGGAATTTAGTGTCTATTTTAGTGTTGGTTAAACTAGGTTTTTATATGAACTTCCATAATAGAGATGTGGATTTGTTTTTGGATACAAATTACTATGGTTGTGGTTATTTTCTGGATTGTTTCATTGTATTAGATATTGACTATGTTAATGCAAATATTTCTTATTCCCTTCTCACATCTCCCAATTCGTATGATAATGATGTGAATGTGTGGCATGCTAGACTTGGTTACATTGGCCAACAACGCATGAATAGACTAGCCAAAGAGGGCTTGTTGGGCAACATTGAAAAAGTCGATTTGCCCATATGTAAGCATTGCCTAGAAGGAAAAACGACAAGGAAACCATTTGGAAAAGGTAAAAGAGCTTAATTTCCTCTGCATTTAATCCATTCTGATGTTTGTGGTCTAATGAATGTGAGAGGAAGGCATGGGGCTGTTTATTTCATCACTTTTATAGATGATTATACTCGATTCGGATATGTCTATTTGATTTCTTATAAATCTAAAGCATTAAGTTGTTTCAAAAGGTTTATGAACTTGGTAGAAAATCAATTAGACAAGAAAAAAAAAGTATTGAGATCCAATCGAGGTCGAGAATATTTATCTGATGAGTTCAGAAAATTATGTGATGAAAAAGGAATAGAAAGACAGTTGTCTATTCCATATACTTCTCAACAAAATGGTGTTGCGGAAAGAAGAAACAGAACCCTACTGGAAATGATTAGGTCAATAATGGCGTATGCTAACTTACCTATTACTTTTTGGAGTAATGCGTTGTTAATTGTTGACTATTTACTTAACTGGGTGCCTTCGAAATCAGTTACTTCCACTCCATATGAGTTATGGACAGGTAGAAAATCGGACTTAAGTTTTCTTAAGCCATGGGGCTATGCTACCTATACTCATGAGTCCTCTCACAAGTTTGGGAAATTGGGTCCCAGAGGAAAGAAGAGTATTTTCATAAGATACTCAGAACACTCGAAAGGGTATGTGTTCATAGGTGAGTAGGATAGTGGGAGTATAACTGAATTTGAATCACGGGATGTCACATTCTTAGAGGATGAATTTCCTAAGAAGGGCAAAATAAGGGAAGATTACTCCTTATTTGAAACCTTGGATTAAGATAATGATATTAGTGGAGTTCGTCCAAGTGGGAGTAATATGAGAAGTGATGAATTGAATTCAACTCATTCTCAATTACAACCACATGATGAGACGACATCATTATCTAATCCAAGTAGGAGCATAATGGGGAATGATGTGCAAAATGTACAATCTCCCATACAACAAACAAGTCGCCAAAGTATACCCCGTCGATGTTTTGATATTGAAGGGGAAACTTTTATGATTGCTCCACGAGATGAGGATGAGCCAAGAAATATTAATGAGGCTCTGAATTGCCCTAATAAGGAGAAATGGATTCATGCAATGAAAGAGGAAATTGAGTCAATGAAGTCAAACCAAGTCTAGGAAATGATTGATCTTCCAAAAGGACGCAAAACTATTGGGAACAAATGGGTTCTCAAAATAAAGTGAACGGTTGATGGCTCGATAGAAAGGCATAAGGCTCGCATTGTGGCGAAGGGGTATAATCAACAGGAATGAATTGATTATGAAGATACATTTTCTCCTATAGTGAGATTTACCTCGATTCGCATTATTCTGGCAATAGTGGCTAGTATAAATCTTGAGTTATATCAAATGGATGTAAAGACTGCTTTCCTCAATGGAGAATTAGAGGAATAAATATATATGGAACAACCTGTTAGTTTCATAATGAAAGGCCAAGAAGAAAAGGTATGTCGACTTTTGAAATCGATATACGACCTTAAGCAGTCACCGAGACAATGGTATATACGTTTTCATAATACCATAATGGCATATGATTTTACAATGATTGATGAGGATCATTGTGTATATATCAAAAGATCCAAGGATCAATTTGTGATCATATCATTATATGTTGATGATATACTGATTGCCGGAAGCAATATGGAGTTTGTTAATACTGTAAAGAGTTGGTTGTCTTCCAACTTTGAAATGAAGGATATGGGTGAGGCTGCATACATTCTTGGAGTTAAGATTTCAAGAGATCGTTCGAAGAGATCATTGTCTCTTTCGCAAGAAACATATATAAATAAGGTTCTTGAACGATTTCGTATGCAAGATTGTAAACCCATAGATACTCCTATTGCAAAAGGTGAAGGATTGAGTCATAGACTGTATCCAAGGACTTCACAAAAGAAGGAACAAATGAAACATGTTCCTTATGCTAGTGATGTTGGGAGCTTGATGTACGCTATGATGTGTACAAGACCCGACATATGTTTTGCAATTGGAATGGTGAGTAGATATCAATTCAATCCAGGTCCAGCACATTGAAAAGCCGTTAAGAAAATACTGAGGTATTTGAAGGGAACTGCTGATTACAAGTTGAATTATCAAGAAAATGATCTGCGACTTGAAGGCTATCCAGATATTGATTGGAGGAGGAGATTTAGATGAAAGAAAATCTACCTCTGAATTTGTAGTAAGAAGCAAACGTGTATAGTCTTGTCTACGATGGAAGCTGAGTTCATGGCATTATCAGCAGCAGTACAAGAAGGAGTTTGGCTTAAGAGATTTTTGGATCATTTAAGTTTTATTGAGAAAGCTGCAAATCCATTATTGGTTAACTGTGATAGCCAAGCAGCTAAAGCGTACACCAAAGATCCAAAATATCATGGCAAGACCAAACATATAGATACCAAGTATAATTTTGTCAAAGATATGGTTGCACGAAAAGATGTGAACTTACAGTACATATCTACGCATAGAATGATAGCAGATCTTATGACAAAGCCAATACCTAGAGATGTATTTTGTGGTCATGTAAAATCTCTAGGATTGCGTAGAGTCTGATGTACTGGATTGTAATTTCCCTGAGTTGTTCACATTTATGAACTTTTGTTTTTTCATTGTTAATGCCTATGAATTTTTGTTTGATCTTTATGCATCTTAATGCTCGGTGCATTACTTTAAGTTGAGAAAGTATGTCGGATAGATATAAGATTGGCCCACTCACACGGGTAATCGCCTCTATTTACTGTGTGATAAATAGATATGAGATTGTTTTTAAGCTTATTATCTATGTGATAATCGAAAGCTCAAGCTTAAAATACGTGTGTCGCCTTAACTGAGTGTTAAGATAATGACATAATACTTACGATGTCTGAAAGTAAAATAACCCACATATTTTACTTTATCTGTCTATGATGTCAAATGTGAGTTCTGATGAATTTTGTGAATGAGTAGATACGTGAACTCAAGTTAGACATTGGGTATGTCTGAACTATCATCTGTACGGTATTGAAAAGTGTAGACATACGCTCCATAGGAAATAAGTTAATACCGTAATACGCATTTCATACTACGTATACATGAGACAACCAATAAGAGTGGTAAAAGTTTGATATCAACTTTTATGCCGTGTGAGACTCTTAAGGAAATGAGTTCCTCAATTTTAGTGCCCTCATGACTCTTACTTATTCTCAAGATTTCTATTTAGTGTTTGCTATCTTAGGATGTTACCAATGGTCATGAGTTGATTTGATCTAATGGGGCATTTCTAGAAAAGTAAGCTGAACTGAAATTGAGAGTTTGAAGAAAAGAGGAAGATCGAATTTGGAGAATCACATTGTAGTTTGTATTCACTGGTCGACCAATTATGACTGTCTTTGTAATAATTATAATTGTGAATACAATATATATATATTATTGTTTAAAAGAGATCAAGAGAGATATAAATGTGATCGATCGATCTAGGGTACTGCATACTAAATCTACTCAGAGTGTGATGCCCATTATGAGCTACTATATATTCTTAACAGATGTATAGCAACGAGCTCTCAAAGTATGCTGATCACATGGATTATTCACCGGTATGAATGTTGAAGAGAGGTAAAGAGAATCATGTTCGGCCCACCATGTGTGAGTGGGAGATGATGGTTTTATGTGATGGGCTTAAGGCCCGTCCGCCCATGTTGGGCCTAAAAGCCCCGCCCACAGGATTAGGGCCCATGGATGAAATGGTACGTTTCTATTTTGGAGGGGACGTATATAAGGGAGGAAAGAGAGAGACGAAGACACATTTTGGCATTTTCAACGTACGTTCGTCCCTCCTCTCTCCCTCCAAAAGAAAACCAAAAGCTTAAGACGACGCCGTCTTCCCTTCAAGGCTAATCGACGTCATCAGATCAAATGAGATCGGAATTTCTTCCTCAATCTTCAGCATTGGTGTTTAATCTGTGGCTAAGAAGGTACGCTCGATTCCGTAGTGTGCTTTAGGATCGGTGATACATGATTTTCCCGGGCTCGTCTTCCGCATTCGTTTTAGGGGTTCGATTTAGTATCGAATCCGGTTTTTGGGAATTCAACGTTCCCAATAGTAAGCATTGAAATGGTTGAGTCGAGATTGACTTGTGTTGTCCCTCGAATGGCTGAGCTTTGGCACATTGTTTACTGTGTCCTAGGCACGATGCTCTTAGTGATATACACACTTGTCACATTTGCAACTAATTTACCAATGGGATCACTGATGCAAGCCAAGGTTAGGCTTTCTCAAACAATAGCATAGGGAGAGTGACTCGCACATGGGAAAACAGGACAAACAAAAATTTCAGCACTGCGTAAGCTCAGGAGAACAATGGTATGCTTGAATGCGGGTTGATCTTCTTGGTTGAGAGAGCTGGTCTTCAATGCGGGCTACATCAATCACCATGCCTCAAAGCATCAAAGAGATGCTCAAGACTCAAAAGGGTAATATAATAAATGTTTTTAAAAAGTTTCTCAAAATGTATCAACTAAGATTTATTAATTATCTTTCAAGAATGAGAATGAGAAAATGGTCAGTTTGATTAAGGTAATAGTTCGGTTACGTGCTAAGATGGACTTATATACAATCCATTTTTTTGATCAATTTACAACTTGTAGTTTGAACATAAAATACAATCATTATCTTAGCCTTCTTGACAAGCATCGTGAAGAATGCGCTAATATAATTATGTCAATGTCATTCTCTTTTATTAGCTCAAAAGTAAAGCGACATAAGACAGGACAAAAGTCTTATAACTAAATAAATTAAAAAATGAGAAAGCATGATTCTCGTGGGTTGGCCAAAAACAAGTCCATCCACTCTTCCTGACTCCTATGCTTAAATAGTCAAGAGAAAAAGAGTGATCAATGTAGCGACTCCCTCTAAACATTACTATAACAGTTTCCACATCCATTATGAAGTGTTTGATTTTGAGGGATGGTTATTTTGCACCACTTGGGCTGAAAATTTGTGGTTGACAAACATGTTATTGCAATCTCACTGAGATGCTAATAGTTAAGAAATTTCAGTCATTTAGAGGTTTGCCTACAACGAGAATTGTGATTATGATCTCGTAAAAGACATGTATCTCCTTTATCATTATGTCAATTACCTGATGGCAAAATGCTATTTATAATTAAATTAAAATCATTATCGTAATTATGACTAAAGCTAATCATTTATATAAATAGTTAGTGTAGTATTCAAATGGGTAAGTTATTGATCATGTACAATATATTAAATTACTATAAATAATGAATACTTTTTATTAAATGTTTATTTCAAGGGATATAATTATTTTAAGAAAATAATTTTTAAATTATTCATTTTTCAATCGGAGCCTAAAAGCATCGTTATATTATTTAGGTGAGATACGAAGAGATCGCGTTCATGGTCGGATCCGGGCAAGTTGTTTAGAAGAAAAAGGTCCTGCTCAAAGTTCTGAAAAAAAAAACACCCGTCATTAGCTCGAAGCCTCTTATTATCATCTCCGTCCATCCTTCATTCTGCTACCGGGAAACGCATTGTGCAGAGAGCTGTAATCGACTGCTCTCTCTCTCTTTCTCGCTCGAGCTGATGTTGACGAGCCCTCGATCCCCCGCTTTCTTTCTCCACTCGCAGCGCTCCCCATCTTTATCTTCCGTCCCTCGCTCCGCCACATTCTCTTCCCCAAGTCGTCCCTTTTGCTGGATTTGAGTCAACCGTCCGGAATCGGATCGAGAGCGGCGTTGCTTCACGTGCAATGCCGCCGCGTCATCTCATCACCTAATGTCGAGTTCGAACCAGGTGAGTGGCTCTTAGAGACAATTCATCAAACAGTTGATGTCCTTGAAAGCCATTTGAAATATTTGATCGAACTCCTCGTTGAAAGTCTTGTCTTTTCAGGGGCTTTGTATGTGTTATTTCAAGAACGAAGGCTTAACGAGAAAGAGAACGAATCTCTCTTGACCAGGGACCCGGATCTGAGGCTGAAGTCTATCGGCTCGTTGTGGACTTGCGTCGCCTCTTTGAAATCTGTCGGAGTCATTGGCCTTGAGCTCTGCCATTTGGTTGTGATATGCCCTTCTGCGTTGGCAGCAGGTGAAATCGATCCCTTTATACTCTTTGTGCATGACAAATTAGATGGAAAGGTTGACCCAATGCAGCTTAAGCGTCTATTTATGTCAACTGAGTCGTGATTCCTAGCTGGATTTGAGGAAAAGGTTAATTTGCTGATTGACGGTGGCAATTCTAGTGAAAAGATTCTTCATGTTCTCAACAATGTGAACTTAAGGAAGGCTTTGTCTCTTAAGCCGTTTGAAGAAATTGAAAGGCTCCTTAATTTCTTGAGCCGCTATGGTGGGGTTGATTTGATTGTGAGGCATCCCCCCATTCTTAACTTCGATATGGATACCCAATTGATTACGAGAGTAAAGTTTCTCCTAGAACTTGGCGGAGGAGATGAGGATGCGACCGGGGCAGTGTTGCACAAACTGCCTACCTTTCTGAATTATCATGTGGAACACTTGGAAAGCCATGTAGATTCTTGAGGTCATTTGCGGGATTAGATGATCAAGAAATATTCAGGATCATTCTTGTGTTTCCTAACATTGTTAGTGCGAGCAGGGAGAGGAAATGTTGACCCAGAATTAGTTTTCTCAAAGAATGTGGACTCAACTCCAATGAGATTTTCAAGTTCTTGACAAAAGCCCCTTTGTTTTTGGGTCTATCTTTTGAGGGGAACTTTGTTTATAAACTGGGTTTTTTGGTGAAGATTGGTTACAAGTACAGAACGAAGGAATTTGCAGTTGCAATAGGGGCTGTGACTAGGACAAGTTGTGAGAATATGCAGAAGGTGATTGAGCTCTTCTTGAGTTACGGGTTTTCTTGCGAAGACGTGCTTCTCATGAGTAAGAAGCATCCTCAAATACTTCAATACAATCCTGATTCTCTGGCAGAGAAAGTGGAATATTTGGTGGGGGAGATGGGATGCGACCTTGACGAGCTATTGGACTTCCTTGCATTTCTTGGTTACAAACTCAATAGTAGAATTAAGCATAGGTACGAGGTGAAGAAGAAGATTATAGGTGAAGGAATGTCGATCAACAAGCTGCTCAGTGTTTCATCTATGAGATTTGCGAAGAAGAAGCTAGAAAAGTTGGCGCACAAAGCCTAAAAATTAAGGGTTGCTAAGTTTCATAAGCAGAAGTAGATGGCAAAATTGATGAAAATTGTTTAGTCACTGAGTTTTCTCAAAGCTCGAGGGCTTTTGCTTTCTTTCAGGTGAAATTCTGGCTTGATTTCCTTAGGTGAAGATAGAGTCATTTTTTTCATCCCTAAACCTGCTCATGAGTAAGAAGCATCCTCAAATACTTCAATACAATCCTAATTCTCTGGAGGAGAAAGTGGAATATTTGGTGGGGGAGATGGGATGCGACCTTGACGAGCTATTGGAGTTACCTGCATTTCTTGTTTACAAACTCAATAGTAGAATTAAGCATAGGTACGAGGTGAAGAGGAAGATTATAGTTGAAGGAATGTCGATCAACAAGTTGCTTAGAGCGTGCATGACAAAATTTCTGTTCCAGAAATTGATTTCTATTCTCAGACAAGTTCTAAAGCAAGTTTAAAACCCGTTTGATAATGACTCAAAATTTCTATTTCTGGAACAAAAATTCGTTTGATAACAGAATAAAATTTATATTTTTGGAATAGAAATTGATTAGATAACAACATAGGAAATCCTCAAATACAAAATAATAGTCCAAATGATACTAAAACAACATAGGAAATCCTCAAATACAAAATAATTGTCGAAATAATACTGATACATTAAAAAAGGTGAAAATACAATTTCATGAAATTTCTGGCAATATTATTATCCATTGCCATATTATTACCTGGAAACACCATATAGCAGCACAGCACGTATCAATCGAGCTCGGCGCAAGAACAGCCAAGAACAGCGAAACCCCAATGAAGGAAAACAGAACAAACAAATCGCGCACGGAGAGAGAGAGAGAGAGAGAGAGAGAGAGAGTGAGTGAGAGAGGGAAGACCTCGAATCGGAGAGGAAGGAAGGCACAATCCAAATCTGAACGGGGATGCGAACGGAGGAGGCGAGGCGAGCCCAACGAGATGACATGAGCAAATTGGATAGTTTGAGGACAGCGAAGACGAGATGAGCAACGATCTAACCGGCGAGAGGACGGCAACGACGTCGGAGTCAATAGTGGCAAGAAGGATGGATTCGTAGTCAACGGTGAGGATGGACAGGTTATTCGGAGTAGACGATGCTAGGGTTTGGTTGAAGCGTTGAGAGGAGAAGGAGAAGCAACGCCCAAATAGAAAAGCCCGTGAACGAAGAAGGATGCCCAAATGGAGAAAAGAAAAGAAAATTTCTATTTTTACCTTACCAAAAAAAAAATATATATTTCTATTTCAGAAACTAATAAGTTAAAAATTTCAGCTTCTGATTTCTTCGATTTCTCTATTTCTGGATTATAAATCTGTTTCAGAAATAGAGAAATCAAATTGCGTTACCAAACGGATTTCTATTTCAAACCTGTTCCAAGGAACAGAGAAACAGAGAAATCGAAAAATAGAAATTTTATCATGCACGCCCTTAGTGTTTCGTCTCGAGATTTGCAAAGAAACTAGAAAAGTAGGCGCACAAAGCCTAAAAATTAAGGGTCGCTAAATTTCATTAGCAGAAGTTGATGGCAAAATTGACGGAAATTGTTTAGTCACTGAGTTTTCTCAAAGCTCGAAGGCTTTTGCTTTTTTCAGTTGAAATTTTGGCTTGACTTCCTTAGGAGAAGATAGAAAGTCATCTTTTCATCCCTAAACCTGCAAAGCCATTAAGAAGTTTGAAGAAAATGGTCGATATCAAGTTGAATGAAATGACTGAAGTATGCTCCATTTTAAGGTTAAAGCAACAAGATTAGTAGCTGATCTTTGTATTTATGTAACCGTCAATTGCAAAGGAATCCACCTTCAGTCAATGGCAATGTGTCTTTGGTTGCTCCCACATTTTTCTGTTCTTAGTCCTGAAATCTTGAAAAAAGTTATGTGACATTGAAAATAATCTTGTCAGTGTGCATGAGGCATCAAGACATCATTATCTTTGTTATGCAATTCAGATAGATTTCCTAACTGTGATGGTCAGAATCAATAAGTCAACATGATTGCAAGGCATCTATGATTAGGAAGGTCATTTCACCAATAGAAACTATAGCATATAATTGAGTGTTAATTCTGTTCTCTCTAGTTTGTCCTCTGATTAAATTACTTTCCATGAAATATTATGATTGAGTTCAGGATTACCTCACAGGACATTTTGATCATCAACAAATCCAATGATCTATTATCCTCGAGAGATCAGCAAAGGTATGGCATTTATGCATAATAGGTGCCATTGGCTACTCCATTCTTTCTCCCATGCAACTCAAGTTGACACAGTTTCGGCTTTGGAAAGTCAAATTCCAAGACACCTTAAGATGTAGGCATACTGCTTTGATGGTGGAATATAATCATGGCAAGGTAAGATTTCCTATATCTGCGATATTGCAATGGTCATTGAATTATGCCAACTCATCATTTCATGCCTGCACATTGATTATTCTCAGAGCGTGGCCTCATTTTACTGTGTTTCTTAAGTATTATCCTATGTTTGGTAATCCTGCATTGCGTTTCTACTTACTATAAATAAGTGTCATTGCAGAAGAAATAAAAATAAAATTTTTCAATGCATGGTGACGTGGTTTCATGGTATTGTCAAAATTGATGTACTATGTCGTGACCCAATGAAAAATTAATTTTCAAAAATTTTGAATATCATGTGATAGTGAATTGGGGGAAAAATGAAAAATTCGCTTCGCCTACCTTCTTGTTCCTCTTTCCTCCCTCTCCCAAACAAAGCATTAAAGTAGGATCAAAAGATCATGTCCCGCTCATGTGTGAAAGTTACAAAATAACCGCATATCTTCCTTGCTGTTTCCAGATAACAGATGGGGTGTGTGAATCCTCCTATGCCCATTTAATGGGTCCTTGTACTGCTTTATTTTCTACTCTAATTGTATAAGAATTTTTATCGTACTTTAGTCTGCGATAGTTATATTTCTATAGATTATTGTATTGTGATTTTAATCCTTTTTTTTTTTTTTTGGTCAGAAAAGACTAGCCTTCGTTGCTTATAAGTAAAAACTAAGCGACAAGAAAGATGGCCCTCCTAGCATAAAAAGTCCCACAAGGTTTGAGAAGGCTTAGAGATCCAATTACATGATAAAATCTTAAAATGTTGGGCTTCAACGATCTAGTCCGCTACGCAGTTGGCCTCCCTAGTGCAATGTACTAGTTTGACTTAATCTATTTGAGCCCAAAAAACATGAGAAATCATTGCAGACAAGAACAAGTCGTTGGACTTGTCTAACAAGCAACGGAGTTATTGTCGCAATCAAAAGAACAGAGGAGTGGATGCATGTAACATGGTTTCACGGTTGCCGTGTCAAAACTGATATTTAAGAAGTTTCGAGGCAAGCTGGTTTTATTTTTTATCTTGTTCCTTGAAGCTATACATCAATTTTCCTATGATCGTGACTCGTGCGGTGAAGAAAGAAGATGAAGAAGAAGAAGGGCGGAGGCAAAAGACGAAGAAGAAAATTAGAAGATAGACCGTGCGTCAGACGGGAATTGATGGGAGAGAGAGGGATAAAGGGAGAGAGATGGATTTGTTTGTTGCGGGGTGTGGAGCGAACAATTGCGGGGAGAAAGTGGAAGGAAGGGAGGAGAGAGAGAGAGAGAGAGAGAGAGAGAGAGAGAGAGAGAGAGAGAGAGAGAGAGAGAGGAGAAAGAAAGATCCCACGTAAAAAGCCAAACTTTTGAATTTTTCATTGGGCGTAAATTTCCAAGATTTGTTCTATGTATGGGTGATTGAACTCTAGTTTGGGTCCGCCTCTTTAATTTCTGGACTTTCCATGCATTTGTTCCGTTTACTAACTGGGGCTTCTCTTTATAGTATGGCATGACTCCAATTCTCCAATCAAGCAAGATTCATCCAAATCCTTCTTCAATCGTTTCACGTTCTGCCTCCACCCACATCAAACAATTCTTCACCATTCCCAAAAGTCGAAAAGAGTCATGTTAATGCTCTCAACTCCATGAGTATCTATCAAGTATTGCTGCTCATTCTTGTTCTATTTTTGACTATGACTAGTAATGTCAAGCTGAGTGATCGACAATGTACTTCATCTTGTGGTAACATTCACAATATAAGATATCCATTTTGATTGAAGAGCGATCCAAAGAGGTGTTGTGACTCGAATTATAAGCTGACTTGTGAAGATAATCACATTGTTATATACTTCCGTGATAATCAATATTATGTGCAATTTATCAATTATTCCACCCACTAAATTAGATTAATTGATGATGGGTTGCAAAAGGATAACTGCTTGTCTCTCCCCAGTTATTTGTGGGCACTGTACAACTTGAAGATCCGTTCTGATCCAAGCAACTCATACCACATGGCCCACGGTGGTCCATTGATCATTGTGAATTGCTCAAAGTCAGTTAGCTTTCTAGTCTACATTGCCACCAGTCCATGTATTGAGGGGTCGAACTCTTGCAACACATCATGAAATTAGAACTTGCACGCTTTGGTCAATCCAAAAGCACTAGATGTTAGGGATTTTTGCACCATTAGCAAATGGATATGGGTATCAGCTGACTTTGGGCGTAAAAAGTAGATTAATAGTAGCTTCTACAATTACGAGCGCATCCATAACATCTTGGCCGATGGATTTGTTGTCTACTTTGGTCAAACTTTTCGGAATACAACTTGGAAGCCAACTTTCTTGTGCTTCTTTGATTTCTATAGCATCTACAAAGGCTATCAGGGTTGCGGACCCATTTTCTACACTAGTGGTAAGCATCGGTTGACAACGAAATTTTATCGCAATTTTGCACGATTCTGTACACTCTTTCACTTGCTACTTTATCTTCTAAACTGGAAAACAAAAGAAATATTTAAAATCCAAGAAAATAATGACAGAATTTGCATATTATAGTATCAACATTCGCGTGTTTGAAAAGTTTTAGCAGCTTTGCATTACATTTTAAAATCAAAATATAGGAGTTGCAAGATTCGCCATCATCTAAAAATGGTGACCGTGGAAGATATCCCACACAGTTATCAGCTGCACATATGCATGTGCCTAGATTGTGCGAGCAGCTATATGACTAGTTTTTCGTTGGCATAGGGTTCAAATTTTCTTATTTTCTTAATTAGTTCCTTAATTAGTCATTTAACTAATAATTCAAGAAACGCTTGTTAATAAAGTCGTTAAAAAATTATATTCATGTATCAATATGAGGAAGAAAATTATTAATTAAAAATGAAAATCACTTTCTCTATAATTGTTGACTGCTAACAATGAAATGGAGTTTCTTTTACCATCTATTATCTATGGGAAACGACTCTTATAATTTCCATTTATTTGTAAATGCACGTATCCCACTTCTCATATTCTTTTGGACAAAATTCAACTTATACAGAGTAGCTTGCTACTATGATTCCTAGTGATATTCTTTTTCCGAACTATATTCCTTCAATTCCTTTACAGATAATTCCTTCCTTTCACAGGTGTCAACTTTTTTGCATTTTGGACAACTTTAGAGTCTTCAGCCTTACTAGGTAAGCCACAATGATCTGTTCTTAAAATGATTCAGAAAAGAACTTATTCTAACCTATCAAAATTTTCTTTAGTGTTTTTTAGTGTAGTGAAATTTGTAATCGGGACATCATTTGTTGCGATATTTATGATCTACAAGTATAGAAGAAGGCACATAGCAATAAGTAAGAACATTGAAGAATTCTTGCAAGCTCATAGCAAATTTTTTCCCATAAGGTACTCTTACTTAAATATCAAGAAAATCACTAAAAATTCTCAGCACAAATTAGGTGAAGGAGGATATGGTTCTATGTACAAAAGAATGCTTAGAAGCGGAAACGAAGTGGCCATCGAGATCTTAAAGCAGTCCAAGGCCCATGGCCAAGATTTTATCAGTGAAGTGGCTACTATTGGAAGAATTCAACATGTTAATGTAGTGCAACTTATCGGTTTTTGCTTTAAAGTTCTCATGTATGATCTCATGACAAATGGATCTTTGGATAAACACATTTTTACCAAGGAAGGTGATAAGTTTCTTGATTACATGAAACTATATGAGATTGCTAGAGGGGGATTGAATACTTACATCGGGGGTATGACATGCAAATACTACACTTTGATATCAAGCCTCATAATATTCTTTTAGACAAGAATTTCACTCTGAAAATTTCTGATTTTGGACTGGCAATAAATCCCTCAGATCATAGCATAGTTTCATTGACTACTGCAAGAGGAACCTTGGGAGATATGGCGCTTGAGTTCTATTAATAAAACATTGGTGGTGTATCTTATATAGCAGATGTCTACAGCTTTAAGATGTTGCTCATGGAAATGGCAGGTAGAAGGAAGAATATAAATGCAAATGCAAAACACTCAAGCCAAATTTATTTTATGTTGTCGGTGTATGACCAAGTCACAAGAGGTACAAGTGTTGAAATAGAAGAAGTTATAGAAAAGGAAGGAAGGTCATAAAAAAGATTATAATAGTAGCACTTTGGTGCATACAATTAAATCCTGACCATTGGCCTTGAATGAGCAAAGTCCTAGAAATGCTCGAAGGAGATATTGGTAAACTTCAAATGACTCCAAAATCATTTATTTACCCGCTAGATGTGCTGTTTAACAATGACAAATTCGAGATGGAACTAGAAACTTTCTCAACTTTATCAAGCACTCCAGTAATTTTAGCTAGTTTTCCTTCTAGAGATAGCAATGATGTTTAGAGAACCATGCACAATTTGATTGGGAAAGCTTTGTGTATATGCCCACATTCTAATATTATGTTGGGAGGGACTTGAGTTTGTTTAGCTCGACACTAATTACTTTTGATGTTGTCTTCTTGAGGCTTTTAGCTTGTTGTGTTACCGTATTACATACGGCTTTACTCTCTTGCATCCCCCTTCAAAAGAATATACAAAAAAAAAAAAAAAAAAATTAGTCAGATAGCAAGGACGAAAACTGAGGTGGAAGGTGACGGACATTTTGAATTTCCGTTCCTCATCATGTGACTTTGGATAGTGCCAATGGAAAAGCTAACTACAACCCGCGACCTTGCTCCTTAAGGTGCTACTATGTGCAAATGACTTCTCGATATAATAAACAACTATTTTCGACTTATGAATTCATTTTCAGAGAAAACAGACATGTATATGTTTTACAAAGTAGAAACATCATTTGTCTATGCGAGAAACAACTTTTATCAAAACGGAAAATATTAAGATCTTAGATGAAAGGATTCAATGAAGTTTATATCTGAAAGAACTCATATTCCGTTTTAAAGCTAACATAAAATTTCTAACGAGTAACAAGATCCAAAAAATATAATTTCCTCTTAAAAATGATCACATGATTATAATTGATGGGCTTGTATAATTTCCGTGCGCTTTAATAAAGCTTCATCAACCTGGTTTATATACCCGGCATCAACCATGGAAGAGGGGGCGAGGGGGTGGACGCGGCCCCCAACGCGGCCCCCAACCCAACCAACACCAAAAAAATAATAATTTGTGTATACTGTACAGATATACGGAAAAAAAAATCAAATATAATTCACTACTATATAGAGATTAATGTCATCTTCAGTTTGATGCTCTAACTATTTTTTTTTTTTCAGAAGTTTCTGTCAAAACCCCTGTAAGGTGGATCGCAACTGTTGTATTCAGTGGGCAAAAATGTAAACGGATGACATAATCTCATCTCACCTTATAAGTATTGACATTGTATTATCTCTTTCTTCGTATTATTTTTCATGTAAGAAATTATAATATCTAATTAACACTGTATATGTGCCTCGTATGCAAAATATATATTGCTTAGTTACATCTTTTAGAAAAATATAATTTGCATGACCCAACCTTAATTATAGTGAAAAAGTTCAAGCTATAAGATAAAACTTACGATTTGACATAATCTTAACTGTCATGAAGTATTCTCTTGTCCCAATACTTTTTTTTATGTTACTACAAAGAATCAAGAACATAATCTACAAAATTTCGAATTGAACTTGTACTTTTCTTGAACTTATTAATGACTAATGTACACTCCATGTTACTTACATTTACCCAAAAAAAAAAAAATGTACACTCCATGTAGTGTCACTTTATTCCCAATTCTCGAGTAAAAAAAATTGAACTCGAATTTTCCCGAATAACCCTAGTATCTTTTGTTATTGGTGATTTTCAAGTCTTCTAATTATGCCAAACTATTGAACATGCTATAAGATTATCTCCAAAGATACTGAGAGAACCATAAAGTCACTTTAACAACATTTTCTTCAATAAAAATAGAATAGAGTGGACAAGTCTTTTGATTTCTTAACATTTATTTTTCCTTTGAATTGAATTTATGCAATCTTTAATTATCAGGATGCATTCGATCCTTAATTCATTTGCATTGACTTCGATTCAAAGTCTGCAATGGAATCTTAAAATGGCTTTCTTGTCATATTAGAAGATAGGAAACTCATTAACACTAAATATCTTCAGGAATTCGAAAAACTTACTTATCTAAGAAAAATCTCTATAAACATGAAATGATTTTGTTGGACGGCTAGATATATGGGTTGTCAAGACGATGGTTTCTTGCTAGAAAGAAATGGTGGTAGTGTTGGGTTCTCCTCACTACTTTATTTAGTTGATTGACTTTGTTTTATTAGTTGACGTGGCCTTTTCAATAGAAGACCCCAAAACTTCATATTTAATGTCTCTCTTGTTCGCCTTTATTACATGGACGTCTTTTTGGGTGCGTTTGGGAGTAGCCTTAAAAAGCTACTTTGAAGCCCCAAAAATCCTTGGGCCAAGGATGGGGTGTTTGGCAAAAAAATTTCAAACCCCCTTTGCAAAATGTCAGCATTTACAAGGCTGAAAGCCCAAGATAGGTTGGGGGCTGCCTTGGGCTTTCAAAGATCTTTGAGAATGTTGAGTTGAGGGGCTAAAAAAAGAATTTCTTCTCAAATTATCCTCACTGATTTTTCGTTTTTCTAGTTTTGCCCTCACTATTTATCATCATCTTCTTCTTCTTCGCGAGCGGTCGCTGGCGAAGGGCAGGCAATCACGGGCAGGCAGTCGTTGGCAAACGATGCCCAAACGACTGACGCCGGGAGGTGGCGCAACCGATGCTGAGGGGTGGCGCGACCAATGCGCCATCCGGGTCGCGGCGAGGTCAGGTTGCCGCGACCCGGATCCGGGGCAACAAGGTCACGGGAGGACCTTGCCGCCCTCGGATCCGGTCAGGTCGCGGTGGCGTCGCACGACCTCGCCACCCTAGATCCGGGGGTGGCGAGGTCGCGCAACCCCGCCGCGACCCGGATCTAGGGCGACGGGGTCGCGGGAGGACCTTGCCGCCCCGATCCGGGTTGCACGACATCGCCGCCCCGGATCTAGGTCGCGGCAGTGTTGCGCGACCTCACTGCCCCAGTCACTTGACCTCGCCACCTCAAATCTAGGGGCAACAAGGTCGCGCGATCTAGATCTGGGGCGGCGAAGTCCTCCCGCGACCTCGACGCCCTGGATCTGGGTCATGGTGGGGTCGCCGGAGGTCGAGGCGGCGTCGCGCGACCTCATCGCCCCAGATCTAAGGTCGCCGGAGGTCACGGCGGCATCGCGCGACCTCGCCACCCCAGATCCAGGGTCGTTGGAGGTCGTCGACGACCGTGTGCCATTGCCGGTCAATTTTTTTTCTTTATGAATGTAATTCCCCAAAACACCATTTTGTTCAAAAGTACTTCACAATGAACTTTTAAATTGTAATTTACCAAACACAATTTGTATTCTGAAAAAGTGCCTTCAACCTAAAGTTCTTTGCATTTTTTCAATGACTTTCCCCAAAAGTCCAACCAAATTTTCCCTTTGTCCTTGTTGATCCTCCACCACATATTAAGCCCCAAATTTCCATTTGTCACATGATAAGAACAACATGACTTTTCTTCGCAATTCCAGACCTGTGTATCTCGTGTCATTGGGTCGTGCTACTAGGGACACGTAATGCCCGGAAGGAATGATCCTGTCCCACCTCTCTTGCAGCAAAGTTTGCAAGATGAGCCATCCTTTCGAGTAAGGAGTGATTTGAAAGGTTGTGGTGACTCTATACGAACTACACTGTTGAATCCACCTATAGAAATAATGACACCTATAGCTAGCGATATCCTTGTCTTTGATGTGGGTTTGCAAAAGGGTAATTGCTCTTCCCTCCCTCGTTTCACTGACAAACTCTAACTTCAGTTACGAGGGCTATCACGTCTCTGGTAAATCAGGGTTCTTCGTGAAGTGCTGCAGACCTGTTGCTTTCTCCTTTATATGTCGTGGAGCATACTCCTTGGACATATCGTTTAAGATATTTAAAATGAGTGGTTATTCATAAGCTGTGATGGATGAAAGCACATCGGTTACTGAGTAAACTAGCACCTTTTTTTTTTTTTTGGTCGGTAATCTAGCACCTTCACCCATGACAACATGGGCATGTTTTGATCGTGTGCTTTCACTACACGAGCAACTTCACGACGCGATGGCAACGGTATTTTCATCAGCTACTCACCGCCTGTATCACAGAAGAAAGCATCTAGCTTGGTTTTCCTTGGCTTGGCCATAAGATAATTACAGTGGGGAGGTTACTATACACTTCTTACATTTTACTTAATCTAATTTTACAGTGTTTATAGTTTTAATTTTTATAACACTAAATGTTGCAATAAAGCGAGCGATCGAACAATAATATAAACAGAAAAAGAAAATAAATCGGACACCAGATTTACATGGTTTAGTTGTAAAGATCTACGTCCACGGGGAGAGCAGCAACGAATTTCACTATAAATCAAGCAATACAAGGAGATTACACACTCGAGTCACTCAAACACTCTCTCGGTATTTCCCAAGCCCTACTTACATCCAATAACGCACGCAGTATTTAGCTTCGAAATTCCTCAAGAAATAATCTTTCAATCTCACGAAAGAATTACACGCAAATCTTACCACAAGATTTAAATTGGCTACAAACACTAATCTTTCTTGGATGTAATTCATGGACAAGAACGACAAAGAAAATCCCTCCCAGGCACTCGACGATGAGACGGCGCTTTAAGACCAATTCTTCACTATCAACCTTTTTTTTTTTCATCCATGGCCATAAGTCTATATATATAAGTGAAACCCTTATTCTTTTGCCAACTTCTCATAGGATTCGGTTTCCTATCTTAAACGATTTTATCCAAAACATATCTCTGTATATTTTAAACAAAATCCAAGTCCAAGTCAAAGTTGAACTTTCCTATTTCAGTGGCCAAATTCTCCAACGCATATTCAAACTTTGGGAAGTTGATTTTCGAATCTTCTTTGCTCAATTTCGAACGTCCGCAACATATCCAATTCGGAATATTTAGAATTTCACATTGGACTCAAAATCGAGACATATTTTAACAATCTCCACCTTGGCTCGACGTTTGAGCCAAGTTGCAATCGCTTAGCAAAAAATTCAAACTCTACTACTACTTTCCTATAGCCCCCGATGGGGTCAATCGTCACAAATATTATCCAAGTCCAAGCCTCGCTTGAACTTCGCCATAACCGAGGAGCTCATCAGAATACCAACTCCACATGCACTTTTAACTATTTCGCAAGGATTTTCCAACACAACCTCCTTAACCGCAGATAAAACAAAACCATTATTGCATCCATATTTATCAAGAGATCGACCACGTACCTTGTCAATATCAGCAGTTACAGCAATCGTTGGCTCTATAAGCTCCACCTCGCTATAAGCACCATCTGTGTCAATTACTTTGCTAGTACTGCTACCTCAAGAGTTTCTGGTCGCAACTCCACCTCAAGCTGAACACCGTTTAGATCCGTTTAAATACTGTTATAATCACTCATAACCAGAAGTATTGGAGACTCATCAAGGGTAAATTTTCTGTTGTTAACAGGTGAATTTATATCTGGGCACCACAACCAATTGCCCTGCTTACCTTGTGCATAACCATGGAATATGCACATTGCTCTTCAATTGAGCTTACCATCACTCACTCAAAAATAACATGGGCAACCAAACATTCTAATAATAGAATAACCAGCAACGTTACTTGACCACACTTCTTTAGGAGTCCGCCATTGAATAGCAGTTGATGGGGATTTATTCACCAAGCAGCTTATCGTACTAAGCACATCAGCTAGGATTCTCCTAGCAATACTAGCACTAGAGATAATTTTTTGAGCCGTCTCTAGTAATGTTTTGCTAATCAATTCTGCAAATTGTTGTGATTTACTAGCACTAGTGTGATGTTTCACTATGCCCTCTTTCATGCAGAATATATTTGCCAGCTTCAAGCAAAACTCCATGCTATTGTCAGTTCGTACATGCTTGATCGACTTACTAGTTTCCGTCTCGATCAAAGCTCTCAACTGCAAGATCCTGACACCATCATCAAACTTGTGCATTGGCGCAAACACCCAGGTCTTCTTCGAGCAATCCATAGACCCTCGAACAGATGCATCCAACGTCTTCGCAGCAAAATTTATCACCGTCTCACCTTGAAGTTTATACAGGCCTCTGTGCTTGATTCCTTTCATTATCACCAGGGCACCTCGAACAACTTTCAGAACTCCACATTTTGAAGAATACCTGCAACTAGCTGAATATAAGGCACCTAAGGAAATTAAGTTCTTTTTCAATTCTGGAACGTGTCTTACTCCAGTTAATGTTCTCACAATGCCATTATGCATTCTGATTTTAACATCACCAATACCCACAACATCGCACTCAGCATTGTTCCCTAACCGAACTTTATCACTATCCGCGCACTGATAAGTAATAAACTAGTTTCTATTTGGTGTGATATGAAAAGAACAACCAGAATCCATAATCCATCCATCAAACGATGAATCATTAGTGATAAACAAGACATAATCAGCATTATTTGCTACAGCAGCAACCTTATCTGTAGAATTAACTATAATTTCCTTACCCTTCTCATTCTTCAGCTTAAGGCAATTCCTTCTAAGATGCCCCCTCTTGCCACGGCTCCAACATACAACATCAACAGTCCTAGACTGACTACGCCTGTTCATATTAGTACTACTTTTACTCACACGTGTTCTATATCTTCCTCTATTTTCACCTACTAAAGTAGCAGATACAGGTTTGCCAAATTCTCTTTTACGAATGTCCTCGCTCAGAATCAAATCTCAAACCTCATCAAATGTCAAATTTGTTAATCCAGAGGAATTACTAACAGTAGTAACAGTAGTATTCCAACTATCAGGCAATGAGAATAATAGAATCAAAGCACGTACCTCATCTCCAAAATTAATCTCAACTGAACTCAATTGACTAACAATCACATTGAGTTCATTGATATGATCTGCAACTGACGCACCTTCGCTCATCTTCAAATTAAATAGACGTCGCATCAAATAGACCTTGTTGATCGCAGAGGGCTTCTCATACATATCCGACAGGGCTTGCATCAAATCAGCAGTGGTCTTCTCCTTCAAGATGTTAAACACAACGTTACGAGTCAACGTCAGCCAAATAACACCCATAGCTCGTTTATCCAGCAAATCCCAATCAGCTTGCTTCATCGTCTCTGGTTTCTCCCAAGATAAGGGCAAGTATAGTTTCATTTGGTAAAGATAATCTTCAATCTGCATCTTCTAGAAACTAAAATCATTCCCATCAAATATGTCCATTCTCACTTTTACTTCTTCTATCACCATTGATTCGCTTCAATTTAGCCAAGCCTAGCTCTGATACCACTTGTTGCGATAAAGCGAGCAATCGAACAATAATATAGACAGAAGAAGAAAATAAATCACATACCAAATTTATGTGATTCAGTCATAAAGACCTACGTCCATGGAGAGAGCAGCAGCGAATTTCACTATAGATCAAGCAATACAAGGAGATTATATACTCAAGTCACTCAAATACTCCTTCGGTGTTTCCCAAGCCCCAATTACACCCAATAACGCACGCAGTGCTTAGCCCCGAAATTCCTCAAGAAATAATCTCTCAATCTCACGAAGGAATTACATGCAAATCTTACCACAAGATTTAAATTGGCTACAAACACTAATCTTTCTTGGATGTAATTCACTGACAAGAACGACAAAAAAAAATCCCTCCCAAGCACTCGACAATGAGGTGGCGCTTTAAGACCAATTCTTCACAATTAACCTTTTTATTTTCCATCCATGGCCACAAGTCTATATATATATATAAGTGAAACCCTTATTCTTTTGCCAATTTCTCATAGGATTCGGTTTCCTATCTTAAACGATTTTATCCAAAACATATCTCTGTATATTTTAAACAAAATCCAAGTCCAAGTCAAAGTTGAACTTTCCTATTTCAGCGGCCAAATTCTCCAACGCAAATTCAAACTTTGGGAAGTTGATCTTCGGATCTTCTTTGCTTGATTTCGAACGTCTGCAACATATCTAATTCGAAATATTCATAATTTCATATTTGACTCAAACTCGAGACATATTTTAACACTAAATATCTAAAATTTGTATCGCATACAAATAATGACACATGATATCACATATAATCATTTCATAGTTTTTCTTAAATAATTCGTGTAGTACTTTAACTTTTGACGGAAAGGTAAAAGCAAACATGCTGACTTCTAAAAAATTTTTAAGGTTCTAGTTATAAATCATGTTTTTTGTTTGGATCTCTTTAGGGCGTTCCGTTAAGAGTCATTACTTGAGGGAAGAAATGCACTCCAAAATAAAGTTAAGACATGAATCCTGTACAGCGTGGTGCTTCCGAGAAGGCTAGTATATATGTCCTCCAACTAATGAAAGAGCATGGGACGTAATCGACAATTACTTCACTTAATCCATTAATATCATAAGTATCTTGGAAATTATGAATTAAATTACTTATCTAAAAAATAAATTTTCCAAAAAATTGAAATAATGTCATACGGCTAAATATATGGGTTGTCAATAATAATGATCTTGCCAGACAAAGATGGTGATGATGTTGGGTCCTACTCACTACTCCCGTAACATTCTCAATTTGATACGAACTTTTCAATAGATGACCCCAAATTTTCGTATTCAAGATCTCCATCTTTCACCACTATTACATATGCATCCTATCCTTGTTGATCCTCGCCACGTATCAAGCGCCAAATTGCCATTTCTCTCAGGCTGAGAGGGACATGATTTTTCCTCTGAATTCCACGCCAATGAAGCTTGCATCTCTGGTCTTTCTTGTCGTGCTACTTGGGTATGTACTTGTAACGCCCCGAATGAACGGCCGTGTCCCTGGGATCCCAAGGGTTAGAGCAAATTGACCACCTTGATGATCAAGCCATCGGGAAGCTAAACGTACTTGACGGTATTAAATGTTGATTGGACATCATTCAAACCTCATTTAATTGACGGCCACAGCTGTGCCTCCCCCGACTAAATGGTCCGGCACGCATTGATTCTCAATTTGATTGTACCACTGAAGATTGTAAAATCACTGGAGATCACTACATTTCGTCGGAGTGTTAAGTATTTTCATTTTTGGACATTTGTCCATGCACATTGCCGATGGTCACCCCAAAGGACATATTCATCATCAACAAAACTGAAGATAATTATTATCAAGAGATCTGCAAAGGCATGGCATTTACTCATGATAGATGCCATTGGCAACTTCATTTTTTCTCCCATGTGATTTGGCCCAAGTTAGACTTTGGAATGGCGAATTGCAAGACACGTTAAGATGAAATAGCCATACTGCTTTGATGGAGGAATTTAACCATGGCAAGGTAAGAAATCTTATAGCTACAAGATTGCAATGATCATTGAGTTATGCAAACTCATCATATTTGGGTCTAGACATTGATATTCTTAAGTGTGTAATCTCATTCTACTGCATTTCTAAGTTTTATCCTGTGCTTGGTAATCCTGCATCGAATTTCCACATTCTTTAAATAAATGTCATTGAAGAAGAGATAAGAACAAACTATTCCATTCTAGGAAAAAAAAATTAAAAAGAACAACCTATTCCAATGCATACTAGCATGGTTTCATGGTACTGCATCAAAACTGAGGTACTATGTCATGACATGGAGAAAACGTAGCTTTGCCGCAAGCTAGTTTTTATCGTTGATATTGTTCCTCGAAATTATGTCAATTTTCCTATGATTGTGCCTCGCGGGGCAAAGAAAGAAGATAAGAAGTAGGGAGGATGAAAAAAAACAAAGAAGAAAACGAGAAAGAAAGATTGTGTATCAGAAAGAAGTGATGGGGAGAGAGTTTGGAAGAAGCTTTTGAATTTTCAATGGGTGTAAAATTTTCAAGGGTTGGACCACTAATAATGGAACATTAGTTTGGGTCCACCTTTTTAAATTCTTGACTTGTGTGCATTTGTCGCGTTGATTGACTTGGGCTTTTCTATCGGTTGAGGCGACCCCAAAATGTCCAATCAAACGAGGTTCGTCAGATCCTTTTTCAATCGTTTTATGTTGGGCCTCCTCCTGTCCTCCACACACATCAACCAATTCTTTTCCAATTTCTCTTTGCCTAAAGACTAATGGAGCTACGATTGACACTCTCAGCTCCATGAATATCTCTCTAGTGTTGCTACTCATTCCTGTTCCTTTGCAAGTGGTGTAATGCATGAATTTGCATTATTATTTTTCAATCTCAAGATTCAAAACTTGCTGGATGGGAATGGTTCTTTTGGTTATGCCCTGTCCATAGGCTAAAGATTTATGAACCTAACCATTGCAATTATTAGCTGCTCCACTTGGCTGCAGTTTAAGAGCCACATCAACATGGCGTTCATGTCCTCATCGCCACTCACCATGAAGTCCTTCCAAAAATCCAATCCAACTAAAATGTTCGTTGTCTTTCTTCCCCTGTTGCAATCATAGGAGACCCTTTATTTGGTGCCAAAGCAAAATCTAATGGACGAAAGAGAGAGCAAAAAAACACAAAAACAAAAGGGAGAAGGGGAGAGATCATTACCAAAGTAAATGGCGGTCGAGAAACTTAAGTTAGAACAAAAGTGGGAAGCTCCCCTAATTCCAAACGTCTCTGCTTCCTAATCTGTAATATTCTTTTCAAGTTCCTAAACCTAAAGATCTGTTGGGTCCAATATGGCTTTGTCAAGTCAGAGCTTGCTTCATTGTAAGCGTTGGAATGGTTAGCTTGGGATTGACTTGTATCGCCCATCAAACCACATCAGTTATGTTCCCAGTATTTGGGCTGAATGGCCGAGCTTCAATGGGTTGTCTATCGTGTCCTGGGCACAGTTCTTCTAGTGATAAACACCCAAAAATCGTTCTTTTTATTGTTGGCAAATCAATACAAAGCCAACGACAATAACAGACTTATCACATTTGAAATGGATTTACCATTTGAGTGCCATGCCTCAAAACATCATAGAGATGCTCAAGACTCAAAAGGGTAATATAACCTCTAACTATTGTCTAGGTGAATAGCCAATTTATAATTTTAAGAAGTTTCTTGAAATGTATTGATTAGGAATATCTTTCGATTTAATATATTTTGTCAAAGTATAGTCGCCATTTTCAGCATTCTTAACAAATGTCACGAAGGAGGCGCTAGTGTGATTTTATCAATGTCATGCCCTTTTCTTAGCTTAAAAGTAACAGCTACGTTTACAACAAAGATCTTGTAAATAATTAAATTTGAACGCGAGAAAGGATGTTTCCTGTGGGCTTCAAAAAGCAAGTCTGTGGACTCTTCGTGTTTTCTTACTTCTGCACTCTCTTTTGCGCAAAGTTCAATATAATAAAGAGGCCACATGACAATATGTCTCTTTCCTTAGTAATTTAATCAACCTCATACCGCTAATCAAGTCTTGTTTTAATAGCCAAACCAAAGTCTCCTTCCGTAATCATACAGCTTTTGAAACAAAATTGGTTCTAAATCAGAAGTGGAGGTGAAAAGAGAGTTGTCACTAGTTTGAAATGATTGCCCCATTGTCATAGACTAATCTCCAATTCTCATGAAAGGTTACTGGGTTTTCTTTTATCAACGCTAGCTAATCAAAATTTGCTGGATGTATTAAATTAGCACAATTACAATAAATTTAAGATTTTTTTTTTTTTTGATAATTTGCCTTATAGTTGTGCTAGCTAAAATTTGTACTTAAGCAACTATATTTATTCTAGCCATGTGCATAGCAAGAGTACAATTATAGGGTGGATATATATTATTTTGCTTTTAGGCGGAGGATAGGAGAGGGTATTTTATGTAACAATACACACATAAACAGTTGCATATCTATACATTTTAACTTTAGATGAGGATTTTTTCAGATTTGATTGACAAAATATGTAGTTGTTTATGGTTGGGTTGACGATGACGTTTTGTAATATCTAATTATCATATGAGATAATTTTTTTAATAGTGATTATTTATTTCATGAATGATGGACTGTCTAACAAATTGAACGATGTCTAACGTTTGTGACTTAATTTAGCAAATATGGAATAAATATCGAGTCAATAAGCGCGGACGGTGGAACAGAAAAAATTCAAAGGTGGAGAAGAAGGAAGGAGGAAAAATAACAAAGTAGAAAAATAGAAGAAAGATGGTGAGCGTATCGGCAGGAAGTGATGGGGAGAGTGGGAGATGTGAAAAGTCGGACACGACTCCCTAATAATGGAGCTTCAGCTTGGGTCCACTTCCTTTAATTTCTTGACTTGCCTGCATTTGTTCCGTGAATTGACTGGGGCTTCTCTGTAGACCAGACAACTCCAAGCCTCCAAGGATCAGCCAGTCTTATCTGAATATTTTCAAATTGCGCCTCTCCTCCACGCAGACCAAGCCTCTCTTTAGCAATTTCTTATTGCCCAAAGCCGTTCAGAGACATGATTCATGCTCAAAGCTCCATGAATATCTGCCTAGTGTTGCTGCTCATTCTTGTTTTATTGCGAGCCATGACTAGCAATGCCGAGCCAAGTAATCTACGATGCGCTGCTTCATCTTGTGGTGATATTCGCAATATAAGTCATCCGTTTCGATTCAAGGGTGATCCGAAGGAATGCGGTGACCCAAAAATGGAGTTGGTTTGTGAAGAAAATCGTACCATTCTATACTTTCATGATGGCCGATTCTATGTGCAATCTATCAATTATTCCGACTACTTGATCAGATTAGTTGATGACGGGTTGAAAAAGGATAACTGCTCATCTCTCACTCGTCATTCACTGGAATTCTATGACTTCTGGAATAGTGTCAGCCCAAATAATCCATACTTCATGTTCTCTCAAGGTACCCTAATCATTGTGAACTGTTCAAAGGCAGTTAACTTTGCCAACTACATCGTCATTCACTGGAATTCTATGACTTCTGGAATAGTGTCAGCCCAAATAATCCATACTTCATGTTCTCTCAAGGTACCCTAATCATTGTGAACTGTTCAAAGGCAGTTAACTTTGCCAACTACATCGCCATGAGTCCATGCATTAAGGGTTTGTACTCTTCCAACACATCATCGAATTGGAACTTGTATGCTTTGCTCAATCCAATTGCATCAGATGTTAGGGACTTTTGCACCATTAGCAGCTGGACACAGTTACGTGATTTTACGAGTTCTCAGCAGATCGATAGTGGCTCCTACAACTTCGAGCAAATCCATAACATCATGGCTGCTGGATTTTTTCTCTACTTTGGTCCACTCGGGTTGGGGAAGGAAACGTTCTTTTGCTACTTTAATCCGTATAGCTTCTTTCATTTCATTAACTTGTTTTATTATGGTAAAGTGGATTCGTTTAGCGCCTACAGCAGTCAAGTTTGCGGATCCAAGTACTACGAGGGCGGTAAGTATTTGGTCAGCAATGAATTTTACCATAATTTTGCATGATTCTGTACAATGTTTCACTTCCCACTTTCTCTTCAAAACTGGAAAATGAAATAAACGTCCAATATCCAAGAAACTTATGACAAATATACAACATAGTGTACGTCAACTATGTGTATTTGAAAGTTTTTGGGAGGATCGCATTACTTATAAATTATAAGTTGAAGGAGTTGCAAGACTCGCAAAAAAAAATTAAAATTAAAAAAGTGACGGTAGAAAACACCCCCAAACAGACTCAGATCGGCTCCACATATACAGGTGTCTAGATTATTCCTTTCCACAAAAGGGCTAGAACTCCCTCTGTTAAGAAAAAGGATGCTTGTGCGAGCAACCACATGACTAGCTTTTGTTGGCATAGATATACATTTTCTTAATTTCTTAAGTCGTTCTTTAATTAGTCACTTAACTAATAATCCGGGAGACGCTCCTTAACATTCCTTAAAAAAAAAATTGTAGTCATGTATCGCTAGGAGAAACAAAATTATTAATTAAATATGAAAATCACTATTTCTCTAGATTTGTTAACATCTAACAAAGCAAAATGAGTTTCTTGTATCGCCTACCATCTATGCACGAAGCTCCATTATTTTCATATATTTGTAAATTCACGCATGCCACTATTCATATTGTCACGCCCCGATCCTCGGGGACGCGCCCATCCTTCAATCTGATCGATTATTAAAGTGCGATATCCCAGGACTAATTATCGCCGACTCTTTCTTTTTATTACGCATGCGGAAAGCAGTTATAAATCCCAGCACAATAAAATAATGGGATAGGAAAGCAGGCCATATTTTTCATATTGAAATTCACAACCACACTTTCATTAACAGCACAACTCATAGTATATTTACAATACTATTCACAACATACTTGTCTCACACCTATCTACACTAAGACAGGGTTTACAAAAGGGATGGGATCTCAGCCCACATCCGAGTTATACTCAAGATCCCTCTCTGGATCATCTTTTTCTTCAAAAGTCTTTCTTCCCTTCAGGTTCCTCCTCCTCAGCTTCTCCTCAAGGTCCTGAAATGGTTATTCAATAACCCATGAAACCACGTCTCAGCGAGTCCTATCCCCTAAGACTCGATTAATAAACTAATACGCCATACGGTTGCCTAAGCACAACACGAGTCAAATGACTTACCTTGGCCTCAGTTCCAACCTGCAATTCAAGGTTAAACACAGATATTCAAACAATTCACGACATCCGATCAAGTACTGGCCAATCGACTAAGTCGATTACATGTCAGTCAGACCCTCTCTAGGTCATTCCCACTCATATCACGATTTCCCAGTGGTATACTCATTCACCAAATCACATGTGTTTCTCGGGCGTCATTTTCGCCAATGACATACCGATCACCGACACCGTGCGTTCTTTAAGGCGCCGTTTTCACCAGTAATATCCTCGATCACCGAACTACGTGTCCTTTCTAGGGCGCCGTTTTCGCCAAGGTGACATCGGCTATAGACAATATCGTGAATTCTTTAAGGCATCGTTTTCACCAGTGATATTTCCTTAATCACCGAACCACGTTTGTCTATAAGTCATTTACGTGCGTTCTTTAAGGCGCCGTTTTCGCCAGTGATACTCCCAATCACCGAACCACGTATATCCAATAATATCATACCTGATTGGTCTCAACCAATAATATTCTCAGTTAGCTCTCACCATTCTCTCTACTATATAGCCCATCAACGCATCGGGCGCTATATATCAATGCTCGGCCATTACCAATCAAATACTCAATAACAAACAATTTGGGACAATTCCTCAAATTTCACAATTTAAATCAATTCCATAAAAATTGAAGCTCAATTAAATAAACGGACTGCACCACGACAATCGGCACAAAATTCCGATCGCCGGCCATCCCGATTGAATTTCCGGAAAAATAATTAATTAAATAATTAATTTCGAAAATTAAATGAATAGATAATAAAAATCCAATTTAGGCTCGTAATGCCCGATTGGAGCCGAAACGAGTCAGGAAAAATCCCGAGATACATTCAATAAATAAAGAGCATTTCTACTCCCTGATGGCTATAGCTAACCACCTAACATGCATCCTCAAGTCATTAATTTAATTGTTTTAATTTAATCTAACCACCTAATTGCAATTAATTAAATCTAACCAACCCTAAGCATAATTATCAAACTAATAAAGCATTAGTGAGTAAAACTCACTTGATTAAAAACGGGGATCGAATCACCGCAACGGTGACGCGACGGCGGCCGAAATCGGGCTCGCGACGACCCCACGGGCTTGGACCGGGCCTTGAATTAGGCCCAACAAATCTTCTTGCACTGGACTGGGCTCGCTCTTGGGCTTGAGCTTGGTTGCAATTGGGCTTTCTTCGTGGGCTGGACTTGGGCTGAAGACTGAAATCCGGGCTTCAAGAACTGGGCTGCAACCAGGTTAGACTTGCTGGGCTGATATTGCTGAAATGGGCTGGTTTGCTAGGCTCAATGGAACTGCTGCTGGTGTAGTTTTGAATGGGCTTGAACACTGTAATTTGGGCCGAGAACAGGTTGGACTTCAACTTTACAAGATGGGCTGCGATGGAGGAATGGGCTCGCTGGCTGATCGTGGGCTGAAGACGCAAGGAACGAAGGCTCGGCGACGTGCGGCTTCGCTGGCTTGCGGGGTTTCGTTGGACGCTGCTCGGTCAGCAAATCAAAGGGGCGGGTTGTTGGAGTTGACCGGTGTGTTGGCAGCGTGAGGACACTCGGTGGATCTCGCGGACGAAGCTGGCGGAGCCGGAGGGAGCAGCCGAAGGCTACGTGGACGCGTGGAGGTGGCCTTCTTCGCTGGCGTTGTTGGTGACTGGTCTGCGTGCGTGCATGGGCTGCTGTGGTCAACCAACTGGTGGAGAGGCTCCACGATTGACCGAACGTGGCAGCTTTGGCGAGGCTGGCAGCTGGGTTGCGTGTCTTCGTGGGCGGCTGAGGCGTGGGGACTTCGGTCAACAAACGGTGGAGGAGAGGGCACCGTTGACTGGATCGTGGGCACGTGAGGTGGATTAAATCAACAGGGGCTTCGGTGGAGTTTGTTCTTCACGGATGAGGCGGCTACTTCATGCGTTTGAAGAAGAAGACGCGTGGATGGGCAGCTTGTTGACTAAGAGAGGGCAGCTCGACAAAGACTAAAGCCGCGTGGAGATTTCTTCTTCGGTGGATGATGGCCGCCTGGGAGAGGAAACTCTCTGGGGTTTCGAAGGCCAACACCAGCTTTGCTGGTACTAGGCAAAGAAGTGGACTTGGAGAAGAGAAGACCAACGTTGGTGGAGGGTGTGGGCTTCCGTTCGGTGTGTGAACGAGAGAAAAAAATAAAAAGGATGAAAAGCAAGGCAGAGATAGAAGATTGAAGAGGCTACACGGTTCTTCAAACGAGATAGGGACAGAGGCGGTGAGAGACAGCGACGGGGAGAAAGCAGCTGGCTTTTGCTTTATTAAAAGGATTGGATCAAGGCCAAAATATCTAATATTCAACATAATTTTGGCCTCAAAAGTCCTCAAAATTATCCCTTGCATTAACTTCATGTCCTCTAATACTTTCCCACTTATAATTTCTCTAAAACAACAAATTTTGAAGCCCCAAAATTGCTGCCCTTGCAAAGCTCCGAATTTCCAATTTCTTGTTTTCAATTTCCTCACTCAATTCCCCAAATTGAGGTCCAATTTCGATGAAGAAAAATCTCAAATGATTTTCTATAAATCTCTAACACTCAAAGGCTCGGTCATGTCGGAAGTCAATTTTCTATCAATTTAGTCCGTCCTGAATTTCGCCAAATTTCCGCGACGTCCGAATCGGTTTTTCCGTAAAAGTTCCGAATCTCCGAAAAATCTTCCGAGCGAGTCAATGCTCCTAAAATTTATTGTGACATGGAAAAAACTTCAATTTCTGAAATCGGACTCGAATTGGCGGTTAATTTTCATTCGGCGCGTTTTTAGCATGACCTAGACTATCGGGTAGTTTTCAGAACTTTTTAAGGCAAATGACCTGTGGTCGATTTTCTTCGAGCCACTATGAACCCACTCGACTCATTGGCGACTCTTGATTGTGGTGAAAATCTCGAGGATTCAAATACGGACACATGGTACCAAAACAATAAGAAAATCAGTCTAGTGTTGCCCGACGAGAATTTTCTAATTCAGTGGTGTCACCCACGATTAGTCACATATCTCTATCGATCCAGTCTATCTCTGATTTCAAATCGATTTTTAACTATGCCGTAGTGACCTCTAAAGATGGACGCGGTCAAGAAGCCGATTCCTGATCGAGTTCTCAAGTCTATTGCCTTAAAATTCCTTAATAATTTCCCCAGCTAGTCTAGTTATCTCGAGAGTGATCGGCTCTGAGAATAACCCTATAGACGCGTCAATGAAATGCCCGATTTATTCAGTAGAAGACAGGGTTGAAAATTTGGAATGTCACACGTATTCTTTTGGACAAAATTTAACTTATACAAAGTGAATGGCTACTACTCTGTTTCCTTGTGAGTTCTATTTTCCAAACTTCTTTTCCTTCAATTCCTTTTCTTACCATTCATTTCTTCCACAGGTTTGCTAGATGAAATTGCACTTTGGACTACTGCAGATTTTATATTTACTAGGTATGCAGAAATGATTTGTTCTTGCAATAATTATAAAAATAACTATATTCAAGCAATCAAAATTTTCTTCAAGTTTTTTTTTTTTTTTTGTAGTGAAATTCGTAATTGAGACACCATTTTTTGATATTTCTAATCTTCAACAACAGAAGAAAGGCACCTAGCAATGGACAAAATATTGAAGAATTTTGCAATTCATAACAACTTTTACCCATAAGGTACTCTTACTCAAATTCATGAGGATCACTAGAAATTTTGAGGACAAACTAAGTGAAGGGAGGTATGGTTCTATGTACAAAGGAATGCTTGGAAGCGGCAACGAAATTACCATCAAGATTTTAAAATAGTCCAAGGCCCATGGTCAAGATTTTATTAGTGAAGTGGCTACTATTGGAAGAATGCACCATGTTAATGTAGTGAATGAAGGCTCAAAATAGGTTCTTGTGTATGATCTCATGTCAAATGGATCTTCACTAAGGAAGGTGATAAGTTTCTTGATAACATGAAATATATGAGATTGCTTTTGGGGTGGCGAGGGGGATTAAATACCCACGTCAGGGCGTGACATGCAAATACTACACTTTGATATCAAGCCTCATAATATTCTTTTAGATAAGAATTTCACTCCGAAAGTTTCTGACTTTGGACTTGCGAAACTTTATCCCACGGATCATAGTATAGTTTCATTAACTGCCACAAGAGGAACCTTGGGATAGATGGTGCTCACGTTGTTCCACAAAAACATTGGTCGTGTATTTTATAAATCAAATGTCTATAGCTTTGGGATGTTGCTCATGGAAATGGAAGGTACAAGGAAAAATGTAAATGCCATTGTGGAACACTCAAGCCAAATTTATTTTCCGTTGTGGGTGTTTGACTAGTCAATGAAGGAAAAAGTGTTGAAATGGAAGAAGTTGCAAAACAGGAAAGGAAGGTGATAAAAAAGATGACAATAGTTGCACTTTGGTATATTCATTTAACCTTGACCATTGGCCCTCAATGGGCAGAGTCCTAGAAATGCTTGAAGAAGATATTAGTAAACTTCGAATGCCTTCAAAAATGCTTATTTACCCACCGGATGAGCCAGGTTAACAATGACAAATCCGAGATGGAACTAGAAACACTCTCAACTTCATTGAGTGCCTCGGTAATTTCAGCTAGTTTTCCTTTTAGAGATAGTAATGTTGTTTAGAGAACCATGCACTGTTTGATTGGAAAAACTTTGTATATTTACCCACAATCTAGTATTATGTTGGGAGGGACTTGAGCTAGTTTAGCTCGACACTAATTACTTTCGAGATTGTTTTCTTGTGGCTCTTAGATTAATGTTGTGTTATTGTGCGTGATATAGTTTTACTCTCTTGCATCCTCCTTCAAAAGGGCAAAAAAAAATTGGTTAGAAAGCAAGGACAAAAACAGAGGAGGAAGGTGACGGGCATTATGAATTGTCCTTCCTCGTTACGTGATTTTGGATAATACCAATGAAAAAACTAACAATAACCCGCGAGCTCCTTTATGTGCTAGAACCATCATATGATTTCTTGATATATATATAAAAAAAAATCGACTTATGAATTTATTTCAAAGAAAACATATATGTATACATTTTACAAAGTAGACACCATATGTTTACGTTAGAAACAAAATTTATCAAAATGGAAAAATAAAATCTTAGATGAAACAATTCAATGAAATTCATAATTGAAAGAACTCATATTCCATTATAAAGCTGACATGAAATTAAGAATATCGAAAGATTACAATTTCCCTTATATTACTTGATTATGGTGATTTTAATTGACGGGTTTTCAGAATTTCCAGGCACTTTAATGAAAATTCATCAACCTGGCTTATATATCCGATATGGGCCACAGAGGGAAGGGGGAGAAGGGGAGGCAAGCCCCTACCCGCAAAAATGTTAGAGAATATTTTAATTACAGATGTGAAGTAGGGACATTTTTTTTTTAAAAAAAAAAAGAAAAAAGAATCAAAGTTTGTTTTAACTTAATTTTAAATAACCAACACAGTTTCAAATGACTGAACTGTTGTTGGGCCATATTTTCAGTGGGCGGATGATTTCATCCAAAATTTTCTGAGTTTACCTTTAGATTAATGCTGAACAACTGAAGAACTAGAGGATCGTTGTCCTGAAGAACAATTGCTGAACAATTTTCGTCCAAAATTTTCCCCTTACCTCAAGTCTATCCCGCCCACGACAAATCGCTTCTTACACCTTTCAAGTTCTTCCTCGCGAGCTCCATCCCCAGGCGGAGGAGCAGGAGCGTCGACTACATCTAAGGAGTTTAAAGATGCTAGGATTCTTTGGTTCTTCTGGTTTGTTTGATTAACTCGATTGGAATTGAGGGTCGACAGTGTAGGTGTGGAGGGCGGGCGATGGTGCGGGATCGTGAATGAGTTGAGTTTCTGGTGTTTGTTCCGGTCATGATGAAGGTGATGATGCTATGGGGACGTTTTTATTTGGGGGGAAGAAGGCTCAGGTGAGGGTGTTCTTGGTGGTGGGCTTCATGGACTGCGAACAAATATCGGAGTAGGAATGGGTTCCTCGCTTTCTAAGGCCCGAGAGTCTGCAGTTGTACTTGATGTCCAGAAAATTGCTTGTGGTGGATGACATGCTGCTTTAATGACCAAAGCGAGGAGAGATCTTTTCCTTAGGGGAGGAATGGGGTGAGCCCTCGACCTCCCGCTTTCTTTCTCCACTCTCAGTGCTCGCCATCTTCAGCTTCAGTCCCTCGCTCCGCAACATCCTCTTCCCCCAAGTCGTCCCTTTCGCAAAATTCGAGTGAACTGTCCAGAATCGGATTGAGAGCGCCATTACTTCACGTACAGTGACGCTGCGTCAACTCATCACCTAATGTCGAGTTCGAACCGGGTGAGTGACTCTAAGAGACAAATTATCAAATAGTTCGTGTCCTTGAACGCAATTTGAAACATTTGATCGAACTCCTTGTTAAAGTCTTTTCTTTTCAGGGGCGTTCTATGTGTCATTTCAAGAACTCGGGCTCAACAAGAGAGACCGAATCTCTCGTTACTAGGGACCTGGATTTGAGGCTGAAGTTTATTGGTTCGTTGCAGGCTCTTTGAAATCTGTTGGAGTCAGTGGCCTTGAGCTCAACCATTTGGTTGTGAAATGCCCTTCAGTATTGGCAACAGATGAAATCGATCCCTTTATAGTCTTCATGCGCGACAATTTAGATGGAAAGGTCGAACCGACGCAGCTCAAGCGTTTCTTTATGTCAACTGAGCCGCAATTCTTAGTTGAATTTGGGGAAAAGGTTAATTTGTTGATTTGACAGTGGGATTCCAGAGAAAGATTGTTCATGTTCTCAATAATGTGAATTTAATGAAGGCTTTGTCTCTTAAGCCGTTTGAAGAAATTGAAAGGCTCGTTAATTTCTTGAGCTGCTATGGTGGAATTGATTTGATTGTGCTGCATCCCCCCATTCTTAACTTTGATATGGATCGCCAATTGATTCCAAGAGTGGAGTTTCTCCTAGAACTTAGCGGAGGAGATGAGAATGCAAACGGGCCAGTGTCGTGCAAACTGCCTACCTTTTTGAAATACCGTGTGGAACACTTGGAAATCATGTAGAGTTGTTGAAGTCATTTGCGGGATTAGATGATGAAGAAATATTCAGGATCATTCTTGTGTTTCCTAGCATTGTTAGCATGAGTAGGGAGAGGAAATTGCGTCCTAGAATTAGTTTTCTCAGAGAATGTGGACTCCACTCCAATGAGATTTTCAAGTTCTTGGCAAAAGCCCCTTTGTTTTTGGGTCTATCTTTTGAGGGGAGCATTGCTTATAAGTTTGGTTTTTTGGTGAAAATTGATTACAAGTACAGAACGAAGGAATTCACAGTTGCAATAGGTGCTGTGACTAGGACAAGTTCTAAGAATATGCAGAAGGTGATTGAGCTCTTCTAAAGTCATGAGTTTCCCTGTGAAGACGTGCTTCTCATGAGTAAGAAGCATCCTCAGATACTTCAGTGCAATCCTGATCCTATGGAGGAGAAATCGGAATATTTGGTGGGGGAGACGGGATACGAGCTTGATGAGCTATTGGATTTCCCTGCATTTCTTGGGTACAAGCTCGATAGTAGAATTAAGCATAGGTACGAGGTGAAGAAGAAGATTATAGGTGAAGGAATGTCAATCAACAAGCTGCTTAGTGTTTTATCTGAGAGATTTGCAAAGAAGAAGGTTGAACAGCTGGTGCACAAAGCACAAAGCCTAAAAATTAAGGATTGCTAAATTTCATCTACAAAAGTTCATGGAAAAATTGATGGAAATTGTTTAGTCACTGATTTTTCTAAACGTTCATGAGTCGAAGGCTTTTGCTTATTTTAAGGTGAAATTTTGGCTTGACTTTCTTAGATGAAGATAGAAAGTAATCTTTTTCATCCCTAAACCTGCAAAGCCATTATGAAGTTTGAAGAAAAAGTCGTTACCCAGTTGAATGAAATGACTGAGTATGCTCCATTTTAAGGTTAAAGCAACAAAAAATGTGGGATCTTTGTATTTGTGTAACTGTGAATTTCTAATGGAATCCACCTTGAGTTGACAGCAATGTTTCTTTGGTTGCTCTCATCACATTTTTTGTTAGACCTGAAATTTTGAAAAAATTGATCTAACATTGAAATTAATCTAGCTAATATGTATGAGGCATCAAGACATGGTCGCCCTTGTTATGCAATTCAGATAGATTTCCTAACTGGGATGGTCAGAATCAAAGAGTTAACATGATTGGAAGGCATCTATGATAAGGAGAGTCATGTCACCAAGTGTTAATTCAGTTCTCTCCGGTTTTTGTTCTTTGATTAAATTACATTTCATAAAATATTGCAACTGTTAGTTCAGGATTACCTCAAAAGACATTTTCATTATTGACAAACCGAGGATCAATTATCCTCAAGAGATCTGCAAAGGTGTGGCATTTATGCATCATAGGTTCCATTGGCAACTTTATTCTTTCTCCTATGTGACTTAAGGTGAGGCTTTGGAATGGCAAATTACAAGACACCTTAAGATGATAGCCATACTACTTCAATGGTGGAATATGAACATGGCAAGGTAAGATTCCTATATCTGCGATATTGTAGTAATCATTGAGTTATGCAAACTCTTCATATTTAGGTCTGAACATTGGTATTCTTAGTGTGTGGCCTCATTGTATGGCATTTCTTAAGTTTTATCCTATTGGTAATCCTGTATTGAATTTCCACGATCTAGAAATAAATGTCAATGGAGAAGAAATAAGAACAAACTATTTCAATACATGCTGACATGGTTTAATGGTATCGTGTCAAAACTGATATATTATGTCTTGACATGAAGAAAAACTAATTTTGAAAGTTTGAATTGTCTGCAAGAGTGAACTGGAGGAAAAAGGAAAAAATTATCTTGACTCACCTCCTTTTTCCTCTTTCCTCCCTCTCCCAAACAAAGCATTAGAATAGTATTAAAAGATCATGGCCTGCTAATGTGTAAAAGTGCCAAATTGACAGTATAACTTTCTTGAAATTTACAGATAACAGATGGGGAGTGAATCCTTTTATGCCCATTTAGTGAGTCCTTATGCTACCCTATTTTCTGCTTTAACTGTACATGAATTCTTATTGTATTTCACTTTTTGTGATGTTTACATTTCTACAGATTATTGTACTGCAAGTGCTGAAAAACATAAGAAATCATTGCAGACAAGAATAAATCATTGAACTTATCAAACAAGCAACGGAGTTATTGATAGGATGGCTAATTGATTCCAAGAGTGGAGTTTCTCCTAGAACTTAGGGAGGAGATGAAGATGCCACCAGGGCATCGTTGCATGAACTTCCTGCCATTTTGAAATATCATGTGGAACACTTGGAAAGCCAGGTAAAGATATTGAGGTTAGTTGTAGGTTAGATGATCAAGAAATATTTAGGATCATACTTGTGTTTCCTTACATTGTTAGCGCGAGCAAGGAGAGAAAATTGCATCCAAGAATTAGTTTTCTTAAAGAATGTGGACTGAACTCCAATGAGATTTTTAAGTTCTTGACAAAAGCCCTTTTGATTTTGGGTCTATCTTTTGAGGGAACATTGCTTATAAGCTTGGTTTTCTGATGAAAATTGTTTACAAGTACGGAACTAAGGAATTCACAGTTGCAATAGGCTGTGACTAGGACAAGTTGTGAGAATATGCAGAAGGTGATTGAGCTCTTCTAGAGTTATGAATTTTCTTGTGAAGACAAGCTTCTCATGAATAAGAAAGCGTTCTCAGATACTTCAATACAATCCTGATTTTTGGGAGGAGAAAGTGGAGTATTTGGTAGGGAGATGGGATGCAACCTTGATGAGCAAGTAGATTTCCCTGCATTCCTTGATTATAAACTCGATAGTGGAATTAGGCATCGGTATGAGGGGAAGAAGAAGATTATAGGTGAAGGAATGTCACTCAACAAGCTACTGAGTGTTTCTTCTGAGAGATTTGCAGACAAGAAGCTAGAAGAGGTGGCGCACAAAGCCTAAAAAGTAAAGGGTTGCTAAGTTTCATCCGCAGAAGTTCATGGCCAAATTGATGGAAATTGTACAGAGTTTTCATCAAAGCTTTACAAGTTCGAGGTTTTGCTTTTTTTTCCCCCAAGGTAAAATTATGGTTGGGACTTCCTTGAATGAAGGTGGAAAGTCGTTTTTTGATCCCTAAACTTGGAAAGCCATCATGAAGTTTGGAGAAAATGGTTGATACCCAGTTGAATGAATTGATTGAATATTTTTAATTTTAATGTTAAAGCAACAAGAAAAGTGGCTGATGATATTTGTATAATTGTCAATTACAATGGAATTCAACTTTAATTGATGGAAATATTTCTTTGGTTGTTCTCACATTTTTCTTTTCTTAGTCCTGATTTTTGAAAAACGTGATCCGACATTGAAGATAATCTTGTCAACGTGCATGAGGCGTCAATACATGGTTGCCTTTAATATGCAATTCAGGATAGATTTCCTACTTATTGAAGAGGGATGGCCAGAAACAGTGAGTTGACATGATTGAAAGGAATCTATGATCAAGAGTCATTTCACCAATAGAAACTACGAGATATATTTAAGTGTTAATTTAGTTATCTCTGATTTGTTCTTTGATGAAATTACATCGTTTCCGTAATTATTATGACCGTGAGTTCAATATTACCTCAGGACATATTCATCATCAACAAAACTGAGAATCAATTATCGTCAATAGATCTTCAAAGGCGTGGCATTTATGGATAATTGATACCATTGGCAACTCCATTCTTTCTCCCATGTGACTTTTAACACAGGTTAGGCTTTGGGTTAGCGAATGTAAAGACGCCTTAAGATGAAGTAGCCATACTGCTTGGTGGTGGAATATAACCATGCAAGGCAAGAAATCCAGTATCAGCGAGGTTGCAGGGATAACTGAGTTATGCAAGCTCATCATATGTAGTTCTGCACATTGATTTTCTTAGTGCGTGACCTCATTCTACTGCATTTGTTAGGTCATTCTAATTTGTTGGGGTATTATCCTATATTTGGTAATCCTGAACTCGATTTCTACATTCTATAAATAAATAAATGTCCCGGAAGAAGAAATAAGGAAAAAATAAAATTATTCTGATACATGTTGACATATTTCATGGTATTGCGTCAAAATGATGATATACTATGTACTGACATGAAGAAAAACTAATTTTGAGAAGTTTGAATATTTTGCGAGAGTGAATTGGAGGAAAAAAGAAAAAAAAAATATCTTTACCGACCTCCTTTTTCCTCTTTCCTGCCTCTCCCAAACAAAGCATTAAGATAGTATCAAAAGATCATGCCCCGCTAAAGTGTAGAAGTGCTAAATTAACCGGATAACTTTCTTGAAATTTCCAGATAACATCTGGGGTGTAAATCCTTTTATGCCCATTCGGTGAGTCCTTATGCTAACCTGTTTTCTACTCTTACTGTATATGAATTTTCATTGTATTTTACTCTGTCATAGTTATATTTCTGCAGATTATTGTATCGCAAGAGTCGAAAAAACATAAGACATAACTTTAGACAAGAACATATCGGTGGACTTATCTAACAAGCAACAGAATTATTGTCGCACTCGAAAGAACAAACGAGTGGACTTATGTAACACAGTTTCGTGGCACTGTATGAAAATTGATGTGCTATGTCATGACATGGTTTTGAGGCAAGCTAGTTTTTGTTTTTGATATTGTTCCTTGAAACTATACATCAATTTTCTAATGATCGTGACTCAGGCGGTGAAGGAGGGAGTTGGAGAAGAGGGAGAAGGAAACAAACGAAGAAGAGAGAGAGAGATGGATTTGTTTGTTGATAGGATGTGGACCCAACAATAACGTCAATCAAATGCAATAAACAATGTTCAGAAATTTTTACGTAAGTGATTATGGGGGGTCTTAATCAGGGTTGGCCGTTGGCCGTGCCCCTTACTCCACTAATAATGTTAACTTTGGCGTTAATTTCTTGACCTAATACGTTGACTGATTTGGTCTTTTCTATCGGACGAGGCGACTCCAAAGTCTCCAATCGAACAAGGTTCATCCAATCTCTTTTCAATCTTTCCATATGGTGCCATATGTACATATCCCAAGTAGTTCTTTAACTATTTCGCTTTTCCCAAAGACATTGAGGCATGATTAACGCTTTTAGCTCTGTGAATGTCTATGCAGTGTTGCAGCTCCTTGTTCAGTTGCATGCAATAGCCAGCAATGCTGCTCTGAGTAATTCACAGTGTGTCACTTCATCTTGGTGGTGACATTCGCAATATGAGCTACCCATTTCGATTGAAAAATGAACCGAAGGGATGCGGTGAGTGGAAGAATGAGCTGGCTTGTGAAGATAATGACATAGTTCTATATTTGCGTGACGACCGATACTATGTACAGTCTATCAATTATTCCACCCATCAAATCAAATTAGTCGACGATGGGTTGTAAAAAGATAATTGCTCGTATCTCCCTTGTCATTCATGGGCGATGTGTTGCTTCAAGCACCACATTGACCCAAACAACCCATACAAAATGAACTGCAATGGTCCATTGGTCATTGTGAACTGTTTGAAGCAGATTAGTTCTCCATTCTACATCGCCACTAGTCCATGTATTGAGGGGTCATAATATTCCAACACATCATGGAACTTGTATTTTCTTGAACTTATTAATGACTAATGTACACTCTATATAGCGTCAATTTATTCACAACTCTCTGAGTAAAAAAATAGATTAAAATTGTATTTTTTCGATGAACCCCGGTACCTTTTCTTATTGGTAACTTTGAAGCTTTCTAATTATGCAAGTATTGAACACACTATAAGAGTATCTTCATAGATGGTTTCTTAACATTTTTGCCCCTTTAAACTGAATTTAAGCAGTCCTTAATTATTAGGATGCATTTAACTCACATGGATTCATTTTGATTCAAAGTCTACAATCGAATCTTAGGATGACTTTCTTGTCATATTAGAAAATAGAAACTCACTAATAGCATAAATATCTTCGGGAATTTGAAATAACTTATCTAAGAAAAATCTTCAAAACTATGAAATGGTATCATTGGACAGCTAAAGCGAACGTATGCTCGTGTGATCACCTAAATACCCTGATGCATATGATTATGTGGGGTAATGAACCCGTCCTGATATGTATGATTATGCAGGACGATTCCCGGTTATGTTGGAAGACCACCGACCCTTGTGTTGACCGTGGCCCAAGGGGTTGTAATAATTGAAACACACCTGAATGGTTGTGATGCTTTGCGCTTGATTATGGGGCAAAATTATTAAGCATGGAATGGGATGTGCCGAAATTGTTTTACTATATAATCGGGACTTGTGTGAATGCTTGGAGAATGAGAATTGTGTGTTCCAGTCATTGGTTATGCTTGTTTTATTTATAATGGCATATGTGATGTGCTAATATGCAGAAACATGTTGAGGCAAGGTGAGTTTGTTTGTGGTTCCTATTTAGGTTGCCTCCGAGATGAATTTGCATCATAGTCGAGGTTTAGGGTTTAACTCGCTAAGATTTTATCTCACCCCGTCGTTGGTTAACCTTTTTCAGGGCCATAGCATGGAGATCTCCTGAGTGTGGATGTGGTGAGCGCGAGATGCGACACCTTTTGGCTGGCCTTGCCGTTAGCAAAGTTTAGCTTATTCTGATCCATGAAGGTTTTGTTGAGAGGGTCGATAGGAAGTGGCTATAAAAAGACTTGTAATTGTTAAACTTCCTAGGGTTAACCAGTTGACAAAAAAATCGTGGTATTTGGGAAAACCACAGCTATGTGTTTTTACTATCCCTATGTTTGTTTATTGACCGGGGGTTTATTTATGTCGCTTCAGCATGCGTTTAATTGAAAGATAAAAAAGAATGGGCCGGTGACACGTCCTGGGACGTCTTAATTTTAATCGACCGTTGAGGGATATGTGCGTACCCGGGGTTCGGGGCGTGACACTTTATTCATAGCAATTAATTATTTCATGAAATGATTCATCTATGTAAGAATTTGAAATTACGTCCAAAGTCCGTGAGTCAATTTAGCAAATATGAAATACATATCAAGTGATCAAGCGCAGACAATGGAACAGAAAAATCTCAAAGTCTAGGGAGTAGAAGAAGGGATGAGGGAAAAAAAGGAAGAAATGAATAAGAAGAATGATAGCACATGTTTGCTAATGGTATGCAGACCCAACAATTAGGTGGAGAAAGTGGAAGAAAAGTGGAGATAGTGGAGAAGGAAAGATCAAATGTGGAAGAAGATCCTTTGAATTCTTTAAGAGTGTTAATTTCCTATTTGCTAAATTGACTATGGGGGGTCTTAATCAAGGTTGGCCATTGGCCGTGCCCCTTACTCTACTAATAATGTTAACTTTGGCTTTAATTTCTTAACCTAATCCCTTGACTGATTTGGTCTTTTCTATAGGACGAGGCGACTCCAAAGTCTCAAATCAGGGTCAGCTGCTAGGGGTCTTAATCAGGGTTGGCTGCTAGCCGTGCCTCTTACTCCACTAATAATGTTAACTTTGGGGGGTCTTAATCGTAAGTGATTATGGGGGGTCTTAATCAGGGTTGGCCATTGGCCGTATCCCTTACTCCACTAATAATGTTAACTTTGGCTTTAATTTCTTGACCTAATCCCTTGACTGATTTGGTCTTTTCTATAGGACGAGGCGACTCCAAAGTCTCCAATCGAACAAGGTTCATCCAATCTCTTTTCAATCTTTCCATATGGTGCCATCTGTACATATCCCAAGCAGTTCTTTAACAATTTCGCTTTTCCCAAAGACATTGAGGCATGGTTAATGCTTTTAGCTCTGTGAATGTCTATGTAGTGTTGCAGCTCCTTGTTCAGTTGCATGCAATAGCTAGCAATGTCGCTCTGAGTAATTCATAGTGTGTCGCTTCATCTTGGTGGTGACATTCACAATATGAGCTACCCATTTCGATTGAAAAATGAACCGAAGGGATGCGGTGAGCGGAAGAATGAGCTGGCTTGTGAAGATAATGACATAGTTCTATATTTGCGTGATGGTCGATACTATGTACAATCTATCAATTATTCCACCCATCAAATCAAATTAGCCAACGATGGGTTGTAAAAAGATAATTGCTCATATCTCCCTTGTCATTCATGGGCGATGTGTTGCTTCAAGCACTACATTGACCCAAACAACCCATACAAAATGAACCGCAATGGTCCATTGGTCATTGTGAACTACTTGAAGCCGATTAGTTCTCCATTCTACATCGCCACTAGTCCATGTATTGAGGGGTCATAATATCCAACACATCATGGAACTTGTATCTTCTTGAACTTATTAATGACTAATGTACACTCTATATAGCGTCAATTTATTCACAACTCTCGAGTAAAAAATAAATTAAAATTATATTTTTTTGATGAACCCCAATACCTTTTCTTATTGGTAACTTTGAAGTTTTCTAATTATGCAAGTATTGAACACACTATAAGAGTATCTTCATAGATGGTTTCTTAACATTTTTTTTTCCCTTTGAACTGAATTTAAGCAGTCCTTAATTATTAGGATGCATAAATATCTCCAGGAATTTGAAATAACTTATCTAAGAAAAATCTTCAAAACTATGAAATGGTATCATTGGACAGCTAAAGCGAATGTATGCTTGTGTGATCACCTAAATACCCTGATGCGTATGATTATGTGGGGGTAATGAACCCGTCCTGATACGTATGATTATGCGGGACGATAACCAATTAAGTTCGAATGCCCCCAAGTCAACGGAATGCCGTTCGTGGATGGATTTCAAAATGAAGCTCCTTATTGGAATGCTATCCTGAGGCGTATAAATATAAGGGACAATGCCATGCCTGATGGGGCAGGACGATGCCCAGTTATGCCGGAGGACCGCCGACTCTTGTGTTGGTCGTGGCCCGAGGGGTCGTAATAATCGAAACACGCCTGAATGGTCGTGATGCTTTGCGCTTGATTATGGGAAAAATTATTATGCATGGTATGGGATGTGCCGAAATTTTTTTACCTTATAATCGGGACTTGTGTGAATGCTTGGAGAATGAGAATTGTGTGTTCCGGTCATTGGTTATGCTTGTTTTATTTATAATTACATATGTGATGCGCTAATATTCAGAGACGTGTTGAGGCGAGGTGAGTTTGTTTATGGTGCCTGTTTAGGCTACCTCTGAGACGAATTTGCATCATAGTCGAGGTTTAGGGTTTAACTCGCTAAGATTTTATCTCACCCTGTCGTTGGTTAACCTTTTTTAAGGTTGTAGCATGGAGATCTCCTGAGTGTGGATGCGGTGGGTGCGAGACGCGACACCTTTTGGCTGGCCCTGTCATTAGCAAAGTTTAGCATATTCTAATCCCTGAAGGTTTTGTTGAGAGGGTCGATAGGAAGTGGCTATAAAAAGACTTGTAATTGTTAAACTTCCTAGGGTTAACCAGTTGACAAATAAATCGTGGTATTTGGGAAAACCACGGCTGTGTGTTTTTACTATCCCTATGTTTGTTTATTGACTGGGGGTTTATTTATGTCGCTTCTGCATGCATTTAATTGAAAGATAAAAAGAATGGATCGGCGACACATCTTGGGACGTCTTAATTTTAATCGACCGCTAATGGATATGCGCGTACCCGGGGTTCGGGGCGTGACTTTATTCATAACAATTAATTATTTCATGAAATGATTCATCTATGTAAGAATTTGAAATTACGTCCAAAGTTCGTGAGTCAATTTAGCAAATATGAAATACATATCAAGTGATCAAGCGTGGACAATGGAATAGAAAAATCTCAAAGTCTGGGGAGTAGAAGAAGGGATGAGGTATAAAAGGAAGAAAGGAATAAGAAGAATGATAGCGCGTGTTTGCTAAAGGTATGCAGACCCAACAATCAGGTGGAGAAAGTGGAAGCAAAGTGGAGATAGTGGAGAAGGAAAAATCAAATGTGGAAGAAGATCCTTTGAATTCTTTATGGGTGTTAATTTCCTATTTGCTAAATTGACTATGGGGGGTCTTAATCAGGGTTGGCCACTGGCCGTGCCCCTTACTCCACTAATACTATTAACTTTGACTTTAATTTCTTGACCTAATCCCTTGACTGATTTGGTCTTTTCTATAGGACGAGGCGACTCCAAAGTCTCAAATCAAGGTCGGCCGCTAGCCATAATGTTAACATTATGGGGGTTCTTAATCAGGGTTGACCACTAGCCGTGTCCCTTACTCCACTAATAATGTTAACTTTGGGGGGATCTTAATCGTAAGTGATTATGGGGGTCTTAATCAGGGTTGTCCACTGGCCATATCCCTTACTCCACTAATAATGTTAACTTTGGCTTTAATTTCTTGACCTAATCCCTTGACTGATTTGGTCTTTTCTATAGGATGAGGCGACTCCAAAGTCTCCAATCGAACAAGGTTCATCCAATCTCTTTTCAATCTTTCCATATGGTGCCATATGTACATATCCCAAGATATTCTTTAACAATTTCTCTTTTCCCAAAGACATTGAGGCATGATTAATGCTTTTAGCTCTGTGAATGTCTATGCAGTGTTGTAGCTCCTTGTTCAGTTGCATGCAATAGCCAGCAATGTCGCTCTGAGTAATTCACAGTGTGTCACTTCATCTTGATGGTGAAATTCGCAATATGAGCTACCCATTTCGATTGAAAGATGAACCAAAGGGATGCGGTGAGCAGAAGAATGAGTTGGCTTGTGCAGATAATGACATAGTTCTATATTTGCGTGACGGCCGATACCTGTACAATCTATCAATTATTCCACCCATCAAATCAAATTAGTCAGCGATGGGTTGTACAAAGAGAATTGCTTGTATCTCCCTTGTCATTCATGGGTGATGTGTTGCTTCAAGCACTGCATTGACCCAAACAACCCATACAAAATGAACCGCAATGGTCCATTGGTCATTGTGAACTGCTTGAAGCCGATTAGTTCTCCATTTTGCATCGCCACTAGTCCATGTATTGAGGGTTCGTAATATTCCAACACATCATGGAACTTGTATTTTCTTGAACTTATTAATGACTAATGTACACTCTATATAGCATCACTTTATTCACAACTCTCGAGTAAAAAATAAATTAAAATTGTAGTTTTTCGATGAACCCCGGTACCTTTTCTTATTGGTAACTTTGAAGTTTTCTAATTATGCAAGTATTGAACACACTAGAAGAGTATCTTCATAGATGGTTTCTTAACATTTTTTTCCTTTGAACTGAATTTTTGCAGTCCTTAATTATCAGGATGCTTTTAACTCACAAGGATTCATTTTGATTCAAAGTCTACAATCGAATCTTAGGATGACTTTCTCGTCATATTAGAAAATAGAAACTCACTAATAGCATAAATATCTCCGGGAATTTTAAATAACTTATCTAAGAAAAATCTCCAAAACTATGAAATTGTATCATTGGACAGCTAAAGCGAATGTATGTTCATGTGATCACCTGAATACCCTGATGCGTATGATTATGTGGTGTAGTGAACCCGTCTTGATACGTATAATTATGCGGGACGATGCCTGATTAAGTTCGAATACCCCCAAGTCAACAGAATGCCATTCGCGGATGAATTTCAAAACGAAGCTCCTTATTGGAATGCTGTCCTCAGGCGTATAAATACGTGGGATGATGCCATGCCTAATGGGGTGGGATGATGCCCGATTATGCTGGAAGACCGCCAACTCTTGTGTTAGCCATGGCCCGAGGGGTCATAATAATCGAAACACGCTTGAATGGTTGTGATGCTTTGCGTTTGATTATGGGGCAAAATTGTTAGGCATGATATATGATGTGCCGAAATGGTTTTACCTTATAATCGGGACTCGTGTGAATGCTTGGAGAATGAGAATTGTGTGTTCTAGTTATTGGTTATGCTTGTTGTATTTATATTGGCACATGTGATACGCTAATATGTAAAGATGTGCAAAGGCGAGGTGAGTTTGTTTATGGTGCCTATTTACACTACCTCCGAGACGAATTTGCATCCTAGTCGAGGCTTAGGGTTTAACTCGCTGAGATTTTATCTCACCCCGTCATGGGTTAACATTTTTCAGGGCTGTAGCATGGAGATCTGCTGAATGCGGATGTGGTGGGCGCGAGACACGACACCTTTTGGCCAGCCATGTCGTTAGCGAAGTTTAGGTTAACCCTGATCCTTGAAGGTTTTGTTGAGAGGGTCAATAGGAAGTGGCCGTAGAAAGGCTTATAATTGTTAAACTTCCTAGGGTTAACCGGTTGACAAATAAATCGTGGTATTTGGGAAACCGCTACCGTGTGTTTTTACTATCCCCATGTTTGTTTATTGACCAAGGGTTTATTTATGTCTCTTCTGCATGCGTTTAATTGAAAGATAAATAGAATGGGTCGGCGACGCGTCTTGGGACGTCATAATTTTAATGGACCACTAAGGGATATGCGCGTACCCAGGGTTCGGGGTGTGATACTTTTTTCATAGCAATTAATTATTTCATGAAATGATTCATCTATGTAAGAATATGAAATTACATCTAAAGTTTGCGAGTCAATTTAGCAAATATGAAATACATATCAAGTGATCAAGCACAGACAATGGAATAGAATATTTCAAAGTTGGTGGAGTAGAAGAAGGGATGAGGGAAAAAAGGAAGAAAGGAATAAGAAGGATAGCGCATGTTTGCTAAAAGTATGTAGACCCAACAATCAGGTGGAAAAAAGTGGAAGCAAAGTGGAGATAGTGGAGAAGGAAGGATCAAATGTGGAAGAAGATCCTTTAGGTAGCCAAACAAAAGTTTTCTTCCATATATATGTATTTTAAGAAATTGGTTAACTGCATTAATGACCGGAGTGAATATAAAAAGAGAGATGCTAGGGTTCGAAGTGATTGCACCAATGTCATACAATTCTCTATTTTACATCGTGACTCTTTTAAGAGACCTTTGCTTTTGCCTTCAATAATTATTAAATTACCTGTCCCTTTTAATTCTAGCTAAGAAAGAGATATCATAAGTTTGAAGTGATTGAACCACTTGCACACACTAATCTCCAATCCACATCAAAGGCTATTAGGGTTGCTTTTTATCTTCAATAATTCTTGAAGCATGTCTCCCTTACGATTTTGGCTAAGAACGATATCCCCCTCATTTGTCCCGTCCATCATTAGGGTGAGAAAATTTCCAATAAAGAAGATGTAAAGTCTATATGATGTACAAAGTCATTAGGACCCACAATCGCTTCAAATTGTCCCTACGTGGATCCCATCCATATATAGCTGTATTAGCAACTACAGTCATTCTTGCCACTGTGCATTGCAAGAATACTATTTATAAATAGGAGAGGGTATTTTATGTAACTTTCTTGCACATAAACTATTGCAAATAATATATTTTAGCTTCATATAAGGATTTTTTTTTTTCAGTTATGCATTATGACTAGGTCAACAATGATACTGTGCAATATATCATTGTCATATGAGATACTTTTCTTATAGCAATTATTTATGTAAAGAAATGATTCCATTGTATAAGAAATTGAAATTTTATCTAAAGTTTGTGACGTAGTTTAGAAAATATTGAATACATATCAAGTGATTAAGTGGCGATGATAGAACAGAAAATTTTCAAAGAAAAAGAGAAGAAGAAAGGAGGAGAGGGTGTTTTATGTAACTATCATGCACTAAAACTATTGCAAATAATACATTTTAGCTTCGTATAAGGATTTTTTTTTTTTTTTAAGACATGCCTGATGACTAGGTCGACAATGACACCGTGCAATATATCATTATCATATGAGATACTTTTCTTATACTGATTATTTATGTAAAGAAATGATTCTTTCGTATAAAAAATTTAAATTGCATCTAAAGCTTGTGATGTAGTTTAGAAAATATTGAATACATATAAGGTGACTAAGCGCCAATGATGGAACATAAAATTTTCAAAGAAGAGAACTACCATGCACATAAACTATTGCAAATAATACATTTTAGGTTTATATAAGGATTTTTTTTTTTCATATATGAGTGATGACTAGATCAACATGGCGCCATGCAATATACCATTGTCATATGAGATTCCTTTCTTATAGCGATTATTTATGTAAAGAAATGATTCGATTGTATAAGAAATTGAAATTGCATCTAAAGTTTGTGACGTAATTTAGAAAATATTGAATACATATCAAGTGATTAAGCGCCGATGTTGGAACAGAAAATTTTCAAAGAAGAAGAGAAGAAGAAGGGAGGAGGGAAAAAACGAAGAAGGAAATAAGAGGAAAGATGGTGAGTACATTTGTTTGTTAATGGACCCAAGAATCACGTGGAGTAGAGCGGAAGCAAAGTGGAGACAGTGGAGAAGGAATGATCAAATGGGGATGGAAACCGGCCGTTCCACAACTTCCACTAATAATGGAAATTCAGTTTGGGTTCACCTCTTTAATTTCTTGACTTTCCATCCATTTGTTCTGTTGACTAACTTGGGGGCTTCTCTATAAGACCAGGCAACTCCAAGTCCCCGATCAAACAAGGATCGTTCCATCTTCTTTCAATATTTTTATATTGCACCTCCTCCACACACTCCCAACAATTCTTTACTCATTTCTCTTTGTCAAAAGACAAACAGAGGCATGGTTAATGCTCTCGGCTCTATGAATATCTCTCAAGTATTGTTACTCACTCCTGTTCTATTTCTGGCGATGACTTGCAGGGTTGAGAGTAAACAGCAGTGCCTCACTTCATCATGTGGTAACATTCACAATATAAGCTACCCGTTTCGACTAAAGACTGATCCAAAAGGATGCGGTAACATGGGTTTCGAGCTGATTTGTGAAGATAATCGGGCTGTTGTATATGATGATGATGACCGATACTATGTGCAGTCTATCAATTATTCCACTAGACAAATCAAATTTGTCAACGATGGACTGCAAAAGGGTAACTGCTCGTCTCTTCCTCATGATTCATTGAGGCACAGCTCAGACTTCAACAAAAGTATAGTGGTCATTGTGAACTGCTCAAAGACGGTTAGTTCTCCATTCTACATCACTACTGGTCCATGCACCGAGGGTTTGTACTCTTCCAATACATCATCGAATTGGAACTTGTATGCTTTGGTCAATCCAAAAGTTTCGGATGTTAGGGATTTTTGCAACATATACAGTTGGACATGGACGGATTATTTTGAAGTTGGAGAACACATTAACAGTAGCTTCTACAATTACAAGCTAATTCATAGCATCATGGCCGATGGATTTGTTTTTATTCTACGAAAATGTTTTTGAACTTTGAGCTTTCTTTTGCTCCTTTGATTGGTATAGCTACTTTCATCTCTATCGCTACTTTTATTCCATCAGGTTTGTGGATCCTACACTAGATCAGGTTTGTCGGATCCATTGAAATTTGGCAGTAAGTATTGATTTTGCAATGATTCTGTACCCTCTTTCACTTGCTACTTTCTCTTTCAAAACTGGAAAATGAAAGGAATATATAATATCCAAGAAAATTATGACAAAATATACATGATAGTGTACGTCACTGCATTATGTGTGTAGATTATAATTTCTTTCACAAAAGGGCTAAATCTCCCAATGTAAAAAAAGAAAAAGGATTCTTGGGCGACCAACCACATGACTAGTTTTTTATTGGCATAGAATTTACATTTTTTTAAAATTTTCTTATTAATTCATTAATTAGTCACTTAACTAGTAATCCAAGAGAGTCACTCGTTAACAATCATTCAAAAAAAATTCAAAAAAGTCATGTATTGATTTGAGGAACAAAATTATTAATTAAAAATGAAAAGCACATTTTTCTAGATTTGTTGATGGCTAAAGTGAAAGGAGTTTTTGTATTGTCTATCATCTACGTGAAAAGTGAAGCTTATTATTTCCATTTATTTGCAAATGCACATATCCCACTTCTCATATTCTTTTGGACAAGATTCAACTTGTACAAAGTAGCTTGCTACTACTCTGTTTCCTTGTGTCTTTTGCTTTCCGAACTTATTTTCCTTCAATTTTTTTTTTTTTCACATCAATTCCTCCACAGGTGTCCTCGATGATATTGCATTTTGGACTACTTGGGATTTTACAATGCCATTAGGTAAGCCGCAATTACTTATTCTTACAATAATTATGAAAAAAAAAAAACTTATTCTAACCAATCAAAATTTTCTTCAGTACTTTTCTGTGTAATGAAGTTCATAATTGGGATGCCATTTGTCGCGATATTTCTAATCTACAAGTACAAAAGAAGGCACTTAGCAATGGACAAGAACATCGAAGAATTTTTGCAAGCTCATAACAACTTTTTGCCCATAAGGTATTCTTACTCGAATATTAAGAAGATCACTAGAAATTTTAAGCACAAACTAGGTGAAGGGGGTATGGTTTGTATACAAAGGAATGCTCAGAAGCGGCAATGAAGTGGCCATCAAGATTTTGAAGCAGTCCAAGGCCCATGGCCAAGATTTTATCAGTGAAGTGGCTACTATTGGAAGAATTCACCATGTTAATGTAGTGCAACTCATCGGTTTTTGCTTTGAAGGTTCGAAACAAGCTCTCGTGTATGATTTCATGTCAAATGGATCTTTGGATAAGCACATTTTCACCGAGGAAGGTGATAAGTTTCTTGATTATAAGAAAATATATGAGATTGCTCTTGGGGTGGCGAAGGGGATTGGATATTTACATCGGGGGTGTGACATGCAAATACTACACTTTGATATCAAACCTCACAACATTCTTTTAGACAAGAATTTCACTCCGAAAGTTTCTGATTTTGGACTTGCAATACTTTATCCCATTGATCATAGCATAGTCTCGATGACTGCTGCAAGAGGAACGTTAGGATATATGGCGCCTGAGTTGTTCTACAAAAATATTGGTGGTGTATCTTATAAAGCGGATGTCTATAGCTTTGGGATGTTACTCATGGATATGGCAGGTAGAAGGAAAAATATAAATGCAAATGCGGAACACTCAAGCCAAATTTATTTTCCACGATGGGTGTATGACCAAGTCAATGAAAAAGAAAGTGTTGAAATGGAAGAAGTTGTAGAAGAGGAAAGGGAGGTGATAAAAAAGATGATAATAGTTGCACTTTGGTGTATACAATTAAACCCTGACCATCGGCCTCCAATGAACAAAGTCTTAGAAATGCTTGAAGGAGATATTGGTAATATTCAAATGCCTCCAAAACCGCTCTTTTACCCACCAGATGAGCCAATTGATGATGACAAAGCCGAGATGGAATTAGAAACATTTTCAACTTCATCAAGCACTCCCATAATTTCTGCTAGTTTTCCATTTGGAGATAGCAATGATGTTTAGAACCATGCACAGTTTAATTGGAAAAGCTTTGTTCCCCACAATATGGTATTATGTTGGGAGGGAGGTGAGCTAGTTTAGTTTGCCAGTGATTACATTTTGTCTTCTTCTAGCTCTTAGGTTACTGTTGTGTTATTGTACTTTTTTTTTGGTCGGAGTGTTATTGTACTTCATATATAGTTTTGCCATGTGTGGTCCATACAATCTCCTAAATGCAGCAGATGTTTAGGTTCATAACCGTATTTGGGAAGCATATTCTATATGTTCATCCAATGTGAATTCTAGCTAATTCAGGTAATCATTTATAAACCAAATCACTTGTTTTCCGTGAAATATTCACCAAAAGGGCTGCGAAACATGTCATCTTACATATACTTTCCAGTGGTCAAGTGTCCTCTTTGACTTGGTATAAATCATTTAGAAGTTGCTCAGCATTTGGCTGGCCGAAATCAAATTCATTATTCATCGATTGCAACAAAATTTATTTTCTTTGCAATTCATTTACTTTGATCGAAAATTGATCAAGAGAAAATACCGATGGGGCCATCATATGGTCTTGAAAGTTACATTAGCGCTAATTTAAATGATTGAAATCTCCATTGGGTCAACATAATGTATTTAAGTCTTAAAACTTCCATTTTGCTCATCTTAATCTTAAAACTTGGAACTTTATTGTGTGGGAGTCCTTTTGTTAAGCTAAGAACGTCTCCCAAGTCATTTTATGCCTGAGCAATCATGTGCCGGCTTGTGACTATGGTGAAACCAAGATTGAACTGAAAACTCTATCAACTTCATCCAACGTTCCACTAATTTCTTCCACATCCCAATGTGAAGATTCAATTAGGGAATCGTTCTTCAGATTAAACACACATGACCCAACCGTGAGGATTTTGACTCCATTGTTTGGGGTACGACATCTGAGTTGACTCATCTCTATAATAGTACCTCATGGAAGACAAATTTCCTTTGCTACTTTGATTCATATACTTTAGATACTATGCCTCCAATGATCTCAGTAGGATCTTCGGAGGTCAAGTTTGCGGATCCCAATACTATGGGGGCGGTAAGCATCTGTTGGCAATGATATGTAACAGCAATTTTGCATGATTCTGCACACACTTTCACTAACTACTTTCTCTTCAAAACTAAAAAATGACAGAAATATTTTAAATCCATGAAATAATGACAAGTTGTACGCGTTAATACATGTCAATATATGTGTGTTTGAAACGTTTTAGAGCTTCGCATTACCTATGAAAACCAAATTGTAGGAGTTGCAAGATTTCCAGAAAAAAAAAAAAAGGACAGTTGAAATCACCCCAAACGGATTCATCATCAGCTGTAGATATATGTGTGCCTAGATTGTATCTCCTTTCCATGGAAGGGCTAGAACTCCCAATGTAAAAAAGAAAAGAAATTAAAGCGAGTGTTGTGTGAGTAACCACATGACTACTTTTTTGTTTGCATAGAGTTTAAATTTTCTAATTTTCGTTAGATCTTCTAATTTTTTGAATTAGTTCCTTAATTAGTCACTTGACTAATAATTCAAGAGACACTCTTTTGACAACTTCCTTGAAATATAGTATTCCATTTCATGTATCGATAGTAGGTGTTGAGACCTGAATTTTAACAGACTAATCGAACATGCATTTTTTTTCTTTTAAAAAATTTAATAAATAAATATAGAATAGAGAATTAAAAAAAAAATCAATGGAAGATCCATCAATGGAGTCCGGCCACATTCATTCCATTTGGGCTTAAGGCAATCCAGCCCATCACCTCTAATTGGTGAAATCCAATTCCTTTAAGCCCATCAAGCACAGTAGCCCAGACACGACGACAATCCAGTGCCACCGCCATCTCCAACTCAAGCTCTCTCTCCATCGCTGGATTTCAGTTACAGGACTGAAAGTTTCCTTTTTGATGGATTCACCTTCTTCTCATCCAGCTCAACCTCCATAGACGAAGCTCTCGAGCTCAATACTAGGAATTGATGATCCGCGGCTCACGCTCATCGCACACAACCAAAACCAAAAGGATCTTTCATCAACGAAGTCGAAACTACTCGTCCAGACATGTTTGATTGCGGAAACGTCATCGTGCGCGGCTTCAAAGGCTTCATCGCACTACGGATCGAATCAGGATACGTCTACGTACCACGTGTAATAGGAATCTATATGCCTTCATCAGCGGAATACATTGTATTTATTCTCTCTGTTATGAGGTATGACGAAGCTTTCTTAGCTATTGATCCAATGAGGCCAAATGGATAATGCACGGACACCGTTTGATGATATGCCTCAGAGGAATAGCTTCGCTCGGAACACACGCAGACTGAAGGACCTGAGTATGAGTATGAGTATGAGGCATAACTCCTTTGGTGGAGCCCATTTCTGCTGACATCCGAAATTGCAGTGCTTTGCAAATGCTTTATCTCGAAGGGAATGGACTTACTGGGAAGGTTTCTTAATTCTTAGGTGACTTCAGAGGTTTGAGAGTTTTTTCGTCTCTTGGAGGCGATCTGCTCTCAAGTTCAGTTCCTGTAAGTATCAGTAATCTCTCATGGGGACTTGAAGCTTTGAAAAAGGAAGCAATAGCTTCATTGATTGTTTGCCGGAGCAAATAACGGAAATGAGCATCTTGATTATACTGGACTTCAGTGGAAATAGATTCTTAGAGCCAATTCCAGTTGGTTTGAGTGATCTTTTATTGAGCTAACTGCCCTTGTTTTGAGCAAGCAGAATTTGTCTGGCGAGTTGCCATTGAGCTCAGAGGTTTGCCTGAGTTCATAAGTCGTTGCTTTACAAGAGAGCAAGCATGTTATGCAGTGATGTCCCTGAAGGGTTTAAGTAGTTTGGTTCTCTAATTGTACAGTTCAAGAGAAGATGGATTCAGTTTGTCTATTCCACATTAGACAAGAGCTACGGTGGCATTCATGCTTCTGCTGGTGTTTGCTTACCCCTGGAAGGATGTAATCATCCCCTTCTCACCGCCTTCATTCAATCCTCATCATGCACGATCGCTGCTATTGCTGAACCATCGTTACTGCTGAGGTGTAACATGCCGGTTGCCTCACAGACACTGCCACTGAATCATCACGCCAAATTACTGAGACTTTGCTGGAGGCTCACGACATAAGGAACGAAATTATTTATTCATAATGAAAATCACTGTTTCTCTTTATATGTTGATTACTAACAAAGCAAATGGTGTTTCTTATATCGTCTATCATCTACGTAAACGAAGCTTATTATTTTCACTTATTTGTAAATGCACGCATGCCACTACTCATAGTCTTTTGGACAAAACTTGTACAAAGTAGCTTCCTACTTCTCTGTTTCCTCGTGAGTTTTGTTTTCCGTACTTCTTTTCCTTTAATTCTTTTTCACATTCTTCATCCCTTCTGCGGCTGTCCTAGATGATGTTGCATTTTGAACAACTTCAGATTTTATATTTCTAGTAGGTATGCAGAAATGATTTGTTCTGAAAATAATTAAAAGAAGAAGAAGAAGATATTCTAACCTATCAAAGTTTTCCTCAATGTTTTCTATGTAGCGACGTTCATAATTGGGACACCATTTGTCACGATATTTCTAATCTACAAGTACAAAAGAAGGCACTTAGCAATGGACAAGAACATCGAAGAATTGGTACTCTCACTCAATTTATGAAGATCACTGCAAATTTTAACCGCAAACTAGGTGAAGTGAGTTATGGTTCCATGTACAAAGGAATGCTTGGAAGTAGCAACATGATGGCCATCAAGATTTTAAAGTAGAAGATTTTATTAGTGAAGTGGCTATTATAATAAGAATTCACCATGATAATGTGGTGCAACTCTTTGGTTTTTGCTTTGAAGGCTCGAAACAGGTTCTCATGCATGATCTCATGCCACATGGATCCTTGGATAAGCACATATTCATCGAAGAAGGTGATAAGTTTCTTGATTACATGAAAATAAATGAGATCGCTCTTGGGGTGGTGAGAGGAATTGAATACTTACGTTGGGGATATAATAGATGACAATAGTTGCACTTCAATGTATAAAATTAACCTTGACCTTTGGCCTTCGATGAGCAAATTCTCAGAAATGCTTGAAGGAGATATTAGTAAACTTCAAATGCCTCCCAAACCACTTATTTACCCATCGGATGAGCTGGTGAACAATGACAAAGCCGAGATGGAACTAGACAAGTTTTCAACTTCACTAAACAATCCTACAATTTCCACTAGTTTTCTATATGGAGATAGCAATGATTTTTAGAGAACCATCCTTAATTTGATTGGAAAAAGCTTGTATACTTGTTATATTCCCCGCAACTTAGGAATATATTAGGAGGGACTTATTTTCAAGATTGTGTTCTTCTAGCTCTTAGGTTAATGTTGTGTCCTTGTAATTCATATGGTTTTACACTCTTGCATCCTCCTTCAACAGGATAAACAAATTGGCAAGAAAGCAAAGACGAAAACGGTGAGGGAAGGTGATAGGCATCGAGAATTTTCCTTCCTCATAATGTGATTAAGGGCTATTCAATTTAACTATAACATGCGATCTTGCTACTTAACAGGCCACTATTGGCGTATGATTTGTCGATATTAAGAACTGCTACTTTCAACTTATAGAAAATATACATGTATCCATTTTACAAAATAAATATCACGCCCTGAACCTCGAGTGTGTGCACATCCATCAGTAGTTGACTAAATTGCGACATTCCCGGGACATGTCGCCAACCCAATTGATTATGTACATGTGGAAGCAAATTAAACAATCTCCAGACAACAATCAAACATGGGATAGAAAAGCAAGACAACCAATTTAAACAAACCACTCTTTTATAAACCAACCGGGTCATATACAAAAGGTCTAGACCCTACAAGTATATATACAAGAGTCTAATTCAAAAAGGAGCTACTAAGGGGCTGCATGGTAATGTTTCTGTTCTTTTTTTGTTCCAGGGAACAGAAACAAAAAAAAGTGTTTCTGTTCCGGGGAACAATTTTTGAACAAAAGAACGCGTTTGGTAACGTTTGTTCCGGGAATAAAAAATGAATAGAAACACGTTTGGTAAATTTTATTCTTTTTTTTTGTTTCTTTTAATTTTTTAATATTTTTATTTTATTTTTCATTTTTCCTTTCTTTTTTTTTTTTCTTCTTTCGGCCGGTCACCGGCCTCCAGTGACTCCGCCGACGGGGCCGACAGCCTTGCCGGGGCCGGCGACGCTCCGGCGAGGTCGCCGACCCTCGACGGCGTCGCCGGCCCTCGACGGCCGGTCGTCGGCCATGGCCGAGGCCGGCGACCGGCGAAAGAAAAAAGAAGAAAAAAAGAAGAAGAAAAGAAGAAGAAAAGAGAAGAGAGAGAAGAAGAAAAGAGAAGCGTTTCTTTAAAATCGTTTGGAACAAGAAACAACTTTTTTGTTTCTCATTTCTATTCTTTTTGTGTTCCGGGAACAAACAAAAAAAAAAAAAGAACAGAAACGCAACCAAACGCGTTTCTGTTCTTTTTTTGTTCCCGGGAACAAAAAAAGTACAAAAGTGTTCCAGAAACATTTTTTTGGAACGTTTCCATGCAAGGCCTAAGCTGTCTAAGCTCTAGGCTCTTCATCCATAGGCTCTAGGTCCACCATGACATCATAAGGGGTGTTGAGATCCATCGGGTGCCCTACTTCCCACTCCCCAGTCCTAACGAGAGGCCTGTTGAAACCTTGTAAGGGACCCTCTCCCAACCCCCTTAAGGAAAGCCAATGAACCATGCTATGAATCGGTAAGGTACCAACTGAGGTAAGCCATCAGCGATCCATACCACGGACTCAATTAACTCTTGGGTCAGGGTGGTCCCGGGAATAGGGAAGAAGGTGTATTCAAAATCCACCACATGTGGAACCCCGTATTGAACGTGACGCTCCTCCATCTAGGGACATGTAAATTTTAAACCACAACGAAATGAGACAATATCTCAGCGAGTCTACACCCTAAACCCCGATTAGGATGAAAATTCACTTAGAGGTGGCCTAAACACACATTATATAAGACTTACCTCGCCTCAACACCTCCTTGCACATTAGTACCATTCATATAACATATGCATACAGTAAATGCATTTGATAATTGAAACGCTTTACTTTCATATATCAATCAATCACAGGGGTCTCGATTATATGGCCAAATCGTTATAACACTTTCCATTTCATGTCACATAATTTTGTCACATAATCAAGTGCGGTCAAATCACTCATTCAAGCATTCCAATTAGTTACGACCCAATGGCCACGACCAACTCAACAGTCGATGGTCATCTGGCATAACCGGGTGTCGTCTCGCTTCGTCGCGCACAACAACATCTACATTTAGACGGCATTCCACACAGAAGCATCGGTCCAGCCTCTACTGCGACCGGCATCCATTGTCAAGGGCATTCCACACAGGAGCATTGTCTCCCAAACTTTCATCGGGTGACGGGTTCTCATAGCGATCACACGCACATCCAATCTTAGCCAAGGACATCGTGCTTTGCACTCAAATGTCTCAATTTCAAATAATGAACTTGGCTTATTTTCTTTATATTAAAAACACCTGGTAAAATAATGTTGTGTGGACACATGATCAGATTGAACCATAAAGCGTGACATTCTCTCATTTAAAAATCCCACGATTTGATATAGTACTTAAAATACTTTTTGGCGTCAAAACCCGACATCTAGTATTTTTTTAATTAAATACTAAAATTTCATATTTTGAAATAATAATTCAAAAATCATCACTCAACATCCAATTGCGTAATTTAACACTCAATTGCACAAACCAATGCAACTACGATGATCAGTACGAAATTCTAACAACCAGCTATCTCGGTATAATTTACGCTAATTAATAAATAATTAAATAAATTGCAAAATATTTACATTAAACCACTAAATTAAATTATCATAAGCTAACCTAACCACCTAAGTGCACTAATTAAATTAATCTACTAAGCTAACTAATTAATCTAACCATTCTAACTAATTTAATCTAATTGGCTAACTAAATCACCTAACTAACCAATTTGCCAAACCAAACTAATCCTAACTAACCTAGTTACATAAATTAACTAACACTAATCCCTCATTAGGCTAACTAACCCCTCACTAAGTGTAATTAGCCTCCTAATTAGGGATTAGAACGTAAAGTCATCGATTTAGTGTGAAAATTGGTTCACAGCGACAGTGGCGTGACACGACGGCAACCAAAACTCGGGTCTATGGTGACACCGAAGGAGGCTGAGAAAGAGCTGAAAACAGCCTACAAAGCTCACAGCTTAAGCTGTGAGTTCGATTTTGCTCAAGGGGGCTGGTTGTGGCTTAGCTCGACTGGATGGCTAGAACGGCAGGCTGAGGTGGTAAGGTGGCTGGATGGATGAGCCAGGCGGACACGAGGGACTAGCGGCCGAGCAGGGACAGCGGTAGGTGGCCAAGAGCGTGCGGGCTCGGGCACGGGACGGGTTAGTGGCTCAAAAGGATGGCAGGGATGCGGAGCTGGCTGGTTGCCAGACTTGGTCGCTGCTTGCTGGTAGGCACGGGTGGTTGAGCGGGGAGACGGTTCGGCGAACGGCGGCGTGAAGGCTGGTGGCTATTTTGGTGAGGGGCTGCTGGTTTGTTAGCTCTAGAAATGAAGGTTGAAGGAGATGGAATGAAGAAGAAGCTGAAGGAGAAGAAGCTACTCCTAGAAAGGGGACAAGAGGCCTTCAAAGTCAAGTTTAAATATCCAAAACACTCAAGTGCAAGCCCCCAAAGTCCAAGCTTTATCCCTCAGCCAATTTCCCTTCCCAATCTTCTCAAACAAGCCAAGTTTGAAGGCAAAAAGTAGCTGCCCCACAAGCCTACGAATTTGCACCCATTTCCCTTAAGTTCCATTCAAAGCCTCATCAATTCAAGTCCCATTGGTGACCAAGAAATCTCCTTGAAGCTACCATACAATTTCCACAGTTTCCCCACCAATTAATTCAATTTGGTGGCCCAAAAATCCAACTAAAGAGGCCCCTCCAAATTTCTTGATTCAATTTTGCCGAATTTGATTTTCTCGCCAAAATTCTAGGCTTGCCAAAAAATTCTTCAAAGGATGCGATGATGTCCTAAGAATAAATCATGACACTCTAGAACTTTCGATTCCTGAAATCGAGTTCAATTTCGTGGTTAATTTCGATTGGACGCGATTTTAGCATGACCTAACCTACCGGGTAGTTTTTAGGAATTTTTAGTGCGTTTGACCCGTAGTCAATTATTTTCGATCCACGTTGTGCATCTCCGACTCATAGGCGACTCTCAGTTGTCATAAAAATCTCAAGGTTTCAAATATAGGCACCGGGTACATAATTGACAGAAAAATCAGTTTAGTGCCATTCGACATGAATTTCGTAGTCAGATAGAATCACCCACCATTTAATCACGCCATTCCATTGAATCAACCTATTCCCGATCACTAATCGATTATAATGGTACTGTATTAACCTTGCTAATTATCATGGTCGAGCAGTCGATTTCTGGTCGAATTCTCAAGTCACTCGCGTTTATATTCCTTAATGGCTTCACCTGATAGATTAGTTATCTCGTGAGTGATCAACTTAAAGAAAAAGACTATAGGCACATCCATGAAAAACCAATTTCATTTAATCGAAATAGGGTCGAAAATATGATGTTATAGTAAACACTACTCATCTACGCAAGAAATAACTCTTATCAAAATGGAAAATGGAATTCCTAGATGGAACAATTCTATGAAGTTTATATTTAAAATAAGCTGGTTGTAGCTTGATTCAAGTGAAAAATAATGTTCACAAGTTCTATGTGGGTGATCTATCACGAACTGGACCGATTGGCTAGTCAAATAAAGAAAACGGGTAATGTTTTGAATTTGTTGATGATGTGGAGGAGTGACAAAAGGAGCAATATTTGCTCCAGCACAGCAAAAAAAAAAAAAATTGCTGTTGTTTTTGGCCTTACAAGTACTCCAGTTCGAAGTCTGTTGGGGTGTTTAAGAATCTCCACATTTTGCGGAGATTGTCAGTCTGTGATCAAGTATATCTCCATGGCAAACAGAAGATATATGGTCGTAAGGGATGCAAACCGGTTCCACTGTTTAACGGATTGAACATGCTCATACAATGACTACAATGCTTCTTAAATTGTCTCATTCATTGTGTAAATTGAATCTCCGTTTTTTAGTCTCCTTTGTTTCTATGTTACTTGAACTGGGATTCTATTATTTCCCTAGCAAGCCCAACATTGTAAATATTATGTCCTGAAATTTATATAGATTTGGCACTCCTACTGTCGAGAGACCAAGCAGAAGACCTCAAATGAAGGTTGCAATCTTTCAGCAATATGATTCACGGAATCGAAAACCGTCACGCTTTGCCTCTGGATTTTTTTGGCGTGTGCTATTTTCGGACACTGCATATTTTTGTTCTGTTCTATCCTGGGCGTTCCCAACATGCAGTCCTGATGCCCCATAATTCATTCATTGGCCGAATATTCTGTATGATTTTTGTTTTGGAAATTTTGCTCGTTATGCCTCTGACTTTTAGTTAGTCTACATTTTCGGATGGGGCAATTTCTCGTGCTTTATTTTCAACTATGCGAGTTCATGCCATAAGTTGCTACAACATTTCCCAAACTGCTTCAGAGTGGATAAATTAGGAAATTGGCGATGAGAAGAAACAAGAGCAGTTTTCGTGGTCAAACACTGGTTTGAAACCGAGAGGCATGATCCTTGAGGGGTTCATGCAATGATCAAGCAATCGCAAGTATTGCATCTACTTTTTGGTGAGGAAAATGTTTTCTGTCAAATGGGGCATCGTTCCTGCTGTACATCTTAGCTCCATATTGTTCCTTTGCAAGGCTTCTACTATTACAGCATTTGGACTTGCCAGAGCAGGGGAAAGCAACAGGTACTCGTTACTAGTTTCCCCTCAGCAAATGGCTGCATGTAATCTAAAGCTGTTCGACTACAATGCACACCTTAACTGTCATGTTGTTATCGGCAATGTGTTTTATCAGTGGTAGCAATATGATCTTCTAAACATACAATTCCTATCAAAAGAATACTCATGCCCTCTGAAGTAAGAGTTGACGAGGTGAATTACACTATGCTACACATCATGCCATAAGCCTAAAAAGCCACTTGCACTCTCAAATGATGCATGTATTTAAAGGAGGGCAGATGACTTAATGCAGAAAGTTAAGTAATGTCCACAATCAGGTAATTTGACTTAAGAATCCTATGAAGTAGGTGAGTAGTTTTAAGATGAATTGAGTTTTGTTGGAAATGGTGATCCATTTTCTAGAATTTCCTATAGTTGCTAAACTTCTAGAATTCCCTAGATGAAGTTTTTGGAAGAAAGAGAAAAATGTAGAAGCACATGTGTAGATCTTTCTAGAAGAAGAGATGATAAACTACAATCTAGAACTCTCTAGATTAAGCCAAAGTGGACAATATTCTACACAAATCTAGAATGTTGGTAGAGCACCCTATAAATAGGAAGTAGGGGAGAGCATAGTAGAACAACAAATGTAAAAGAGTGAGGGGAAAACCCTCCACCTTGTGTGTAAAAGGGGGAAAAATTAAAAATCCATTTTGGCTGCCCTTTCTTCAACCTCCAGCCCCAAACGATTGCTCCTCCTCTCTGCTAATCCACAAAGAGAGAGAGAGAGAGAGAGAGAGAGAGAGAGAGAGAGAAATGTAGAAGCACATGTGTAGATCTCTCTAGAAGAAGAGAGGATAAACTACAATCTAGAACTCTCTAGATTAAGCTAAAGTGGACAACATTCTACACAAATCTAGAATGTTGGTAGAGCACCCTATAAATAGGAAGTAGGGGAGAGCATAGTAAAACAACAAATGTAAAAGAGTGAGGGGAAAGACCCTCCACCTTGTGTGTGGTGGGAAAACCCTCCAGCGTGAGAGGTCTTAGACCTCCACCAATCTCTATCAAACTATTTCCTTCAACTATTGTAAAATTATTTTATCCAACTAATGAAACTATTTCCCATATCCCATGTTCTTTATCCTTCAATTATCCTATCTTGTCCATTGTCCATCCTCTACAAAATATACCATACATTTGCACAACATCACTAATAAAAAACTATCATTAATACCAAAACCATGCTTCCGCGCACATTTAAATTCTAACATGGTATCAGAGCCAGATGCACCCAAGTTTGTAATTGAGCCAGGTGTAGGGGACCATGAAGTTAGGCATATCAGATGGTATGGGCATTTGTCCTCACCATCCTCAACTAAAAAGGGCATAGCCCGAGCAAGAGCCAAGAGAGCCAGAGCTGGAGCCGGAGCCAGAATCAAAGGCCAGAGCCCAAGCGAGAGCCAACAGAGCCAGAGCCGGAGCCAAAGCCAGAACCAAAGCCCGAGCCAGAGCCAGAGCCAGAGCCTACAAGAGCCAGAGCCCGAGCCCGAGCTAACAACTACAAACAATTTGATGCCCCGAGACATATGGAACATCATTAAAGAAAAGACATGGACATTCGAAAGTAGGTGCAAGTGTGCCAACAAAAGAATGTAAGGGATCATGGAATGAAGACAACACAAAAGGCAGGGGACAAATTACAAGAGAAATTTCAAGGTACGTCCGAGGCTTTATAACACAAGTCCGGAGTATCCTGAAATTGGATCAAGGGGGAGTGTTGGAATTAGTGATCCAATTCTAGAAACTTAAAGATAGATTTGAGCTAGAAAATTCAAGAAAAATTCTAGAAGAGTCTACAAGCTGCCATCTCTGATGTATTCTAGAAGTTTCATCTTTGGTAGCTATTAAAACCACATTGTAGAGAAGTCTAGAGACTTCCTCCACCGACTTCGGCAGCTTATATAAAGGAACAAGTGCTCCATGTTTTGGGTGGGGAGCTAACCATAAAAACCATATCATGTAACTCCCTCACCAACACTTCCTTCAACTATTGTAAAATTATTTTATCCAACTAATGAAACTATTTTTCCCATGTCTTATATCCTTCAATTATCCTATCTTGTCCCTTGTCCCTCCTCTACAAACTAAATCATACACTTGCACACGCCACTAATCAAAAACTATAACTACTACCAAAACTATGCTTCCGCATCACACACATCCAATAATTTTATCATGGTATCAGAGCCAAGCATATCGGATGGTTATGGGCATTTGTCCTCACTATCCTCAACTAAAAAAGCCAGAGCCCGAGCAAGAGCCAACAGAGCCAGAGCCGGATTCAGAGCCAAAGCTAGAACCAAAGCCGGAGCCAGAGCCAGAGCCTACAAGAGCTAGAGCCAGAGCCCGAACTAAGAACTACAACTAAGAGCATTTTGATGTCCCGAGACATATGGGACATCGTTGAAGAAAAGTCATACATGTTCAAAGGCAAGTGCAAGTGGTTCGACAAGAGAATGCAAGGGATTGTGGACGAAGACGGAATAAAAGACATGGGACAAACTACAATAGCTGAAGTATCCTGAAAATGGATCAAGGGGGAGTGTTGGAAATGGTGATCCATTTTCTAAAATTTCCTAGAGTTGCTAAACTTCTAGAATTCACTAGATGAAGTTTTTGGAAAAAAGAGAAAAATGTAGAAGCACATGTGTAGATCTCTCTAGAAGAAGAGAGGATAAACTACAATCTAGAACTCTCTAGATTAAGCCAAAGTGGACAACATTCTACACAAATCTAGAATGTTGGTAGAGCACCCTATAAAGAGGAAGTAGGGGAGAGCATAGTAGAACAACAAATGTAAAAGAGTGAGGGGAAGACCCTCCACCTTGTGTGTGGTGGGAAAACCCTCCACCGTGAGAGGTCTTAGACCTCCACCAATCTCCATCAAACTATTTCCTTCAACTATTGTAAAATTATTTTATCTAACTAATGAAACTATTTCCCATATCCCATGTTCTTTGTCCTTCAATTATCCTATCTTGTCCCTTGTCCATTCTCTACAAAATATACCATACATTTGCACAACATCACTAATCAAAAACTATCATCAATACCAAAACCATGTTTCTGCGCACATTTAAATTCTAACAAGTTTCTTACTCATTCTCGAGGTTTTTTATTCTCACTGGAGAATCATCCTGATGAGAAAGACTACTCCTTGTGACAGGAGGCCGTGGAGCTGTTTCTTTCAGTTCCATCGACATTCGTTGCTCCACTGCATCGTGAAAGGAGGGCTAGAACCATTGAAACCTCACATAATGAAGTGTTCAAAGTGGGACAACCAGACCCGCCCAATGGATGGCCGAAGTCATAGGCTGAACTTCAAGGTCTCCATGAACAGACTTCCAGAAGCAAATAATAATGAACAGGGCCTCACTTAGGAGGGGACTCGACAAGAGGCTCAAGGAATTGGGGGAGATTCATCGATAAACGTCTCTGAGTCAAAGGTGGGTAAAGGACAATTTGGGCCAACATTGCATATCAATTCCTCTTGCGAAGGAACTGGCTATTGACGCAGCGATGTACTGACATATTGCTTCTCGTCATCGTGAACTTCCTCCATCACAATGTAGTAAATACAGGTACGGATTCTATGCAAGATCTCTTTGCTTTGCTCCATATTGAGCAAGCTAAAGTGCTAGATACAAGTGTCTCTGCTTATTCTTGAATTCTGCAACATTTTCGCATCTGCTCTGTGGACAAAAACTGGCTCTTGTTGGAATTTCCTGGTCATATAATGTCTAGAGCTTTGGGACTCTCTTCTCGGTTTTTATTTCTTCTTTACATACTTCTATATTTGAGGAAAGATAGCGTAATTGATGCTAATTCGACATTTTCCCCGGTTAGCATAGTTAGCATAGTAACAGGCGAAGAGAAGGAACTGATCAGCCGTGGGAAAATTACGGAGTACTCATACTTTTTACCGTCATTTCTCAGCCTGACCATTTACTCATATCGATAAAAAAAAATCAGTTTGGCGGGGTGCCACGAGGAAAACAATTCTATAGAAAGGCCACTTGAGAATTTATCTAAAGATGATGGAACGAAATGCTTGGCGAAATGATAAATAAAGCTTCCGAGCTGACATTCTCAGTGGTTTGTGTATAATATCATGTTCAGCATAAACCTCAATTGAAAGGCCAAATAAAACATCTCTCCAAACTATTTGAGGTAGCAATGCTATGTCCTTGGACACAAATCATAAAATCTCAAGTTGATCTAGATATTGAGTTTCATCTTTTCTGGAGATAGAGATCTTTCGATAAGTTTTGGGACTTTGCTCATTCAAAATGTCATCACGGAATTGCATGTTCTTTGCTTACTTGCAAATTCTTGGAGGTGAAAAATTGAACGGAGCATAAAATTTGGTAGTTTTTTGAATAAATCCACCGATTTTTTCTTTGGGAATACATAAATGTTGACAATGGAAAAAAATTCTCCTTGGTTGCATTGATTTGTTTTTTTTTTGACACTCAAATAGGTTAAAATTTACGATGCCTTAGGGCCTGTTTGTTTGTATTTCTTTTTTCTATTTTTGAACACTTTTTGGGTGCGAATAATAACGTTTCTGGTCTTTTTTGTTCCAGGGAACATAAATAAAAAAAAGTGTTTCTGTTCCGGAGAACAATTTTTGAAAAAAGAACGCGTTTGGTAACGTTTGTTTCGGGAATAAAAAATTAATAGAAACACGTTTGGTAAATTTTATTCTTTTTTTGTTTCTTTTATTTTATTTTTCATTTTTTCCTTTCTTTTTATTTTTTTCTTATTTCGGCCGGTCACCGGCCTCCGGCGACCGGCCGACGGGGCCGGGGCCTCGCCCCAGATCCGGCGAGGTTGAGCCTCGCCATGGCTGGGCGAGCTCGAGCTCCCGGCCAAGGCGAGGCTCGATACCATGAATGGACCTAGACTTAGGATCGGGGAAGGAGAGTAAATTTCTTGCGGTATGCATCCCACATTGGGCGAACAACTCCCGTTCAAGCCCTTCGGGGACAGCCTTTTAGCGAAAACCACTCGGCCCTTTAATCCGAGCCTAGAGACACTCAGAGGATGCCAGGATGGAAACGTTTCTAATCTACCCAAGCTGCATTTCTCGAAGGATCCTACCAGGCTGGAGAAGAAGAGGAATTTAGAAAGCCATAGAGGTTTTTCACAAAGCACACTCTTTACTTCAGGGGACTCTGCCCAAAACGATACAACAACAATGCCTTATATAGGCAAATAAAGGTAAACAAGGACACACAGGGACCAACTCACGGGTCCGAAACAAACGAGGCGCCGAAAGCCTTCGGGAGGGAATTATTTGCACACTATGAACAGAATCGTGCGTGAACAAGTACATTCCTAGCCTAGTGCTACGGTAAAAGTGAACAGTACTTTGCTACGGTGAAATTGTACGGACTCAACGATCTCGTCCGTCACGGGCATTGTAGCTACTACCGAGTCGTCATCCGAACTGTCTTCTAGGAGATGTGTTTCATACTTCGCTTTGGAGGGCTTCAAGGTCTTGAGGTGAAAGAATCTGGTTCAGCCTTTGGGATGAGGATGTTTCATGAGCCCAATGGGATGCTTCTTCTTCTGCCCAATTAGTATTTTCACTTGTAGTGTTGGCAGGAATATCTGGCATGCTTGGCTGAGGCCAATTGGATGGTTGTGCGTAGAAGGATGTATCCATGTTTTGAAATGAGGATGAAGATCCCCTGTTCGTATGGATGCAGGACGAGAGGACCTCCAAAGCGTGCATAGGGGTCTTGAGTGGACTGGACAATGTCATCTTCATTTGTCATTTCATGCTCTTGGGACGATGCAGCTTGTTTGTATTGCTTGAGTGCGTCCTTAGCTCTAGGTGCTAGGTCATAATGATCCCACGTGGTGGGTACATTATTCCAGATATCTGCAGGAATGGTCTTGTTTTCTTGGCATAGAATTCTCTGGAGTTCTCGGTATTCATGTTTAGAGGATCTAACAGATCTTGGATAAGATTTGTGAATCCTGGCTTCTCGGTTGTTCGAGTGAGGTTTATAGGCTGTGGTTCCTATTTCAAGTGGTGCATCGAGAATACCGCCATTATTTCTAAAAAAAATCCATGGACGGCTGAAAAATAGGATGGTGTGAACTTCAGGACTCGGTGTCATGGTTCTCAGTTCTCTTTCTAAGTCCTGTTTCCAACATGTAGGATGATAGAACCAGTTTAGAAAATTTAAAAGATTCCTATCACATTCCTTTTTGACGTTTCTTCCGAGCATGAATATCCTGGTGAGATTGGCAATGAATCTTCTGGTGGGAATTTCAATGGCTATCAAGTACTTATTAGTTAAGTACCATAATAGCGTTTTGAGCTGATCAGGGAAATCATCTTCCTTCCAGACAAGAGGATGAATAAAAGGATAATTCAAATTTAACCCAAAAGGATAAAGGATCGAACCTCCATTGAATCTGAAAAGGTTTGTGTGGCATTGCCACATGAGGTTCACCATGTTTTCAGTAAGACCATCATTCTGGATTTGCTGAATAATCTCCTGGGGATATGTCTGGCTTGGCAAATCTTTGATCTTCTCAATCTTATATTTGACTCCATGATGGAGCATATGGAAAGCTTGTCTTTTGATGTACATGTTGATTTCAGCTGGTGCTTTGGGTCTTGACAAAAAGTCAGCAAGAACATTATTTTTTCCAGGAATATGTTTGGTTTCAAAAGAGTATTTTGAAAACCATTCAGCCCATCGAAGCAGTTGAGGGTTTGGAATCTGTTTCTGTTTAAACTTGGTCATCTGAGGGAAAGATGCCATGTCTAGTTCGACCAGAAAGTGATGGCCGATAAGATGAAATTCAAACCTTTTAATTCCATTTTTGACTGCTAAGATTTCTTTAAAAGTGGAATGGTAATGCATTTCAGCTTGGGAAAACCTTCCACTCTTGTAGGCACAAACGTGTTTCTTACCATCAATTTCTTCGAATAGGACGGCTGCCCAGTATTCATCACTGGCGTCAGTTTGGAGAATTCTTTTGCCTGTTGATGGTATTTGTAATGGAGGGAGATTCTGCATAATCTCCTTAAGCTCAGCAACAGCTTTAGTCTGGATTTTTCCCCAAGGCGGGGAGTTCTTTTTCAGCATGGATTGCAAAGGAATTAGCATCTTTGCAATATGTGGGACAAAAACCCTGAGATAATTAATTATCCCAAGAAATTGCTGAACCTGTTTTGTTGTGAAGTTATCTTCAAGAAACTTCAGTAGTTCTTGAGCAATGTGTGGCCCTGGATAGTATGTACCTTTGTTAAGATGCATACCAAGAAATTCAATTTCTGTCTGGGCAATATTCATTTTCCTTTGAGAAAGCATAATGCCATGCTTTTTCACAATTTCTGCAAATTTTTCAAGCAGTTGGCAGTGGCTTTGTTCATCAGGGCTGTAGAGCAGAATATCATCGATATACACTGCTGCAGTTGACAAAATGGGTTGAAAAATGCGACACATGGCCTTTTGGAAAAGGGATGGGACAACTTTTAAGCCAAAAGGAAGAACTTTCCACTGGAAGTGCTGGTTTGGGATACAGAATCATGTTTTGGTTCTGTCTTCGGGATGAATGCCCAATTGCCAAAATCCGGCTTTGAGGTCGAATTTGGAATAGATATGGGCCTTGGTTAAACCACTAAAGAGAGAATCTCTGGATGGTAAAGGGAATTTATCATCTTGGAGGAAAAGATTAAGAGGTTGATAGTTGATTACCAGTCTCATTTTTCCTCTGTTCTGCTCGGCGTGTTTATTAACATAAAAGGCTTCACAGGCCCATTGAGAATCAGAAACTTCAATAAGGCCTTGCTGCAATAATTCTGAGCATTCCCTTTGGGCTAAAGCCAAGTGTTCTGGCTTCATTCCCGCATGACTCGCCTTTGTTGGGTTGATGTCTTCATTTTTTTTGAAGGGGAGACGAACAAAGAACTCTGGATTTTCCCATAAAGGATGAGAACATTTTTGAGCAAATTCTGAGTGGGATTCTGAACAAGATTCTAACAGCTTCGCATGATTGGATCTAACAAACTCATTTGGATGGAAAAGAGTCTCCGAATATCAACGAACTCGAGAGAGAATTGATTTTTGTATCTAAGACCCTTTCCAGAATGATGCGAGTTGAGAGATTTGAGTCATGATGTCCCACCCAATTAACAAATCTTTATTTGGGAGGTTTGATCCAAAGATTTTGGTCTTTATGGAGCACTGGGGGAAGAACTGGACAGTAACTGGAGTAGTTCTGACACTCGTGGAGAAAGTATCTCCAGAAGCGGAGTTGAAGTATCGGATATGGGGAGTCCAATACTCTTCAGGCAGAACTTTAGTGTCTAGAATGGAACAACTTGCTCCAGTATCAATGAGAGTAATAACATTGATAGGTTTGGCGAACTTTGAGGTGAAGATTTTTACAGGGAAATGGGGACAGTGAGTTTGACTTGAGAATATGTCAGGATTTAGTTCTGAGGGTGTGGGGGATATGTGAAAAATGTCTTGATTCGACTCGTCGGACTCGGTCTCATTGGAAGATTGGTAAAAGGGAATAACACAAAGTGTTTGCTCTGTTGGTTCTTCATCAGCAGAGAATAAGGATTCAATGTCATCATTTTCAAGGGACATACCTGTTTCACATTCAATCAGATGGTTCTAGCCTTTTTTTGCCTGAGGACAATTTTTGGCAAAATGTCCTTTCTTGTTGCAAATGTAGCAACGGCTCGATTTCTTATGGCCTGTATGGTCCTTTCTCTTGCGTAGGTATCGCCATTTCTTCCTTTTCCGGAAATGCTTGGATCCATGTTTGGATCTTTTAATCGAGTACTTCTTGAAGTGCTTTTTCTTCCGGGAATAATGGCCACAAGTACCATCACAATCCTGTTTGGAGCATTTGATTTTTAACTTCGATGGGAACAGTGATTCAAGACGCTTGTCATCGTGATGTATGTTTGGACCATTCGACGCTTTAAGCATAATTCTTCAAGGCATAAATGGACTTCTTGCTGAAGTTCTCCCATGGGCACGTCTTGTATCCTTCTTTGCTTTCCAAAGAAAGATCTTTCAACCATCTGTGATAGCTCTTTAGGAATAGAAGTGATGAAGACGTGCTTTAGATTTGGATCTGCGCCAATCGGTAGAAGAGCTGAAGCATTAGTCGATAATGCTTATCAAGATGCTTTTCGAAGGGAACAGCATCTTCTTTCGAAGAATTCTCTTCTTTTTAGCTCTTTGAGATCTCCAGGAGTTCCCACAAAAACATGATATAGGTAAATAAGGGCATGGCTGTAATTTGGTGACAACAGAAACGTAAGCTGGTCTTGTTCTGTGAGTGATTGCCACCAAAATTTAAGGCTCCCTGTGAACCTTGTAACAAAATTGTAAAGGACATCATTCATATCATGGTTGGTGATGGATTGTGTACTCAACCAGGTATGAAACTCTTCAAGTCTATGTGGCCATTTTGAATAAGGAATATCGTCAATGGAGAAGAATTGTTTTGATGCCATGGACACATGCCTGGCAGAATTGGTTCTAGTGGGATTACTTGTCTGTCCCAATTCTGGATCAGAATAATTCGATTCTATTTCATAGTCTGAAAGAGTGTCAGCCATGAATATTTGCGAAGTTGGTGGAATGGTAGGGGGAGAATCGATTATTTGGTCTGAGAAGGAAGAATAAGAAGAAGAAAGAGATACTAAATCTGATGTAGTATCGAAGTTTGTTGATGAAGGAAATAACGTGTCTCCGGGATAGCGAGGATCGGGCTCGAGCTGTTGGGTAATAGGGTCAACTTGCTTACTCAAATCCTTCAAAAGGATTCTAATGGATTTGATAACATCATCCGGTCTGGCCTTTCTCTTATGACAAGTGAGCTTGATTCTCGTAGGTGGTGTCTTCTCTTTTCCCTTTTCTTTTTCAAAGCTTTGAGACGGCTTCGTATATCGATTCTCTTCGGAAGGATCTTGTGGAATATTGGCAAAAACAGACACTTGTGGTGCTGGGGATGTATACCCAGTTTGAACAGGAGGTGCCAATGGATCAAAAGGTCCGAACCTTCCTTCTTCAAGAAGTTGATTTGCTTCTTGAGTTTGTCTATTTATGGCTTTGGACTTTCAAGATAATGGTACCCAATATGTTGTCCTGATTCCAAGGCTTGAAGCCTTTTCTGGAACTCAGAAAGTATCTTCTTGGTACCCTCATTGTATCTTCGGAGATCTTGTTGCACATTTCCAATCTTGGAATCAATAGCCTTGAAGGCATTGTTTTGTGCCAACAAAGTCTCTGTTTGCCAGTTTAGAACGGCTTCAGCAGCAGGGGTTTTCTTCTGTCTTCCATGTTCATCTACATCTGTGGGAGTAGGTATTTTGGGAACATGGCAATATCTACCATGTGGATCAATAAACTCTTCTGTAGCGGGAAACGAGAGTTTAGAACTTTCCTTGACAAAAGGAGGAAAGTCAGTATCTTGGAACATGGCTATAGAAGAAGTGGGTGGTGTTTCTGCTGGAACTTCGAGGGGGTAAGAGTGTTTCTTAGCCCACTTGAGGATTGGCTTATAGAATGGAGAGAGAGCTTGCTTTTTTTTCGGGGAGGGGAAGGTGGAGGTGATGCTGGTGGATCGGCGAGGTTCTAGATGTAGTCTTGAACTCGGTGGTGGAGGTGGTGCATAAGATACCATGAATTGGTATTTATCACACTCACCAAGAGTATCTACGGAGGAATCTCCGTCTAAGTACCTCTGATACATCTTGTCCTTGGGCTTTTTCCGTCTTGGAGGAGATCTTGCATGAGGATCTACCTCGTCAGGAGAATTTATGCAGTAGGAACATTGGCAAAAAGGATCCCAAAAACAATGACCATGCTTGTCTTTATAGTAATGAACAGGGTGTCCATCACCGTCGAAATGTCGAACATGTTTTTTTGGATCTGGTTCGGAAATGGATTCTGGAACACATGGCTCGATCATGAGGATGGTCTGGAAGATAGAAGGACCTTCTTCCTTTTCCTTGCCAAATTTGATGGAAACAGATTCTATCTTTTTTCCGTACGAATTCCGAGTCCGTGGACCGGAACGGCTTGTTATGCTTTGGTGTAGCTTTTCATAGTTGGTGATCCAAGTTTCGGAAGAAGCTTGGCCAACGTATCCTTTGGGATTTGTCTCGGGAACATGGATGCGGGACGCTTGGTCATTCTCGCATGGAGATGAACAACGCATCTTCATTACCATTGTTGAAGTTGAGGTCGAGAGCATGGTTCTGAACTCGATAAACCATCTGTTAATGTAAGGTTGCTGCTACAGATTCAGCCGTTTGAGGGGCTCCAGTGAGCTGTACTTGAACTTTCAGAAAAGAGAGAAGTTGGGGGTCTGAAAAAGCGATGTTGAAGTTTGGATACAGAGTCACAAAGACTGTTCCGGCATTCAGAGTGGTTTGAACAGTACCAATGCAAGCATGCTGGTATTGTAGAAATCTGGTATCTAACAACGCGATTCTTGCTACTATTGGCAAGCCTTTCCGACCATGGAAGGTGAGAGCAAGTCGAACAGCTCCATAGTGAACATGAGAGTATCCCTGTTGAACCCATTGTCCGGGAAATTCTGGAGGGATCCGGAGAGTAACAAAGTACTCCTTTTCGCAGCTTGAGGATGGGATGCTGGTCGAATTTGGAGGACTCGAACGTACTCCTTTACTTGCTTCGGAGTTTGGTGAATCAATTGACGAATAGAGCGGATAAGTGAAAATGATGAAGTGGGTTTAGCAAAAGCTGAGTAGGGGTTCATAAGAGGAAGCTGAGTTTCTGACCCTCGACAGCGTCGCCGGCCCTTGACGGCCGGTCGCCGGCCATGGCCGAGGCCGGCGACCGGCGAAAGAAAAAAAGAAGAAAAAAAGAAGAAGAGAAGAAGGAGAGAGAGAAGAGAAACGTTTCTCCAAAATTGTTTCTGGAACAAGAAGTAAAAATTTGTTGTTTCTTTTTTTTGTTCCTATTTTGTTCCGGGAACAAGTTTACCAAACGCGTTTCCGTTTATTTTTTATTCTCGAAACAAGTTTACCAAACGCGTTTTTTTTGTTAAAAAGTTGTTCCCCGGAACAGAAACACTTTTTTCTATTTATGTTTCCTTGAACAATTTTTAAACAGAAACGCAAACAAACGTACCCTTAATCTGCAGAAATATAACCATCAGACTGAAATACAATGAGAACTCATATACAATCAAAGTAGAATATAGGCTAGCTTAAGGACTCATTAGATGGGCATAAGAGCTAAACTATTGGAATTATTAGCTGCTCTATTTGGCTAAAGATTAAGAACCACATCAACATTTTTGTTCATATCCTCATCATCAGCTCGCCACAAAGTTCTCTCTTAAAAATCCCATCGAACTAAAAAGCATATTGTCCTTTCCCCAGTCGCAATCAAACATAAAATATTTGGTCCCAAAGCTGAGAAAGAAAGAGGGAAGCTTCCCTTAATTTCAAACGTCTCTGCTTCTGTGGCACCCCGAACCACCTTAGGTCGCCACAAGCACCTAATACTACTCCTAATAGAACACTGGTTACATCTCTTAGAAGAAGCGTCGTAAATCATAGACACATTTTAATTTTTTTTTAAATGGTCCCAGCGCGACTCATTAGCGGAAGCAAAATATAATATTACCATCTCTCCCTCCAACCACCATGATACAATTGCACACCACTAAACATCATAGAAAAGATAAAGTCACGACACTTTTATTTACATATTTTCCACGATGGGTTTCCTTGGGTTGGCACATCAAAAGAAAGGCCAGGACATGCAGCCACACTTGGCCATAAACCCAAAAAGAAACACACGACCCACTACGTCTATCGTGCAAGATTCCCATCTACTAGTGTCGGCTAGTCATCCTAAAAAGTTTCAGCTCCTACTTCTCACGCACCGGCCCTCACACCCATCCCGGTGCATTAGGCGGTGGCGGCAGCAACATCCCACGCATCACTTCGTCTCGACGAACATGGACGGATATAAACTCCTGAATGACAGGGCCCCTAGCCAAGCCCACGTCGTACATCACTAAGGCGCGCACTCGAATAAATGTCAGTCTAGGAATGGTGGGACAGTCGATCTCCACACACTCGACCTCTACATCGGAAGGAAGGCCGTAAAATACACCCCGCGTGACAGCAGGGAGCGGTATTCCGCTAATCTGAAATGTTGGTCTCCGAAGGAATGAGTACAACTACTCAGCAAGTAAATGACTAATAAACCACTCAATACATCATGCCATGCAATCATCACAATCATAGCGTCACATGTCATACAAGCATCAATGCACAACATACCATGGCATCATGCACATGTCATCATACCTCATGTACATACATCATCATATAGCCATTACCATCATACCATACACTTACCATCATCATGTCACATGTATCATCATCTTTACCATGCACCTATGCATGTAACATCATCATCATATCACATGTACCATCATCATTACCATGCACCCATGTATGTAACATCGTCATCATATCACATGTACCATCATCATTACCATGCATCCATGCATGTAACATCATCATCATATCACATGTACCATCATCATTACTATGCATATATCATCATGCATAATTTGATTTCAATTTCATCTTGAACCGCCACTTTTCTCTTTCCTAGGACCAATGTTTGCATCCCACATGTATCCAAGATATAATCAGACCATCAGGCTCCCCCACTCTCCGGGCATCTCGTACCCCAACTGGCATCACGAGGACCCTCCGGCATTCAACCATTTAAGGCCACCAGGCAACCGGCCGTACCCTTCTAGCCAGGCATCTCGCACCCAAACCAGCATCGCAAGGTATCCCTCGGCACAATACCTGCCGAGCTTCCGGCTCCCCCACTCTCCGGGCATCTCGACACCTCTCGATACTCCCGAGGCCCTTCGGTATCCAGCCATTCATGACCATCGGGTAACCGGCCGTACCCTTCTAGCCAGGCATCCCGACACTCCCGGGGCATCGTCGGCTCACACCTCCGACGGCCTTCTCATTTATCTCAATTCACATCTTCAATTATAGTTCAATTTTAACATGGCATGTGATGTGATGGAAATCAAGATCATATTCATCCTTGAATTCATACATGCATCTCAAATCATCATCAAACGTGCAGCAAGACACCATCATCCATAATAATACAATTCATGGAGTTCATGCAATTTAAAATGGTCCATATTTCATGCCTTTTACAAAATTTCAGCATGTACCATTTTGAGAAAATATTTAAATTAAATATCCATATGTTTCTCAAAAATCATGAAATCAAGGCATGTGATAGACAAGACAATAAGATAGTAATTTCATGAAAAAACACATGCCCAATAGAGTTCCACACAAGAAGATATAATCCACACGATTTCAGCATGCAATTTCGGATAGAAACAGAATGTGCAGTTATCAAAATAATTCGATTAAAATATCCGAACGACCACCGAAAATTATGAAATTTTACGAGATTATAGTTAAGATACTAAAGTATATTTTTCATGAAGACTTCTAGGCCATATTTGTTTTAGATAATTTTCTATAGTCATCCGAAGCTTCTGGTTCTCGCACCGAAACGTCCAGTGTAGGTATCTCCGAAAAATCGAGTTTTCACCCACTTATTCTTCTTCGTTTCCTCTAAAATTTGGATATATTTTAATTAAAGAGGTCCCCTATAACTTTCATTAAGAAATCTAAGTCAAATTTTCAAATAATAGTTACCATATGGGTCCATGAAGTCTCGGGTGTCCTGTACCGTGTCTCCAGATTTACTGTCTTCAAGAGTAAGTCGATTCACTAGGCTACACTTGCTCATTTTACTTCAAATTTGAGTATGTTAGTCTTTAGGATGTTTTCTAAAAGTTTCATGCAGAAGTCGAAGAAATATTCTTAGTAAAAATTGACATGCAACCACAAATCTACCAAAAGGTCAGCAAAACAGTTCCAGATCTAGTGTCTTCGTAGGATGAGGGTTTGACCCCTTAAATCTCCACCATTTTGTCCCAAAGTTTAGTATGTTGTATTTTAAGATGTTGGCTACAACTTTTATGAAGGAATCAAAGTCAAAATCCAACTCGAAACATGCATGCAAGCCTTCACAAGATTCTGGGTCGGGCGGTTCACACGAAATCAGCAAGCATTCTCAAGAACAAGTCACGTTCTAGCTTCAGTTTTGCCTACCCTAACATCCGAAATTTACCACCAAAAAATCACACATGCAAGACACACATGCAAGAGTGGAAATCGATCCCAACTTGCCTCTAGGACCAAGCGGACAATGGCACACGAACAGCACACCGGCGACGGACGGACGGACGGCGTCCGGGCGGCGACTGGCGAACTCCTTCTCCCTCTCGGCCTCACTCTCTCTCGCAACTCACTCCCTCTCTCTTTCTCACTTGGACGGTGGCTCTCAACCGGCCACTCTCTCTCTTCCTCTCCCTTTTATTCCCCCAAATCTCCATCACTGGCAATGATTACTTGCCTCTCTCAATGGCCAATGCATGCAATCTTCCTTTTTGCCACTTGGCCAAGCTCATGCAAGATGGGCTTGGGCTTGAATTGGAAGAAGTGGGCCAGCCACTCCTCCACCCCCTTGGTCGACGGCCACTCTTCATGGGCCTCAATTGGGCCGGCCATTCGGCCCACCAAAAGCTCAAGCCAATGGGCCTAAGGCCCAACCTAATTAAACCCACAATTTCATTTTCAATTATTCATCTTTAATTATTTCTTTTATAGATTTCAAATTTTAAATTTCACATGGCCAAGAATAAATCATTCTTATTAATTTATCCTATATTACTAATATAAAAACTCATGAACACAAGCACATATTACTTAGTCTTAAGAGGAGACTAATGGCTAAAGCATAAATCATAGGTAATTTCATTACCTAATTATGGGCTTTAATACACTTTAGAGCTTGTCTTGAATTTTTGGGATGCCGCAGCTTCCCATTCTGTAATAATTCTTTTCAAGATCCTGAACTGAAGATTTTTGGGTCCGTCCAGTAAGGCTTTTTCATGCAGAGCATTGTAAGCATTGAAATGGTTGAGTCAAGATTGACTTGTGTTGCCCCTTGAATGGCAGAGCTTTAGCACATTGTCTATTGTGTCTTGGGCACGATACTTTTGGTGATATACACACTTGTCACATTTGCAACTAATTTACCCCTCTAACCATCATACCTAGGGGTGTGCAAAATACCCGGGAACTGCCCGGACCGCCCGGAACCGGACCGGAACCGCCCGGAACAGGCGGTTCTTGAGGGAACAAGTCTAGTTCCCGGTTCCAATTTATGGGAACTAGTGGGTACCAGTCCGGTTCCCGGTTCCATGGGCGGATCCACCCGCCCGCCCACCCGGATCAAACCGGAACCTTTTTAATATTAATAAAAAAATTACTAAAAGAAACCCTAGATCTCATCTCACTCCCTTCGTCTTCAACTCCTAATCCTATTGCCATTTCGCTACGTTTACTTCTCTTGCCGTCCACATCTCCACATACTTAAATTAGGGTTTTCTTTCTTTGGCTTGCTTTGATGTCACGTAGTCGTTCTATGTTGAAAACCAAAATTGTTTCGCGTCAAGATCGGTTCCATGGATCTACCCGGGAACCGGACCGGACCGACGATCCGGTTCCCGGGTGGATCCATGCAATAAACGGGTGGATCCCGATTCCAATTTTTCGGAACCGGTCCTTAGTGGGCGGTTCCCGGTTCTAGATCGGGAACCGCCCGCCCGGACCATGCACACCCCTAATCATACCTCAAAGCATCAAAGAGATGCTCAAGTGTCAAGAGGGTAATATAGTAAATGTCTTTAAAAAGTTTCAAGAATGAGAATGAGAAAACAACCAGTTTGATTAAGGTAATAGTTCAGCTACGTGCTGACAGGAACTTATATAGATCCTATTTTATGATCAATTTACAACTTGTATTTTGTACATAAAGTACAGTCATTATCTTAGCCTTCTTAATGAGCATCATGAAGAACGTGCTATTATAATTATTTCAATGTCATTCCCTTTTATTAGTTCAAAAAGTAAAGCCACATAAGACAGGGCAAAAGTCTTTTTACTAATTAAATTTAAAAATGAGAAAGCATGATTCTCGTGGGTTGGCAATAAACAAGTCCGTCGACTCTTCCTGCTTTCTTACTTTTGAACTCTCTTTTTGCGCAGGGTCCAATAAAATAAATCAACCTCGATCAAATCTTGTTTAATAGTCACGCCAAAGTTTTCTTCCGCATCTAGATAGCTTTTTTAAACAAAATCGGTTCATTGTATTAATCCAACAAAGTTAAATAGAAGTGGAGATCAAAAGAGATATTGTTAGTTTGAAGTGATAGCATTGATTGCACGCACTAATCACCAATCCACAGCAAAGGCTATCGGGGTTGCTTTTGGCTTCAATGATTCTTTAAGCATGTCTCCCTTATGATTCTGGCTAAGAACGATATCCCCCTTATCTGCCCTGTCCATCATTGGGTTGAAAAAATTTTCAACAAAGAAGATGTAAAGTCTGTGTGATGTACAAAGTCGTTAGAACCCACTATTGCTTCGAATTGTCCCTGCGTGGATCCCATCTCTACATAGCTGTATTAGCAACTATTTCATTCTTGGCCCGTGCATTATAGGAATACTACTATAGTACAGGTATATATGAATATGCTTTTAAGCGGAGTCTAGGAGTGAGTATTTTATGTAATTACTATTCACATAAACTATTGCAAATTTATACAATATAACTTCATATAAGAAATTTTTTCAGATTTGCATGACAAAGCACGTACTCGTTCATGACTAGATCGAAGATGATGCCATGCAAAAAATTCATTACCATATAAGATGCTTTTCTTATAATGAATATATACTTCATAAAATGATTTGATGGCGTAAGAAATCACAATTACGTATAAAGTTTTGTGACTTAATTTAGCAAATATGGAATACATATCAAGCAACTAAGTGTCGACTATGGAGGAGAAAAATTTCAAAGGTGGAGAAGAAGGGAGTAGAGAACGAAGAAGAAAATAAGAAGACAGAGAGTGTATCAGAAGGAGGTGGACTTGCTTGTTGATGGAATGCGGACCCAAGAATCACGGGGAGAAAGCGGAAGCAAAGTGGAGATGGTGGAGAAGGAAAGATCAAATGTGAAAGAAGATTCCCAGAATTCTTTATGTGACTAAAGCGTGGTCTCAAATGGGGATGGCCACCGGCCGCTCCACTAATAATGGAACCTAAGTTTAGGTCCACTTCTTTAATTTCTTAACTTTCCATCCATCTGTTAGGTTGACTTGGGCTTCTCTATAAGACTTGGCAACTTCAAGTCTCCAATCAAACAAGGATCGTTTGATCATCTTTCAATCTTTTCATATTGCGCCCCCTCCACACCCACCAAGCGATTCTTTACCAGTTTCTCTTTGCCAGAAGACAAACGGAGGCATGGTTAACACCCTCGGTTCTATGAATATCTGTCAAGTGTTGCTACTCACTCTTGTTCTATTTCTAGTGATAGCTTGTAGTGCCAAGAGTAATCAGCAGTGCGTTTCATCCTGTGGTGACATTCACAATATACGATACCCATTTCGACTAAAGAGTGATCCAAAAGAATGCGGTGTCTCGTATTACAAGCTGAATTGTGAAGATAATCACACTGTTTTATATCTTCATGATGGCCGATTCTACGTGCAGTCTATCAATTATACCTCTAATCAAATCAGATTGGTCGATGACGGGTTGCAAAAGGATAAATGCTCGTCTCTCCCTCGTCATTCATGGGCATTGTATAACTTCGAGAATAGTCACTATTTAACCGACCCATACTATAGGGGTGATAGTGATACATTGGTCATCGTGAACTGCTCAAAGCCGGTTAGGAATCTATTCTATATCACTACTGGTCCATGCATTAAGGGGTCGTACTCTTCCAACGCATCATTGTATTGGAATTTGTATGCATTGGTCAATCCAAAAGCATCAGATGTTAGGGATTTTTGCACCACTCACAGGTGGACGTGGGTATCATTTAATTTTGGGGGTGAAATTAATAGCAGCTCCTACAACTACAAGCTAATACATAACATCATGGCTGATGGATCCGGTCTCCACTTTCTACATTCAAGGACGAAAGTTTTCATGTGCTTCTTTGATTTCTTCCACGTCTACTATGGTTCTGCGAGTTGCAAATCCTTTCAATACTATGGTAAGCATCGGTTAGCAATGAAACTTTACCGCCATTTTGCATGATTGTGAATACTCTTTCACTTGCCAATTCTCTTCAAAATAGGAAAATGGAAGAAATATTTGAAATCCACATTCCTTTCCACGGAATGGCTAGAACTATTATGAGAGCAGCCACATGACTTTTTTTTTTTTTGGCATATAGTTTATATTTTGGCCTTTCTTCTTAATTAGTTTCGTAATAAATCACTTAATTAATAATCCAAAAGACACTCACTAGCACATTCCTTAAAAAAATTGTATTCATGTATAGAAAGGAGGGGCAAAATTATTAATTAAAACTAAGAATCACTATTTCTCTATATTTGTTGGCTGCTAACAAAGCAAAGGGAGTTTCTTGTATTGTCTATCATCTATGTCAAATGAAGCTTTTTATTTCCTTGTATTTGCAATTGCAAACCCTACTTCTCATATTCTTATGGACAAAAACTAACTTATACAAAGGAGCTTGCCACTACTCTGTTTTCTTGTGAGTTTTGTTTTCCAACATTGTTTTCTTTCGATTCCTTTTCTCATCATTGATTCATTCCATAGGTGGGTGTCGCGACCTAAATTTCGGATGAATCACCTAAGGTTTGGCTAATAGATTGTTAAGCCTAGACTTAACTCAAGCTCTCACAAGCCCATATCAATTTGCGACTTAGGTTCAAGTTTTTTTTTTTAATATGCAGATAGATTTTATCTAGGAGTCGCCACTAATCTATTTTTGGTGGGTCGATTAGAAACCCAAGTAAAGTAACGGGAGATTTATTTTATTTCTACGAACCAGAGATTTATGGATTCGGGGACTTGATTACACTAGATTTCTCTAATGCCCTTTCGGTACCATTCTTTTATTTTAAAAAATATTTTTTTTGTAGGCAGCTTAAATTGATTTTAAATCTATCTCTCTAACATATGAGATGATCATGGAGTGCGCAATTCACCAATTTAACACCTAGATAAAAAATAAATTATAAAAACTTACCTCAAAGCAACGAAAGCATCTGCAATGTTGAATTAAAATCCACATTAACAACCTAGATATGGTTTCTAATTAACACGTAATTTCTTTTTTTGTTTTTACTTAATTAATGAAAATCATGCAATATGCAATGCAATATTAACTAAATAACTTAATTCTAACGACATGTAATTTCTAATTAAATGGGCCTAGCAAGAATACTAAATGGCATGCATTTCAGTAAATCTAGCCCTAATGACGTGCATATGACATTTTTTCATTTTCCTAAAACAATGCATTTTATCCTAAATAATAAAACTAATTTAACCTATGACATTTTTTTGTATTTTTCACGAAATTCGAAATTTGGCGAAATGTGAAAATTACTTAATTAAATTAAGATCCTATTTAATTTATATTAGGAATTAGGTTGAGCCAAATCCTAATTTAAAATAAAACATTATCTTAACCTAAATAATCCTAAAATGCAATATATCTAAGAAAATACCTAAACTTATAATAAATTAAGAAAAAAAATTATCTAAAATTAAACTAAGTAACGTACAAAATATGCACTAATTCTACATGACATATGCATGATGATTTTTTGTTGGTTTTTTAATTAATTTTCGAAATTAATAATTGCCAAATAATTAAACATGCAATTCAAATTGATGAAATGAAAATCTAACATCCTAAATTCATGTTTTTGGTATATTTTTATTTCAAAAATTCAGAATAAATAAAATGCTTAGTCTAAATATGTAAATTACCCTAAAGCATGCGATATTCTATTTCAAACACATTTCAAGATAAATAAAACAACAAGGACAAAATAGATCATGCAAAATCATCAAAAATATCACACATCGTTCAGATCAAGGGGTAATATCTCGCTGATAAAATCAATAAATTGATCTTAAGCCTTAAAGATCAAAATATCAATTTTATTCTCGCTTAATTAATTATTTCATCTAAGGCCTTATAGTTGAAATAAAAAACCCTGGTACAGTTGCGAATCAAGTGATATTTTAGAATTTCCAATCACATACTAAAGACTAATTATACAAAAAAAGGCAAGATAAAGTAAAGTAAAATAAAATAAAATAAACTAAAGAAAACTACCTAATGTGTTTTTTTTTTTCTTTTTTCAAAAATTGGGCTTGGCAGCCGTGGGGCTCGGCCAAGGGTGACTAATCAGAGGTCCGGGAGGGGCGTCGCGGTCGGAGCTCCGGCGAAGCTAGGCAGCGACGGGGGGAGCTCCGGCGTCTGGATCTCAGCTTGGCAGCGGCTGCAACTTCGCGGGTAGAGGAGGGGCGACAGAGCCGGAGTGCGGATCGTGGACCACAAGTCGTCGAGTCGCGGGCTTCGAACGGTGGGGTGCTATAGGGACGACAGGAGGCCTCGGGCAGCTGGTGCAGAGGTGTTGGGCTCGCGGGTCGTAGCGGCAATGGTGAACAATGAGAGCTAAGTTGTTGCGGAATGGTAGTGGAGCGGAGCAAGCCTCGGGCTTTGAGGTGCGGCGTCGGGTGCGCAAGCGCGATGTCCGGTGAGCAGAGACGGGCGGCGAAGGCACCGGGTGCTGGGTTGAGGCGAGCGGCGCGGTGGCGCGGCAAGGTCAGGAGCGGCGGGCTTTAGAGCTCCGGCGCCGGCCGGGCGGGAGAGTGGTCGTCGGGCGCCCGGCATTTGGTGCTGCTGGTGCGGAGCGACGAGGCAGCAACGGAGTCGCGGGCAGAGGCTCTATGATCGGCGAGCGGGTTGCTGCAAGTGCTCGAACAGAGGGTAGAAACTGATGTAGAGGGCTGCTGCAAAGGCGTCGATGGCGGCTTCGAAATGCAAGGCGGCGGTGATGTCGGGCTCCGGGCAAAAATGTTGCAACCGGGGACGCAGCTACAAACATCGGCACCGGTGCAGCGACGGCAAGGCGAGAGGGAGGCGCGACGCGGAGGTGCGGTGGTCGGGACGAGGGAATGCTAGTGCAGCGTTGGCGGCAAGGCACGGCGACGGCGCTCGTGGTGGTGCAGTGGCAAGCGGGCTTCGGGGGCGTCGTGGGTGGTGCTGGTGCAGTGCTCACAGACGGAGGAGGTGCGACGCGAGCATGGGCGGGCGCCCACGCGAAGAAGACGAACAGTTGCTCCTACTGCTTTTCTTCTTCCTTTTTTTACTTTTTCTTTCGGCCACACGTCACTTCTCTGCACTTTTTCTCTTTCTTTTGCTGACTTTTCCCTTTCTTTTCTTTTGTAGGTTGTCGAAGGGGAAAAAAAAGAAAAAGAAAATGACCCTTGGACGAGAAAATGGGGTTTCCTCTCTTTTATTTTTTATTTTTTCACTTTCATGAATCCTCTCAGCTCTTTTCATGAAATTTTTTAGCGGATTCTCCCCCCTCAACGCTGTGCAGGTCAACTCCTTTTTATAGTGGTTCCAATTAGCCGCTTTCTATGGAAAATTTTAAACTTCCATCTTCTGTTACATTAAATCATGGATACAAATCGGAGCATGATTTCGCAATCGGCTCGATTTTGCTCCGATTTATTCCATTTTGTGAAAGTTATTGCCCCTTATTCAATTGATATTTAAATTGCTTCTACATTTAACAAAATCTGAATATCCATTAGAATTCTAATTTTCCATGCATAATCAATCAAATCAATTTCCCCCCATTTTTTCATTTTTTTTCCTTTTATTTGTTCCAATGCAATTTTTATTTTCTTTATTTTCCTAGACTTGCTAAAATTAGATGTCAACGGTTGCCCCTCTTTGAAGGTGAGCTCGTAGAGGTTGCCTTCAAAGACAAGTTGAGACCAAAATGTTAATCATGCACATGTACTGAGTGACTCTTTTTTTTTTTTTTAAATGAATCCCATTTGGAAATGAAATTTATATGGTGCATGGAAATGTTAATGCAAATGACAAAAGAACTTACTTGGAATTACTTACCTTCGAGGATAGTAGAGTAACTCAAGATAGATTGGTGTTACATGCCCAGGACCCGTACCATTCTATGGTCGCTCAGAATAGTAACATGACTTCGCAAAGTGATTGCTTTCCTAGGACCCGTATCATTCTACGGTCGCCTAGTATGGCATTGTTTGGTTGTATCTAAGACCCGTACCATTCTACGGTCGCCTAAATGAAAAAATGATTTTCCAGGACCTGTACCATTCTACGGTCGCCTAAATGAAAAAAGGATTTTCCAGGACCCGTACCATTCTACGATCACCTTAATTGAAGTTGTTAAGGACTCATACTATTCTACATCACTTAAATAGGGATCTGTCTTCCAGGACCCGTACCATTTTACGGTCACTTGAACTGAGGTTATCTTGGACCCGTACCATTCTATGGTTGCCTTGACGAAAAAATGATTTTTCAGGACCCGTACCATTTTACGGTCGCTTGAGTGTTGTTTAGGACCTGTACCATTCTACGGTCGCCTTGACGAAAAAATGATTTTCCAGGACCCATACCATTCTACGGTCGCCTGAATTAAGGTTGTCTAGAACCCGTACCATTCTACGGTCGCCTTGATGAAAAAATGATTTTTCAGGACCCGTACCATTTTACGGTCGCCTAAGTATTGTCTAGGACCTATACCATTTTACGGTCGCCTTGGCAAAAAAATAATTTTTCAAGACCCATACCATTTTACGGTCGCCTGAACTGAGGTTTTCTAGGACCCGTACCATTCTACAATCGCCTGAATAGGTGTCGTCTAGGACCCGTACCATTCTACGGTCACCTGAATAGGTGTCGTCTAAGACCCGTTCCATTCCATGGTTGCCTAAACCATGATTCATTTCCAGGACCCGTACCATTCTACAGTCACCTGAATATGTGTCGTCTAGGACCCGTATCATTCTATAGTCACCTAAACTGAGATCTGTTTTCCAGGACCCGTACCATTCTATCGTCACCTGAACTGAGGTTGTCTAGGACCCGTATCATTCTACGGTCGCCTTGAAGAAAAAATGATTTTTCAGGACCTGTACCATTGTACGGTCGCCTAAACTAAGGTTGTCTAGGACCCGTACTATTCTACGATCGCCTAAACTGGGATTCATTTCCAGGAACCGTATCATTCTACGGTCGCCTGAATAAGTGTCGTCTACGACTTGTACCATTCTACGGTCGCCTAAACTGGGATTCATTTCCATGACTCATACCATTCTACAGTCGCCTGAATAGGGAATAGGTGTTATCTAGGACCCATACCATTCTACGGTCGCTTTGTTAGAGTAATAAATCCATTTCAGGACCCGTACTATTCTACGATCGCTTAGAATAGGTTTTGCTTGGCTAGGACTGAACCATTCTTCGGTCACCCAGCCTTGCAACATAAATCATCCGACCAGGACCCGAGCATTCTTCGGTCGCCTTAATTAGATTGAATCTGGAGGAAAAATCTTCGGGGCACAACTCAATTGAGTGTCGATATGCTTAAAAGGGAATACCTATGCCATGACAAATATTCAAGGTATGGATAAAGATATACTTACCTGGTAACATTTTCGTTCCTTGGGGATATGTCTCATGCAAAAAACAGTTGTAGGAGAGGCAATATGCATTCACAGACATGCATTAATTCAAGTAAGGTTGATGCGTGATGATTTCTATCAATTTTGCATTACCTGATTTCCTTTGGGAAATATCTCAAAAGAATATTCCAATCTAAATACATGAGTGTTATGGATGTGTCAAATGAAAGGATCTTTGGTCTGAAATGACTTTTCTCTCATCCTTATCAAAAGAGTTGTTTCATCCTGACCTTTGACGAAGGATTTTGGCAACCACTCTATCTCAATGTCGTCATGTCAAACAAGGTTTTGTGCAATCTCGCAAGTGATACGACCTTACCAATTTGAGAGGTCTTGAACAAGGACCGTAATGTGGGCCTGGTCAACGACTTAACAAAAGGGACTCTTTGAGTCAAGGCTTTTGAAAGAAAAAGTGATATTCTATAATCATCTCTGGGTTTACAAGTCAAGAACCCTGCAAAATGAGAAAGAAATAATCTTGCTCCCACTTATTCGAGTGATGCTTAAAACATGTGAACCCCTAGGTTAATTCAAGTGCCATAATCTAAAGAGACTTTACAAAGGACGTAACATAGGCTTGGCTCATTGATTGAGAAATGAAATGATTATTAGGCTAAAAAAGGTGTTTTGGGGGGTTAAAGTTGGTGATCATCTTGACATTTCCACCACTTTCCTTCTTCATTGTCGAAGATTTTTTATCACGACTCCATTGATTGCAACAACATTTGAGAGAGTTTTTCTTTGGGTACCACCTTGTTGGGAACACAACTATATCAAGAGTTTGTTTTTTTTTTCTTTTTTGGGCATTGGCTTTGTTTTTACTAGGCACATTGCTTTTTCATGTCCCATTATTTTGCACTTATTCTTTTTGAACTTGCATAGTTTTCTTTTATGAGCATTTTAGACCATGTTTACTTGAATGATTGTTTTTCATCTTGCCCCAGTGTGGGGGATGATCACCAACTGGGTTTGACATGAAATAAATTCATAGGCTCAAGTGGGCTATCCAATAGTCAAAAGTGTATATAATAAAGAAAGAACTGCTCTTCGTCATCTTAAGGCACTTCAAATTACCATAAGTTACACTGCAAAAGCGATACTCGAAGATTGATGCAAGTGTGAGCAAAAAGATTCCTACCATTCATTTTAAATTTGCCCCAGTATGGGATGATCCTTGACAAGGGTAATTTTAAAAGAATCTCCATAAATGTATGGGGCTCAAAGGGGTTGAGCAATGGATCACCTGTAGTGTTTGAGATAAAGAAAAGGATGCCTCTCATCACCTTGGTTGACGTACCCTTTGCGAGATAGCCCTCTTTCTTGCGGGCATGGAATTTTTCACACGACTCACCAGGGGTTAGTATATGAAAGAGTGTATGGAACAAGGCTTGCCTTTCATCATCCCAAAGTATCCCACTTGACACATGCAATTTATGTCACACAATTGATCAAGGAAAACATGTAAGAATTGCAACCAATTTGAAAAATCCAACTCATTGAGGCAATTTATTCATCATAGAAATGCTTGTAGTTTGAAACATAATATGACAAATTCTATCATGGATAATACTTCTTGATAGCATTAAAGTTAATAGGATTAGAAAACTCACGACCATCCATTTCTGCCAGAATCAAGACACCTCCAGGTAGCACTTTCTTCACCACATATGGGTCATTGTAATTTGGTGCGAACTTGCGCCCAAGATCTTTGGGGAGATTTGCCCCAATTTCAACTTGCCCCCAGGATCGTTGGGGAGATTTGCCCCAATTTTCATTTCCTTGGCTTCTTTAGTGTCACTCAAATTAATAGTCACGATCTACTCGAATGTAAAAGTCTTGTCTTTTTATGTTGTTCCTAGCTATACTGCACATCAATGGAGTCTTTGATCAAGTCTTTAGAATCATCATTATTAGCACTTATTGCATTGGATTGGACCATTTTCACACATTTGCTTGTTACAAGATTGTCTTTGAAACATGAAGTGGATGAATCAAAAAGACAAACAGGGTAAACTGTATTTTTTTTTTTTTTGAAAGACTTTAAAAAAGATCTTTGAAAAGTCTTTGCAAAAGCATTTTTTAAACATTTGGACATAAGAAAACATGATGAAGCCCAGGCCTCAGAGTTTTCCTTGGATTTTTCTTTTGTTTTATCAGCTGGATATCATCACCAGGCTAGTTTGGTATACCTCATCATGCCCTCAAAATAAAATTTGTAATTTCATTGAAATTCATCAATCAATTACATTTATTGAATGGAAAAATGCAACATTTAATCACTAAAAGAAAGAAAAACATCTCTAAAAAATAATAAAATTCTCACAGGGGAATATACAAAAGCAGTAAAAAATTTACTCTTGTGGGCCAAGGCCCATCTCTTTAGGGGGTACTTCATCAACTGCTCCTATGATGAGGTCGTTGAACAAGTTCGTAACCCCTTCCAGCACATCATCAGGGTTCTCCGTCTCCGGGGGTGTCGGATCATCCATGCCACCTCATCCATCTGGGATTATCTCCCGAGGATCAATAAAAAAAGCTTGGAGGGGCCGAATACTTCACCAAGTAATCGAACTTCCCACTAGGCTGCCCCAGAGTGTCTATCACTTCCACTTCATCCTGCATTATTCTTGGAGGACCAGGGAATGTCTCGTGAATGCTTGGGGGTAGTGGGTTTTGCCTCCCTTGCCCTTGGTCAGGTGATAAGTTCCACCTTTTCTGTCTTTGTCCTCCAAAATCTTCTTCACCTCTTCCATGATGTCTTGATCTAGCAGAATGGGACCACTGAGGGGCTTCAGTGGGATTTCGAATGCCTTAACCTGTTCTTTCGAGACCATATGGCATCATCTTAAACCTCAAAAGTGAACAGTACACCGGTTTTCCTAAAGAATAAAACAAGACTAATGCAAAACCTTGTTAGGGACCGACAAAAAATTGCGATGAAATAAGTAAATTGTGAAGTGAAAATTTGGACAACTTACTTTTACCGGGAATGGATGACAATCACATAGACACACGCATAAAGTGTGAAGCTCAATTTCTATTTAGACGGCTTAGCGAAATGGAGTTAAAAGGGTGGGATGACTTAGTTGCAGCCTCGCATGCTAAGTCAAGTCCTCCTAACTCTGGCTCAGTCAAGAATGATACCCCAATGCAACGCAGCCTCGTGGGCAGAGGTAAGCATTCTTGACACCAAGAAAGACTTTCGGGATTGAGTTGGGCAACCTCTATTACGCAGCCTCGTGGTCGAAGCCATATGCAACTCAATACCATCATAAATATCCTAGTGCAGCCTAGGTCCGGCGGCAGGTTGTGTGTGCAAAAGTTTAGTGAAAAATGCAAAGCATGCACTACAGCTTATATCAATCAGCACTTCATATATTAAAGTAAACCATACATTCCTACACCTCCCTACAAAACAAAGGTTAGCAAACATTATTCCATTTATACCTCCCAATCTGCAAAAATATTTAACACCTTAAATGTTAGGGATGTACCTAGAATCCTCGCTGCCAAACAAAAAAAATTTTCAAAAAGAAAAAATTGGCCTAAGTCCACTAAGTGTTTTAACACAAGTCCCCAGCGGAGTCGCCAAGCTATCGCGACCTAAATTTCGGGTGAACCACCTAAGGTTTGGCTAATAGATTGTTAAGCCTAGACTTAACTCAAGCTCTCCCAAGCCCATACCAATTCGCGACTTAGGTTCAAGTTTTTTTTTTTTTTTTAATATGTAGAAAGATTTTATCTAAGAGTCGCCACTAATCTATTTTTGGTGGGTTGATTAGAAACCTAAGTAAAATAATGGAGATTTACTTTACTCCTACGAACTAGAGATTTATGGATTCGGGGACTTGATTACATTAGATTTCTTTAATGCCCTTTTGGTACCATTCTTTTTATTTTCAAAAATGTTTTTTTTTTTTTTTTGCAGGCAGCTTAAATTGATTTTAAATCTATCTCCCTAACATATGAGGTAATCATGCGGGTGCGCAATTCACCAATTTAACACCCAAATAAACAATAAATTGTAAAAACTTATCTCAAAGCAACGAAAGCATCTGCAATATTGAATTAAAATCCACATCAACAACCTAGATATGGTTTCTAATTAACACACAATTTCTTTTTTGTTTTTACTTAATTAATGAAAATCGTGCAATATGCAATGCAATATTAACTAAATAACTTAATTCTAATGTCATGTAATTTCTAATTAAATGGACCTAACAAGAATACTAAATGACATGCATTTCATGAATCTATTTTTAATGATGCATATGACATTTTTTCTTTTTCCTAAAAAATGCATTTTATCCTAAATAATAAAACTAATTTAACCTAAGATATTTTTTGTATTTTTCATGAAAATTCGAAATTAGGAAAAATGTGAAAATTTATTTAATTAAATTAAGATCCTATTTAATTTATATTAGGAATTAGGTTAAGCCAAATCTTAATTTAAATTAAAATATTATCTTAACCTAAATAATCCTAAAATGCAATATATCTAAGAAAATACCTAAACTTATATTACATTTAAAAAAAATTATCTAAAATTAAATGTACAAAACTATGCACTAATTCTACATGACATATGCATGATTATTTTTTGTTGTTTTTTATTAATTTTCGAAATTAATAATTGCCAAATAATTAAACATGCAATTCAAATTGATGAAATGAAAATATAACATCCTAAATTCATGTTTTTGGTATTTTTTTTTTCAAAATTCAGAATAAATAAAATGCTTAGTCTAAATATGTAAATTACCCTAAAGCATGCGATATTCTAATTCAAACACATTTCAAGATAAATAAAACAATCAGGACAAAACAGATCATCCAAAATCATCAAAAATATCACACATCGTTCAGATCAAGGGGTAATATTTCGCTGATAAAATCGAAAAAATTGATCTTAAGCCTTAAAGATCATAATATCAATTTTATTTCTGCTTAATTAATTATTTAATCTAAATCCTTATAGATGAAATAAAAAAAATCCTAGCGCAGTTGCGAATAAGGTGATATGTTGGAATTTCCAATCATATACTAAAGACTAATTATACTAAAAAAAGCAAGATAAAGTAAAATAAAAAAATAAACTAAAGAAAACTACCTAATGTGTTTTCTTTTTTTTTTTCAAAAATTGGGTTTGGTAGCCTTGGGGCCCGGCCAAGGGTGACTAATCGGAGGTCCGGCAGGGGCGTCGGCGTCGGAGCTCCAACGAAGCCGGGTAGCAACGGGGGAGCTCCAGCGTCTAGATCTCGGCTTGGTAGCGGCTGCAACTTCGTGGGCAGAGGAGGGGCGACAGAGCTGGAGCGCGGATCGCGAACCGCAGTCGTTGGGTCGCGGGCTTTAAACGGTGGGGCGCTGCAGGACGGTAGGAGGCCTTGGGCAGGTGGTGCGGCGGCGTCGGGCTCGCGGGTCGCGGTAGCAATGGTGAACAGTGAGAGCTTGGTTGCTGCGGAACGGTGGTGGAGCAGAGCAGGCCTCGGGCTTCGAGGTGCGGCGTCGGCTACGCAGGCGCACCGTCTGGTGAGCAGAGACAGGTGGCGAAGGCACCGGGTGCTAGGCTGAGGCGAGCGGCGCGGTGGCACGGCGAGGTCGGGAGCAGCAGGCTTCGAAGCTCCGGCATCGGCTGGGCAGGAGCACGGTCGTCAGGGCGCTTGGCGTTAGGTGTTGCTGTGGAGTGACGAGGCAGTAGCGGAGTCGCGGGCAAAGGCACTGTGATCGGTGAGCGGGTTGCTGCGAGTGCTCGAACAAAGGGCGAAACTAATTCCCAGGGGCTGCGCAGGCGTCGGTGGCGACTTTGAAATGCGGGGCGGCGGTGATGTCGGGCTCCGGGCAGAAAGGCTGCAACCGAGGATGCAGCTACAAACGTCGGCACCGATGTAGCGACGGCAAGGTAAAGAGGGAGGCACGATGCAGAGGTGCGGTGGCCGGAGCGAGGGAATGTTGGTGCGGTGTTGGCGGCAAGGCGCGGTGACAGCGCTCGTGGTGGCACAGCGGCAAGTGGGCTTCGGGGGCGTCGTGGGTGGTGCTGGTGCAAAGTGCTCACGGACAGAGGAGGTGTGACGCGAGCGTGGGCAGGGGCGTCCATGCGAAGAAGACGAACAGTTGCTCCGCTGATTTTCTTCTTCTTTTTTTTTTTTTTTTCTTTCTAGCCACACGTCACTTCTCTACACTTTTTCTCTTTCTTTTGCTAACTTTTCCCTTTCTTTTCTTCTACAAGGTTGTCGAAGGGGAAAAAAAAAATGACCCTTGGACGAGAAAATGAGGTTTCCTCTCTTTTATTTTATTTTTTTGACTTTCACAAATCCTCTCAGCTCTTTTCACGAAATTTTTTTTAGCGGATTCCTCCCCTTCAACCCTGTGCAGGTCAACTATTTTTATAGTGGTTCCGATCGGCCGCTTTCTATGGAAAATTTTAAACTTCCATCTTCTGTTGCATTAAATCATGGATGTAAATCGGAGCATGATTTCGCAATCTGATTTTTAAATTGCTTCTGAATTTAACAAAATCTGAATATCCATTAGAATTCCAATTTTCCATGCATAATCAATCAAATCAATTTCCCCCATTTTATTTATTTTTTTCCTTTTATTTGTTCCAATGCAATTTTTATTTTCTTTATTTTCCTAGACTTGCTAAAATTAGGTGTCAACAGTGGGCTAGGTCCTTTGGCATTCTTTGTGGCAGTTTGGACTACTATAGATTTTACAGCACTACTAGGTAAGCCACAATGCTTTCTTCTAACAATACTTTCATAAAAAAAAACTTACTCTGACCTATTAAAATTTTCTTTAGTGCTTTTCTGTGTAGTGAAATTTATAATTGGGATGCCACTTGTCACAATATTTCTAATCTACAAGTATAGAAGAAGGCACTTAGCAATGGATGAGAATATTGAAGAATTTTTGCAAGATCATAACAATTTTTTGCCCATTAGGTACTCTTACTCGAATATTAAGAAGATCACTGGAAATTTTAAGCACAAACTAGGTGAAGGGGGATATGGTTATGTATTCAAAAGAGTGCTTAGAAGTGGCAATGAAGTGGCCATCAAGATTTTAAAGCAAACTAAGGCGCATGGCCAAGATTTTATCAATGAGATGGCTACTATTGGAAGAATTCATCATGTTAATGTAGTGCAACTCATTGGTTTTTGATTTGAAGGCTTCAAAACAAGCTCTTGTGTATGATTTCATGTCAAATGGATCTTTGGATAAGCATATTTTCATTGAGGAAGAAGAGAATTTTCTTGATTACAAGAAAATATATGAAATCGCTCTTGGGGTGGCAAAGGGGATTGAATATTTACATCAAGGGTGTGACATGCAAATACTACACTTTGATATCAAACCTCACAACATTCTTTTAGACAAGAACTTCACTCCGAAATTTTCTAATTTTGGACTCGCGAAACAATATCCGATTGATTATAGCATAATCTCAGTAACTGTTGCAAAAGGAACCTTGGGATATATGGCGCCTAAGTTTTTCTACAAAAACATCGGAGGTGTATCTTATAAAGCAGATGTCTATAGTTTCGGGATGTTGCACATGGAAATGGCAGGTAGAAGAAAAAATGTAAATGTAAATGTGGAACACTCAAGCCAAATTTATTTTCCATTGTGGGTGTGTGACCAAGTCAATGAAGGAAAAATATTGAAATGGAAAAAGTTGTAGAAGAGGAAAGGGAGGTGATAAAAAAAAAATGATAATAGTTGCACTATGGTGTATACAATTAATCCCTATCCATCGGCCTCCAATGAACAAAGTTTTAGAAATGCTTGAAGGAGATATTGGGAATATTCAAATGCCTCATAAACCACTTATTTACCCATTAGATGAGCCAATTGACAATGACAAGGCCAAGATGGAATCAGAGACATTTTCAAGTTCATTAAGTGCTCCGACAATTTTTGCTAGTTTTCTTCCTGGAGATAACAATGATATTTAGAGGACAAGGAACCGTTTAATTGGAAAAGCTTTGCTCCCCCACAATATAGTAGTATGTTGGGAGGGAGTTGAGGTTGTTTAGCTTGGGATTGATTACATTTTGGTTTCTTCTAGCTCTTAGGTTACTATAGTGCTATTGTACTTCATATATATTTTACTCTCTTGCATTCTCCTTCAAAAGGATAAACAAATTGGTGAGAGGAGGGACCAAAAACGGTGGGGCAAGGGAACGGATATTAAGAATTTTCCTCTCTCATTATGTGATTTAGGGTAATGCCAATTAGAAAGCAAATTATAACCTGGGATCTTGCTTTTTAACGTGCTACCACCGGCATATGGTTTCGCGGTATAAAGAACTACTAATTTCGAATTAAAATGTCTATTTTACAAAGTAGACACCTCCTATTAATGCAGGAAACAACTTTGATCGAAATGGGAAAGAAAGTCTTAGATGAAACAATTTCATGAAGTTTATATTTGAAAGAACTCATACTCCATTATAAAGTAAACATGAAATTATTCATAAGTAATTTTATGAAGTTTTCTTTGTTTCTTGTTATACTAGGTCATGTTTTATTAGTTTAACTTGATACATTTTTTCACCTCCATATCTGATCGAGAAGAATGCTATTTGATTTAGAACTTGATGTGGATTACTTTCGACTATCCTAAAATTAGATATATATTGCATAACTAAACACATCACGAACATTAAAAAAGGCCATGTCCATGTGTGGTCCATACGACAACACTTTTAAGGTTGGACCCTTGATGGGACGTATGTATAGGTTCATAAACTAACCGTGTTTGGGAAGCGTATTCTATATGTCCATCCTATGTGAATTCTAGCTAATCCAGTTAATCATTTGTTAACCAATTCACTTGTTTTCTATAGAATATTCACCAATAGGGCTGGCAACATGCTATCTTTCATATGCTTGCGAGTTTCCTTGGACCTCTATGACGCGGTATGAATCACTCTTTTTTTTTTCCTGGCATGACGCGCAGGCCGCAGAGTAGTTTTTATTTGTGGTTGCTGCATTTAGAAGTGGCTCAGCATTTGGCTTGACGAAGTTCAAATTGTCTATTCACAATGGCAACAAATTTTATTTTTTCTTGATAACTCTGACCAAGATCAAATTCCTGAGAAAATACTGATAGGGCCATCATATGGTCTTGTAGGTCACGTTGGCTCTAATTTAAACGATCAAAAGAAAATGGGACTATTACCTGGAAAAGTCCTACAACTTGTTAACATATTGCATTTGAGTCTTAGATTTCCATATTGTTTACTTAAAACTTGCAACTTTGAAATTTTTTCAATTGTATGTGATTTTTGATAAGTTAATTCCTCGTCAATTGTACATCCATTGTAATCTAACAGAGTTAATGGAAGGACTAAAGTGGAAGACTGAAGCAAGTTTTATTACTTAAATATATGAAAAAGAAATTTTTGGATTTAAATACATTGAAGTGCCTGGCAAGATTTTGAAGGAACGAAATTCAAATGGCTTAGATTTTATCAATGAAGTGGCTAGGAACTAGGAAGGATTCACCATGTTAATGTAGCACTACTCGTTGGCTTTTGCTTATGGAAGTCAAAAGCAAAGTCTCCTGTAAATGCCTAATATCTTCAATAGAGACAATAAACCTGTCGATTGCAAGAATATATAAGCGACCTTGAAGTGGCAAGATGAATAGAAATATTCGAGGATGTTATCAAATTGGGACTTTGATTTTGATGTAATGTGATCAAATTGAGGAAACTGGACAAATGACTTTGATTTTGATTCTCATTATTATTCTTCTCAACTAGAATTTCACAAATAATTGACCAAGTCAATTTATATATATATTCTTGTTTAAGAATATTCGAAAGGGTTGGTTTTTATCTCTAATATTTGTCTGGATATCAAGCTTTATGCAACAGATCATGGCATTGTGCCTTTGATTGTCCCATGAGGAAACTGGACAAATGATGCCAAGTTATACTACAAGAAAATTTGTAGTGTCTCTCATAAAGTTGATGTTTCTAGTTTCATTATACTCTAATGGAAATAGCAGGTCGAAGGAAGGATCTGTTGATGAAAATCGGGAGGCCGAAAATAGATGATAACAAAAGGCACCAGCGACCAGCCTTCGACGAACTAGAAATGCTTGAAAGGAGAAACCGGTAAGCTACAAATACCTCCCGAAGCCGCTTCAATGCTGAGGGATCATGTACTGGCTTGAGAATGTATGAATCTCGTTCTATATCAGAGGGGAGCCCAGTGGAATTGGAAAGCGAGCCTAAGAGCGCCACCAATGAGGCCAAAACCCAACCCTCCTTGCAAAAGCTGCCAATGGCATACGACCAGTTGGATAGGCTTGAAAATGATTTGGTAGATCGGAGAAGCAACATGCGCAAAAACGTAAGACCTCATCCACTCGGCCATCATCACCACCGCTGCGAAGGTTGATTGGGCCCTCGCGATCGCTCTGCTAGGATTGACCGACCCTCACCTGCTCGTGGCAATGACTAGCAGCCCGAACCTATGGTTGAGCGAGTCTTTCCGTCCCGGGGCGCGCCTTCAATGCCTCCCCAGCCATCTCTCCCGGTTTCCCTTTTTCCTTCTTTCCCCTTAGTAGGTTGATGGCCCTTTCAGCAAATCAAGAATATTCGGTACCAATGCTTTTGACGGGATCAAAGCCATTCCTCCTAACTATTGACAAACTAAATTTGTAGGATCAACAAAATACAAGAAGAACGACGAAACATCCCCATCACGTAACGATGAAGAAATCGCGCATTGATTGATCTTCTTTTACTCCATGGATGAAAGAAACGCAAAATAAGCGGATTGACCATGTAATTCGTGAACCTTAAGATGATTTTAGCGTTCGTTAATTCCTGTTTTTTTGCAGAAGAGTTGTCTCATGGTCATGGCTATCTATTTACGTTTCTTGTTTCCTGAGCGTCGTGCTCTTGATCTGGGGCAATGAGTCTCCGTGTCTTCTCTCCACCGTCCGATTTCAAAGTTCTCTCCTTCCCGACGAAACCTCTCCCCGCTCGCCCCTCGACAGCCGCCTGATCACCCCACCACCACGGCGGCGACCTCCCTGGAGCGTTCTCCCACCTCGACCCCATGTCCCGTGATGGGCCCCATCCCGGCCTCCTCACCTTCTCTTGCATTCGCTTCCGAGCGTTCGCGCTCGAGAGGCGTCTCCATCGAGCGCTGTGGCTCGGTCCCAGCTCGAGCCCGACCCGTCGATTCTCAACTCGCTCATCAGTCTCAACCCAAAGCCCAATGGCTGGGCCCAGGCGGAGAGGATATTTGTTATTTATGGACATGGGTAGTAAAAGGGACTTGGTTTCTTGCCAATAATCACATGGGAAGTTTGAAGCGGTCGAAACTTTCCTTCATATGCTTGAAGATGGTCTTTCCCCTATCGATTATTTATTCTGGGCGGTTATTCAGGCTTGTTCGGTTCCCGAGAATGCATCAATAGGTGATACATTTTTCGGTTTATAATTAAAAGTGGCTGCGTTGATTCTGACGTGTGTGTTGGGTGTGCATTTTAATTGACACATTTGCCAAGGGTAGTGCTGATTTTGTTTCAGCTCGTAAGGTGTTCAAGAAAATGCCTGAGAGGAGTGCGGTTGCATGAACTTTGATAATCACTGGATACTCACAAACTGAGGAGAATGAGGAGTATCAAACTCTTTTCAGAAATGATCAAGGGTCCAGTGAGGCCAACACATTTGCTAGTGTTCTCAATGTATGTGGAAGTGCTTGTGATGTCGATATGGGGATACAAATATACGCATTAGCTATAAAACTGGGCTTTGCTGGTGATACTTGCATGGTTAATTCTCTTATTAGCATGTATTCTTGGTCAGGCCACATCGAAGCAGCTCAGAGAGCTTTTGATGCACCATCTGAAAAGAATTTGATTTCTTATAATGACCTTGTGGATGCCCATGCCAAAAGTTTGGAGTCTGATGAAGCCTTTGAACTTCTTCATGAGATTGAGAGAGGAATAGGAACGAGTGCTTTTACATTTGCCAACCTTTTAAGTGGAACTGCTTGTATCGGCACTATTGGTGAGGGAGAGCAAATCCATGTGAGGATGGTAAAATCAGGGCTGGACTCAAATCAATTCATTTCTAATGCTTTGACACTAAGTATTCAAGGTGTGGAAACATAGAAGCTGCTTTTCGAGTTTTCTGTGACAGTAGAGAGAAAAATATTATAGCTTAGACTTCAATGATCGCTGGTTTCACAAAACATGGATTTCCAGCGAGAGCTCTAGACACATTCTGTAAAAGGCTTGAGGCCAGTCTGAGGCTAGATGAGATCACCTATGTTGCCATTTTATCCTCTTGTAGCCTCTTGTAGCCATGTGAGTTTGATTTCTGATGGATGGAAACACTTTCGGTCTGTGTACAGGGAACATGGAATCTTGCCTAGAATTAAACATATGCATGCATGGGGGACATGTTGGGTGGTCAGGATCCCTTGTCGATGCTCTACAGTTCATAAATTCTACGCTTTACAGGCTGAGACACTTGTCTGGTGTACAATTCTTGGAGCTTGCCGAGTTCACAGCAATGCTAAACTTGCAAAACAACCTGCAGCAATGATTTTTTAGCAGGAACCGGATGACCCTGCTTCTTATGTTTTGCTATCACTTATGTAATGCCTCAGCTAGTCTATGGGAAGATGCAGCAGCAATCAGAAATAAGAAGAAACTGAAATATCTTACATGTCGGTTGTAGCTGGATTCAAATGAAAAATTTAGTTCACAAGTTCTATGTGGGAGACAATTTACACCCTAAGGCACGGGAGATCTATGACAAACTGGACTGATTGGCTAGCTGAATGAAGACACTGGTATTGTTCTGAATACCAAGTTTGTTCTTTATGATGTGGGGGAGGGACAAAAGGAACAAAATTTGCTCCAGCACAGTGAAAAATTGCTGTTGTTTTTGGCCTTATAGGCACCCCCAGTCCAAAATCTGTCGGGGTGTTTGAGAATCTCCACATTTGCAGAGATTTTCATTTTGTGATCAAGTATATCTCCATGGCAACCAGAGATCTATAGTTATAAGGGATGCAAAATTGTTCCATCACTTTAGGGACAGAACATGCTCATGCAATGACTACTAGTGACAATGCTTCTTAACTTGTCCCATCCATTGTGTAAATCGAATCTCTATTTTAGATCTTTCCCCCTTGTTCCTATGTTACTTGAACCGGGATTTTAACTTTTAAAAAATTAAAAAAAAAAAAAAAAAAAAGGGAGGGAGGCGGCTAAGGGCTGAGCCCTCGCTGCCGCCGCCTCCCTATCGCCGTTGGGAAGGGCCATCGATGGAAGGGAGAGGGTCGGCCGGGGGTTGCCGGGGGGAGGGTCGGCCGGGGTTGCCGGGCCCGGCCAAGGGCCGGCGACCCCGGTTGACTAACGGCAAGGGCCCACGAGTCCTCGCCCCGATTTGGGGCGAGGGTCGCCGAATCTAGGCAAGGGCTGCGACCCTCGCCGGATCTGGATGAGGGCCGCGATCCTCTCCCCTCCTTCACTAGCCCTTCTCGATAGCGGTGGTGAAAGCTCAACCCTTAGCCACCTCCCTCCACCTTTAAAAAAAAAATTATAAATTATTATTATTATTATTATTATTATTATTATTATTATGTTTTAAATTTAATTTAATTAATTTTTATATTAAAATTCAAATTATACCAAAACGATGTCATTTTTTTGTGTGTGTTTTGTTGAGTCAATCTTCCGACGAGCCATGTAAACAAGAAAATTAATTTTTAAAAAAAAAATGCAATGTAGGATTATCGGCGGGTTCATCGGATATGGAATTCAAGTGTCTTATTTTTCATAAAAAAAAAAAAAAAAAATAGCACTGAATGTCACTTTTGTAAGTTCTGGCATTTAGGTGTCTCATTTGTGCCAACTTTTGGCACTTGAAGCATTCTTTTGTTAGATTGATTCAGTGGACAAAGATGTCCACTGATGACATAATCTCATCTCAGCTTTTATGTATTGACATTGTATTATTTTCATCATGGTATTTTTTTTTTTTTTTTTTTTTGTAAGAGATTGTGATTTCTAATTAACACTATATATGCGCCTTGTATGCAAAATATACATTGTTTAGTTATATTTTTTAGAAAAATATAATATGGGTGAAGCCAACTTTAATTATAGTGGAAAAGTTCTAGCTAAAAGAAAAAACTTAAGATTTGACATAATTTCAACCGTCATCAAGTATTCTTTTGTCCCAATACTGATTTAGGTTATCATAAAGAATTAAGAACAAAACCTACAAAATTTCGAATTGAACTTGCATTTTCTTGAACTTGTTAATGACTATATACACTTATATAGTGTTGCTTTATACACAATTCTTGAGTAAAAATAAGTTGAACTTGAATTTCCCAAAGAAACCTAATACCTTTTGTTATTGGTGACTTTCAACTCTTCTAAGGGGCTGTTTGATAACATTCTAGGAAACACTTGTGTATGTTTTTTTGTTCCTTGAAACAAAAATAGAACAAAAACGCGTTTAGTAAATTTTCTCCCTAAAGATAGTGAGGGAACTATAAAGTTACTTTAACAACTTATGGAGAATTTTCTTCAATAAAAATAGAATAGAGTGGATAATTCTTTTTATTTCTTAACATCCTTTTTCCTTTGAATTGAATTTATGCAATCCTTAATTATCAGGATGCACTCGATTCTTGTCTCATTTGGGTTGACTTCAATTCAAAGTCTGCAATGGAATCTTAAGATGGCTTTCTTGTCATATTAGAAAAAAGGAAACTCATTGACATCCTAAATATCTTTGGAAATTTAAAATTACTTAATTATCTAACAAAAATCTCAAAAACATTAATAATATTGTTGGACGGCTACATTTATGGGTTGTCAATACGATGGTTTCTTGCCACAAAGAAATGGCGATGGTGTTGGGTCCTATTCGCTACTCCTGTAGTATTCTCAACTTGATTGACTTTGTTTTATTGGTTGACATGGGCTTTTTAATAGAAGATCCCCAGTCTTCATATTTACGGTCTCTCTCATTTGCCATTATTACATGGACGTCTTTTTATCTTTGTTGATCCTCCACCACATATTAAGCCCCGAATTTCCATCGCTCACAAGCTGAGAACGACACGACTTTTCCTTGCAATTCCAGACCCGTGTGCCTCGTGTCATTGGTCTTTCTTGCCGTGATACTTGGGACACTGATGCCCCGAATGAATGAACGACCCTATTCAGCCTCTCCTGCAGTGAAGTTTCCAAGATGACTTGTCCCTTTCAAATGAAGAGTGATATGAAAGGTTGTGGCGACTCAAGACTTTTCCTTGCAATTCCAGACCCGTGTGCCTCGTGTCATTGGTCTTTCTTGCCATGCTACTGGGGACACTAATGCCCCGAATGAACAACCTTGTTCAGCCTCTCCTGCAGTGAAGTTTCCAAGATGACCTGTCCCTTTCAAACGAAGAGTGATATGAAAGGTTGTGGCGACTCAAGACTTTTCCTCGCAATTTCAGACCCGTGTGCCTCGTGTCATTGGTCTTTCTTACCATGCTACCGGGGACACTAATGCCCTGAATGAACGACCCTATTCAGCCTCTCCTGCAGTGAAGTTTCCAAGATGACCTGTCCCTTTCAAACGAAGAGTGATATGAAAGGTTGTGGCAACTCAAGACCTTTCCTAGCAATTCCAGACCCGTGTGCCTCGTGCCATTGGTCTTTCTTGCCATGCTACTGGGGACACTAATGCCCGAATGAACGACCTTGTTCAGCCTCTCCTGTAGTGAAGTTTCCAAGATGACCTGTCCCTTTCTAACGAAGAGTGATGTGAAAGGTTGTGGCGACTCAAGACCTGAGTTAGCGTGTGAAAATAATGAACTTTTTCACATCCATCTATAAAAATAATGACACCATCAATTTTGGTGATATCCACATGTTTGACGTGGGATGGCAAAGGGCCGATTGCTCTTCCCTCCCTAGTTATTCATTAACGAACTCGAACTTTAGTTACGAGAGTTTCATGTTTCTGGTAAATTAAATGGTCTTTGTGAAGTGCTGAAGACCCGTTGCTTTCTCCTTTATATATCGAAGGAGCATATTCCTCGGACGTATCGTCTAAGATATCTAAAATGGATGGGTATTCATGGGCTGTGATGGATGAAAACTCATCGGTTATTGAGGAATCTGGCACCATCACCCATGACGACATAGGCATGTCATGATTGTATGCTTGCACCGAACAAGTAACTCCCTAACGCGATGGCCAACGGTTTTTTCCTTAACTACTCACAACCCGAATCCCAGAAGAAAATATCTGGCTTGTGCTTCTTTGGTTTGGCCATAAGATAATTGCAGTAGGGAGATTAACTTTACACCTTTTACATTTTACAAGATATCTAAATATCTACAACGTTACTTAATCTAATTCTACGGTGCGCTTAGATTTAATTTTTTAAACTCTAAATACCTTAAATTTTCATGGCATACAAACATTGACACGTAATTTCATATATAATCATTTCATGATTTTTCTTAAATTATTCGAGTAGTACTTTAACTTTTGATGGGAAGGTTAAAGCAAACGCGCTGACTTCTCAAAATTTTTTGAGGTTTTTCTTTAAGGCGTTCCCTTAAGAGTCATAAGTTGAGGGAAGAAAAGCACCCAAAAATAAATAGTCATTATTTCATCCCTAAACTTGCAAAGCCATCACGAAGTTTGAAGAAAATGGTCGATACCCAGTTGAATGAAATGACTGAGTATTCTAAATTTAAATGTTAAGCAACAAGAAAAGTTACTCATCTTTGTATTTGTGTAACTGTCGATTCTAATGGAGTCCACCTTTTAATTGATGGCAATATTTCTTTGGTTGTTCTCACATTTTTCTGTTCTTAGTCTTGAAATCTTGAAAAATGTGATTCGAAACTGAAGAGAATCTTGTCAATGTGCATGAGGCGTCAAGACATGGTCGCCTTTGCTATGCAATTCAGGATAGATTTCCTACTTATTGAACAGGGATGGCCAGAATCAGTGAGTTAACTTGATTGAAAGGAATCTATGATCAAAAGAGTCATTTCACCAATAGAAACTACAACATATAAGTGTTAATTCAGTTCTGTCCGATTTGTTATTTGATTAAATTACATCATTTCCGTAAATGTTACGACAGTGAGTTCAGGATTACCTCTGGACATATCATCATCAACAAAACTGAGAATCAATTATCCTCAAGAGATCTTCAAAGGCGTGGCATTTACGCATAATAGATACCATTAGCAACTCCATTCTTTCTCCTATGCGACTTTAACACAGGTTAGTCTTTGGATTAACGAATTGAAAGTCGCCTTAATTTGAAGTAGCATACTGCTTGGTGGTGGAATATAACCATGCAATATTAGAAATCCGATATCAGCGAGATTGCAGCGATAACTGAGTTATGCAAACTCATCATATGCAATGCGTGAGCTCATTCTACTGCATTTGTTAAGTATTACCCCATATTTGGTAATCCTGAATTGGATTTCTACATTCTATAAATAAATGTCCTGGGAGAAGAAATAAGAAAAAAAAATATTCTGATACATGCTGACATGGTCTCGTGGTATTGCGTCAAAACTGATATACTCTGTATTGACAAGAAGAAAAATTAATTTTGAAAAGTTGAATGTTCAGCCAGAGTGAATTGGAGGAAAAAGGAAAAAAATTTCTTCATCCACCTCCTTTTTCCTCTTTCTTGCCTCTCCCAAACGAAGCATTAAAATAGTATCAAAAGATCATGCCCCGCTAAAGTGTAGAAGTGCCAAATTAACCAGATACCTTTCTTGAAATTTCTAGATAACATATTGGGTGTGAATCCTTTTATGCCCATTCAGTGAGTACTTATGCTAACCCATTTTCTACTCTAACTGTATATGAATTCTCATTTTACTTTACTCTATCATAAGTATATTTCTGCAGATTATTGTATTGCAAGTGTCGAAAAAACATAATAAATCACTGCAGACAAGAACAAATCGTTGAACTTTTCTAACAAGCAATGGAGTTATTGTTGCACTCGAAAGAACAAATGAGTGGACTTATGTAACACGGTTTCGTGGTACTATATCAAAATCGATGTGCTACGTCATGACATGGAGAAGAAGTTGTTTTGAGGTAGGCTAGTTTTTGTTTTTGATCTTGTTCCTCGAAACTACATGTGAATTTTCCTATGATCGTGACTCAGGCGGTGAAGGAGGGAGTTGGAGAAGAAGGGAGAAGGAAACAAACGAAGAAGAAAAAAAGGAAAAAGATGAGAGTGATGGAGATTGGAGAGAGAGAGAGAGAGAGAGAGAGAGAGAGAGAGGATTTGTTTGTTGATGGGATGACAATTACGTGGAGAAAGAAAAATCAATCAAATGCATTAAATGATGTTCAGAAATTTCTATGTAGGTGATTAAGAGGGAGGGGGGTCTGGCTCAAGGTTGGCCGTCGTGCCGTGCCCATTACTGCACTAATAATGTCAACTTCGACTTTAATATCTTGACTTGATCCATTGACTGACTTGGTTTTTTTCTATAGGACAAGATGACTCCAAAGTCTGCAATCAAATAAGATTCATCCAACCTCTTTTCAATCTTTTCATATGGTGCCATCTTTGCATAACCCAAGTAGTTCTTTAACAATTTTGCTTTGCCCGAAGACAAACTGAGACTTGATTTGACTTGATTAATGCTTTCAGCTCCGCCGATGTCTATACAGTGTTGCCGCTCCTCCTTGTTTTGTTGCATGTAATGACTAGCAATGTCGCTCTGAGTGAGTAATTCATAGTACGTTGCTTCATCTTGTGGTGACATTCACAATTAAGCTACTCATTTTGATTGAAGAATGAACCAAAGGGGTGCAGTGAGCAGGAGAATGAGTTGGCTTGTGAAGATTATTGCATAGTTCTATACTTATGTGATGATCAATACTACGTGTACTCTATCAATTATTCCATCCACCAAATTAGATTAGTCGACTGCTCGTCTCTCCCTTGTCATTCATGGGCAGTGTATAACTTCAAGTACTATATTGACCCAAACAACCCATACAAAATGGACTGTGATGGTCCATTGGTCATTGTGAATTGCTTGAAGCTGATTTGTTCTCCATTCTATGTCATCACGGGTCCATGTATTGAGGGGTTGTAATCTTCCAACATATTATTGAACTTATTAATGACTGATGTACACTATATAGTGTCACTTTAATAAAATAGAAGTCTTCTAATTATTGATACTTGTATTTTCTCGAACTTATTAATGACTGATGTACACTGTATAGTGTCACTTTAATAAAATAGAAGTCTTCTAATTATGCCAAACTATTGAACCCGCTATAAGATTCTCTTCAAAGATGGTGAGGGAACACGCTATAAGAAATAAAGATTGTGTATCAGGAGGAAGTGATGGGGGAGAGAGATGGATTGGTTTGTTGATGGAATGTGGGGCCAATAATCATGTGAAGAGAGTTTGGAAGAAACTTTTGAATTTTCAATGGGTGTAAAATTTCCAAGGGTTGGACGTGACTCCAACGATAATGGAACTTTGGTTTGGGGCCTCCTTTTTAATTTCTTGACTTGCATGCTTTTGTTATGTTGATTGACTTGGGCATTTCTATCGGTTGAGGCGACTCCTAAGTCTCCAATCTAGCGAGATCTAATCTTTTTTCAATCGTTTAATGTTGTGCCTCCTTCTGTCCTCCACATAGACCAACCAATTCTTTACCACTATCTCTTTTCCCAAAGACAATCGGAGACATAATTAGTACCCTCAGCTCCATAAATATCTCCTTGGTGTTGCTAGTCTTCCTTGTTCTATTTGCAAGCAATGTAATGCATGAATTTGCATTATTAGTTTCAATCCGAAGATTCAAAACTTGCTGGATGGGAATATTTTCTTGGTTATGCACTGCCCATAGGCTAAAGATTTAGGAGTCCAACCATAGCAATGAGCCACATCAACATGGTGTTCATATCCTCATCGCCACTCATCACAAAGTTATCTCCCAAAAATCCAATCCAACTAATGTTTTGTTTTGTTTTTGTTTTTGTTTTTGTTTTTGTTTTTGTTTTTGTTTTTTGTTTTTGTTTTTGTTTTCGTTTTTTGTTTTTTTTTTTTTTTTTTTTTTGCAATCAAACACAGGAGACCCTTTATTTTGTGCCAAAGCAAAATCTAATGGACAAAAGAGAGAGCAAGAAAACACAAAAAAAAAAAATAAAAAGGCGAAGGGAAGAGATCATTATCAAGGTAAATTGGGGTCGGCCAGCTTTTGTTGATTAAGGGGCTCAATAAACTCAAAATGTAAAAAGTTAGAACAAAAGAGGGAAGCTCCCCTAATTTCAAACGTCTCTACTTCCTAATCTGTAATATTCTTTTCAAGTTCCTAAACCTAAAGATCTGTTGGGTCCAATATGGCTTTGCCAAGCCAGAGCTTGCTTCATTGTAAGCATTGAAATAATTGACTTGTATTGCCCATTGAACCACATCAATTATGTTCCTGGTATTCGGGTCGAATGGCCAAGTTTCAACGGGTTACCTATCATGTACCAGGCACGGTGCTTCTAGTGATAAATACCCAAAAAGTGATCTTTTTATTGTTGGAAAATCAATATAAAGCTAACAACAATAACAGCTTATCACATTTGAAATGGATTTACCCCTTGAAGCGCCATGCCTCAAAGCATCAAAGAGATGCTTAAGACTCGCAAGGGTAAGATAACCTCTAATAACTCTAAATACCTAAAATTTTCATCATATACAAACATTAACATGTATTTTTGCGTATAATTATTTCATAATTTTTCTTAAATAATTCGAGTAGTCCTGTAACTTTCAACGGAACAGAAAAACAAACGTGCTGTGTTGTCAAATAAGGTTCTAATTAAAAATCAAGTTTCTTTTTTATCTCTTAAGGCGTTCTAGTAATGTTAACAGTCATATGTTGGGGGAAAAAAGCACCCAAAAATAAAGTTGGACGTGAATCCTCTCCTGAGTTGTATTTCTAAGTAGGTAAATGGCGTGCATGATAACTATTTTGTTTTTCTATTTTTCTATTTATCTGTTTAGAGGAATGAGTTTAAAATAGAAATCCGTTTGAAAACGCAACTTTATTTTTTTTTCCTATACAAATTTTAGGTACAAAAATAGGTTTGGAACAAAAATGAGAAGTATAAATTTTCTACTCTTTTGTTTTTGAAATAAAAATTGAAAAGAAAAAAGCCTCTTCTTATCGCTCACACTCGCCACCGCTGCCACCTACTGCCGACCGCTGGCTGGCTAGCTATTTTCTACTATTTTTAGTGATTCCTTATGCTAGCCTATTTTCTACTCTAACTGTATATGAATTCTCATTGTATTTCACACCGTGATAGTTTTATTTCTGCAATTATTTTATTGTTAGTGTCCAAAATATATAAGAAATCATTGCACACAAGAACAAATCCTTGGACTTATCTAACAATCAAGAGAATTATTGTTTCATTTGAAAGAAGAGACTGGTGGACTTGTATAACATGGTTTCATGATACCGCGTCAAAATTGATGTACTATGTCGTGATATGGAGAAGAAGAAGTTTGGATGCATTTTTCATTTTTGATTGTTCATCGAAACCATACATGAATTTTCATATGATCGTGACTGGCCAGGCGAAGAAAGAAGATGGAGAAGAAGAAGGAGGAGGAAAACAACGAAGAAGAAAATAAGAAAGAGAGGGAGAGAGAAGCATTTGCTCGTTGATGGGATGTGGAACCAACAGTCATGTGGAGAGAGTGGAAGAAACGTGGAGAAAGAAAGATCTTATGTGAAGCAAAATCTTTTGAATTTTCAATAGATGGGAATTTCCGAGATGTGCTGCATATGTAGGTCAATAAAGGGGGTCATCAATTGAGAAGGATTGGACACGATTCCACTAATGGAATGGAACTTCAGTTTGGGTCCACCTCCTTTAATTTCTTGACTTGCATGAGTTTGTTACGTGCCTGACTTGGACTTTTCTATAGGACAAGGCCACTCCAAGTCTCCCGTCAAACAAGGCTCATCCCTTTGTTTTGCCTTATATTGAGCAAGCTACAGTGCTAGACATGATGTACCTTTGCTTATTCTTTAATTCTGCAGTAGTTTTCTGCTCTGCGGGCGAACTGGTTCTCCCTTAATTTTCCTGGTCATATAATGGCTAAAGCTTTGAGATTCTCCTCTCGTTCTTCGTGTTTTCTTACATAGGTGTGTAGTTGTTTCGAGTAAAGACAGTGTTAATTGATGTTAATTCAACATTTTCAACTGTTAGCGTAGTAACAGGCGAAGAACTTCTGCAAGAATCGATAAGTCATTGGAATATTAGGGAGCATCTCGTACTTTTTACTGTCATTTCTCGGCTTGACTGTTTACTCATATGGATCAAAATTTTTAGTTTGTCAATGAGCTGCGAGAATTTATCTGAAGATGATGGAACGACATGCTCAGCAAAACAATGAATAATGGTTACAAACTAACTGAAGTGGTTCGTGTACGATATCATGTGTAGCATAATCCTTAATGGAAAGACTAGCTGAAACATGTCTCCAAATTATTTGCTGTAACAATGCAATGTCATAGGATACAAAGCATCAAATCTCAAGTTTATAAACCGATATTGAGTTTCACTTAGTTTTGGAAATGAAGTTTTTTCAATAAATTTGGGATATCGCCCGCTCAAAATGCCATTAGATTTAGGAAGGAAAAGAGAGCGTTGCCGTTTATTGATGATATCTATACACAATGCCTCTGTTTTAATGTAATTCTAGTGATTAGGAGATTATTTCTTTTCAAGTGTCCACTTAAGAGGGTGTGACCGGTGATGGTAATTCCTGGTCACGCAGATTCTAACGTCAAATGTATTTTGTGAGTCACGCATTGGCTCTGGAAAAGAACTGTCACTGTTCTGAGGCAATAGGACAAGAGATCCCTGGACATGACAAAAATCCATAGGCTACAAAACAATTTTTGCCCAGGTGATGTCTACTCTTCTCTGTGTTGTGGTATTGTCGAATTAAAGCATGCTACCATTATTTGCCTCATCATGTGCTTTCATGGGATTGCATGTTTCTTTGCTACTTGCTAGTTCTTGAAGGTGAAAAATTGAATGGAACAAGAATTTTTTTGCTTGTTAAATAAATCCACCGATTCATTCTTTTAGGTATAAATAAATGTTGAGAACGGAAAAATTTCTCCTTCGTGTCTGCTATGATTACTTGTATGGTTTCGATATTCGAACAGTCTAAATTCATGATACAATAATCTGACAAAAATATAGGTGTCATAGACTGAAACACCATGAATCATCATATATGCCTAGAGTAGAAAATCGGCTAGCATAAGGACTCATTGAATGGGCAGGTACCGGTTGTGCACTGTCTATAGACTAGAGTGTCTATATAGACTAGAGATTTGAGAGCCCAACCATGGCAATTATAAGCTGTTAGCTAGCTTCACTCCTATGTGAAGGAAGCCCAATGAGTTGCAAGCCAAAAAAAGGCTTGAGCCCATATGATAAGTTATATGGAGAAATAATGTTTCTCACTATCTTTATAAAGTGATAGCCGCAAAAGGAAATATTAATAAGAGAAAAACAGAAAACAGAAAATCTGGAGATTGGAGCAATATTTGATTTACATCAAGCTAATATTGGAGGTCGATTCGTGGTCCGATTGAGCTAAAATTTTGTTAGCATGTTCGTGATGCAATCTTCTCGAATCTAAACGGTTTGATTTTCGTTTGAAGCTCCCTACATCAAGTTTTTCGTGGATTGATCAAAACCTGCGATTTTGGTTATCCTTGATCTCTTGTGAAATTCAAGTGTATTGCCAAGAATTATGTTCTTGAGGTGTTTGTTGCTATGTACCTCTAGTATTTGCTAGAGAAGAACATTGTTCACCCAATTTTATTGATAGTGAAGAATTTCGAGTAGACTCCGGTCCTGTGGTTTTTTATTTCCTTGCATCGATGAGGTTTTCCATATAAAAAATTCGTCTTGTGTTTGAATGCTTGGTATTTATTTTACTCTACTATATCGATTCCTATTAGGTTTACACAAGAGGGGAGATTACTTTATTCCGTTGCATTAATTCAATATTGTTCGAAGTGTTACTGTTCTCCCATCATAAGCTACTCCACTTGGCTAAAGATGAAGAGCCACATCAACGTGTTGTTCATATCCCTTATCACCATTCACCACAAAGTTGTCTCCTAAAAATCCAATCGAACTAAAAAGCTCATTACCTTCCCTTCCCTGTTGCAATCAAACATAGGAGACCCTTTATTTGGTCCCAAAGCAAAATCTATTGTACGAAAGAGAGGGAAAAAATAAATTTTTAAAAAAAGGGAGAAGGTAAGAGATCATTAATAAAGTAAATGGGGTCAACCAGCTTTTGTTGATTGAGGGGCTCAATAAACCCAAAAATCTCAAAAGCAATAAAAAAAAAAAAAAAAAAAAAAAAAAAAAAAAAAGAAGAGGGAAGCTCCCCTAATTTTAAACGTCTCTGATTCCCAGTCTGTAATATTCTTTTCAATATCTTGAACCTGAAGATTTATCAGATCCAGTATGGCTTTGTCAAGCCGAAACTGCTCGATTGTAAGCATTGAAATGGTTGAGTTGAGATTGACTTGCAACGCCCCTCGAACTGCAGTGGTTATCAAATGGCTGAGCTTTAGCACACTGTCTACCGTGTCCCAGGCACGACGCTTCTAGTGATAAACACACTTATCAAATTAGCGACCGATTTACCGTTTTAGGCACCATGCCAGAAAGTATCAAAAATATGCTTAGGACTTAAAAGAGTAAGATAGCCTCTAACTATCGTTTTGGTATATGTTGTTAAAAAGTTTCTAAGAAAGGATTGATTAGGATTTACTAATTATCTTTCATAAATGGAAAAATAGCCCGTTTGATTAAGGTAATATTTTGGTTACATTCTAATAGGAACATATATAAGTCCTATTTTCTGTTCAATTCACATAATGCATATTGTGCATAAAGTATAGTCATTATTTTCAGTGTTCTTAACGAGTGTCACGGAGGACGCGCTAATATGATTCTATCAATGTTACACCTTTTTTTAAGCTCAAAAGTAAGGATGACAAAAGACACGACAATAGTCTAGTAACTAATATAATTTACAAGCTAGAAAGCATGATTCTCGTTGGCCTCCAAAAAGAAAATCTGTCTAGCTGTTTTCTTACTTTTTGACTCTCTTTTGTGCGCAAAGTTAATTAAATAAAGAGGCCACACTACCACAAATGTCCTTACTTAGTAACTTATTCAATCTTACACTGCTAATCAAATCTCATTTTAGTAGCCAAACAAAATTTTTCTTCCATATATATATATATATATTTTAAGAAATTGGTTAACTGCATCAATCGACCAAAATGAATATGAAGTGGAGATGAAAGGAGAGATGCCACGGGCTTGACGTGATTTCACAAATGTCACACGCTTCTCTATTACATGTCGTGACTCTTTTAAAAGACTTTGCTTTTGCCTTCAAGAATTATTAAAGTACCCGTCCCTTTTAATTCTAGCTAAGAAAGAGATATCAAAAGTGACTGAACCAATTGCACACACTAATCTCCAATCCACATCAAAGGCTATTAGGGTTGCTTTTTATCTTCAGTAATTCTTGAAGCATGTCTCCCTTATGATTCTGGCTAAGAGCGATAGCCCCTCATCTGTCCCGTCCATCATTAGGGTGAGAAAATTTCCAATAAAGAAGATGTAAAGTCTACATGACGAACAAAGTCTTTAGGACCCACTATTGCTTCAAATTGGCCCTACGTGGATCCCATCCATATATGGCTGTATTTGCAACTACAGTCATTCTTGCCACTTTCTTGTTCTATTTGCAAGAGATGTAATGCATGAATTTGCATTATTTTTTTTCAATCTGAAGATTCAGAACTTGCTGGATGGGTATGCTTTCTTAGTTATGCACTGCCCATAGGTTAAAGATTTAGGAGTCCAACCATAGCAATGAGCCACATCAACATTTTTGTTCATATCCTCATCATCAGCTCGCCACAAAGTTCTCTCTTAAAATTTCCATCGAACTAAAAAGCATATTGTCCTTCCCCCAGTCGCAATCAAACATAAATTATTTGGTCCCAAAGCTGAGAAAGAAAGAGGGAAGCTTCCCTTATTTTCAAACGTCTCTGCTTCCCATTCTGTAATAATTCTTTTCAAGATCCTGAACTAAAGATTTTTGGGTCCGTCCAGTAAGGCTTTTTCATGCAGAGCATTGTAAGCATTGAAATGGTTGAGTCGAGATTGACTTGTGTTGCCCCTTGAATGGCCGAGCTTTAGCACATTGTCTATTGTGTCGTGGGCACGATGCTCTTAGTGATATACACACTTGTCACATTTGCAACTAATTTACCCCTCTGACCATCATGCCTCAAAGCATCAAAGAGATGCTCAATACTCAAGAAGGTAATATAGTAAATGTCTTTAAAAAGTTTCAAGAATGAGAATGAGAAAACAGCCAGTTTGACTAAGGTAATAGTTCAGCTACGTGCTGAAAGGAACTTATATAGATCCTATTTTCTGATCAATTTACAACTTGTATTTTGTACATAAAGTACAGTCATTATCTTAGCCTTCTTAATGAGCATCATGAAGAACGCGCTATTATAATTATTTCAATGTCATTTCCTTTTATTAGCTCAAAAAGTAAAACGACATAAGACAGGACAAAAGTCTTATTACTAATTAAATTTAAAAATGAGAAAGCATGATTCTCGTGGGTTGGCAAAAAACAAGTCCGTCCACTCTTCCTGCTTTGTTTAATAGTCACGCCGAAGTTTTCTTCCGCATCTAGATAGCTTTTTTAAACAAAATCGGTTCATTGTATCAATCCAACAAAGTTAATGGAAGTGGAGATCGAAAGAGATATTGTTAGTTTGAAGTGATAGCATTGATTGCACGCACTAATCACCAAGCCACAGCAAAGGCTATCGGAGTTGCTTTTGTCTTCAATGATTCTTTAAGCATGTCTCCCTTATGATTCTGGCTAAGAACGATATCCCCCTTATCTGTCCTGTCCATCATTGGGTTGAAAAAATTTTCAACAAAGAAGATGTAAAGTCTGTGTGATGTACAAAGTCGTTAGAACCCACTATTGCTTCGAATTGTCCCCGCGTGGATCCCATCCCTACATAGCTGTTTTAGCAACTCGTTCATTCTTGGCCCGTGCATTATAGGAATACTACTATAGTACAGGTATATATGAATATGCTTTTAAGCGGAGTCTAGGAGTGGGTATTTTATGTAATTACTATTCACATAAACTATTGCAAATTTATACAATATAACTTCATATAAGAATTTTTTTTCAGATTTGCATGACAAAGCGCGTACTCATTCATGACTAGATCGAAGATGATGCCATGCAAAAAATTCATTACCATATAAGATGCTTTTCTTATAGTGAATATATATTTCATGTAATGATTCGATGGCGTAAGAAATCACAATTACGTCTAAAGTTTTGTGACTTAATTTAGCAAATATGGAATACATATCAAGCAACTAAGTGTCGACTATGGAGCAGAAAAATTTCAAAGGTGGAGAAGAAGGGAGGAGAGAACGAAGAAGAAAATAAGAAGACAGAGAGTGTATTAGAAGAAGGTGGACTTGTTTGTTAATGGAATGTGGACCCAAGAATCACGGGAAGAAACTTTGGAATTTTCAATGGATGTAAAATTTCCAAGGGTTGGGAGTGACTCCACTAATAATGGAACTTTAGTTTCGGTCCCCTTTTCAATTTCTTGACTTGCATGCTTTTGTTACATTGACTGACTTGGGCATTTCTATCGGTCGAGGCGACTCCTAAGTCTCCAACCTAACGAGGTTCGTCCAATCTTTTTTTTATTGGTTTAATGTTGTGCCTCCTTCTGTCCTCCACACAGATCAACCAATTCTTTATCAATTTCTCTTTTCCCAAAGACAATCGGAGACATAATTAATACTCTCTATTTCATGAATATCTCTCTAGTGTTGCTAGTCTTTCTTGTTCTATTTGCAAGCGATGTAATGCATGAATTTGCATTATTTTTTTCAATCTAAAGATTCAAAACTTGCTGGATGGGTATGCTTTCTTAGTTATGCACTGCCCATAGGTTAAAGATTTAGGAGTCCAACCATAGCAATGAGCCACATCAACATGGTGTTCATATCCTCATCGCCGCTCACCACAAAGTTATCTCCCGAAAATCCAATCCAACTAAAAAGTATTTTTGTGTTTCTTCCCTCGTTGCAATCAAACATAGGAGACCCTTTATTTGGTATCAAAGCAAAATCTAATGGATGAAAGAGAGAGCAAGAAAACACAAAAACAAAAAGGTGAAGGGAAGAGATCATTAACAAAGTAAATGGGGTCAGCCAGCCTTTCTTGATTAAGGGGCTCAATAAACTCAAAAAGAGAAAAGTTTGAACAAAATAGGGAAGCTCCCCTAATTTCAAACTTCTCTGCTTCCTAATCTGTAATATTCTTTTCAAGTTCCTAAACCTAAAGATCTGTTGGGTCCAATATAGCTTTGTCATGCCAGAGCTTGCTTCATTGTATGCATTGAAATAATTGACGTGGATCCCATCCATATATGGCTGTATTTGCAAGTACAGTCATTCTTGCCACTGTGCATTGCAAGAATACTATTTATAAATAGGAGAGTGTATTTTATGTAACTACCATGCACATAAACTATTGCAAATTATACATTTTAGCTTCATATAAGGATTTTTCTTTTTTCAAGATATACATGATGACGAGGTTGACAATGACGTGGTGCAATATATCATAGCCATATGAGACAATTTTCTTATAGCGATTATTTATTTAAAGAAATGATTTGACCGTGTAAGAAATTGGAATTACATCTAAAGTTTGTGACGTAATTTAGCAAATATTGAATACATATCAAGTGATTAAGCACCGATGATGGACCGGAGAATTTTCAAAGAAGAAGAAAAGAAGAATGGAGGAGGGGAAAAATGAAGAAGAAAATAAGAGGAAAGATAATGAGTATATTTGTTTGTTAATAGGATGTGGACCCAAGAATCACGTCGAGTAGGGGGGAAGCAAAGTGGAGATAGTGGAGAAGAAAAGATCAAAGAGAGATGGAAACCGGCCGTTCCACGACTTCCACTAAAAATGGAACCTCAGTTTCAGTCACCTCTTTAATTTCTTGACTTTCCATCCATTTGTTCCGTTGACTAACTTGGGGCTTCTCTATAAGACCAGGCAACGCCAAGTCCTCAATCAAATAAGGATCGTTCCATCTTCTTTCAATCTTTTTATATTGTGCCTCCTCCACACACTCCCTGCAATTCTTTACCAATTTCTTTTTGTCCAAATAAATACAGAGGCATGGTTAATGCTCTACGCTCCATGAACATTTGTCAAGTGTTGCTACTCACTCTTATTCTTGTTCTAGCGATGACCTACAGTGTTGAGAGTAAGCAGCAGTGCTTCACTTCATCATGTGGTAACATTCACAATATAAGCTACCCGTTTCGACTAAAGACAGATCCAAAAGGATGCGGTAGCATGGTTTTTGAGCTGATTTGTGAAGATAATCGAACTGTTATCTACAGTGATTATGGCAGATACTATGTGCAGTCCATCAATTATTCCACTAACCAATTCAAATTGGTCAACGATGGACTGCAAAAGGATAACTGCTCGTCTCTTCCTCGTGAATCATTGTGGCTCAACTCATACAACAACCAAAGTATGGTGGTCATTGTGAATTGCTCAAAGACGATTAGTTCTCCATTCTACATCGCTATCGGTCCATGCACCGAGGGGTTGTACTCTTCCAACACATCATCGAATTGGAAATTGTTTGCTTTAGTCAATCCAAAAGTTTCGGATGTTGGGGATTTTTGCAACATTTACAATTGGACATGGACAAAATATATTGGAGTTGGAGAACACATTAACAGTAGCTCCTACAACTACAAGCTAATTCATAGCATCATGGCCGATGGATTTGTTTTTCCCTTCCGTATTCCACCGAAGGAAACTTTCTTTTGCTACTCTGATTGGTATGGCTACTTTCATCTCTATCGCCACTTTTATTCCAATCGTTTAATGCAAAGCTACACCGGAGGTCAAGTTTGCGGATCCATCAACTATTATGGCAGTAAGTATTGATCGGCAATGAAATTTCACCTGTACCCTCTTTCACTTGCTACTTTCTCTTTAAAACTAGAAAATGAAAGGAATATATAATATCCAAGAAAATTATGACAAAATATGCATGATGATGTACGTCAAAAGGGCTAAATCTCCTACTGTGAAAAAAAAATGATTCTTGTGCCACCAACCACATGACTAGATTTTTGTTGTTGGCAAAGAATTTACATTTTTTTAATTTTCTTATTAATTCTTTAATTAGTCACTCAACTAATAATCCAAGAGACACTCGTTAACAATCCTTAAAAAAATTGTAGTCCTGTATTGATAGGAGGAACAAAATTATTCATTAAAAATGAAAAGCACATTTTTTCTAGATTTGTTGATGGCTAATTACGCAAAAGGAGTTTCTTGAATCCTCTCATCTACATGAAAAATGAAGCTCATTATTTCCTTTTATTTGCAAATGCACGTATCCCACTTCTCATATTCTTTTGGACAAGATTCAACTTGTCCAAAGTAGCTTGCTGCCACTCTGTTTCCTCGTGTCTTTTGCTTTTCGAACTTCTTTTCCTTCAATTTTTTTTTTCACATCAATCATTACTTCCACAGGTGTCCTTGATGATATTGCATTTTGGACTACTGTGGATTTTATGCCATTAGGTAAGCCGCAATTACTTCTTCTTACAATAAGGTATGAAAAAAATATTATTCTAACCAATCAAAATTTTCTTCAGTATTTTTCTGTGTAATGAAGTTCATAATTGGGACGCCATTTGTCGTGATATTTCTGATCTACAAGTACAAAAGAAGGCACTTGGCAATGGACAAGAACATCGAAGAATTTTTGCAAGCTCATAACAACTTTTTGCCCATAAGGTATTCTCACTCGAATATTAAGAAGATCACTAGAAATTTTAAGCACAAACTAGGTGAAGGAGGGTATGGTTCTGTATACAAAGGAATGCTCAGAAGTGGCAATGAAGTGGCCATCAAGATTTTGAAGCAGTCCAAGGCCCATGGCCAAGATTTTATCAATGAAGTGGCTACTATTGGAAGAATTCACCATGTTAATGTAGTGCAACTCATCGGTTTTTGCTCTGAAGGTACGAAACAAGCTCTTGTGTATGATTTCATGTCAAATGGATCTTTGGATAAGCACATTTTCACTGAGGAAGGTGATAAGTTCCTTGATTACAAGAAAATATATGAGATAGCTTTTGGGGTGGGGAAGGGGATTGAATATTTACATCGGGGATGTAACATGCGAATACTACACTTTGATATCAAACCTCACAACATTCTTTTAGACAAGAATTTCACTCCGAAAGTTTCTGATTTTGGACTCGCGAAATTTTATCCAATTGATCATAGCATAGTCTCGGTGACTGTTGCAAGAGGAACCTTGGGATATATGGCGCCTGAGTTGTTCTACAAAATTATCGGTGGTGTATCCCATAAAGCGGATGTCTATAGCTTCGGGAAGTTGCTCATGGAAATGGCAAGTAGAAGGAAAAATATAAATGCAAATGCGGAACACTCAAGCCAAATTTATTTTCCACTGTGGGTGTACGACCAAGTCAATGAAAAAGAAAGTGTTGAAATGGAAGACGTTGTAGAAGAGGAAAGGGAGGTGATAAAAAAGATGATAATAGTTGCACTTTGGTGTATACAATTATACCCTGAGAATCGGCCTCCGATGAACAAGGTCTTAGAAATGCTCGAAGGAGATATTGGCAATATTCAAATGCCTCCAAAACCGTTTTTTTACCCACCAGATGAGCCAATTGACAATGACAAAGCCGAGATGGAATTAGAAACATTTTCAACTTCATCATGCGCTTCCATAATTTCTACTAGTTTTCCAGGTGAGCTAGTTTAGTTGTACTTTTTTGGGTTGGAGTGTTATTTTACTTCATATATAGTTTTGCCATGTGTAGTCCATACAATCTCCTAAATGGGATGTATGTTTGGGTTTGTAACCATGCTTGGGAAGCATATTCTATATGTTCATCCAATGTGAATTTCAGCTAATCCAGTTAATTACTATAAACCAAATCACTTGTTTTATGTAGAATATTCACCTCAGAGTACAGCGAAACATGCCATCTTACATAGACTTGCTAGTGGTCCAATGTCCTCGTTGACTTGGTACTAATCATTTAGTGGTCGCTAAGCATTTGTCTCGCCAAAATTCAAACTCTTTATTCACCAGTTGCAACAAAAATTTATTTTCTTTGCAATTCATTTGCTTTGATCGAAAATCGATCAAATTCCTGAGAAATACCGATGGGGCCATCATATGGTCTTGAAAGTTACATTAGCACTAACTTAAGCTATTGACACTTTCATTTGGTCAACATAAGGTATTTGAGTCTTAAAACTTCCATTTTGTTTATCTAAGTCTTAAAACTCGCAACTTTATTGTGCGTGAGTCCTTCCATTAAGCTAAGAACGTCTCCCAAGCCATTTCTAAACCCAAGCAATCATGTGCCAGGTTGTGACTATGGTGAAACCGAGATAGAACCGAAAACTCTATCAACTTTGTCCAGCATTTTGCTAATTTCTTCCACATCCCAATTTGAAGATTCAATTAGGGAATCGTTCTTTACATTTAACACACATGACCCAACCGTAAGGATTTTGACTCCATTATTTGGGGTACGACATCTAAGTTGACTCATCTCTATGATAGGACCTCATGGAAGACAACTTTCTTTTGCTACTTTGATTCATATACTTTAGATGCTATGCCTCCAATGATTTCAGTAGGATCTTCGGAGGTTAGGTTTGTGGATCCCAGTACCATAGGGGCGATAAGCATCTATTGGCAATGATATGTAACAGCAATTTTGCATGATTCTGCACACACACTTTCACTAACTACTTTCTCTTCAAAACTAAAAAATGAGAGAAATATTTTAAATCCATGAAATAATGACAAGTTGTACACGTTAATACATGTCAATATATGTGTGTTTGAAAGGTTTTAGAGCTTCGCATTACCTATGAAAACCAAATTGTAGGAGTTGCAAGATTTCCAAGAAAAATAAAAGGGATAGTTGAAATCACCCCCAAACGGATTCATCATCAGCCGTAGATATACGTGTGCCTAGATTGTATATCCTTTCCATGGAAGAAGGGCAAGAACTCCCAATCCAAAAAGCAAAGAAATTAAAGCGAGTGTTGCGTGAGTAACCACATCACTACTTTTTTGTTTGCATAGAGTTTAAATTTTCTAATTTTCGTTAGATCTTCTAATTTTCGTGAATTAGTTCCTTAATTAGTCACTTGACTAATAATTGAAGAGACACTCTTTTGACAACTTCATTGAAATATAGTATTCCATTTCATGTACCGATAGTAGGTGCCGACACCTGAATTTTTACAGACTAATCGAACATGCATTTTTTTTCTATTAAAAAATTTAATAAATAAATATAGAATAGAGATTTTTTTTTTCAAAAAAAAAAGAAAAAACGATCAATGGAAGATCCATCAATGGAGTCCGGCCACATTCATTCCATTTGGGCTTAAGGCAATCCAGCCCATCACCTCTAATTGGTGAAATCGAATTCCTTTAAGCCCATCGAGCACAGTAGCCCAGACACGACGACAATCCAGTGCCACCGCCATCTCCAACTCAAGTTCTCTCTCCATCGCTGGATTTCAGTTACAGGACTGAAAGTTTCCTTTTTGATGGACTCACCTTCTTCTCAGCAAGCTCAACCTCCATAGAGGAAGCTCTCGAGCTCAATACTAGGAATTGATGATCCACGGCTCACGCTCATCGCACACAACCAAAACCAATGGGATCTTCATCAACGAAGTCGAAACTACTCGTCCTGACATGTTTTGTTGACACCTAATTTAAAAAAATAGAAATAGAAAATAATCTTTGATTAGAGGGAAATTAAAAAAAATTTTGAAAAATTGAATTAAAAAACTCAACCGTGTGATTTTGGAGCCACTTTGTTGTTGAGAGGTTGAGGGAAAATCTCCACTGGCGAGAGGTTGAGTGAAAATCTCCATGGGCGAAACAAACTCGAGTTTTCGCTTTATAAATAGGGGGGCTGCTCTTCACCTTTCAGGGGGAAAGTTCGAAAAAATCAGAGCAAAAATTCTGTCGTTTAGGGGGGTTTTCTCTTGGCCTTTTGTCGAAAGAAAAGAAAATAGAAAAGTGGAAAAGAGAAAAAAAAAAAAAAAAAGGAAGAAAAGCTTCGGTTCTCTGGGGAAAGGGAAAGTGTACAGAGGGCAGAGAGGGAGGTGACGTGAGGGAGACTTGAGAGAGAGAGAGAAAGAGGGGATCAGCGGGACCCAGCAGCAGAAAAAAGGAAAAGAGCAGAACACTGCTCATCTTCTTCCTCTCGACCGTGACCATTGTGGCGCCTCCACCTTCCGATTAATAGCACCGGACACCGCCTGCTGCCCGGGCCACCAGCCACCTCCGAATCGCCGACCGCCGCTCCTCTGCCGACGGCGCCGCTTCTCGATCCGCTCAAACCCTCCATCGCCGCACCTCCGCGCACCAGCACTCGCAAGCCTCGCCGCGCCACCGTCTTTGCACTGCCCGTCGCCGCTCGTCTCTCTCCGTCCGAGCACCAGCAGCACCGCCGGTCCCCGAACCCCCGATCGCCGCGTTGCTACTGTCTCCCACCACCGCTCCGCGGCCCACTGCACTAGCACCACCGCTCTGTTCCGTCCGCGACCACCCGGTGCTCGACGCCCGACGACCGCGCCCGCAACCCTCAACCCAGCACCATCGCGCCCTGCCTCATCGCGACCTACTGCTGCCCAACATGACGCCGGAGCTCCCCTGTCCGCTGATTCACCTCCCAGCCACGACGAAGCTTCTATTTCTGCAGACACCGACGGCCTGGTGTTGTTCTCGCTTCCGCCTCGTCAGCCCAGAGCCACGAAGCGCAGACCATCGCTGCACACTACCTCGTCGGAGCTCCGAAGCCCACCGCTCCGACCTCGCCGCACCACCGCACCGCCTCCGACGCCGTTGTCCTCTCTTGAGCCTTAGGTGGTTCATTTATTTTTTATTTATTTATTTGTTTATATTTTAAGTCTTGTTATTATTATTTAAGTTAGATCATGGTATATTAATGTTAATTATTTGTATTGTTTAGACATTATCCTTAAGGCTTTATCCAAGATTTTTGTAATAATTAGTTTGATCCGAGAGACATTGGATCATTCTTTTAATTACATTAATTTTGGGCTTCTTGGTGAAATTTTAATTGTTAAATCATAATAATTATTTAATTTGGTCCGTAAGACTTCGGACTAGATTATTTAATTATTTTGAGTTGTTGTGATGATTAGGGTTAAAATAATTGTTAATTTAACCTGTGAGACGACAGGTTATTTTTTCAATTATTTTGATCCTTTATTTAGTGGCTATATTAATTGTTTAGATTTAACCCTAATTTAATAATTATTAAAAAAAAACTAAAAAGAAACTAAAAAAAAATCAAAATATTCAAAAATTGTATGAGCATATAGGACATTAGGGTTTAATATAATAGACATGTAGTTTAATTAATCAAATTTTTAGGATTATATTTCTAGGATTGCATTTTTAGATAATATTTTTAGGACTGCATTTTTAGATATTTTAAAAGAAATAAGTTAGGATTAGACTTAAATAGTTTTTTTTAGAGTCTTAGATATAATTGGCACATTTTCATATTCTCATTTTTTTTAAATAAAAAAATAGTTTTCTAAGACAGAATAGGGTTTAAGTCAAATTAATCCCAAAAATGGATTAGAAAATTACTTTAGATAGCTCGATTAGGGTTTTTATTAGTTTTGAATTTCAATAAAAAGTACAAAAATACAAAATCTAGGTGCATGTTAATTAGTTGCATAATATGATCATTTAATTAGAATTTATTAGTAAAGTTAGGTCATATGGTGCATAATAACTAGTTCGCATAATAGACCCATTTAATTAGAATTTCCACATTAATAAGATTAAGTCATTTAGTGTTAAAATGCATTTTATAAAAGAATTCTAATTTTTAAGAAAATCCAAAAAAAATGAGTGCTTGCTTTATGTGATGCAATTTATTTTATTGAATATTTTAAATAATGGATGAGCACCCGTGTGGTCACCACATTTGCATGATAGTAACTTAGGTTAAAATAAATCAGCTGCTTGCAAAAACATTTTGAAAAATTAAGAAGAAATGGTGCGAAAGGGCATTAGAAAATTCTAATGTAACCAAGTCCCCGTACCCTTAATCTCTGGTTCGTAGGAGTAAAATAAATCTCCATTTATTTTACTTAGGTGTCTAATCGACCTACCATAAACCGATTAGTGGCGACTCTTAATTAATAACATCTTGCATGTTAAATGTTTGAATCTTAAGTCACGAATTGGTATGGGCTTGGGAGAGCCTGAGCTAAGTCTAAAAGCTTAGTAGTCCATTAACCTAGTTTTAGGTGGTGAACCCGAAAAATTTAGGTCGCGATAGCTTGGCGACTCCGCTGGGGACTTGTGTTAAAACACTTAGTGGACTTAGGCCAATTTTTTTTTTAAATGTTTTTGTTTGGCAGTAAGGATCCCAGGTACGTCCCTAACATTCCTAAGGTGTTAAATGTTCTTGCAGATGGGAGGTATAAGGGGAGTAGTCTTTGTTAACCCCTGTCTTGCAGGTTGGAGTAGGGATGAATGTTTGAATTAAAATTATAAAAGTGTTGTTTGTATTTAAACTGTTGTGCATGTTTTATTGTTTTTAGTACTACACTATTGCACACACAACCCGCTGCCGGACTCCGGGCTGCGATAGGATTCTTAGGATGGTGTTGAGAAGGATACTTCCTCTGGCGAGACCGTTATATAGAGGTTGACCTTCTCTTCTCCGAAAGTTCTTCATGGTGTCAAATGTGTTTGTCCATATCCGCGAGACTGCGTGATTATTGGACATTCCATTCGACTGAGCCGGGGTTAGGAGGATCTGACATGTTAATGCAAGACTGCAACGGTCAGATCATCCTCTTAGCTCCACTTTGTTAAGCCGTTTAGACAGAAATCGAGCCTCACTTTTCATGTGTGTGTAATTGTCATATATTTCCAGTGAAAATAGGTTGTTTAAATTATTTGCAATTTATTTACTTCATTGTAATTTCATCGGTCCATGACAATTAGGTTTCGTCGTCAGTCTTATTTTATATGCAATGGGGAAAACCGACGTACAATTCATTTCCACTCCCAAAAAAGAGCTCAAGAGGTGGTTGGATCAATTAGATCAAGATGGTCAGAGATATGTGAAAACCAGGATCGCCCAACTTCTCCCGTTGTTAGAGATCAACATCCATTCTGGTGTTATACAGGCGTTGCCTCACTTTTGGTGTCCACAGACTTCCACCTTTGTGTTTGGTGAGTTCGAATTGACTCCAGCGCTCGAAGAATATAGTATTGCCATTGGAATGCCCCTGGACAAGGAACTGTTTTGCATGTCCATTTTCATTCTTAGAAAATATTTTGCAGACCAACCAATGATTTCAAAAGCCAGGATTTTCTTATTAGCATTTTTTGGGCTAATCGTTTTTCCTTATCGAAAAAATGCCATTAATCCTGCAATTTCATGGGTGGTTAATCGGGTTTGTGACGGGCTAAGTTATGTGAATATGATTTTAGCTGAAACATTTTTGTCATTAACCCGTTTCAAACAAAATGAGGAAAGGACAATGCGTGCCCTCCCGAACTTTTGCAAATATGGTTTTTCTCCCACATAAGAGGGTTTGGGCATCTTATAAAACAATTCAGGATAGACGATTCTCGACATCCCATACAAAAATTTGCGGTTCTAGAACGTTTTTCCCCACATAAACAATATGCCCGTTGGATTAATTTTTTGAAAAAACCTAATCCTAAGGCATTCTTATGGCATACTAAATGGCTCCACATTGAGGAAGCTCGCTTTTCGCACAAACATGATGGACCAATCCCGCTGTTGGGCCTTTCCGATGCTACTTCCTATTATCCACATAGAGTGGCCCGTCAGTACAAAGCTCTTCAAGAAATTCCTCCACCTCTCGGGACAGATTTGTTCTAAGTTCGTTTCATTCGAAAGGATTATGACTACTTCAATGAGATCCAGGAGATCATTACTACATGGAGCGAATGTTATCCAGAGAAGATTTTGGTGCCCATGAGACTGAAGGGTGAGGAGGAGATTCACCATGCATTAGCGTTCTACAACACCGGATTCCTGCTGCCTTGCGTCCAGTAGTCCCTGATGTGACCGAGAAGCCCACCCAACGAGCACAAATTGAGCATCTTAAGCGGAAAGTGGAAATGCTTGAAGCTGAAAATAACAAGTTTCGCAAGGCGTTGGGTTCCCGAAAGCATATAAAATGAGATATTTTGTTTTCTTAGTTCAATGTCTAGGGACTTTTATTTCAGTTCAGTGTTTTCAGTTTTTAGTTTGATGTTTAGGGACTTGAATTTCAATTCTTAGTTTAATGTTAGGAAGTTTGGTTCAATGTTTAAAATAAATCTTGAATAAAATCAAGCGATTAGATCATTGTCATGGACCAACCTCATTTATTATAATACTCACTGTATTTTTTCTTAGGTAACAACACGGCTCATCCAAGATCACCAATCTGTACTCGTTCTAGGGCAACAATGGCTGATAACACCGAACAAATGCGTGTTGCCGAACAAGCTCGTATCGCCACCCTCGAAACGGAAATGAAGCAAGTCTTGAATGTTCTTGAGCAGCTTTCTAAGAAAATTGATTCTCTTCAAGCAAACACTGCTCCACCAACTCCGCAAGTCGAAGTGGTGTTACCACAACATGCTCCTGTGGTTGATCCAAAAGATAAAGGCAAGAATACGACTGCAGTTGGGCCATCAAGCTCTAGGGATGTCTCAAGGGAGAAAATTACTGACGTGCCTCAAATTGTTGTTGATGAGGAGATACAAGTGATACACTCGGCTGTACCAAAGATTTAACAAGAAAAACGCATGGCAAAGATCGAGGAGAAACTCAAGCAGCTGCAGGGTTCGTTTATCCAAGGCCCAACGATTTGTCCCACTATGCAAATGTCAAGATGCCGAAGAAGTTCAAAATGCCGGACTTTGAAAAGTATGATGGCACCTCTTGCCCAAAGATCCATTTGCGGACGTATGTGGTCGGGATGACCCAATATGTTGATAACATCCCCTTGATGATTCAACAATTTCAGGCAAGCTGACGGGGACGGCACTACGGTGGTACATTATGAAGAAAATTAATCTTCGAAGACTTGGGAGGATTTGACCGATGCCTTCTTTAAGCAATATAAGTATAATATTGATGTCACTCCATCTCGAGAGGATTTACTTCGCACTGAGAAGAAGAGGACGGAATCTTTCAAGGCATATGTCACGAGATGGAGGACCATAGCTGCTCAGATTACGCCGGAGCCGACATAAAAGGAGCTGATGGATTTGTTCATGAAGACACTCCCGCCTGAATATCGAAATCGAATGTTGGGATCGACTGCCAAGTCGTTCAATAAGCTAATCCCTGTTGGCGAGCGAATTGAAGTAGCATTGCGTGATGGATGGGCGTCAGATCAAACCAGCTCGTATAGGAGAGTCTCAGTGAAGAAGGATAAGGAGCCTGTAGTGGAAATTAATGCAGCTTATGTTTAACCCCCTCGCCCCGTCTTGAACACTCAACAGGGAGGAGCGCGACCATTCTACAGCCAGCAGAAGAGCTCTTCCAAGCGTCAATTTATGCCTCTTCCTAAACCATTGTCTAAAATCTTGCCAACCCTTCAGAAGAAAGGATTACTCGCTAAGGAGCCTAAGCGACCTAATCCTGAGCGTTTCCCTAACTACGATCCTTCTAAGACATGTGCTTACCATATGGGGGAGGTAGGGCATTCTGTTGACGATTGCTATACACTGCGACACAAAATCCAGAATCTGTTGGATGCCAAGGTGGTTTCATTCCGTGATGCACAGCCAAACATCCAGAATAATCCACTCCCTGATCACCCAGAAGTTGTAAACGCCATTTTTAGTTTTGATGCTGGTCGAAAGAGGAGCTTGAGAGTACATGTGAACGATGTTTATAATGGTTTAGTTCGAGCTGGATACTACTAAGATATAGAGGAGCCTACTATGTCTCAGAAGGTACAAAGAGTTAAAGCAATGTCCAAGAAGGGAGTGATTGTCTACACAGATCCTGCTGACACCGTTTCAACTATCACTCCAATCATTATTGATCAGGAAGAGGAGTCTTCTGATTTTGAAGATAAGTTTGCTGGTTTAAACATTGGAGCTAACGATCCCCTAGCTTTTGACATGCCACCGTTGGAAGATGCGTCGGATGAAGATGGTTTAATCATCAACGATATGCCACCATCTGGTGATGAAGAATTGATTCTTGATGTTACGTAACCCTATGCTTACACGAATAATAAGGCGGTACCATGGTGTTATGATGCGAAAATCGATGTGGTCACTCGATCAGGACGCACTTACGCTCAGGCCAACTCACAACCCGTCAAGCCAGTCACTGATGAGGAGGCTAAAGAATTCTTAGCAGTAATTAAGGCAAGCGAGTATAGCGTAGTGGACCAACTTCGTAAAATGCCAGCACAAGTCTCCATATTAGAGTTACTTTTGACATCGGAGAAACATCAAAAAGCCTTGATGAAAGTCCTTAACGAAGTGCATGTCCCAGAGTCCATTGAACCTGAGAAGTTGGGGGAATTCGTGGGGGCCATTTTGTTAAACGACCAGATTACTTTCTCAGATAATGAAATCCCAGATGAAAGAATAGGACACGGCAAAGCCCTTTATATCTCAACCAAGTGTCGAAATACCTTGGTGTCCTGTGTGCTCATAAATAATGGATCGGCTTTAAACATATGCCCTCTTGCAACTCTAAAACGTCTTGGGTATGATTTGGGGAAAATTCGCACGGCTAAAACCTCTGTTCGAGCATTTGATGGAACCAAAAAAGAAGCAATTGGAGAAGTTGATTTACACTTGCAAATAGGGCCAGTGTTATTTAATGTAGTTTTTCAGGTCCTAGACATACCTACAGCCTTCAACTTTTTGTTAGGTCGTCCATGGCTTCATGCAGCAGGGGCAGTTTCTTCAAGTCTTCACCAGAAAGTGAAGTTCGTGACAGAAGGGAAGCTTATTACAGTTCGAGGAGAGGATGAGTTCAAAATTTATCATGAGATGGCTATCCCTTATATTAAGCCGGATTGCAAAGAGGAATCTAGTTTTCAAGCATTTGAGTTGGTTTCGACCATTCATATCTCTTAAGGCACTGCCCAACCCACTCCAAAGTTATCAAAGTTAGCGATCATGGTAGGCAAGACCATGGTCGGGAGCGGTTTTGTTCCAGGTAATGGTTTAGGCCGACATGGTCAGGGCACTCGCCAACCAATTGAGGCTGGGCAGAATTCATATACTACTGGATTGGACTATCGTGGTAGAGGTGGACGATCCTATAGAGGAAGAGGAAGAGGACAAGGACGAACTGGTTTCAGTATACCCCATATTAGGTCCACATTCCCTGGGCCTGCGAAAATGATGCATGAGGGAGAAGGGGCGATCGATACCTATGTTCAATACCCCAAGCCTCCAGGTGTTGATGTTGATGTTATTCCTGTCGATGGAGAGAAGCGAGACAAGCCAGTTGCAAACACCATTCGATCCACTGGAAAAGACGACGCACTCGAAGGAATGGTCGAATTATTCAAAGAGAATTTCGTGTTTGCCATCGACGAAGTTCAAGAGTAGGAGAATTTTAATTATTTGCACACTCCTCTACGCATGAGTTTTTATTGCTTTCCGTATTTGCATTTTCATTCCTAGGTTTTTTATCATGTAATTTGCTTTTTCATCCAATAAAATTTTCATGTTTTGAGGGTATGTTGAAGTACACCAAACCGACCCGGTGATGATATCCAGCCGATAAAAGAAAATAAAAATCCAAGGAGAATTATGAGGCCTGGGCTTCATCATGCTTCCTCGTGTCAAGAATTTTAAAATAAAAGGGGTTTTCGCCAAAGAATTTCATAAAAAGAATTTCAAAAAAAATCTGGGTGACCCTTTTTGTTTTTTTGATCCATCTACATTCCGTTTCAGGGATGATCGTATAGCATGCAAAGGCATGGAAATGATCCAATCCAATGCGACATGTGCTAATAATGATGATCCCGAAGACTCAATCAAAGATTCCATTGAGATGCAACGTAGCTGGGAGCAGCACGAAAAAGCCAAGGCTCTCACATCCGAGCAAACCGTCACTATTAATTTAGGTGACTTTGAAGAAGCCAGAGAGGTGAAAATTAGGGCAAGTCTCCCCAAAGATGAGGCCAAGCACTTAATTCAGCTACTGAAGGAATATTAGGATATCTTTGCATGGACCTATCTTTGATATGCCTGGTTTAGACCCGTCAATTGTGGAGCATTGCCTACCTACTAATCCGAATGTGCCACCTAAGAAGCAAAGGTTGCGGAGAACTAAGCCCAAGCTTTCAAAGAAGATAGAGAAGGAAGTGATGAAGCTATTGAAGGTGGGATTCATTGAAATCTCACAATACCTCGAATGGGTGGCCAACATTGTTCCAATAATGAAGAAGGACGGTCGGGTTCGAGTTTGTGTTGATTATCGGGATCTGAACAAGGCTAGTCCGAAAGATGATTTTCCGTTACCACACAGACGTCCTTGTGGATAGTACCGCTGGTTTTGAACTATTCTCATTTATGGATGGTTTTTACAGATACAATCAAATAAGGATGAAGGAGGAAGACAAGGAGAAGACTGCCTTTATCACCCCATGGGGAACCTTTCATTATAAGGTTATGCCCTTCAGACTAAAAAATGCCGGGGCAACTTACCAGCGAGCCATGATAGCACTATTTCATGACATGATGCATCAAGAAGTTGAGGTCTATGTTGATGATATGATTGCAAAGACTCGACCTGGAAAAAGCCACGTCGAGACCTTGAAGAAGCTGTTTGATCGGCTTCGTGAGTTCAAGCTTCGACTAAATCCCGCTAAGTGCGTGTTCGGAGCAACATCTGGTAAATTACTTGGATTCATTGTGAGCAGTAAAGGGATTGAAATTGACCCGGCTAAAGCTAAGGCCATTTGTGAGCTCCGACCTCCGTCAATGGTGAAAGAAGTCCGGAGCCTTTTGGGGAGGTTGAATTACATTACTCAATTCATTTATCAACTTTTTGAAACCGCCAAGCCGTTCTTCAAGCTTCTAAAGAAGAATGCACGAGTCAATTGGGATGATGAATGTCGAGAAGCGTTCGACAAGTTGAAGTGTTACTTGATGAATCCACCAATGCTTGTCCCGCCATCACGGGGCATCCTTTAATTCTCTACCTCACCATTCATAGTGAGTCACTAGGGGCAATGTTGGCTCAAGAAAGTCCCGTTGACAAAAAAGAACGAGCCATTTATTACTTGAGCAAGAAGTTCACTGTATCAGAGCTAAAGTATCCTGATGTCAAAAAGACTCGTGCGGCTTTGGTGTGGGTATTGCATAGATTGCGACAATACACATTGCATCACCAGACTTTCCTCGTGACTGAGAACGACCCCATCAAGTACTTACTTGATCGACCCGCTTTGGTGGGTAAGTTGGCCAAATGGCAAATTTTAATTTGCGAATTTGATGTGCAATTCATGCCACAAAAGTCGGTTAAGGGACGAGTGATCGCTGACCTATTGGCCGAGAATTCAGGAATCTCTAATGACAATGATAGTCTCCTTCATGATCGTGTCTTGAATGTGAGTGAAGACTTGTGGAAGATGTTCTTTGATGGAGCTGTAAACTTGTCTAGTTCTGGTATTGGAGCAGTTCTGATATCCCCAGATGGACAACACCATCCAGTGGCTGCAAAATTGATATTTCCATGCACTAACAATGTGGCCGAGTATGAAGCTTGCATCCACGGGCTTCAGGCTGCAATTGATATAGGCGTGGACAAGTTAAAAGTGTTTGGAGATTCCACACTAATCATAATGCAGACCGTAGGTGAATGGAAGACCAAGGAAGCCAAGTTGCTCCCATACCACAAGTATTTAGAAGATCTGGTGGAAAAGTTCGAGGAAGTTTCGTTCGAGTACTTGCCAAGGTCCCATAATCAATTTGCAGACGCACTTGCGACGTTGTCTTTTATGTTGCAAGTCACTGATGGGTTAGAGGTTGAGCCTCTGAAAATAGAGGTTTTGCCAAAGCCAATTTATTGCATGGTAGTGACAGAGGAACCGGATGGAAAACCATGGTACCATGACATCATGACCTATATTCAAAAGCGAGAGTTCCCAAAAGGTAGCAATCCAACTGACCGAAAGCATCTCATGAAACTTGCCTCCAAATTCTTTATTAGTGGGGATACATTGTACAAACGATCCTTCGACTTTGTCCTACTTAGATGTGTCAATGCTAAGGAAGCCACTCAGTTGATGGAAGAAATACATGAAGGAGTGTGTGGTCCTCACATGAGCGGCCACATGTTAGCAAAGAAGATTATGAGACTAGGCTATTTCTGGCTGACCTTGGAGACTGATTGCATTCAACATGTCCGAAGTTGTCACCGTTGTCAGATTTATGGAGACAAGATAAATGTTCCTCCAAATGAGTTGCATCAACTGTCAGAATCATGGCCTTTTCCGATGTGGGGCATCGATGTAATCGGCCCGATTAATCCGAAAGCCTCGAATGGTCATCATTTCATCCTTGTCTCTATCGATTATTTCACAAAATGGATAGAAGCGGCATCCTATGCAGTTGTCACTGCAAAGAATGTCATGAAATTTATGCGGAAGGATATTATTGCCCGTTATGGCGTGCCTGAAGCCATCATCATAGATAATGGGACAAACCTAAGCAACAAACTTGTTAATGATTTGTTCAAGGAGTTCAAAATCCGTCATTTGAATTCATCGCCCTATTGCCCTCAGATGAATGGTGTGGTTGAAGCAGCGAATAAGAATATCAAGAAAATTCTGTCAAAGACAGCTGATAACTATCGTGACTGGCATGAGAGACTTCCTTACGCTCCGATGGCGTATAGGACTTGATTCGTACTTCTACCGGGGCAACTCCTTTTCTCGGTGTATGGCATGGAAGCACCCTGCTAATTGAAGTAGAAATCCCTTCTCTAAGAGTTTTGTCTCAGTCTAAGCTGACGGAAGCTGAATGGGCACAACAGAGGTATGACCAACTCAATCTGGTTGATGAAAAGCGATTGAAGGCCATATGTCATGGTCAATGTTATCAACAACGGGTGGCCAAGTCCTTTAATTGGAAGGTTCGCCCAAGGCATTTCAAGGTTCATGATTTGGTGCTACGCAAGATGCTACCAATTATCCTTGATCCTCGTGGCAAGTTCACTCCAAATTACAGTGGGCCATACATCGTGAAGAAAGTACTTCCCGGAGGTGCTTTAATCTTAGCAGAAATGGATGGGTGTGAATTCACAAATCCTGTAAATTCTAATGCTGTAAAGAAATACTATCCATAAATAAAAGGGGCTCGTAAAAACCTTTTCCTCACTCAAAGTTGGTCAAATCTCTAGTGTATAATGTTGCATGTTTTATTTTTGCAGAGGGGCAAAGAATGGATATGAGCAACAATGTCTTTTAAGGTACCGTTATGAGCTCCCTTACAAAGAGGGGCAAGACACGGACATTCAACAGCTTTGACTTTATGATTTGATGTGCAAGAATAGAACATGGCATTTTTATCATTTCAGAATGTTCGTTAATTTTACTTGAAATTTATCAAAATGGATAATTCAATGAAAGATGTCAAATTTCTTAAACATGCTAAATGAGGTGTGAAAAGCAAGCCTAATCCCATACACAGTCCCCTGTCTATACATTGTGAGTGTGAGGTGAGTATGGAAACATTTTGTGTTTCAAGATGAAGAGTTTTCTTGCAAGAAGTACGGCAGCTGAAATGACGAGAGGCGGTTCATTTGTCTGTCCCAAACACTACAGATAATCCATTGTTTAACCCTTTTGAGCCCAAATACTTGAAGAATTTCTTTCATACTACCCCTGTCAAGGACCACCCCACATCGGGGCAAATGGAGGTAAGTTGACATTAAAGGAGAGTGAAATGGATAGAAATTTTCTTGCTCTCACTTGCATCAATCTTCAAGTCATGCTATTACATTAAATTCATGTGGTAATTTAAGTGCCTTAGGATGACGAAGAGCGTTTCTTTCACTATCCTACACACTTATATCCTTTGCATAGCCCACTTGAGCCTACAATTTCATTTCTTTAATCCCAGTTGGTGATCATCCCTCACACTGGGGCAAGGCAAGAGATAGATGAAGACCTTTGAAGGTTCAAGTGTCATTTAAAATATACTTGACACACACATTGTGCGCAAGAACTGAAATCAAAATAGAACTAAGGGGCATGAAAAAGCAGTGTGCCTAGTAAAAGCAAGGCCAATGCCCATGAAAAGAAAAGAGAAATGACTGATGAATTAGGGGGCATATAAAAGCGGTGTGCCTAATCGATGCCCATCATCAAAGAAAATGATTTTGAGAAAAGATCTCAAGTTAAATAATCATTGGCATTAGTGACAAACTCTTGAGCCAATAAAAAAATCTGTCAAGAAGACAATCCGTGGCGAAGAAAACTGGTGGTAATGTCCAGATGATCACCAACTCTCACCCTTTACACACATCTGTGAGCCTAACGATCATTTCGTTTCTCAAACCCAATAACCAAGCCTGTGTTATGTCCCTTACAAAGTCTCTTCAGATTAGGGCACTTGAATTAACATAGGAATTCATATGTTTTAAGCATTGCTCGAAGAAGTGCGAGCAAGATTATTTCTTTCTCATTTTGCGGGGTTCTTGACTTGTAAACCCGGAGATGATTACAGAATTGTTCTTTCAATAGCCTTGACTCAAAGAGTCTCTTTTGTTAAGCCATTAACCAAACCCACATTACAATCCTTGTCAAAGACCTTTCAGATTGGTAAGGTCGTACTGATTGCAAGAAAATTCAAACTCTTGTCGACAAGATGATAATAAGATTGAGTGATATATTCCCGCATCAATGGTTGGGACAAAATAACCCCTCCTAAATGAGAGCGAGTGAAAAAGCCTTTTTCACACCAAAATTGTCTCATTTAGCATGTTCAAGAGATCCACACTATAACTGAAAATTGTCATGGTGATAATTTTTCCAGTAGAAGCTTGATAAAGCCATCATGCATGGACCTTCATTGAATTTTTCCTCAAAGACCAAAAAAAATTGTCTTTGAAACCCTGAGTTTGTTCAGTCATCTTGGTGCTTGATGAGAATTCCAAGTACCCATTTATAAAATGTTTCAAATGTCTAGTTTGAGTTCCAGATGTTTGAACCTTTAAACACTTGATGTGACTTCCAAGTATTTGTATTTTCAAACATCTGATGTGATTTCCAGATGTTTAGTAAAATATTTTCAATTGCCTAGTGTGAACTCGAGATATTTGAACCTTTAAATGCTTGATGTGACTTCCAAGTATTTGTCTTTCCGAGTGTCTGATGTGATTTCCAGATGTTTAGAATTTTTAAGTACTTGATGCAATTTCTAGGTGCTTGGGATTTGATGAGAGTCCCAAATCCTCCAAAGATTTTTCTTCAGATTCAGTTTAATTTAGGCGACCGTAGAATGGTACGGGTCCTAAACAACATTTATTGCTCTAACAGCGACCGTAGAATGGTACGGGTCCTGGAAAACAGTTTCCCCATTCGGACGACCGTAGAATGGTACGAGTCCTGAAAAATCAATTTTCCGTCAAGGCGACCGTAGAATGGTGCGGGTCCTCGACAATACCTATTCCCTATTTAGGCGACCGTACGGGTCCTAGAAAGTGAATCTCGTTTAGTCGGCCGTAGAATGGTACGGGTCCTAGACAAAACCTATTTCCCTATTCAGGCGATCGTAGAATGGTACGGGTTCTGGAAAGTAAATTCTCGTTTAGGCGACCGTAGAATGGTACGGGTCCTAAACACAACCAAACACTGTCATACTGGGCGACCGTAGAATGATACGGGTCCTGGGAAAGCAGTCTCTTTGTAAAGTTATGTGACTATTTTAGGCGACCGTAGAATAGTACGGGTCCTGGACATGTAACACCGATCGCCTAGAACTACTATATCCTTCTTGAAGGTAGGTTATTCTAAGTACTTGGGATTTGATGAGAGTTCCAGATCCCTGAAGACCTTGAGCCTTTCAATTATCTGAAGAGATTTCCAGATGTTTGTCAGGTCTCATAGGAATCATACTTTTCTGAATCTCTAGATAAGTATGATAGGTACGTGTTCTTCTTTGCATTTTGCATTTCATTAAGCATGGAGACATAGAAATATATGCTCTCGATAAAATCATTGCATTTACATTGCATTATTGCATGACTTTGCATTTCAAAAAGAATTAAATTTATTTGAAAAAAGAGGTCATTAACATTTGCATATACATTCCATATTCCTTTTGCATTCATTTTGCATTTGCATTTCATTGAGCATAGACACATTAAAATATATGTTCTTGACCAAATCACTGCATTTACATGGCATTCTTTATTGCATGACATTGCATTTATTTGAATCTATTTCTTTAAAAAAAAAATCATTACAATTAACATTTGCATATGCATTTCATATTCATTTTGCATTCATTTTTCATGGTCTAAATTTAGGTGTCATTTCTCTTTGAAGGAAACCTTTACGAGCTTCCCTTCAAAGAGGGGCAGCTGTTGACACCTAATTTAAAAAAATAGAAATAGAAAATAATCTTTGATTAGAGGGAAATTAAAAAAAAAATTCAAAAATTGAATTCAAAAACTCAACCATGTGATTTTGGAGCCACTTTGTTGTTGAGAGGTTGAGGGAAAATCTCCACCGGCGAGAGGTTAAGTGCAAATCTCCACGGGCGAAACGAACTTGAGTTTTCGCTTTATAAATAGGGGGGTTGCTCTTCACCTTTCAGGGGGAAAGTTCGAAAAAATCAGAGCAAAAATTCTGTCGTTTAGGGGGGTTTTCTCTTGGCCTTTCGTTGAAAGAAAAGAAAATAGAAAAGTGGAAAAGAGAAAACAAAAGGAAGAAAAGCTTCGGTTCTCTGGGGAAAGGGAAAGTGTACAAAGGGCAGAGAGGGAGGTGACGTGAGGGAGACTTGAGAGAGAGAGAAAGAGGGGATCAGCGGGACCCAGCAGCAGAAAAAAGGAAAAGAGCATAACACTGCTCATCTTCTTCCTCTCGACCGTGACCATTGTGGCGCCTCCACCTTCCGATTAACAGCATCGGACACCGCCTGCTGCCCGGGTCACTAGCCACCTCAGAATCGCCGACCGCCGCTCCTCTGCCGATGGCGCCGCTTCCCGATCCGCTCAGACCCTCCATCGCCGCACCTCCATGCACCAGCACCCGCAAGCCTCGCCGCGCCACCATCTCTGCACCGCCCGTCGCCACTCATCTCTCTCCGTCCAAGCACCAGCAGCACCGCTGGTCCCCAAACCCCCCTGATCGCCGCGTTGCTACTGTCTCCCACCACCGCTCCGCGGCCCACTGCACTAGCACCACCGCTCCTGTTCCGTCCGCGACACCCGGTGCCTAACGCCCGACGACCGCGCCTCTGCAACCCTCAACCCAGCACCATCGCGACCTACTGCTGCCCAACGCGACGCCGGAGCTCCCCTATCCGCCGATTCAACTCCCAGCCGCGACGAAGCTTCTATTTCTGCAGACATCGACGGCCTGGTGTTGTTCTGCTCCGCCCCTGTCAGCCCAGGAGTCACGAAGCGCAGACCATCGCTGCACACTACCTCGCCGGAGCTCCGAAGCCCGCCGCTCCTGACCTCGCCGCGCCACCGCACCACCTCCGACGCCACTTGTCCTCTCTTAAGCCTTAGGTGGTTCATTTATATTTTATTTATTTATTTGTTTATATTTTAAGTCTTGTTATTATTATTTAAGTTAGATCATGGTATATTAATGTTAATTATTTGTATTGTTTAGACATTATCCTTAAGGCTTTATCCAAGATTTTTGTAATAATTAGTTTGATCGAGAGACATCGGATCATTCTTTTAATTACATTAATTTTGGGCTTCTTGGTGAAATTTTAATTGTTAAATCATAATGATTATTTAATTTGGTCCGTAAGACTTCGGACTAAATTATTTAATTATTTTGAGTTGTTGTGATGATTAGGGTTAAAATAATTGTTAATTTAACCTGTGAGACGACAGGTTATTTTTTCAATTATTTTGATCCTTTATTTAGTGGCTATATTAATTGTTTAGATTTAACCCTAATTTAATAATTATTAAAAAAAACTAAAAAGAAACTAAAAAAATCAAAATATTCAAAAATTGTATGAGCATATAGGACATTAGGGTTTAATATAATAGACATGTAGTTTAATTAATCAAATTTTTAGGATTATATTTCTAGGATTGCATTTTTAGATAATATTTTTAGGACTGCATTTTTAGATATTTTAAAAGAAATAAGTTAGGATTAGACTTAAATAGTTTTTTTTAGAGTCTTAGATATAATTGGCACATTTTCATATTCTCATTTTTTTTAAATAAAAAAATAGTTTTCTAGGACAGAATAGGGTTTAAGTCAAATTAATCCCAAAAATGGATTAGAAAATTACTTTAGATAGCTCGATTAGGGTTTTTATTAGTTTTGAATTTCAATAAAAAAAAGTACAAAAATACAAAATCTAGGTGCATGTTAATTAGTTGCATAATATGATCATTTAATTAGAATTTATTAGTAAAGTTAGGTCATATGGTGCATAATAACTAGTTCGCATAATAGACCCATTTAATTAGAATTTCCACACTAATAAGATTAAGTCATTTAGTGTTAAAATGCATTTTATAAAAGAATTCTAATTTTTAAGAAAATCCAAAAAAATGAGTGCTTGCTTTATGTGATGCAATTTATTTTATTGAATATTTTAAATAATGGATGAGCACCCGTGTGGTCACCACATTTGCATGATAGTAACTTAGGTTAAAATAAATCAGTTGCTTGCAAAAACATTTTGAAAAATTAAGAAGAAATGGTACCGAAAAGGCATTAGAAAATTCTAGTGTAACCAAGTTCCCGTACCCTTAGTCTTTGGTTCGTAGGAGTAAAATAAATCTCCCTTTATTTTACTTAGGTGTCTAATCGACCTACCATAAACCGATTAATGGCGACTCCTAATTAATAACATCTTGCTTGTTAAATGTTTGAATCTTAAGTCGCGAATTAGTATGGGCTTGGGAGAGCCTGAGCTAAGTCTAAAAGCTTAGTAGTCCATTAACCTAGTTTTAGGTGGTGAACCCGAAAAATTTAGGTCACGACATGTTTGATTGCGGAATCGTCATCGTGCGCGGCTTCAAAGGCTTCATCGCGGTACGGATCGAATCAGGATGCGTTTAAGTACCACGTGTAATAGGAATCTATAAACCTTCTTCAGCGGAATACATTGTTTTTATTCTCTCTGTTATGAGGTATGTCCAAATGGATAATGCACGGACGCTGTTTGATGATTTGCCTCAGAGGAATAGCTTCGCTCGGAACACACACAGACTGAAGGACCTGAGTATGAGTATGAGGCATAACTCCTTTGGTGGAGCCCAGTTCTGCTGAGATCCGAAGCTGCAGTGCATTGCAAATGCCTTATCTCGAAGGGAATGGACTTACTGGGAAGGTTTCTTAATTCTTAGGTGAATCCAGAGGTTTGAGAGTTTTTTCGTCTCTTGGAGGCGATCTGCTCTCAAGTTCAGTTCCTGCAAGTATCAGTAATCTCTCATGGGGACTTGAAGCTTTGAAAAAGGAAGCAATAGCTTCGTTGGTAGTTTGCCGGAGCAAATAACGGAAATGAGCATCTTGATTATACTGGACTTCAGTGGAAATAGATTCTTAGAGACAATTCCAGTTGGTTTAAGTGATCTTTTATTGAGCTAATCCCCCTTGTTTTGAGCAAGCAGAATTTGTCTGGCGAGTTGCCATTGAGCTCAGAGGTTTGCTGAGTTCGTAAGTCATTGCTTTACAAGAGAGCAAGCATGTTATGCAGTGATGTCCCTGAAGGGTTTAGTAGTTTGGTTCTCTAATTCTACAGTTCAAGAGAAGATGGATTCAGTTTGTCTATTCCACATTAGACAAGAGCTACGGAGGCATTCATGCTTCTGCTGGTGTTTGCTTACCCCCTCGAAGGATGTAATCATCCCCTTCTCACTGCCTTCATTCAATCCTCATCATGCACGATCGCTGCTATTGCTGAACCATCGTTACTGCTGAGGTGTGACGTGCCGGTTGCCTCACGGACACTGCCACTGAATTGTCACGCCAAATTACTGAGACTTCGCTGGAGGCTCACGACATAAGGAACGAAATTATTTGTTCATAATGAAAATCACTGTTTCTCTTTATATGTTGATTACTAACAAAGCAAATGGTATTTCTTATATTGTTTATCATCTATGTAAATGAAGGTTATTATTTTCATTTATTTGTAAATGCATGCATACCACTACTCATATTCTTCTGGACAAAACTTGTACAAAGCAGCTTCCTACTTTTCTGTTTCCTCGTGAGTTTTGTTTTCCATACTTCTTTTCCTTCAATTCTTTTTCACATTCTTCATCCCTTCCGCGGGTGTCCTAGATGATGTTGCCTTTTGAACAACTTCAAATTTTTCTCCTCCATAGTCGACACTTAGGCGTGCATGGTTGCGTTTTTAATTTTTGTTCATGAACAGATTTTCTATTTTTTTTGTTCCCAGGAACAAAAAAAGAACATAAATGCGTTTGTTTGCATTTTTGTTCCAAATCTATTTTTTTGTTCTCGGGAACAAAATTAGAACAAAAACAAGAAAAAAAAAACTTATTTTTGTTTCTGGAATAATTTTTAAGAATAAATTTTCTCTCATTTCTTTTCTTCTCTTTTTTTCTTCTTCATTCTTCTTCTTTTTCTTTGGCCGATCGCGGCCTCGGCCATGGCCGGCGACCGCCGCCGTCGGGCCGGTGACGCTGTCGAGGGTCGCGACCTCGCCGAAGCGTTGCCGGCCCCGGCGAGGCTTGGCCTCGTCTTGGCTGGGCGAGCTCGAGCTCGCCCAAATCCAACAAGGCCGAGCTCGCCCAGCCACCGGCCAGGCTTGGCATTGCCGGATCACCGCTAGGTTAACGTTGCCTGGTGGTGGCCCGGTGAGGCTGGGTGAGCTCGACCTCGTCGAATCTACCTCGCCCAACCACGGTGACACTCGGTCTCGTCGGGGCCGGCGAGCCTCGCCGTGGCTGGGTGAGGCCTTCGGCCCTCATCGGCCAGTCGCCGGCCATGGTCGAGGCGGCGACCGACCAAAAGAAGAAAAAAAGAAAAAAGAAAGAGAAAAGGAAAAATAAAGAAAAAGGAAAAAATTAAATTAAAAAATTAAAAGAAACAAAAAAAATACAAATTTACCAAACATGTTTCTATTCTTTTTTTTATTCTCGGAAAAAGTTTATCAAACACGTTTTCTGATAAAAAATTGTTATCCGAAACAGAAATAGTTTTTTTTTATTCTATGGAACACTTTTTGAACAAAAACACAAACAAACGTGCCCTAAGCAACCTTGAAGTGGCAAGATGAATAGAATAATCATATTGAGGATGTAATGTGCAAATTTAGTACCTTGATTTTGATTCTCATATTATTCTTCTCAACTAGAATTTCACTCGAAATATCTCTAATATTTGTCTCGACAATCTTTATGCAATGGATCATGGCATTGTGCCTTTGATTGTCCCATGAGGAAACTGGACAAATGATGCCAAGTTATACTACAAGAAAATTTGTAGTGTCTCTCATAAAGTTGATGTTTCCAGCTTCAGTATACTCTAATGGAAATAGCAGGTCGAAGGAAAGATCTGTTGATGAAAATCGGGAGGCCGAAAATAGATGATAACAAAAGGCACCAGGGACCAGCCTTCGACGAACTAGAAATGCTTGAAGGGAGAAACCGGTAAGCTACAAATGCCTCCCGAAGCCGCTTCTATGCTGAGGGATCATGTACTGGCTTGAGAATGTATGAATCTCGTTCTATATCAGAGGGGAGCCCAGTGGAATTGGAACGCGAGCCTAAGAGCGCCACCAATGATGCCAAAACCAACCCTCCTTGCAAAAGCTGCCAATGGCATACGACCAATTGGATAGGCTTGAAAATGATTTGGTAGATCGGAGAAGCAACATGCGCAAAAACGTAAGACCTCATCACTTGGCCATCATCACCACCGCTGCGAAGGTTGATTGGGCCCTCGCGATCGCTCTGCTAGGATTGACCGACCCTCTCCTGCTCGTGGCAATGACTAGCAGCCTGAACCTATGGTTGAGCAAGTCTTTCCGTCCCGGGGCGCGCCTTCAATGCCTCCCCAGCCATCTCTCCCGGTTTCCCTTTTTCCTTCTTTCCCCTTAGTAGGTTGATGGCCCTTTGAGCAAATCAAGAATATTCGGTACCAATGCTTTTGACGGGATCAAAGCCATTCCTCCTAACTATTGACAAACTAACTTTGTAGGATCAACAAAACAAAAGAAGAACAACGAAACATCCCCATCACGTAACGATGAAGAAATCGCGCATTGATTGATCTTCTTTTACTCCATGGACGAATGAAACGCAAAATAAGCGGATTGACCATGTAATTCGTGAACCTTAAGATGATTTTAGCGTTCGTTAATTCCTGTTTTTTTGCAGAAGAATTGTCTCATGGTCATGGCTATCTATTTACGTTTCTTGTTTCCTGAGCGTCGTGCTCTTGATCTGGGGCAATGAGTTTCCGTGTCTTCTCTCCACCGTCCGATTTCAAAGTTCTCTCCTTCCCGCCGAAACCTCTCCCCGCTCGCCCCTCGACAGCCGCCTGATCACCCCACCACCACGGCGGCGACCTCCCTGGAGCGTTCTCCCACCTCGACCCCATGTCCCGTGATGGGCCCCATCCCGGCCTCCTCACCTTCTCTTGCATTCGCTTCCGAGCGTTCGCGCTCGAGAGGCGTCTCCATCGCGCGCTGTGGTTCGGTCCCAGCTCGAGTCCGACCCGTCGATTCTCAACTCGCTCATCAGTCTCAACCCAAAGCCCAATGACTGGGCCCAGGCGGAGAGGATATTTGTTATTTATGGACATGGGTAGTAAAAGGGACTTGGTTTCTTGCCAATAATCACATGGGAAGTTTGAAGCGGTCGAAACTTTCCTTCATATGCTTGAAGATGGTCTTTCCCCTATCGATTATTTATTCTGGGCGGTTATTCAGGCTTGTTCGGTTCCCGAAAATGCATCAATAGGTGATACGTTTTTCGGGTTTATAATTAAAAGTGGCTGCGTTGATTCTGACGTGTGTGTTGGGTGTGCATTTTAATGGACACATTTGCCAAGGGTAGTGTTGATTTTGTTTCAGCTCGTAAGGTGTTCAAGAAAATGCCTGAGAGGAGTGCGGTTGCTTGAACTTTGATAATTACTGGATACTCACAAACTGAGGAGAATGAGGAGTATCAAACTCTTTTCAGAAATGATCAAGGGTCCAGTGAGGCCAACACATTTGCTAGTGTTCTCAATGTATGTGGAAGTGCTTGTGATGTCGATATGGGGATACAAATATACGCGTTAGCTATAAAACTGGGCTTTGCTGGTGATACTAGCATGGTTAATTCTCTTATTAGCATGTATTCTTGGTCAGGCCACATCAAAGCAGCTAAGAGAGCTTTTGATGCACCTTCTGAAAAGAATTTGATTTATTATAACGACCTTGTGGATGCCCATGCCAAAAGTTTGGAGTCTGATGAAGCCTTTGAACTTCTACATGAGATTGAGAGAGGAATAGGAACGAGTGCTTTTACATGTGCCAACCTTTTAAGTGGAACTGCTTGTATCGGCACTATTGGTGAGGGAGAGCATATCCATGTGAAGATGGTAAAATCAGGGCTGGACTCAAATCAATTCATTTCCAATGCTTTGACACTAAGTATTCAAGGTGTGGAAACATAGAAGCTGCTTTTCAAGTTTTCTGTGACAGTAGAGAGAAAAATATTATAGCTTGGCCTTCAATGATCGCTGGTTTCACAAAACATGGATTTCCAGCAAGAGCTCTAGACACATTCTGTAAAAGGCTTGAGGCCAGTCTGAGGCTAGATGAGATCACCTATGTTGCCATTTTATCCTCTTGTAGCCTCTTGTAGCCATGTGAGTTTGATTTCTGATGGATGGAAACACTTTCGGTCAGTGTACAGGGAACATGGAATCTTGCCTAGAATTAAACATATGCATGCATGGGGGACATGTTGGGCGGTCAGGATCCCTTGTCAATGCTCTCCAGTTTATAAATTATATGCTTTACAGGCTGATACACTTGTCTGGTGTACAATTCTTGGAGCTTGCCGAGTTCACAGCAATGCTAAACTTGCAAAACAAGCTGCAGCAATGATTTTTTAGCAGGAACCGGATGACCCTGCTTCTTATGTTTTGCTATCACTTATGTAATGCCTCAGCTAGTCTATGGGAAGATGCAGCAGCAATCAGAAATAAGAAGAAACTGAAATATCTTACATGTCGGTTGTAGCTGGATTCAAATGAAAATTTTAGTTCACAAGTTCTATGTGGGAGACAATTTACACCCAAAGGCACGGGAGATCTATGACAAACTGGACTGATTGGCTAGCTGAATGAAGACACAGGTATTGTTCTCAATACCGAGTTTGTTCTTTATGATGTGGGGGAGGGACAAAAGGAACAAAATTTGCTCCATCACAGTGAAAAATTGCTGTTGTTTTTGGCCTTATAGGCACCCCCAGTCCAAAATCTGTCGGGGTGTTTGAGAATCTCCACATTTGCAGAGATTGTCATTTTGTGATCAAATATATCTCCATGGCAACCAGAGATCTATAGTCATAAGGGATGCAAAATTGTTCCATCACTTTAGGGACAGAACATGCTCATGCAATGACTACTAGTGACAATGCTTCTTAACTTGTCCCATCCATTGTGTAAATCAAATCTCTGTTTTAGATTTTCCCCCCTTGTTCCTATGTTACTTGAACCGGGATTTTAACTTCCAAAAAAATTATAAAAAAAAAAAAAGGGAGGGAGGCAGCTAAGGGCTAAGCCCTCGCTGCCGCCGCCTCCCTATCGCCGTTGGGAAGGGCCATCGATGGAAGGGGAGGGTCGACCGGGGTTGCCGAGCCCTGGCCAGGGGCTGGCAACCCCGGTTGACTAATGGCAAGGGCTCGCGAGTCCTTGCCCCGATTTGAGGCGAGGGTTGCCGAATCTAGGCAAGGGCTGCAACCCTTACCGAATCTGGGCGAGGGCCGCGATCCTCTCCCCTCCTTCGCTAGCCCTTCTTGACAACGGCGGTGAAAGCTCAACCCTTAGCCACCTCCCTCCACCTTTTTTAAATATATATCTATATATATTATGTTTTAAATTTAATTTAATTAATTTTTATATTAAAATTCAAATTATACCAAAACGATATCGTTTTTGTGTCTGTTTTGTTGAGTCAATCTTCTTAACGAGTCATGTAAGCGAGAAAATTAATTTAAAAAAAAATGCAATGTAGGATTATCGGCGGGTTCGCCATATATGGAATTCAAGTGTCTTATTTTTCAAAAATGTCACTTTTGTAAGTTCTGGCATTTAGGTGTCCATTTGTGCCAACTTTTGGCACTTGAAGTGTTCTTTTGTTAGATTGATTCGGTGGACAAAGATGTCCACTGATGACATAATCTTATCTCAGCTTTTATGTATTGACATTGTATTATTTTCATCATGGTATTTTTATTTTATTTTTTTTGTGTAAGAGATTGTGATTTCTAATTAACACTATATATGCGCCTTGTATGCAAAATATACATCGTTTAGTTATATCTTTTAGAAAAATATAATATGGGTGAAGCCAACTTTAATTATAGTGGAAAAGTTCTAGCTAAAAGAAAAAACTTAAGATTTGACATAATTTCAACCGTCAGCAAGTATTCTTTTGTCCCAATACTGATTTAGGTTATCATAAAGAATTAAGAACAAAACCTACGAAATTTCGAATTGAACTTGCATTTTCTTGAACTTGTTAATGACTATATACACTTTTATAGTGTTGCTTTATACACAATTCTTGAGTAAAAATAAGTTGAACTTGAATTTCCCAAAGAACCCTAATACCTTTTGTTATTGGTGACTTTCAACTCTTCTAAGGGGCTGTTTGGTAACATTCTGGGAAACACCTGTGTATGTTTTTTTGTTCCCCGAAAAAAAAAATAGAATAGAAACGCATTTAGTAAATTTTCTCCCTAAAGATAGCGAGGGAACTATAAAGTTACTTTATATGGAGAATTTTCTTCAATAAAAATAGAATAGAGTGGATAATTCTTTTTATTTCTTAACATCCTTTTTCCTTTGAATTGAATTTATGCAATCCTTAATTATCAAGATGCACTCGATTCTTGTCTCATTTGGGTTGACTTCAATTCAAAGTCTGCAATGGAATCTTAAGACGGCTTTCTTGTCATATTAGAAAAAGGAAACTCATTGACATCCTAAATATCTTTGGCAATTTAAAATTACTTAATTATCTAACAAAAATCTCTAAAACATGAATAATATTGTTGGACGGCTACATTTATGGGTTGTCAATACGATGATTTCTTGCCACAAAGAAATGGCCATGGTGTTGGGTCCTATTCGCTACTCCTGTAGTATTCTCAACTTGATTAACTTTGTTTTATTGGTTGACATGGGCTTTTTAATAGAAGATCCCCGGTCTTCATATTTACGGTCTCTCTCATTCGCCATTATTACATGGACGTCTTTTTATCTTTATTGATCCTCCACCACATATTAAGCCCCGAATTTCCATCGCTCACAAGCTGAGAATGACACGACTTTTCCTCACAATTCCAGACCCGTGTGCCTCGTGTTGGTCTTTCTTGCCGTGATACTAGGGACATTGATGCCCCGAATGAATGAACGACCCTATTCAGCCTCTCCTGTAGTGAAGTTTCCAAGATGACTTGTCCCTTTCAAACGAAGAGTGATATGAAAGGTTGTGGCCACTCGAGACTTTTCCTCACAATTCCAGACCCGTGTGCCTCGTGTCATTGGTCTTTCTTGCCGTGCTACTGGGGACACTAATGCCCCGAATGAACAACCCTATTCAGCCTCTCCTGCAATGAAGTTTCCAAGATGACCTATCCCTTTCAAATGAAGAGTGATATGAAAGGTTGTGGCGACTCAAGACTTTTCCTCGCAATTTCAGACCCGTGTGCCTCGTGTCATTGGTCTTTCTTACCGTGCTACTGGGGACACTAATGCCCCGAATGAACGACCCTATTCAGCCTCTCCTGCAATGAAGTTTCCAAGATGACCTGTCCCTTTCAAACGAAGAGTGATATGAAAGGTTGTGGCGACTCAAGATTTTTCCTCGCAATTCCAAACCCGTGTGCCTCGTGCCATTGGCCTTTCTTGCCATGCTACTGGGGACACTAATGCCCGAATGAACGACCCCGATCAGCCTCTCCTGCAGTGAAGTTTCCAAGATGACCTGTCCCTTTCAAATGAAGAGTGATGTGAAAGGTTGTGGCGACTCAAGACCTGAGTTAGCGCATGAAAATAATCAACTTTTTCACATCCATCTATAAAAATAATGACACCATCAATTTTGGTGATATCCACATGTTCGACGTGGGATGGCAAAGGGCCGATTGCTCTTCCCTCCCTAGTTATTCATTAACGAACTCGAACTTTAGTTACGAGAGTTTCATGTTTCTGGTCAATTAAATGGTCTTTGTGAAGTGCTGAAGACCCGTTGCTTTCTCCTTTATAAATCGAAGGAGCATATTCCTCGGACGTATCGTCTAAGATATCTAAAATGGATGGGTATTCATGGGCTGTGATGGATGAAAACTCATCGGTTATTGAGGAATCTGGCGCCATCACCCATGACGACATAGGCATGCCATGATTGTATGCTTGCACCGAACAAGTAACTCCCTAACGCGATGGCCAACGGTTTTTTCCTTAACTACTCACAACCCGAATCCCAGAAGAAAATATCTGGCTTGTGCTTCTTTGGTTTGGCCATAAGATAATTGCAGTAGGGAGATTAACTTTACACCTTTTACATTTTACAAGATATCTAAATATCTACAACGTTACTTAATCTAATTCTACGGTGCGCTTAGATTTAATTTTTTAAACTCTAAATACCTTAAATTTTCATGGCATACAAACATTGACACGTAATTTCATATATAATCATTTCATGATTTTTCTTAAATTATTCGAGTAGTACTTTAACTTTTGATGGGAAGGTTAAAGCAAACGCGCTGACTTCTCAAAAATTTTGAGGTTTTTCTTTGGAAAAAGCCACGAAAAACCCCGAACTTTGCCCAAAGTGACACATTTACCCTAAAATTTTTTGTGACGTGAAAAACCCCAAACTTTGCCAACCGTGACACATTTACCCCATCAAGGGCATTTTTGTCTTTTTCTATTTTTTTCCTTTTTCTTTTTTTTTTTTTTTTTTTTCTTCTTCTTCCCTCCGCCGGCCATGGCGGAGCCGGCGGAGGAAGCCGGCGTCCGGCGACCTCGCCGGCGCCGGGCGGGCGGGGACACCCTCGCCCGACGCGAGGGAGGGCGGCCCTCGCCGACGACGGCGAGGACGGCCCTCGCCCCGGATCTAGCGAGGGCGGGGACACCCTCGCCGGATCTAGCGAGGGAACAGACACCCTCGCCCGGGCGAGGGCGGCCCTGCCGGCGTCGGGCGGCCCTCGCCGGCGTCGGGCGAGGACGGCCCTTGCCGGATCTAGCGAGGGCACCCCGCCCGACGCAGCGAGGGCGGCCCTCGCCGCGACGGCGAGGACGGCCCGAGGGCACCCCTCGCCCGACGCAGCCCTCGCCGGCGTCGGGCGAGGACGGCCCTGCCGGATCTTGCGAGGGTGGCCCTCGCCGGCGCCGTGCGAGGACGGCCCTCGCCCGATCCGGGCGAGGGCACCCTCGCCCGACGCAGCGAGGGCGGCCCTCGCTCGACGCCGGCGAGGGTCGCCCTAGCCCGAGGCCGGCGAGGGTGACCCTCGCCCGACGCCGGCGAGGGCAGCCCTCGCCGGACGCCGGCTTCCCTTCGCCGGCTAGCCGGTGGAGGGAAGAGAGAAAAAAAAAAAAAGAAAAAAAGAATTAAAAAAATTTAAAAGTAAAAAAAAATTAAATAGAAAAAGACCAAAATGCCCTCTAATTTTGGGGTAAATGTGCCACATAACGAAAGTTCCGGGTTTTTCACGTCACAAAAAAAGTTTGGGGTAAATGTGTCACGGTTGGCAAAGTTTGGGGTTTTTCACGTCACAAAAAAAAGTTTGGGGTAAATGTGTCACTTTGGGTAAAGTTCAGGGTTTTTCGTGGCTTTTTCCCTTTTTCTTTAAGGCGTTCCCTTAAGAGTCATAAGTTGAGGGAAGAAAAGCACCCAAAAGTAAATATGTAATCGTTTCGGACGATTACTTATTGAAAGTCATTATTTCATCCCTAAACTTGCAAAGCCATCATGAATTTTGAAGAAAATGGTCGATACCCAGTTGAATGAAATGACTGAGTATTCTCAATTTAAATGTTAAGCATCAAGAAAAGTCACTCATCTTTGTATTTGTGTAACTGTCGATTCTAATGGAGTCCACCTTTTAATTGATGGCAATATTTCTTTGGTTGTTCTCACATTTTTCTGTTCTTAGTCTTGAAATCTTGAAAAATGTGATTCGAAACTGAAGAGAATCTTGTCAATGTGCATGAGGCGTCAAGACATGGTCGCCTTTGCTATGCAATTCAGGATAGATTTCCTACTTATTGAACAGGGATGGCCAGAATCAGTGAGTTAACTTGATCAAAAGAGTCATTTCACCAATAGAAACTACAACATATAAGTGTTAATTCAGTTCTCTCCGATCTGTTATTTGATTAGATTACATCATTTCCATAAATGTTACGACTGTGAGTTCAGGATTACCTCTGGACATATCATCATCAACAAAACTGAGAATCAATTATCCTCAAGAGATCTTCAAAGGCGTGGCATTTACGCATAATAGATACCATTGGCAACCCCATTCTTTCTCTTATGCGACTTTAACACAGGTTAGTCTTTGGATTAACGAATTGAAAGTCGCCTTAATTTGAAGTAGCATACTGCTTGGTGGTGGAATATAACCATGCAAAGTGAGAAATCCGGTATCAGCGAGATTGCAGCGATAACTGAGTTATGCAAACTCATCATATGCAATGCGTGACCTCATTCTACTGCATTTGTTAAGTATTACAGCATATTTGGTAATCCTGAATTGGATTTCTACATTCTATAAATAAATGTCCTGGGAAGAAATAAGAAAAAAAATATTCTGATACATGCTGACATGGTCTCGCGGTATTGCGTCAAAACTGATATACTCTGTATTGACAAGAAGAAAAATTAATTTTGAAAAGTTCGAATGTTCTGCCAGAGTGAATTGGAGGAAAAAGGAAAAAAATTTCTTCATCCACCTCCTTTTTCCTCTTTCTTGCCTCTCCCAAACGAAGCATTAAAATAGTATCAAAAGATCATGCCCCGCTAAAGTGTAGAAGTGCCAAATTAACCAGATACCTTTCTTGAAATTTCTAGATAACATATGGGTGTGAATCCTTTTATACCCATTCAGTGAGTACTTATGCTAACCCATTTTCTACTCTAACTGTATATGAATTCTCATTTTACTTTACTCTATCATAAGTATATTTCTGCAGATTATTGTATCACGTCGAAAAAACATAATAAATCACTGCAGACAAGAACAAATCGTTGAACTTTTCTAACAAGCAACGGAGTTATTGTTGCACTCAAAAGAACAATTGAGTGGACTTATGTAACACGGTTTCGTGGTACTATATCAAAATCGATGTGCTATGTCATGACATGGAGAAAGAAGTTGTTTTGAGGTAGGCTAGTTTTTGTTTTTGATCTTGTTCCTCGAAACTACATGTGAATTTTCCTATGATCGTGACTCAGGCGGTGAAGAAGGGAGTTGGAGAAGAAGGGAGAAGGAAACAAACGAAGAAGAAAAAAAGGAAATAGATGAGAGTGATGGAGATTGGAGAGAGAGAGAGGATTTGTTTGTTGATGGGATGTGGACCCAACAATTACGCGGAGAAAGAAAAATCAATCAAATGCATTAAATGATGTTCAAAAATTTCTATGTAGGTGATTAAGAATGGAGGGGGGGGGGGGGGTCTCAATCAAGGTTGGCCTCGCTGTGCCCATTACTGCACTAATAATGTCAACTTCGACTTTAATATCTTGACTTGATCCATTGACTGACTTGATTTTTTCTATAGGACAAGGCGATTTCAAATTCTGCAATTGAATAAGATTCATCCAACCTCTTTTCAATCTTTTTATATGGTGCCATCTTTGCATAACCCAAGTAGTTCTTTAACAATTTTGCTTTGCCCAAAGACAAACTGAGACTTGATTTGACTTGATTAATGCTTTTAGCTCCGCCGATGTCTATGCAGTGTTGCCGTTCCTCCTTGTTTTGTTGCATGTAATGACTAGCAATGTCACTCCAAGTGAGTAATTTATAGTACGTTGCTTCATCTTGTAGTGACATTCACAATTAAGCTACTCATTTTGATTAAAGAATGAACTGAAGGGGTGCAGTGAGCAGGAGAATGAGTTGGCTTGTGAAGATTATTGCATAATTCTAGACTTATGTGATGATCAATACTATGTGTACTCTATCAATTATTCCATCCACCAAATTAGATTAGTCAACTGCTCGTCTCTCCCTTGTCATTCATGGGCAGTGTATAACTTCAAGTATTGTATTGACCCAAACAACCCATACAAAATGGACCGTGATGGTCCATTGGTCATTGTGAATTGCTTGTAGTCGATTTGTTCTCCATTCTATGTCGTCACAGGTCCATGTATTGAGGGGTTGTAATCTTCCAACATATTATCGAACTTATTAATAACCGATGTACACTATATAGCGTCACTTTAGTAAAATAGAAGTCTTCTAATTATTGATACTTGTATTTTCTTGAACTTATTAATGACTAATGTACACTATATAACGTCACTTTAATAAAATAGAAGTCTTCTAATTATGTCAAACTATTGAACCCGCTATAAGATTCTCTTCAAAGATGGTGAGGGAACACGGTATAAGAAATAAAGATTGTGTATTAGGAGGAAGTGATGGGGGAGAGAGATGGATTAGTTTGTTGACGGAATGTGGGGCCAATTAAGGGTGTGCAATCGGACCAGGTAAACCCGGTTCCCGGACCAACCCACTCGGAAAACAGGGTCGGGAACCGGTTCCGTTGAAACCGGTTCGGGAATCGGTTCCCAAAATTTAGAACCAGTTCCGAGGGATTACCCACCCGGGAACCAGATCGACCGAACCGGTTTGGGAACCGATTTGAGAATCGGTAGTCCAAACCCTAATTTGTTCCCCCGTTTGAGAACCAGATTGTATGCCTTCTTATCGACCTTGCAGCTCCACTGGTTGCTGGTGTCGCGAGGAGCTAAGCGGTGGTGCTGGTGCAATGGCGGCTTCACAGGGGCAAGGGCGACGGCGACGGAGCTTTGGGCGTTAGAGGTGTTGGGTCGTTGCGGCCACAACTTGGGTGACGAGTGGCAGTGCGAGCTCGCTGGTGAGGGGGCTCCAGCGGGTGGCGCGGTGGTGCAACCACGACGACGCAGACACAACGGTCAACGGATGTGGCGTGGGGAGGGAGCTCGTGAAGAAGATGAACAGTGCACTGTTCTATTTCTTTTTTTTTTCTTTTTCTCCATGCTGGCTTGTCATGTCCCTCTCTACGCTGCCCATGTCTCCTCTGCCTCCTGACCTTGACCTTGACTCTCAAGTTTTTCATTCCCTTTTTTTTTTGTGTTTCTTTTTTCCAAGGAATGAAGAAGGCCTCCTGCCAAGTGATCCCCAAAAATAAAACCCCGGTGGAATCATCAAGCTGTCATGACCTAAAATCATCTAGGGTTTGGCTAATGCATACGAAATGAAATAAAAATTTACTTATTAATTACGCTTAATATTTCAATATAAATTAGAAGAATTATGTTGTTTTCTCATGTATTAAAATAAAATTCGAAATCGTATAGATAGGCGGTTGCAAAACAGGTTCCAATATAAACAGGGTTAACCCTAAAACCGGATCGGAAAAATAGGGTGGGTCGAGTACAGGGTCCAATGTAAACAGGGTCGGGTATAAGGTCCAAAAAAGGGGAACCGGTTATAACAGGTCGAGTACAGGTTCCAGGTTTGGAACCTACCCACCCTGGATCCGATCACCCCTAGGGCCAATAATCATGTGAAGAGAGTTTGGAAGAAACTTTTGAATTTTCAATGGGTGTAAAATTTCCAAGGGTTGGACATGACTCCAATGATAATGGGACTTTGGTTTGGGGCCTCCTTTTTAATTTCTTGACTTGCATGCTTTTGTTATCTTGGGCATTTCTATCGGTTGAGGTGACTCCTAAGTCTACAATCTAGCGAGATTCGTCTAATCTTTTTTCAATCGTATAATGTTGTGCCTCTTTCTGTCCTCCACATAGACCAACCAATTCTTTACCACTATCTCTTTTCCCAAAGACAATTGGAGACATAATTAGTACCCTCAGCTCCATAAATATCTCCTTGGTGTTGCTAGTCTTCCTTGTTCTATTTCCAAGCAATGTAATGCATGGATTTGCATTATTAGTTTCAATCCGAAGATTCAAAACTTGCTGGATGGGAATATTTTCTTGGTTATGCACTGCCCATAGGCTAAAGATTTAGGAGTCCAACCATAGCAATGAGCCACATCAACATGGTGTTCATATCCTCATCGCCACTCACCCCAAAGATATCTCCCAAAAATCCAATCCAACTAATGTTTTGTTTTGTTTTTGTTTTTTTATTTTTATTTTTTTGTTTTCTATTTGTTATTTGTTTTTTTTTTTTTTTTTGCAATCAAACACAGGAGACCCTTTATTTGGTGCCAAAGCAAAATCTAATGGATGAAAGAGAGAGCAAGAAAACACAAAAAACAAAAAGGTGAAGGGAAGAGATCATTATCAAAGTAAATTGGGGTCGGCCAGCTTTTGTTGATTAAGGGGCTCAATAAACTCAAAAAGTAAAAAGTTAGAACAAAAGAGGGAAGCTCCCCTAATTTCAAACGTCTCTACTTCCTAATCTGTAATATTCTTTTCAAGTTCCTAAACCTAAAGATCTGTTAGGTCCAATATGGCTTTGCCAAGCCAGAGCTTGCTTCACTGTAAGCATTGAAATAATTGACTTGTATTGCCCATTGAACCACATCAATTATGTTCCTGGTATTCTGGTCGAATGGCCAAGTTTCAACGGGTTACCTATCGTGTACCAGGCACGGTGCTTCTAGTGATAAATACCCAAAAAGTGATCTTTTTATTGTTGGAAAATCAATATAAAGCTAACAACAATAACAGCTTATCACATTTGAAATGGATTTACCCCTTGAAGCGCCATGCCTCAAAGCATCAAAGAGATGCTTAAGACTCGCAAGGGTAAGATAACCTCTAATAACTCTAAATACTTAAATTTTTCATCATAGACGAACATTATCATGTATTTTTGCGTATAATTATTTCATAATTTTTCTTAAATAATTCAAGTAGTCCTGTAAGTTTCGACGAAACAGAAAAACAAACTTGCTGAGTTGTCAAAATTTTGTAAGGTTCTAATTAAAAATTAAGTTCCTTTTTTATCTCTTAAGGCGTTCTAGTAATGTTAACAGTCATATGTTGGGGGAAAAAAGCACCCAAAAATAAAGTTGGACGTGAATCCTCTCTTGAGTTGTATTTCTAAGTAGGTAAATGGCACGCATGATAACTATTTTGTTTCTCTATTTTTCTATTTATCTGTTTAGGGAAATGAGTTTGAAATAGAAATCCATTTGAAAACGCAACTTCACTTTTTTTTCCTATACAAATTTTAGGTACAAAAATAAGTTTGGAACAAAAATAAGAAGTATAAATTTTCTACTCTTTTGTTTTTGAAATAAAAATTGAAAAGAAAAAAGCCTCTTCTTATCGCTCACCCTTGCCACCCGCTGCCACCTACTGCCGACCACTGGCTAGCTAGCTATTTTCTACTATTTTTAGTGATTCCTTAGCCTATTTTCTACTCTAACTGTGTATGAATTCTCATTGTATTTCACTCCGTGATAGTTTTATTTCTGCAATTATTTTATTGTTAGTGTCCAAATATATAAGAAATCATTGCACACAAGAACAAATCCTTGGACTTATCTAACAATCAAGAGAATTATTGTTTCATTTGAAAGAAGAGACCGGTGGACTTGTATAACATGGTTTCATGATACCGCGTCAAAATTGATTTACTATGTCGTGATATAGAGAAGAAGAAGTTTGGATGCATTTTTCATTTTTGATTGTTCATCAAAACCATACATGAATTTTCATATGATCGTGACTGGCCAGGGGAAGAAAGAAGATGGAGAAGAAGAAGGGAGGAGGAAAACAACGAAGAAGAAAGTAAGAAAGAGAAGGAGAGAGAAGCATTTGCTCGTTGATAGGATGTGGAACCAATAGCCATGTGGAGAGAGTGGAAGAAACGTGGAGAAAGACAGATCTTATGTGAAGCATATGTAGGTCAATTAAGGGGGTCATCAATTGAGAAGGATTGGACACGACTCCACTAATGGAATGGAACCTCAGTTTGGGTCCACCTCCTTTAAATTCTTGACTTGCATAAGTTTGTTACGTGCCTGACTTGGACTTTTCTATAGGACAAGGCCACTCCAAGTCTCCCGTCAAACAAGGCTCATCCCTTTGTTTTGCCTTATATTGAGCGAACTACAGTGCTAGACATGATGTATCTTGCTTATTCTTTAATTCTGCAATAGTTTTCTGCTCTGCGGGCGAACTGTTCTCCCTAGATTTTCCTGGTCATATAATGGCTAAAGCTTTGAGATTCTCCTCTCGTTCTTTGTGTTTTCTTACATAGGTGTGTAATTGTTTCGAGTAAAGACAGTATTAATTGATGTTAATTCAACATTTTCAACCGCTAGCATAGTAACAGGCAAAGAACTTCCACAAGAATCGATAAGTCATTGGAATATTAGGGAGTATCACGTACGTTTTACTGTCATTTCTCGGCTTGACTGTTTACTCATATGGATCAAAATTTTTAGTTTGTCAATGAGCTGCGAGAATTTATCTGAAGATGATGGAACGACATGCTCAGCGAAGAAATGAATAAGGGTTACAAACTAACTGAAGTGGTTTGTGTACGATATCATGTATAGCATAATCCTTAATGGAAAGACTAGCTGAAACATGTCTCCAAATTATTTGCTGTAACAATGCAATGTCATAGGATACAAAGCATCAAATCTCAAGTTTATAAACCGATATTGAGTTTCACTTAGTTTTGGAAATGAAGTTTTTTCAATAAATTTGGGATATCGCCCGCTCCAAATGCCATTAGATTTAGGAAGGAAAAGAGAGCGTTGCCGTTTATTGATGATATCTATACACAATACCTCTGTTTTAATGTAATTCTAGTGATTAGGAGATTATTTCTTTTCAAGTGTTCACTTAAGAGGGTGTGACCGGTGATGGTAATTCCTGGTCACGCAGATTCTAACGTCAAATGCATTTTGTGAGTCACGCATTGGCTCTGGAAAAGAACTGTCACTGTTCTGAGGCAATAGGACAAGAGATCCCTGGACATGACAAAAATCCATAGGCTACAAAACAATTTTTGCCCAGGTGATGTCTACTCTTCTCTGTGTTGTGGTATTGTCGAGTTAAAGCATGCTACCATTATTTGCCTCATCATGTGCTTTCATGGGATTGCATGTTTCTTTGCTACTTGCTAGTTCTTGAAGGTGAAAAATTGAATGGAACAAGAATTTTGTTGCTTGTTAAATAAATCCACTGATTCATTCTTTTAGGTATAAATAAATGTTGAGAACGGAAAAATTTCTCCTTCGTGTCTGCTATGATTACTTGTATGCTTTCGATACTCGAACAGTCTAAATTCATGATACAATAATCTGCAAAAATATAGGTGTCATAGACTGAAACACCATGAATATTCATATATGCCTAGAGTAGAAAATCGGCTAGCATAAGGACTCATTGAATGGGCAGGTACTGGTTGTGCACTGTCTATAGACTAGAGATTTGAGAGCCCAACCATGGCAATTATAAGCTGCTCCACTTGGCTAAAGATGAAGAGCCACATCAACGTGTTGTTCATATCCTCATCGCCATTCACCACAAAGTTGTCTCCTCAAAATCCAATCGAACTAAAAAGCTCATTGCCTTTCCTTCCCTGTTGCAATCAAACATAGGAGACCCTTTATTTGGTCCCAAAGCAAAATCTATTGTACGAAAGAGAGGGAAAAAATAAATTTTAAAAAAAGGAGAAGGTAAGAGATCATTAATAAAGTAAATGGGGGTCAACCAGCTTTTGTTGATTAAGGGGCCCGATAAACCCAAAAAATCTCAAAAGCAATAAAAAAAGAGGGAAGCTCCCCTAATTTTAAACGTCTCTACTTCCCAGTCTGTAATATCCTTTTCAATATCTTGAACCTAAAGATTTGTCAGATCCAGTATGGCTTTGTCAAGCCGAAATTGCTCGATTGTAAGCATTGAAATGGTTGAGTTGGGATTGACTTGTGACGCCCCTCGAACTGCAGTGGTTATCGAATGGCTGAGCTTTAGCATGCTGTCTACTGTGTCCCAGGCCCGATGCTTCTAGTGATAAACATACTTATCAAATTTGTGACGGATTTACCGCGTGAGGCACCATGCCTGAAAGTATCAAAGATATGCTTAAGGCTTAAAAGAGTAAGATTGCCTCTAACTATTGTTTTGGTGAATAGTCAATGTATTAGTATACCCTAAAATAGCATATGTTGTTAAAAAGTTTCTAAGAAAGGATTGATTAGGATTTACTAATTATCTTTCATAAATGGAAAAAGAGCCCGTTTGATTAAGGTAATATTTTGGTTACATTCTAATAGGAACATATATAAGTCCTATTTTCTGTTCAATTCACATCGTGCATATTGTGCATAAAGTATAGTCATTATTTTCAGTGTTCTTAACGAGTGTCACGGAGGACGCGCTAATATGATTCTATCAATGTTACACCCTTTTTTAAGCTCAAAAGTAACGATGACATAAGACACGACAAAAGTCTAGTAGCTAATTAAATTTACAAGCTAGAAAGCATGATTCTCGTTGGCTTCCAAAAAGCAAATCTGTTGAGCTGTTTTCTTACTTTTTGACTCTCTTTTGTGCGCGAAGTTCAACTAAATAAAGAGGCCACACTACAACAAATGTCCTTACTTAGTAACTTATTCAACCTTACACTGCTAATCAAATCTCATTTTAGTAGCCAAACAAAAGTTTTATTCCATATATATATTTTAAGAAATTGGTTAACTGCATCAATCGACCAAAATGAATATGAAGTGGAGATGAAAGGAGAGATGCCACGGGCTTGACGTGATTGCACAAATGTCACACAATTCTCTATTACATGTCGTGACTCTTTTAAAAGACTTTGCTTTTGCCTTCAAGAATTATTAAAGTACCTGTCCCTTTTAATTCTAGCTAAGAAAGAGATATGAAAAGTGATTGAACCAATTGCACACACTAATCTCCAATCCACATCAAAGGCTATTAGGGTTGCTTTTTATCTTCAATAATTCTCGAAGCATGTCTCCCTTATGATTCTGGCTAAGAGCGATAGCCCCTCATCTGTCCCGTCCAGCATTAGGGTGAGAAAATTTCCAATAAAGAAGATATAAAGTCTATATGACGTACAAAGTCTTTAGGACCCACTATTGCTTCAAATTGGCCCTACGTGGATCCCATCCATATATGGCTGTATTTGCAACTACAGTCATTCTTGCCACTGTGCATTGCAAGAATACTATTTATAAATAGGAGAGGGTATTTTATGTAACTACCATGCACATAAACTATTGCAAATTATACATTTTAGCTTCATATAAGGATTTTTTTTTTCAAGATATACATGATGACTAGGTCGACAATGATGCGGTGCAATATATCATAGCCATATGAGACAATTTTCTTATAGCGATTATTTATTTAAAGAAATGATTCGACCGTGTAAGAAATTGGAATTACGTCTAAAGTTTGTGATGTAATTTAGCAAATATTGAATACATATCAAGTGATTAAGCACCGATGATGGACCAGAGAATTTTCAAAGAAGAAGAGAAGAAGAATGGAGGAGGGGAAAACGAAGAAGAAAATAAGAGGAAAGATAGTGAGTATATTTGTTTGTTAATAGGATGTGGACCCAAGAATCACGTGGAGTAGAGCGGAAGCAAAGTGGAGATAGTGGAGAAGGAAAGATCAAACAGGAATGGAAACCGGCCGTTTCACTAATTTCTTGACTTTCCATCCATTTGTTCCGTTGACTAACTTGGGGGCTTCTCTATAAGACCAGGCGACTCCAAGTCCCCAATCAAATAAGGATCGTTCCATCTTCTTTCAATCTTTTTATATTGCGCCTCCTCCACACACTCCCAGCAATTCTTTACCAATTTCTCTTTGCCCAAAGATATACAGAGGCATGGTTAATGCTCTCCGCTCCATGAATATTTGTCAAGTGTTGCTACTCACTCTTATTCTAGTTCTAGTGATGACTTGCAGTGTTGAGAGTAAACAGCAGTGCTTCACTTCATCATGTGGTAACATTCACAATATAAGTTACCCATTTCGACTAAAGACAGATCCGAAAGGATGCGGTAACATATATTATGAGCTGATTTGTGAAGATAATCAGACTGTTTTGTACGGTGATGATAACCGATACTATGTGCAGTCTATCAATTATTCCACTAGACAAATCAGATTGGTCAACGATGGACTGCAAAAGGATAACTGCTCGTCTCTTCCTCGTGATTCATTGTTGCTAACGGCTCATACTCCAACCAAAGTACATTGGTCATTGTGAACTGCTCAAAGATGATTAGTTCTCCATTCTACATCACTACTGGTCCATGCACCGAGGGGTTGTACTCTTCCAACACATCATCGAATTGGAACTTGTATGCTTTGGTCAATCCAAAAGTTTCGGATGTTGGGGATTTTTGCAACATTTACAGTTGGACATGGACAGATTATTTTGGAGTTGGAGAACACATTAACAGTAGCTCCTACAACTACAAGCTAATTCATAGCATCATGGCCGATGGATTTGTTGTCCTCCTACAATATTTTATCCATCTTCACTGAAGAAAACTTTCTTTTGCTACTCTGATTGGTATAGCTACTTTCATCTCTATCGCTACTTTTATTCCCACCGCTTAGCAATTAGCGACACCGGAGGTCAGGTTTGCGGATCCATCTACTATTATGGCAGTAAGTATTGATCGGCGATGAAATTTCTTGATATTTTGCATGATTCTATACCCTCTTTCACTTGCTACTTTCTCTTCAAAACTGGAAAATGAAAGGAATATCTAATATCCAAGAAAATTATGACAAAATATACATGATGGTGTACGTCAATGCATATATGTGTGTAGATTATAATTTCTTTCACAAAAGGGCTAAATCTCCTACTGTGAAAAAAACAAAAAAAGGATTCTTGTGCCACCAACCACATGACTAGATTTTTGTTGGCAAAGAATTTACATTTTTTTTTTAATTTTCTTATTAATTCTTTAATTAGTCACTCAACTAATAATCCAAGAGACACTCGTTAACAATCCTTAAAAAAAATTGTAGTCATGTATTGATAGGAGGAACAAAATTATTAATTAAAAATGAAAAGCACATTTTTTTCTAGATTTGTTGATGGCTAATTACGCGAAAGGAGTTTCTTGAATCCTCTCATCTACATGAAAAATGAAGCTCATTATTTCCTTTTATTTGCAAATGCACGTATCCCACTTCTCATATTCTTTTGGACAAGATTCAACTTGTACAAAGTAGCTTGCTGCCACTCTGTTTCCTCGTGTCTTTTGCTTTCCGAACTTCTTTTCCTTTAATTTTTTTTTAACATCAATCATTACTTCCACAGGCGTCCTCGATGATATTGCATTTTGGACTACTATGGATTTTACAATGCTATTAGGTAAGCCGCAATTACTCATTCTTACAATAATTATGAAGAAAAAACTTATTCTAACCAATCAAAATTTTCTTCAGTACTGTTCTGTGTAATGAAGTTCATAATTGGGATGCCATTTGTCGCGATATTTCTAATCTACAAGTACAAAAGAAGGCACTTAGCAATGGACAAGAACATCGAAGAATTTTTGCAAGCTCATAACAACTTTTTGCCCATAAGGTATTCTTACTCGAATATTAAGAAGATCACCGGAAATTTTAAGCACAAACTAGGTGAAGGGGGATATGGTTCTGTATACAAAGGAAAACTCAGAAGCGGCATCGAAGTGGCCATCAAGATTTTGAAGCATTCAAAGGCTAATGGCCAAGATTTTATCAGTGAAGTGGCTACTATTGGAAGAATTCACCATGTTAATGTAGTACAACTCATTGGTTTTTGCTTTGAAGGTTCGAAACAAGCTCTCGTATATGATTTCATGTCAAATGGATCTTTGGACAAGCACATTTTCACAGAGGAATGTGATAAATTTCTTGATTACAAGAAAATATATGAGATCGCTCTTGAGGTGGCGAAGGGGATCGAATATTTACATCGAGGGTGTGACATGCAAATACTACACTTTGATATCAAACCTCACAACATTCTTTTAGACAAGAATTTCACTCCAAAAGTTTCTGATTTTGGACTCGCAAAACTTTATCCCACTGATCATAGCATAGTCTCAGTGACTGCTGCAAGAGGAACCTTGGGATATATGGCGCCTGAGCTGTTCTACAAAAATATTGGAGGTGTGTCTTATAAAGCGGATGTCTATAGCTTTGGGATGTTACTCATGGAAATGGCAGGTAGAAGGAAAAATGTAAATGCAAATGTAGAACACTCAAGCCAAATTTATTTTCCACTGTGGGTGTATGACCAAGTCAATAAAAAAGAAAGTGTTGAAATGGAAGAAGTTGTAGAAGAGGAAAGGGAAGTGATAAAAAAGATGATAATAGTTGCACTTTGGTGTATACAATTAAATCCTAACCATCGGCCTCCAATGAACAAAGTCTTAGAAATGCTTGAAGGAGATATTGGTAATATTCAAATGCCTCCAAAACCACTTTTTTACCCACCAGATGAGCCCATTGATGATGACAAAGCCGAGATGGAATTAGAAACATTTTCAACTTCAGGCGCTTCTATAATTTCTGCTAGTTTTCCATTTGGAGGTAGCAATGATGTTTAGAGCCATGCACAGCTTAATTGGAAAAGCTTTGTTCCCCACAATATGGTATTATGTTGGGAGGGAGATGAGCTAGTTTAGTTTGACAATGATTACATTTTGTCTTCTTCTAGCTTTTAGGTTACTATTGTGTTATTGTACTTCTTTTTTGGGTTGGAGTGTTATTTTACTTCATATATAGTTTTGCCACGTGTGGTCCATATAATATCCTAAATGGGATGTATGTTGGGGTTCATAACCGTGCTTGGGAAGCATATTCTATATGTTCATCCAATGTGAATTTTAGCTAATCCAGTTAATCATCTATAAACCAAATCACTTGTTTTATGTAGAATATTCACCACAGAGCGCTGCGAAACATGCCATCTTACATAGACTTGCTAGTGGTCCAATGTCCTCGTTGACTTGGTATTAATCATTTAGAGGTCGCTCAGCATTTGGCTCGCCAAAATTCAAACTCTTTATTCACCAGTTGCAACAAAAGTTTATTTTCTTTACAATTCATTTGCTTTGATCGAAAATCGATCAAATTCCTGAGAAAATAAAGATGGGGCCATCATATGGTCTTGAAAGTTACATTAGCACTAATTTAAACAATTGAAACTTTCATTTGGTCAACATAATGTATTTGAGTCTTAAAACTTCCATTTTGCTCATCTAAATCTTAAAACTTGCAATTTTATTGTGCATGAGTCCTTCCGTTAAGCTAAGAACATCTCCCAAGCCATTTCTATACCCAAGCAATCATGTGCTGGCTTGTGACTATGGTGAAACCGAGATGGAACTGAAAACTCTATCAACTTCATCCAGCGTTCCACTAATTTCTTTCACACCCCAATGTGAAGATTCAATTAGGGAATCGTTCTTCAGATTTAACACACATGACCCAACCGTAAGGATTTTGACTCCATTATTAGGGGTACGACATCCGAGTTGACTCATCTCTATGATAGTACCTCATAAAAGACAACTTTCTTTTGCTACTTTGATTCATATACTTTAGATGCTATGCCTCCAGTGATTTCAGTAGGATCTTCGGAGGTCAGGTTTGCGGATCCCAGTACCATGGGGGTGGTAAGCATCGGTTGGCAATGATATGTAACAGCAATATTGCATGATTCTGCACACACTTTCACTAACTACTTTCTCTTCAAAACTAAAAAATGACAGAAATATTTTAAATCCATGAAATAATGACAAATTGTACGCGTTAATACACATCAATATATGTGTGTTTGAAAGGTTTTAGAGCTTCGCATTACCTATGAAAACCAAATTGTAGGAGTTGCAAGATTTCCAAGAAAGAAAAAAAAAGGACAGTTGAAATCACCCCCAAACGGATTCATCATCAGCTGTAGATATACGTGTGCCAAGATTGTATCTCATTTCCATGGAAGGGCTAGAACTCCCAATGTAAAAAAAAAAAAAAAAAAGAAACTAAAGCGACTGTATCGTGAGTAGCCACATGACTACTTTTATGTTTGCATAGAGTTTAGATTTTCTAATTTTCGTGAATTAGTTCCTTAATTAGTCACTTGACTAATTCAAGAGACACTCTTTTGACAACTTCCTTGAAATATAGTATTCCATTTCATGTATCGATAGTAGGTGTTGAGACCTGAATTTTAACAGACTAATCGAATATGCACTTTTTCTTTAAAAAAAAAAAAAAAACTTAATAAAATAAAAATAGAATAGAGAATTAAAAAAAAAAAAAAAAATCAATGGAAGATCCATCAATGGAGTCCGACCACATTCATTCCATTTGGGCTTAAGGCAATCCAGCCCATCATCTCTAATTGGTGAGATCCAATTCCTTTAAGCCCATCAAGCACGGTAGCCCAGACACGACGACAATCCAGTGCCACCGCCATCTCCAACTCAAGCTCTCTCTCCATCGCTGGATTTCAGTTACAGGACTGAAAGTTTCCTTTTTGATGGACTCACCTTCTTCTCAGCAAGCTCAACCTCCATAGACGAAGCTCTCGAGCTCAATACTAGGAATTGATGATCCACGGCTCACGCTCATCGCACACAACCAAAACCAAAAGGATCTTTCATCAAAGAAGTCAATGCTACACGTCCTGACATGTTTGATTGCGGAATCGTCATCGTGCGCGGCTTCAAAGGCTTCATCGCACTACGGATCGAATCAGGATACGTCCATGTACCACGTGTAATAGGAATCTATATGCCTTCTTCAGCGGAATACATAGTTTTTATTCTCTCTGTTATGAGGTATGAGGAAACTTTCATAGCTATTGATCCAATGAGGCCAAATGGATAATGCACGGACGCCGTTTGATGATATGCCTCAGAGGAATAGCTTCGCTCGGTACACACACAGAAACTGCAGCGCTTTGCAAATGCTTTATCTCGAAGGGAATGGACTTACCGGGAAGGTTTCTTAATTCTTAGGTGAATTCAGAGGTTTGAGATTTTTTTCGTCTCTTGGAGGCGATCTGCTCTCGAGTTCAGTTCCTGCAAGTATCAGTAATCTCTCACGGGGACTTGAAGCTTTGAAAAAGGAAGCAATAGCTTCGTTGGTAGTTTGCCGGAGCAAATAACGGAAATGAGCATCTTGATTTTACTGGACTTCAGTGGAAATAGATTCTTAGAGCCAATTCCAGTTGGTTTGAGTGATCTTTTATTGAGCTAACTGCTGATGTTGTCTTGAATTCCACATAATTCAATCAGGAAATCTAGGAAGGCTTGAAGATTTTGAACTATTTGTTTCCTAATATATTTCCTAGATTTGGGTTTCAAATTTGATAATATCTTTATGGTGGAATTCCTTTCCTACTAGGTTTAGGAAAGCAGGGAGATCTATTTATTTCAGCTTTATACCTTGTACTCTTGAGATACGCTCAAATAAAAAATCGTCTCTCTCTCCCGTGGACATAGGTGGATCTTTCGCCGAACCACGTAAATCTCCGTGTTCTTAATTATTCTTGTTTACTTTTCTCATCTAGTTAGGGTGTTCTTCCGCACAACAATTGGTATCAGAGCAATCCAAGTTCTCTGTTCCTGTATTGCGACTTCTAACTAGATGGCTAGAAAAGGTTCAACCGTTCGATTTGATATTGAACGATTCACCGGGAAGAATAGTTTTACACTATGGCGGAGAAGGATGAAGGATATGTTGATTCAACAAGGTTTATCGAAGGTTCTTCTTGGAAGATCAAACAAGCCAAATACCATCATTGATGATGATTGGGCCGACATGGAGGAGAGGGCGTGCAGCGCAATCCGATTGAACCTATCGGATGAGGCCCTTCAATATGTAGCGGAAATTGAATATGCTCCGGAGGTATGGCTCAAACTCGAAAGCATTTACATGACAAAATCTCTTACGAACAAGTTGTTCTTGAAGAAGAGATTGTATTCACTTCAGATGAGTGAAGGAGGAGATTTGTTGGAACACCTCAACGTGTTCAATAAGATGATTAGTGAACTTACAAGCTTGGAGGTAAAGTTTGAGGATGAAGACATAGCGCTTCTACTACTGGCATCGTTGCCGGATTCGTTTGGCCACTTGGTGACTACACTCCTTTATGGCAAAGAAACTCTAGAGATCGGAGAGGTGACTGCTGCCCTAATTTCAAACGACACCCGAAAAAGGGCAAGTAGTTCAAAATCTTCGGGAGAGGGACTCTTTGCAAAGGAGAAAAGCAATCAAGGAAGAGGAAGATCAACGAATCGAGGATCGAGTAGTAGGGGTCGATCAAAATCCAAGGGAAGGTTCAAAGGAAGATGCTACGAGTATAATCAGGAAGGGCATACCAAGATATTCTGTCTAACTAAGAATGAGAAAAAGAAGAAGAGCTCATATGAGGCAAGTATAGCTGACAGCATTGAGACCAATGATGGGGACGTCTTGTCCATATCGTTGGGGAAGGACACCTTTGAAGATTCGGGGATCATGGACTCCGGATGCACTTTTCACGTGTCCTCATCGAGAAGCCTTCGATGACTACAAGGCATATGATGGTGGTTCAGTTCTCATGGGGAATGATACTTCATGCAAGACTGTGGGTGTTGGAACCGTGAAAATCAAGATGTTTGATGGCATGATTAGAACCTTGGCAGACGTGCGTCATGTTCCGGGTCTAAGGAAGAATTTGATCTCATTGGGAGCACTTGAATCCAATGGATGCAAGTACACGGCTCAAGGTGGAGTCTTGAAGGTGATTAAGGGAGCTCTGGTTGTTCTTAAGGGACAGAGGCACGAGAACCTATATCGATTTATAGGAACCACAGTGCAAGGTGGAGCATTTGTGTCCTCAGATGCTAGCATGGAGATAGATAACACCTATCTATGGCATATGCGTCTCGGGCATATGGGAGAAAGAGGATTGATGGAGCTTCACAAGAGGAATGCACTTAAAGGTATAAAAACATGCAAATTAGATTTCTCCAAATTTTGTATGTTTGGAAAACAATGTAGAGTTCGGTTCAATACTGCAACTCATACAACCAAGGGCATGCTCAAGTATGTACACACGGATGTATAGGGTCCTTCACCGGTAAAGTCAAAAGGGGGGAAGAAATACTTCGTGACATTCATTGACGATTTCTCTCGCAAAGTTTGGGTCTACTTCACGCGACACAAAAGTGAAGTCTTTGTAAAGTTCAAAGAATGGAAAGCTAAAGTTGAGACTTCAACGGGGAAGAAGGTTAAGTGCTTGAGATCGGACAATGGAGGAGAGTACAAATCGACACCATTCATGGAGCTTTGCAAGAATGAAGGGATTAAACGTCACTTCACAATTCCGGATACGCCCCAACAGAATGGCATAGCGGAAAGGATGAATCGGACCTTATTAGAGAGAGCTCGAAGCATGAGGCTACATGCGGGATTGAGCAAGGAGTTTTCGGCAGAAGTTGTCTGCATGGCATGTTATCTTGTGAATCAGTCTCTATCAACTACAATTAAATGCAAAATTCCTGAAGAGGTATGGACCGGTAAAATTGTCGATTATTCTAATTTAAGAATATTCGGTTGTCCTGCTTATGTACATGTGCAGAGTTCAAAGCACTCGAAGTTGGATCCAAAATCAAAGCAATGCATATTTCTCAGTTATGAGAAAGGAGTGAAAGGCTGCAAATTATAGGATCCAAGTGAGAAGAAAGTTCTGACGAGCAGGGATGTTATATTCGATGAATCTGCAATGTTGAAGTCAAGCTGCGTGCCACGCATAGTTGCTGAAGAGGAGAGTGAAAAATCTATTGTTAAGGTGGAGCTTAAAACCAAAGAATCTGCAGAGAATGGCGAGTCATCCAATGAGCTCTAGAAGTCAAAGAAATGGTAGAAGTTCCTCGTACCATTGCGACGGGTCGAGGAAGGTGCGCTCCCAAAGCACCAGAGAGGTATGGTTTTGAGGATATGGTTGCTTATGCTCTTACCGTAGGCTCTGGCGATCCAAGCTCCTACCATGAAACTTTGAAAAGTGATCACAAAGAAAAGTGGATGACCGCAATGATGGAGGAGATGGAGTTGTTACAAAAGAATGAGATATGGGAACTTGTGAAGAAGCCCAAGGATCGAAATGTCATTGGTTGCAAATGGGTTCTTCGAAGAAAGAAAGTAGCAATGGAGAAAGAGCAAGAGAGATACAAGGCCCGACTTGTTGCTAAGGGCTATGCACAGAAGGAGGGGATTGATTATGATGAGATATTTTCCCCTGTTATAAAACACCTATCAATTCGTGTTTTACTAGCTATGGTAGCCATGCATGACTTGGAGCTTGAGCAGCTAGATGTGAAGATGGCATTCCTTCATGGTGACTTGGAGGAGAAAATTTATATGGAGTAGCCCGAAGGCTTCAAGGTGGAAGGGAAAGGGGATCATGTTTGTTTGCTCAAGAGATCGCTTTACGGTTTAAAGCAATCTCTAAGGCAATGGAATAAAATGTTTGATTCTTTTATGCTTCATATTGGCTACATGAGGAATGTGCATGATTCTTGTGTCTACTATAAAGTTTTGGATGATAAGTTGTCATGCCCCGATCCTCAGGCACGCACACATCCTTCTCACTTGGTCGATTTTATAATGCGATATCCCAGGACAATGTATCGCCGACCCTTTCATTCATTAAGCACATGCGGAAGCAATTATAAATCCCCAGACAATAAAACAATGGGATAGAAAAGCAGGGCCATATTTTTCATATTGAAATTTATAACCAAACCTTTATACATGGCATTAGACAGAGCACTTCACAAACTATTCGCAACTTCAAAGTCTCACTCTATCTACACATATACAAAAGGGTTCACGGAGATATGGGATTTCAATCCTCGTCTAAGTCATACTCGAGATCATCCTGATCCTCCTCTGATTCCTCTTCACTCAGATCATTCTCTTCCTCAATTTCACCTGCGGGTTCTCATTCACAAATTCCTTCTCCTCAGCTCCTCGTCGGGATCCTGAAATGTTTTTCCCCAAACTGGGATGAGACTACGTCTCAGCGAGTTCTACCCCACTAAGCCCGATTAGTAAACTATTATACTAAAGACTGCCTAAACACGCATAAGTCAGAAGACGTACCTTAGCATCAGATCCCACCTGCAAGTCAGTACAATTTACAATAGACACTCAAGCAATCATATCACCGATCGAAGCATCGATCAAATCGATCTAGTCGATTATAAGCCAACAAGACCACTCACGGTCATTTCCATTCAGTCAATCAATTTACAACATCAAATCAAAACAATGATCAATCGACCTCGTCGATTACATGTCAATTGGATCATTTCTAGGTCATCTCACTCCACACCATATAATCCCCAATAGTACACTCAGTCACAGAGCTACAGTAATGCTCTCGGGCGTCTATTCGCCAACGTGATGTACAATAAGCACTTTATGTGCATACTCATAGGCATTCCACTTTCCTTCAGCCACATGGGCACGATACTCGATACACAGAAATACAGCCACGCAGGCACAATCTACGCCACACTTGCATGATCAACTATCGCCACACAGGCATGATCAACTATCGCCACACAGGCATGATCAACTATCGCCACACAGGCATGATCAACTATCGCCACACAGGCATGATCAATTATCGCCACACAGGCATGATCAACTATCGCCACACAGGCATGATCAATATCCAACAATTTACGTGCATTCTCTAAGGCATCCTACATGCCAAAGCGATGTAATAATCGCTGAGCCACATCACACATGACTTCTTCACCAAAGCATTTCTTTTCATATTTTATCATCATTGATAAAATATCGTGCATTAGCACACTATTGGCCCTAGCCAAAATATAATGATTTCAACTCCACAAATCCCAGCATTATTAGCGCCCACCAAAACACTTTTGGTGCTGTCAACCGACACCCGGTTATTTTCCAATTAATTTTCCAAATTAATTCACCCAGGAAAATAATCTCATAATCACAATTAATTCACTTCAGCATAAAATAAAGCTCAATTAAATAAATGAACTGCGCCACGATGATCAGCACGAAATTTCGGTCGTCGGCCATCAAATTCTTAATTTCCGAAAAATAAAATAATTAATTAATAAATTTCGAAAATTAAACAATTAACATTAAAATTCAATTTAGCTCAATTTAAAGCCCGATTAAATAAACGGACTTCACCACGGTCATCCACGTAATATTCCGGTTCCAGACCATCTTCCTTGAATTTTCGGAAAATAAATAATTATTTAATTTAATTCCGAAAATTAATATTTAAATGCCAAAAATCCCACTTAGGCCCGAATCACCAAATTAAAGCCCACGAAGGGTCGGGAAAAATCCCGAGGCACTTCCAATAATTAGTAGACCACGTCTACTTGCTAATTGCGCAATCAATTTATCTAAATCACATCACAATTGACTAATAAATGCTAATTTAATCTAATCTAACAACCTAAACATGATTAATTAAATCTAAACCAACCTTAAGCATAAATTAGCCACTAATCCTGGATTAGTGAGATTACTCACCAAATCGCGCGCAAATCGGATCAATCCGACGGCGGCGACGCGAGGAACGAGACTTCCCAAAGCACGGCTCGGGTTCGGGGCCGGGAAACGGCCCAAAAGCGGGCCCGAAGTGGCTGAAACCCACTTCGTGGGTCTGCTGTTCGGGCCGATCGGGGCTGCTCCGGCGGCTAGGAGGGCGAGGGAAGGCCGGCGGAGGGCGAGGGGGTCTCGGGGTGGTCCGGCGGGGTTGGCGGTGGCCGGAGGCGGCCGGGGAAGGGCTGGTCGATGCTGGAACAGAGAAGAAACGGGGCTGGTTCGCTCGGCTTGGGCGCGCGGACGGGCGGCTGGGCGCGGGGCGGCGCGGGTGCGGCGCGGGTGGTGCGGCGGTGCGGCGGCGCGACGGCGGCGAGCGGGCGGCGGTCGCGGCGAGCCACGCTTCGGTTCGCCGTTTCCACGAAGAAGAAAGAAGGAGAAGAGAGGGGTTCGGTCGCGTGGGGAAGAAAGAAGAAAGAGGAGAGAGAGAGAGAGAGAGAGAGAGAGAGAAAAAGTGGGCGGTGGGGGATTCGCACGAAGGGGGAGGGGAAAAAGAGGAGAGGAGAGAGAAAGAAAAGAAAGAAAAAGAGAAAAAGGAGAGGAAAAAGGGAGAGAAAGAAAAGGGGGAGAGAGAGAAAAAAAAGGAAAAATAAAAATGCATAATACCTTTATGCAATTTTCCTTTTTTTCTTTCCTTTTCCTTTCTATTTTCTTTTGGTCTTCGATTTTTCCTCCGATAATTTCTTTATCGAAATTTCGGACTCGTCAATAAATTGACGAGCGATGAGACAGAATCCTAAAATTGAATTGTGACACGCCCAAATATTTAATTCCCAAAACCGAATTAAATTTCATGATTAAAATCGACCGGACACGATTTTAGTCCAATCCAACCAATTAGGTAGCTTTTAGGGATTTTACCGCGGTTATATCCCTTAACGGCTTCACCCAATAGGTTAGCTAACTCATGAGTGATCAGCTCAGAGAAAAAGGACCATAGGCGCGCCGACGATATGCACATTTCACTTTATCGAAACGGGTCAAATTTCAGGATGTCACAACTCTTCCCTCTTATAAAAATTTCGTCCTCGAAATTTAAACCCTTACACACTTTGCTCAAAAAGGTGGGGGTACAATTGTCTCATCGACTCTTCAGTCTCCCAAGTCACTCCTTCAGTACCGTGGTGTTGTCAGACCACTTTGACCAACGGAATAGTCTTTATACGCAGAACTTGCTCTTTGCGATCAACAATTTGGACCGGGCTTTCAACGTATGACACACAGTCATCCACGTCCAATTCCTCAAAATTGAGCACGTGGGTCGAGTCAGGCTCATACTTTCTTAACATCGACACGTGAAAGACGTCATGCACTTGCGCCAATCTTGGCGGCAACGCAAGACGATACGCTAGGTTTCCGATTCTTTCAAGAATCTCAAACGGACCTACGTACCTCGGACTCAATTTGCCTTTCTTACCAAAGCGCGAAGTTCTTCTCATTGGTGACACTTTTAAAAAAACGTGATCACCAACTTGGAATTCCAAAGACCTTCGGCGCTTATCTCGCATAACTTTTCTGCCTCGCTCTACGCTGTCTTCAATCTGTCTCGATCACGCCACGGCATCTGATTGCTGAATCAACTCGGGCCTGCCTTCTTCCTTTCTCTGACTTCATCCCAACACACTGGAATTCTGCATGCTCTGCCATACAACGCTTCAAATGGAGCCATCTTGATGCTCTGCTGATAACTGTTGATGAAGGCGAATTCCACCAAATTAAGCTGACCCTCCTAACTCCCTTTGAATTATATTACACACGCTCTCAGCATGTCTTCAAATTGAATCGTCCTTTCGGACTGGTCATCCGTCTGAGGATGATATGCCGTACTATACTGAAGCTTTGTACCTAAAGCACTCTGCGGACTCTTCCAAAAAGAAGCAGTGAATCTCGGGTCTCTATCAGATGTTATCGTAACTGGCACTCCATGCATACGAACCACCTGACGCACATGTAGGTCTGCGTGTCTATTTAGACTCGGGTCCTTTCAAACTGCAATAAAGCGAGCCGACTTTGTCAGCCTGTCGACTACTACCCAAATCGAATCATTCCCCCTCTGACTCATTGGTAGTCCAGTCACGAAGTCCATCGTGATATGTTCCCATTTCCATTCTGGGATCGCGAGAGGTTGCAGAAATCATCTCGGCTTGCAATACTAAGTTTTTACTTGCTACAAGTCAAACACTTGGCCACATGCTTGGCGATATCCGCCTTCATACCTGACCACCAGTAGTGTTGACGCAAATTCTGATACATTTTGATACTTCCAGGATGAATGCTATAATTGCCACGATGCAATTCAGGCAAAACATCATCTCTAGGCTCTACATCGTTAAGCACAACTAAACTTCCATGGAACCTTAATGTCCCATCGTCAGAACTCAGAAAATCAACTTTTCCATAAGCCCAACCTTTTTATATAGAACATCAAGTTATACATAAACAAAATATTCAGGTACCACTTTAGTCAGTGATTCTTCTCTTTACAACTTCATTTTCACAAACTGAAATTCTATAAACTTAACCAAAATTTCATTTTGCTACTTCCATAGAGTCACTCAAAAAAAACATTCTTCCTCTGATTGGTGTATAGTCGATTCCTTCATGTCCCCTTCACTATTCTAGTGATGCTCTATCTGTGGTGCTTTCCCTTTGTCCTGTCCATTAGTGATGGCATATGTCCGTCCTTGAGCTGGAGGTCCGAAAGGTCTACCCTGCTGTGCAATTAATGGCGGGAGTCCTCGGTTCTGACCCATCTGTGGCGGTGGCGGCAGCTGATGTTGTCCCATCTTTCTTTGGGGACAATCTTTGGCTAGGTGGCCGTGCTGGCGACACTCGTAGCAAACTCTTGTCCTAGGAAAGCACGGAGCCGATCCATGTTGTCTTCCGCAGAAACGACACACACCAATCCAATTGGGTTCCGACTTTCTAATTCCACCCTCCTTATTGGACGGAACATGAGATCTACCTCCAATCATCGGTCCTTTCTCAAACCGATTTCTGTCTTGGTTCGAACCAAACCGCAATCCAGATGCGACGGCTCGATCATTCTGATCCTTCTCAATTTTCTGAGCTCTCCGATATAGATCATTATAAGTCTTCAAATCCAGAAGGACTAAGGCACTTCTCAAATCCTGTCTGAATCCATCTCTGAATCTCCTTACTCGGTTCACAGGGTTCTCGATTAACTCAGGGGCATATCGCGAAAGTTCAGCGAACTTCGCCTCATACTCATCAACAGATAGAGAACCCTGGCGAAGACGTTGAAATTCAGCCATCTTCACCTCTCTGGCAGTCTCAGAGAAAAACTTATCATTAAAGGCTTCGCGGAAAGTGTTCCAATCCTGGGCAGCACCTTCCGGAAAGATCATTTCTCGAGTTGTCATCCACCAAGTGTCAGCAACTCCCTCCAGCTGGTAAGTTGCTAACATTACTTTCTCAGCCTCGCTGCACATCAACAGTGCAAACGCTTTCTCGAGCTTCTTAATCCATGAAGAAGCGGCTTCGGGGTCTCCGGACCCAATAAACAACGGCGGATTTAACCTTAGGAAATGCTCCACCAACTTATGGATTGGTCTTGCAGCAACCACTATCTCGGTGGATTCTCAACATTCACGGCGGCCGGAGCAACGGTGGTGCGACCGCAGCGCGGCGGCAGTGAGTGCGGCTGCGGGGCGGGCGGAGTGCGGCTGCGGGGGCGGCGGGAGCGGCCGAGCAGCGGCAACAGCTACGACATTAGCGGCGGCCTGAGCAGCGGCTTCAACTGTCGCAGCTTGCTGATCCATTCTGGTACCCATCGCTTCCAAAACACGCAAGATCCCATCCACCCTGGGATCATTAGGGGCTGCTACCCCGACATCTATGACAGGTGGATTCACTCCACTCGCGCTAGCCCGTGCTGGCGCTCGACCACGTCCGCCTCGGGTTCCGACACGAGTCGAAGCTCTACCCCGAATAACGGCCCTACTGGTCCTCTTTGCAGGAGTTCTCGGCTCCTGATCGCTCATGGTGTAGCTTTACTCAACTAACAACTGTTTCCAATTCAACACTGAATTAGAAACAGAGCGATCCAAACAACAAACAATTTTAGCACTCAGCTAACACAGACATGCACCGGCATGAATTTAAAGGCCTTTCCTACTAACTATCCCATGGTCAACGCTCCTTATCACTCCAATCTTCAACTTCGCTCTGATACCACTTAAACAGGATGTCATGCCCCGATCCTCAGGCACGCACACATCCTTCTCACTTGGTCGATTTTATAATGCGATATCCCAGGACAATGTATCGCCGACCCTTTCATTTATTAAGCACATGCGGAAGCAGTTATAAATCCCAGACAATAAAATAATGGGATAGGAAAGCAGGCTATATTTTTCATATTGAAATTTACAACCAAATCTTTATACATGGCACTAGACAAAGCACTTCACAAACTATTCACAACTTCAAAGTCACACTCTATCTACACATAAACAAAAGGGTTCACAAAGAGATGGGATTTCAATCCTCATCTGGGTCATACTCGAGATCATCCTGATCCTCCTCTGACTCCTCTTCACTCAGATCATTCTCTTCCTCAGTTTCACTTTGCGAGGTTCTCATTCACAAATTCCTCCTCCTCGGCTCCTCATCGGGATCCTGAAATGTTTTCCCCAACCGGGATGAGACTACGTCTCGGCGAGTTCTACCCCACTAAGCCCGATTAGTAAACTATTATACTAAAGGCTGCCTAAACACGCATAAGTCGAAGACGTACCTTAGCATCGATCCCACCTGCAAGTCGGTACAATTTACAATAGACACTCAAGCAATCATATCACCGATCGAAGCATCGATCAAATCGATCTAGTCGATTACAAGCCAACAAGACCACTCACGGTCATTTCCATTCAGTCAATCAATTTACAACATCAAATCAAAACAATGATCAATCGACCTCGTCGATTACATGTCAATTGGATCATTTCTAGGTCATCTCACTCCACACCATATAATCCCCAATAGTACACTCGTCACGAGCTACGGTAATGCTCTCGGGCGTCTATTCGCCAACGTGATGTACAATAAGCACTTTATGTGCATACTCATAGGCATTCCACTTTCCTTCAGCCACATGGGCACGATACTCGATACACAGAAATACAGCCACGCAGGCACAATCTACGCCACACTTGCATGATCAACTATCGCCACACAGGCATGATCAACTATCGCCACACAGGCATGATCAACTATCGCCACACAGGCATGATCAACTATCGCCACACAGGCATGATCATCTATCGGCATGATCAATTATCGCCACACGGGCATGATCAACTATCGCCACACAGGCATGATCAATATCCAACAATTTACGTGCATTCTCTAAGGCATCCTACATGCCAAAGCGATGTAATAATCGCTGAGCCACATCACACATGACTTCTTCACCCAGCATTTCTTTTCATATTTTATCATCATTGATAAAATATCGTGCATTAGCACACTATTGGCCCTAGCCAAAATATAATGATTTCAACTCCACAAATCCCAGCATTATTAGCGCCCACCAAAACACTTTTGGTGCTGTCAACCGACACCCGGTTATTTTCCAATTAATTTTCCAAATTAATTCACCCAGGAAAATAATCTCATAATCACAATTAATTCACTTCAGCATAAAATAAAGCTCAATTAAATAAATGAACTGCGCCACGATGATCAGCACGAAATTTCGGTCGTCGGCCATCAAATTCTTAATTTCCGAAAAATAAAATAATTAATTAATAAATTTCGAAAATTAAACAATTAACATTAAAATTCAATTTAGCTCAATTTAAAGCCCGATTAAATAAACGGACTTCACCACGGTCATCCACGTAATATTCCGGTTCCAGACCATCTTCCTTGAATTTTCGGAAAATAAATAATTATTTAATTTAATTCCGAAAATTAATATTTAAATGCCAAAAATCCCACTTAGGCCCGAATCACCAAATTAAAGCCCACGAAGGGTCGGGAAAAATCCCGAGGCACTTCCAATAATTAGTAGACCACGTCTACTTGCTAATTGCGCAATCAATTTATCTAAATCACATCACAATTGACTAATAAGTGCTAATTTAATCTAATCTAACAACCTAAACATGATTAATTAAATCTAAACCAACCTTAAGCATAAATTAGCCACTAATCCTGGATTAGTGAGATTACTCACCAAATCGCGCGCAAATCGGATCAATCCGACGGCGGCGACGCGAGGAACGAGACTTCCCAAAGCACGGCTCGGGTTCGGGGCCGGGAAACGGCCCAAAAGCGGGCCCGAAGTGGCTGAAACCCACTTCGTGGGTCTGCTGTTCGGGCCGATCGGGGCTGCTCCGGCGGCTAGGAGGGCGAGGGAAGGCCGGCGGAGGGCGAGGGGGTCTCGGGGTGGTCCGGCGGGGCTGGCGGTGGCCGGAGGCGGCCGGGGAAGGGCTGGTCGATGCTGGAACAGAGAAGAAACGGGGCTGGTTCGCTCGGCTTGGGCGCGCGGACGGGCGGCTGGGCGCGGGCGAAGCGCGCGGGTGCGGCGCGGGTGGTGCGGCGGTGCGGCGGCGCGACGGCGGCGAGCGGGCGGCGGTCGCGGCGAGCTACTGCTTCTGGTTCGCCGTTTCCACGAAGAAGAAAGAAGGAGAAGAGAGGGGTTCGGTCGCGTGGGGGAAGAAAGAAGAAAGAGGAGAGAGAAGAGAGAGAGAGAGAGAGAGAGAAAAAGTGGGCGGTGGGGGATTCGCACGAAGGGGGAGGGGAAAAAGAGGAGAGGAGAGAGAAAGAAAAGAAAGAAAAAGAGAAAAAGGAGAGGAAAAAGGGAGAGAAAGAAAAGGGGGAGAGAGAGAAAAAAAAAGGAAAAATAAAAATGCATAATACCTTTATGCAATTTTCTTTTTTTCTTTTCCTTTTCCTTTCTATTTTCTTTTGGTCTTCGATTTTTCCTCCGATAATTTCTTTATCGAAATTTCGGACTCGTCAATAAATTGACGAGCGATGAGACAGAATCCTAAAATTGAATTGTGACACGCCCAAATATTTAATTCCCAAAACCGAATTAAATTTCATGATTAAAATCGACCGGACACGATTTTAGTCCAATCCAACCAATTAGGTAGCTTTTAGGGATTTTACCGCGGTTATATCCCTTAACGGCTTCACCCAATAGGTTAGCTAACTCATGAGTGATCAGCTCAGAGAAAAAGGACCATAGGCGCGCCGACGATATGCACATTTCACTTTATCGAAACGGGGTCAAATTTCAGGATGTCACATAAGTCGCTTATTCTGTTGATGCTCTATGTTGATGACATGTTGATTGCTGCAAGAAAAATGAGAGACATTATTTCTCTAAAGTCTCAGTTAAGTAGTGAGTTTGATATGAAGGATCTTGGTGCTGCAAAGAGGATCCTTGGCATGGAAATCTTTTGAGATAAACATGCAAGTAAGCTTTGGGTAAATCAAAAGAAGTATGTTGAGAAGGTCTTGGAGCGGTTCAACATGGGTAAAGCTAAACCGGTTAGTACACCTTTAGCAAATCACTTCAAATTATTTGAGAAACAATGTCCTGTTTCACATGAGGAAGTTGTAAATATGTCTCGAATACCCTATGCCAGTGCAGTAGGGAGCCTCATGTATGCTATGGTTTGTAGCAGATCGGATTTGGCTCATGCGGTGAGTCTCGTTAGCCGATAAATGAGCAATCCGGGTAAGAAGCATTGGGAAGCTGTTAAGTGGATCTTTCGTTATTTGGCTAGAACTACTGGAATGGGTTTAATGTTTAGTTCCAAGGGAGGATCGATCGATTTAGCAGGTTATGTTGATTCAAACTTCTTGGTGATTTGGACAAGTGAAGGTCCATCACGGGATATGTCTTTACTCTTGGCGGTGGAGTTGTTTCGTGGAAGGCAATGCTTCAACCTATTGTAGCATTGTCTACAACCGAAGCTGAGTATATGGCAGTAACTAAGGCTGCGAAGGAGAGAATATGGTTGACTGGTTTGGTCACAGAGTTAGGTATAAAGCAAGAAAGTGCTACATTATATTGCGATAGCCAGAGCGCAATATATCTCGCGAATAATCAAGTGTTCCATTCTAGAACGAAACACATTGAAGTTCGGTATCACAAAATTTGAGAATTTGTGGAGAATGGTAGCATTGCTTTGAAGAAAATCCATACTAAAGATAATCCCACAAATATGCTCACAAAGACATTTACTACAGAGAAGTTGAAGTCCTGTAGGGACTTGATATCTCTCACTCATCATTGAAGTTGATGGAGGCCACACCGATCTAGGTGTGGGCGTACCTTTGTGAAGGTACGGTGGAGGGAGAGATATATTTGTTTTCTTGGTTCAAGTGGAGGCTTGTGGTTTATTCAAGCCAAAGGTGGAGATTTGTTGATGTTGTCTTGAATTCCACATAATTCAATCGGGAAATCTAGGAAGGCTTGAAGATTTTGAACTATTTGTTTCCTAATATATTTCCTAGATTTGGGTTTTAAATTTGATAATATCTTTATGGTGGAATTCTTTTCCTACTAAGTTTAGGAAAGTAGGGAGATCTATTTATTTCAGCTTTATACCTTGTACTCTTGAGATATGCTCAAATAAGAAATCGTCTCTCTCTCTCCCGTGGACGTAGGCAGATCTTTCGCCGAACCATGTAAATCTCCATGTTCTTAATTATTCTTGTTTACTTTTCTCATCTAGTTAGGGTGTTCTTCCGCACAACACTAACTGCTCTTGTTTTGAGCAAGCAGAATTTGTCTGGCGAGTTGCCATTGAGCTCAGAGGTTTGCTGAGTTTGTAAGTCGTTGCATTACAAGAGAGCAAGCATGTTATGCAGTGATGTCCCTAAAGGGTTTAAGTAGTTTGGTTCTCTAATTGTACAGTTCAAGAGAAGATGGATTCAGTTTGTCTATTCCACACTAGACAAGAGCTACGGTGGCATTCATGCTTCTGCTGGTGTTTGTTTGCCCCCCTGGAAGGATGTAATCATCCCCCTCTCACCACCTTCATTCAATCCTCATCATGCACGATCGCTGCTATTACTGAACCATCGTTACTGCTGAGGTGTAACATGCCGGTTGCCTCACGGACACTGCCACTAAATCATCGCGCCAAATTACTGAGACTTTGCTGGAGGCTCATGACATAAGGAACAAAATTATTTATTCATAATGAAAATCACTGTTTCTCTTTATATGTTGATTACTAACAAAGCAAATGGTGTTTCTTATATCGTCTATCATCTATGTAAACCAAGGTTATTATTTTCATTTATTTGTAAATGCATGCATGCCACTACTCATATTCTTTTGGACAAAGCTTGTACAAAGTAGCTTCCTACTTTTCTGTTTCCTCGTGAGTTTTGTTTTCCATACTTATATTCCTTCAATTCTTTTTCACATTCTTCATCCCTTCTGCGGCTGTCCTAGATGATGTTGCATTCTGAACGACTTCAGATTTTATATTTCTAGTAGGTATGCAGAAATGATTTGGTCTTAAAATAATTAAAAAAGAAGAAGAAGATATTCTAACCTATCAAAGTTTTCCTCAATGTTTTCTGCATAGCAACGTTCATAATTGGGACACCATTTGTCACAATATTTCTAATCTACAAATACAAAAGAAGGCACTTAGCAACGGACAAGAACATCAAAGAATTTTTGCAAGCTCATAACAACTCTATACCCATAAGGTACTCTTACTCAATTTATGAAGATCACAGAAAATTTTAACCACAAACTAGGTGAAGGGAGTTATGGTTCCGTGTACAAAGGAATGCTTGGAAGTAGCAACATGATGGCCATCAAGAATTTAAAGTATAAAATTTTATCAGTGAAGTGACTATTATAATAAGAATTCATCATGATAATGTAGTGCAACTCTTTGATATTTGCTTTGAAGGCTTGAAACAAGTTCTCATGCATGATCTCATGCCAAATGGATCCTTGGATAAGCACATCTTCATTGAAGAAGGTGATAAGTTTCTTGATTACATGAAAATATATGAGATCGCTCTTGGGGTGGTGAGAGGAATTGAATACTTTCATTGGGGATATAATAGATGACGATAGTTGCACTTTAGTGGATAAAATTAACCTTGACCTTTGGCCTTCGATGAGCAAATTCTCATAAATGCTTGGAGGAGATATTAGTAAACTTCAAATGCCTCCCAAACCACTTATCTACCCACCAGATGAGCCGGTTAACAATGACAAAGCGGAGATGGAACTAGAAACCTTTTCAACTTCATTAAATGATCCTACTATTTCCACTAGTTTTCTATTTGGAGATAGCAATGATGTTTAGAGAACCATCCATAATTTGATTGGAAAAGCTTGTATACTTGTTATATTCCCCGCAACTTAGGATTATGTTAGGAGGGACTTATTTTCGAGATTGTGTTCTTCTAGCTCTTAGGTTAATGTTGTGTCCTTGGAATTCATATGGTTTAACTCTCTTGCATCCTCCTTCAACAGGATAAACAAATTGGCAAGAAAGCAAAGAAAAAAACGGTGAGGGAAGGTGATAGACATCGAGAATTTTCCTTCCTCATAATGTGATTAGGGGCTATTCAATTTGAAAGCTAACTATAACATGCGACCTCGCTACTTAACAGGCCACTGCCGGTGTATGATTTGTCAATATCAAGAACTGCTGGTTTCAACTTATAGAAAATATACATGTATCCATTTTACAAAGTAAACACTACTCATCTACGACCATATATCTCTGTAGGGATCAACCATTTGGAACTATTGCATCTGCTTGTCAGGGAGAAAACTGTTTTTCGTCAAATGGGGCATCCTCCCTGATGTACATATTAGCTCCATATTGTTCCTCCGCAAGGCTTCTATTAAACAGCGTCGTACTTGTCAGAGCAGAGAACCAACGGCTACTCGTTACTGGTTTCCCCTCAGCCAATGACTGCATATAATCCAAAGGTGTTCGAATAAAATGCGCACTGTAACTGTCATGTTGTTTCTGACAATGTGGCAATTATGATCATCTAACATGCAGCATATTCATGTCCTCTGAAGCAAGAATTGACAAGGCAAACAAAGTTATGCCATGCCTAATGCCATAAGCTGACAAAGCCGCTTGCCTTCTCGAGCAATGCATGTGTTTAAACTAGTGTACATAACAAAATTCGCAAAGGTAAATATTGTGCACAAGCAGGTAATTTGAATTAAGAATATTATAAAGTAGGTCAATAGCTCTTAGATAAATTGAGTTTCTTACTGATTCTCAGGGTTCTTCACGTTCACTGGAGAATCAACCTGATGAGAAAGACCAGTCGTTGTGATGGGAGGTTGAGGAGCTGTCTCTTCCAATTCCATTCAGTTCCATTGACATTTCTTGCTCCGCTGCAAGAAATGTTCAAAGTAGGACAACCTCACATAACGAAGTGTTCAAAGTAGGACAACCAAACCCGCCTGATGGACGGCAGAATTCATAAGCTGAACTTCAAGGTCTACATAAACCGACTTCCAGAAGCAAACAATAACAAACAGATTACCTCACTTAGGAGGGGACTTGACGAGAGGTTCATGGAGCTGGAAGAGATTCATCGAAAATTGTCTCCAAGTCAAAGGTGGGTAAACGACAATTTAGGCATAAATTGCGTATCTTTTCCTCTTGCGGAGGAACTAATCATTGACACAACGATGTACTTAATTTGAGGTCATATGGCACGGATTGCTCAGTGTAATCGTGAATTTTCTCCATCACAATGTAGTAAATACAGGTACAAATTCTATGCAAGATCTCTTTGCTTTGCTCCATATTGAGCAAGCTACAGTGCTAGATACAAAGTATCTCTGCTTATTCTTTAAATCTGCACCATTTTCGCCTCTGCTCTGTTGAAAAAAACCGGCTCTCGCTGGATTTTCCTGTTCATATAATGTCTAGAGCATTGGCATTCTCTAGTCAGTTTTATGGTTTCTTTACATATTTCTGTAGTTGTTCGAATAAGATAGTGTCAATTGACGTTAATTCAAAATTTTACATGGTTACCATAGTAACAGCCGAAGCACTTTCGCAAGAATTGATATATCATTGGAATATTATGGAGTGTTAATACTTTTCATTTCTCAGCTTTACCATTTACTCATATCAATTAAAATTTCCAGTTTGTCAGGAAGCCTCGAGGAAAACATTTCTTTACAATGGCCACTTGAGAATTTATCTAAAGATGATAAAACGAAATGCTCGGTGAAAGGATATATATAAAGGTTCCAAGCTAACCTTCTCAACGGTTCGTTTATGATATCAAGTTTAGGGAAAAGTGCCAAAATGGTCCTAAACCTTTTGTCATTGTGCCGATTTGGTCCTAAATCTTTTTTTGGTGCCGATTTGGTCCTAAACCTTTTTAAGTTGTGCCAATTCAGTCCTTTCCGGCCAATTTGGCCGGATTTTGTTGACTGGTCGCCGGCCGGCTGACGTGGACAACTTTTTACTAATATTTTAATATATTTTTTTATTTTTTTATTTTTTTATTTTTATTTTTATTTTGTTTATTTTTTTAATTTTGCTCTTCTTCCTCCAGCCGGTCGCCGGACCTCGGCGACCGCCGAGGCGACGGCCGGCGAGGTCGAGGTCGACCTCGCCGGCCACATCGCCGGTGGCCGCGGGCGGCTAGGGCGAGCCTCGCCCGCCCCGCGCGAGGCCGCCCTCGAGGCCCGGGCGGCGAGGGCGAGCCGCGCCAGCTCGCCGATATGGCGGGTCGGCGAGCCGCGCCGGCTCGCCGGATATGGCGGCGGGTCGGCGAGCAGCGATGGACGGCATCGGGCGGCAGCATTGCGGCGGTGGTCTCACGTGGCTAGGGTTTCCTCGGCTTGGCCGGAGAGGACTCTCTCTCTCTCTCTCTCTCTCTCTCTCTCTCTCTCTCGAGTCCCGCCCGGATCGAACGCCCTCGGATCTCGAACCGAATCCTTGAAGACCGCGAGCTCCGGCGGGTTCGACCAACGCAAGGCACAAAAAAAGACCGAGGCCTACCGGAGCTTCGGCGCTTGAAACCAGGCGCGGCCGTAGGCCGACGGCCGCGGCTCAGGTGCGGTGGCCGGCGGTCTACCCCCTCCGACTCTCTCCCCCTGCTCGAACCCCTCACTCGCCAGATCCGGCAAGCTGGCGGGGCTCGCCCTCGCCGGCCATGGGCGAGGCTCGACCTCGCCAGATCCGACGAGGGCGAGCCTCGCCGCCCAGGCCTCGAGGGCGGCCTCACGCGGGCGGGCGAGCCTCGCCGCCCCGCGCGAGGTCGCCCCCGCGCCATCGGCGAGGTGGCCGGCGAGGTCGACCTCGACCTCGCCGGCCGCCGCGCCGGGGCGGTCGCCGAGGTCCGGCGACCGGCCTGGAGGAAGAAGAACAGAATAAAAAAAAAATAAAAAAATTAAAAAAATTAAAAAATTAAAAAATATTAAAATATTAGTATAAAGTTGTCCACGTCACCGGCCAGCGACCGCCAGTCAGCAAAATCCGGCCAAATTGGCCGGAAAGGACTGAATTGGCACAACTTAAAAAGGTTTAGGACCAAATCGGCACCAAAAAAAGGTTTAGGACCAAATCGGCACAATGACAAAAGGTTTAGGACTTTTTTGGCACTTTTCCCTCAAGTTTAGCATAAACTTGAATAGAAAGATTGGCTAAAACATCTCTCCAAACTATCTGCGGTAACAATACTCAAGTTGATACTAGATATGAGTTTCATCTTTTCTGGAGATAGAGATCTTCCAATAAGTTTATGACTTTGCCTATTCAAGTTGTCATCAGAATTGGGAAGGAAAAGACAACGGTGCTACATATTAACGATATCTATATGCAGTATCTCTGTTTTACCACAATTCTAATGATTAAGAGATTAATCCATTTAAGTGTCCACTTAAGAGGGTGCGAGTGGTGATGGTAACTCCTGATCACGCAGTTCTTAACGTCGATTTCATCTTGTCTGTCACGCATTGGCTCTGAAAAGAATAGTTAACCATTCGAAGGCAATAGGACATGAGATGCTAGGCACAACAAAAGTCCAGAGGCTACAAAACAATTCATGTAAAAGATGATGTCGACTCTTCTCTGTGTTGGGGTCTTGTCGAATCAACTATTATTTTCGTCATCATGTGCTTTCAAGGAATTGCACGTTCTTTGCTTACTTGCAAGTTCTTAAACGTAAAATATTGAATAGAAAAATAATTTCGTGGCTCGTTGGATAAATCTACCGATTTGTTCATTTGGGTAGAAATAAATATTGACAATGGAAAAAATTCTCCTCTCTGCAATGATTTCTTATTTGTTTTTGACACTCAAATCAATTAAAATTACGATACAATAATCTGTAGAAATACGACTATCATAGACTTAAATACAATGAGAATTCTTATGCTATCAGAGTAGAAAATAGGCTAGCATAAGGACTCAATAAATGGGTATAAGAGCCTAACCATTGGAACAATCCAATCGAGCTAAATAGCTTATTGTCTTTCTTCCCCTGTTGCAATCAAACATAATAGACCTTTTATTGGTCCCAAAGCAAAATCTAATGGACGAAAGAGAGGGAAAAAATAGATTTAAAAAAAATGGAAAAGTTGAGAGAACATTAATAAAGTAAATGAGGCCTACCAGTTTTAATTGATTAAGGGGCTCAATAAACGCCGAAAGTCTCAACATCCTGAACTTAAAAGATTTGTTACGTCCAGCGTGGCTTTGCCAAGCCGAGCATTGTAAGCATTGACATGGTTGACTTGGGATTGACTTGTGTTGCCCCTCAAACTGCATTTGTTATCGAATGTCCGAGCTTCAGCGGATTGTCTATCGTGTCCTGGGCACGATGCTCCTAGTGATAAACACTCACAATTTGTGATGAACTTCAGCAAATCAATATAAAGCCAACAAAAAGAATAGACTTCATCACATTTGAAACGGTTCAACACTAGGGCCACCATGCCTCAAAGCACAAAAAGATGCTTCAAACTTGAAAGGGTCTCCAACTACCGTTTCGGTGAGTAGTCAATATATTAGTATAGTTTCACATGGTAAAGGTTAAAAATTTTATTAGAATGTATCATTTAGGATTTATTAATTATCTTTCAAGAATAAGAAAGAGAAAACAGCCCGTTTGATTAAGGTAATAGTTTGGTTATGTGCCAATTGGAACATATATACGTCCTATTTTCTTATCAATTACAACGTGCATTATTTTGTACATAAAGTATAGTCATTGTTTCAATTTTAATGAGTGTCATGGAGGATGCGCTAATACTGTTCTTTCAATGTCACACCCTTTTCTTAGCTCAAAAATAAAGTGACATAAAACACGACAAAAAAGTCTCGTAACTAATTAAGTTTCAAAGCGAGAAGGCATGATTCTCGTGGGTTTTCAAAAAGCAATTCTATCGATTGTTCCTGTTGTCTTACTTTTGAACTCTCCTTTTTGCGCAAAATTAAATAAATATCAATCTCATCTAATAGCCATACCGATTTTTTCCCCGTATCTATGTACCTTTCGGGAACAAAATTAGTGAATAGAGTTAAATAGAAGTGAAGACAAAAATATAGATATCGCTAGTTTGAATTGACAGCACCAATTGCACGCACTAATTTCCAATCCGCATTAAAGGCTATTGGGGTTGCTTTTGTCTTCAGTTGATAGCACCAACAACTTTTTGCCCATAAGATACTCTTACTCGAATATCAAGAAGATCATTGGAAATTTTAAGCACAAATTGGATGAAGGAAGTTATGGTTTTGTGTATAAAGGAATATGCATAAGCAGTAATGAAGTAGCCGTCAAGATTTTAAACTCCAAGTCCCATGGCCAAGATTTTATTAGTGAAGTGGCTACTATTGGAAGAATTCACCATGTTAGTATAGTGCAACTCATTGGTTTTTGCTTTAAAGGCTCGAAGCAAGCTCTCGTGTATGATTTCATGTCAAATGGACCTTTGGATAAGTACATTTTCACCGAAGAAGGTGATAAGTCTCTTGATTATAAGAAAATATATGATATCGCTCTTGGGGTGGCAAGGGGGATTGAATATTTATATCGGGGGTGTAACATGCAAATACTATACTTTGATATCAAGCCTCACAACACTCTTTTAGACAAGAATTTTACTCCAAAAGTTTCTGATTTTGGACTTGCAAAACTTTATCCCATTGATCACAACATAGTCACAGTGACAGCTGCAAGAAGAACTTTGGGATATATGGTACTCGAGTTGTTCTACAAAAATATCAGTGATATATCTTATGAAGCCTATGTCTATAGCTTCGGGATGTTGCTCATGGAAATGGTAGATAGAAGGAAAAATGTAAATGCAAGTGCAGAACACTCGGGCCAAATTTGTTTTCCGCTGTGGGTGTATGAAGCAAAGGGGAAAGTATTGAAATGGAAGAAGTTGTAGAAGAGAAAAGGGAGGTGATAAAAAAGATGATACTAGTTGCACTTTGGTGTATACAATTAATCCCTAACCAACGGCCTCCAATGAACAAAGTCTTAGAAATGCTTGAAGGAGATATTAGTAATACACAAATGCCTCCAAAACCTCTTATTTACCTGCCAGATGAGCCAATTTATGAAGACAAAACTGAGATGGAATTAGAAACTTTTTCAACTTCAGCAAGCACTCCCATAATTTCCGCTAACTTTCCATTTGCAGATAGCAATGATGTTTAGAGGACCATGCACGGTTTGATTGGAAAAGCTTTGTTTCCCACAATATAGTACTATGCTGGGAGGGCGTTGAGCTAGTTTAGCTTGCCACTGATTACATTTTGTCTTCTTCTAGCTCTTAGGTTATTTTTGTGTTATTGCAATTCTTGTTTTGGGTCGGAATGTTAGTGTACGTCATATATATTCACCGTGTGAGGTCCTTGCAATCTCCTAAATGGGATGCATGTGTAGGTTCATAAAATGACCGTGTTTGGGAAGCGTATCCTATATGTTCATCCCATATGAATTCTAGCTAATCCAGTCAGTCATCCATTTATTTATGTAGAATATTCACGAAAGAGGGCTGTGAAACATGCCAACCTACATACACGCGCTTGGGAGTCGAGTTCGTGTTGACTCAACTTGCTAATACCAGTTAATCATCTATTAATTGTACGTCCATGAACGAGTGTTCGCACCTGGGAGGCACGTCCATCGCGCTTTGGCTCGGTCCCAGCTCGAGTCCGACTAGGTGATTTTTAAATCGTTCATCGGTCTGTACTCAAAATCCAATGACCAGGCTGAGGCGGAGAGGATAATCATGGACATGGGTAGTAAATGGGACTTGGTCTGGAATTTCATGATCTATTGTTATGCCAGTAATCACATGGGAGTTCGAAGGGGTCGATAATTTTCGTTCACATGCTTGAAGATGGTTTTTTCCCTAATAATTATTGTTATGTTGTGGAGGTTATTTAGGATTGTCCGGTTCCCGAGAATGCATCAATTGGGGATATAGTTTTCGGGTTTATAATCAAAAGCTGCTATGCTGATTCTGATGGGTTTGTTGGGTGTGCATTAATTAGCATGTTTGCAACGGGTAGTAATGATTTGGTTTCAGTTCGTAAGGTGTTCAAGAAATCGCCTCGGAGGAGTGTGGTTCCTTGGACTTTGATGATGACAAGATATACTCTGTTGGGCTGTCCAAAGAAAGCTGTTGATTTGTTTCTGGATGTGCTTGAGAGTGGGCCTGGCCAGATAGATCTACACTCACAGCTGTTTTGTTGGCATGTCTGGAGTTGGAGTTACAATCGCTGGGGGTGCAGTTGCATTGCTGGGTTATATGGTCTAAAATGGCTTAGGATGTCTAAGTTGGATGCAGCTTGGTGGACATGTGCACGAAGTGTGTAGCTAGTAGATTGCTTCATGATTTAAGAAAGGTGTTTAATTGGGTGCAAGATCGTAACGTGATGTCTTGAACTGCAATAATTAGAGGGTATGCGCAAACTGAAGATAATGGAGAGGCTATCAAACTCTTTTCGGAAATGATAAAAGGTCCAGTGAGGCCAAACCATTTCACATTTGCTAGTGTTCTCAAGGCATGTGGAAGTACTTGCGATGTGGTTATGGGGATTCAAATAAACGAGCTAGCTACAAAATTGGGCTTTGTCGGCGATACTTGCATGACCAATTCTCTTATTAGCATTTATTCTCGGTCAGGTCATGGGAAAGACGCTCAGAGAACTTTTGAGGCACTATTTGAAAAGAATTTAATTTCTTTTAATACCCTTGTGGATGCCTATGCCAAGAGCTTGAAGTCCGACGAAGCCTTTGAATTACTACATGAGATTGAGGAGAGAGGAATCGGAATGAGTGCTTTTACATTTGCCAACCTCCCTATTGGTAAAGGGCGCAAATCCATGCGAGACGGTAAAATCAGGGCTGGACTCAAATCAGTGCATTTCCAATGCTTTGATCACTATGTATATAAGGTGTGGAAACCTAGAAGTTGCTTTTCAAGTTTCTGTGAGACAAGAGAATTGACCACTATGCATGCGTGGTGGCCTATATGGGCAGATCAGGATGCTTTGCCGACCCCTTTCAGTTTATAAATTCACTGCCTTTCATGGCTGATTCACTGGTCAGGTCTGGCGTACATTTCTTGGAGCTTGCCAAGTTCACGGCAATGTTGAACTTGCAAACAAGCTGCAGCAATGTATTTCTAGCAGGATCCAGACTACCCAGCTGCTTATGTTTTGCTATCAAATAAGAAGGCTTGGCTGGTCTTGGGAAGATGCAGCAGAAATTAGAAAGAAGATGAAACTTGAATTTGTTACAAAAGAAGCTGATTGTAGCTGGATTCAAGTGAAAAATAAAGTTCACAAGTTCCATGTGGGTGACACTTCACACCCAAAGGTACAGGAGATCTATGACGAACTGGACCAATTGGCCAGTTAAATAAAGAAACTGGTTAATGTTCTGAATATTGAATTTGTTCTTCATGATGTGGAAAAAGGACAAAAGGAACAATGTTTGATCCAGCACTGTGAAAAAATTGCTGTTGTTTTTGGCCTTATAAGCACTTCCAGTCCAAAATCTGTCAGGGTGTTTAAGAATATCCACATTTGTGGAGATTGTAATTCTGCAATCTTGTATATCTCCATGGCAACCAGAAGATCTGTAGTCGTAAGGGATGCAACTTACAGACTAAACTTGCTCATACAATGACTACTGACTATGATGCTTCTTAAATTGTCTCATTCATTGTGCAAAACATATCTCCGTTTTAGATTTTTCCCCTTTGTTCCTGTGTTACTTGAACTGGGCTTCTATTATTTCCCAGCAAGTCTAACATTTTAACTATCATGTCCAGGAATGTATATAGATTTGGTACTTCTCTTCTGTCAAAATACCAAGCAGAAGACCTCAAATGGAGCTCGCAATCTTTCAGCAATATGATTCATGTAATTGGAAACAGTCACGCTTTTGCCTTTGATTTTTCCTGGAGTGTACAGTTTCAGATACTAGATATTTATGTTCTGTTCTAATCATGAGCATTGCCAATATGCAGTCCAGATGCCCCATTGAAAATTCTGCATGATTTTTGTTTTGGAAATTTTGCTTGTAATGCCTTCAAATTTTATTTAGTCTACATTTTTGGATGTAGCAATTTCTTGTGCTTTTATTTCTTCAAGTTCAACCATGCGAGCTCATGCCATATGTTGCTACAACATTTCCCAGACTGTTGCAGTATCATAAATTTAGGAAATTGGCGATTGAGAAGAAACAAGAGCAACTTTCGTGAGCAAACATCAGTTTGAAACCAAGAGGTATGATCCTTGAGGGGTTCATGCAGTGATCAAGCATTTGCAAGTATTGCATCAACTTATTAGGGAGGAAAATGTTTTCCGTCAAATGGGGCATCGTTCCTGATGTACATCTTACGTCCATGTCGATCCTCTGCAAGGCTTCTACTCTACAGCATTGGACTTGTCAGAGCAGGGAAAGCAACAGGTACCGTTACTAGTTTCCCTCAGCAAACGACTGCATAAAATCTGAAGGTATTCGACTAGAATGCACACCATAACTGTCATGTTTCCGGCAATGTGTTTTATCAATGGTAGCAATTATGATTGTCTAAACATATAATTCCTATCAAAAGAATACTTGACCAGGCAAATAAAGTTATGCCACACCTCATGCCATAAGCCAACAAAGCAACGTGCAATCTCAAATGATGCATGTGTTTAAACTAGTGCAGATAACAAAATTTGCAAAGTTAAATAATGTGCACAAGTAGGTAATTTGAATTAAGAATCCTATAAAGTAGGTAGGTAGCTTTCAGATAAATTGAGTTTCTTAGTGATTCACGAGGTTCTTCATGCTTACTGGAGAATTATCCTGACGAGAAAGACCACTCGTCATGACAGGAGGCTGTGGAGCTGTCTCTACCCATTCCATTCAGTTCCTTTGACAATTGAAACCTCACATAACAAAGTGTTAAAAGTACACCAACCGGACCCGTCTAATGGACAGCAGAATTCATAGGCTGAACTTCAAGGTCTACATTAACTGAATTCCAGAAGCAAACATAAACAGATGACCTCACTTAGGAGAGCACTCAACAAGAAGCTCGACGAGCTGGAAGAGACTCACAGAAAACTGTCCCCAGTGAAAGGCGAGTAAAGGACGATTTGGGCATAAATTGTGTATCAATTCCTCTTGTGGAGGGAATGAGTGAAGCACAAATTATATGCAACGTCTCTTTGCTTGCTCCATATTGAGCAAGCTATAGTGCTAGATACATTTTTGCATTTGCTCTGTGCGAGAAAACCGGCTCTCACTTGATTTTCCTTGTCTTATAATGTCTACAACTTTGGGATTCTCTTCTCCATTTTTATGTTTTCTTCACATACTTCTGTAGCTCTTCAAGTAAAGATAGATTTAATTGATGTTAATTCGAAATTTTCCATGGTTAGTGTAGTAACAGGCAAAGAATTTTCGCAAGAACTGATAAGTCAATGGAAAATTACGGAGTGCTCATCCTTTTTACTGTCATTTCTCAGTTGGACTGTTTACTCATATCAATTAAAATTTTCAGTTTGTTAGGGAGCCTCAGGAAAACATGTCTTTACAAAGGCCAGTTGAGAATTATCTAGAGATGATGGAACAAAGAACTCGGCGAAACGATACATAAAGGTTCCAAGCTAACCTTCTTGGTTGTTTGTTTATGATAACATGTTTAGCATAAACCTTAATAGAAAGACCAGCTAAAAAATGTCTCCAAACTTTCCGCTGTAGCAATGCTGTGTTCCTGTGCAGAAATCATAAGATCTCAAGTTGATACTAGATATTGACCTTAATCTTTTCTATAGATACAGATCTTTCAATAAGCTTGGGATTTGCCTGTACAAAATGTCATTAGAATTAGGAAGGAAAAGAGATCGATGATATTTATGCACGATATCTATACACAATACCTCTGTTTTATTATAATTCAAGTGATTAGGAGATTTAATTCATTTTCAGCGTCCACTTAAGAGGACGTGAGTGCTGATGGTAACCCCTCGATTTCATCTTGTCGGTCGCACGTTGATTCTGGAAAAGAGAAGTTGCCATTCTAAGGCAATAGGACATGAGATCCCTGAACATGACAAAAGTCCAGAGGCTACAAGACAATTCGTTCATAGGCGATGCTCTCACTTCTCTATCGTGTGGTCTTGTCGAAACAAAGGATGCCTACAGCTATTCGTGTCGTCATGTGCCTTCACGGAATTGCATGTTCTTTGCTTATTTGCCAGTTGTTGGAAGTGAAAAGCAGAATGGAGCAATAATTTTCGTGGCTTGTTGAATAAATACACTGTTTTGTTATTTTTAGGTAGAAATAAATGTTGACGATGGAAAAAAAATCCCCTTTTTTTTATTATGGCCAAGAGGAAAAAGTTCTCCTTGTCTGTAATGATTTCTTATATATTTTCGGCACTCAAATGGATTAAAATTACGATACAATAATATACAGGAATAAAACTATCATAAACTGAAATTAAAATGAGAATTAATATACAATCACAGTAGAAAATAGGGTAGCATGGGGACTCATTTATGGGACATAAGAGCCTAACCATTGGAATTATTAGCTTCTCCATTTGGCCAATGATTAGGGGTCTTTTAAATGAATTTTTAATTATTTTTTTCTTTTTTCTTTTTTTCTTTTTTTTTCTTTCTTTTTCTTATCTTCTTTTCTCTTTTCTTTCTTTTTCTTTGTCCTTCTTCCTCTGTCAGCTAGCAACCCGATAACAGCCATTTTGCAAGTTAGCAAGCTCAAGGCTTAGTCGATCCATGTGAACCCAAGCTGGCCAAGGTCGTCAAGCTAGAGACTAGCTAAATCCGAGCAATCTCATGGCTCGATCGATCTTGGCAAGCTTAGGCTCCTCCAAGGATAGTGAGCTTGTGGCTCACCCAAGGCCAATGAGCTCAAGCTCAACTGTGGCCATCGTTAGCTAGTCACGGTGAAAGAAGGGGAAAAAGAAAAGGAAAGGGGAAAAAGAAAGAGAAACAAGGAAAAGAAAATTAGAAATTCAATTTTAAAATTTTTTAAAAAGATAAAATTTTAAAATTTCTTTTTTTTTTTTGCTTGAGATAAAATAATGAGATTGAAATATTTTTTGAAAAAAAAAATCCAAATATCAAAAACATTTTCGACCATATATTACAAAAAAAAACTAATTATATTCTTGGAACAAACATATCCTAAGGGTCATAATGAGAAGTTGTTCCTATCCTCATCACCAACTCACCACAAAGTTATCGCCTAAAAGTCCAATCGAACTAGAGAGCTTATTGTCCTTCCCCTGATGCAATTAAAGATAGGAGACCCTTTATTTGGTCCCAAAGCAAAATCTAATGGACAAAAGAGAGAGTAATATAAATATATATAAGAAAAAGGAGAAGTTGAGAGATCATTAATAAAGTAAATGGGGTCAACCAGCTTTTGTTGATTAAGGGGCCCCATGAACACGAACAGTCTCAAAAGCTAGAACAAAAAGTGGGAAGCTCCCCTAATTTCAAACGTCTCTGCTTCCCAGTCTGTAATGCCCTTTTCAAGATTCTCAACCTGAAGATTTGTCGGGTCCCACATGTTTTTGTCAGGCAGAGCTTGATTGACCGTGAGGATTGGAATGGTTGACTAAGGATTGGCCCGTCGAACCGCGTTGATTTTTTGCCCTGCACGCAGATCGAATGGTCGAGCTTCGGCAGGTCGTCTACCGTGTCCCGGCACGATGGTCCTTGCGATAATCACCCGTGAATCATGATGAGCATCCCTTTTATTGTTGGTAAATCAATATTAAGCCAATAAGAATAATACTTTATCCCATTTAAAATGGATTTACCACTCAACTTACCACTCAAGCTGTCGTGCCTCAGGACATCAAAGAGATGCTAATAAGAACATATATAAATTTTATTTACTATTCAAGTAATATAGTCACTATTTTCAGCATTTTTAACAACTGTCACAAAGGATGAGCTAATGTGATTCCATCAATGGTACACCCTTTTCTTAGCTCAAAGGAACGGCGACTCAAGACACGATAAAGGTCTTGTAACTAAATATATTTAAAAGTGAGGAAGGATGTTTCTCGTGGGCTTCAAAAGCAAGTCCCCAGATTCTTCGTGTTTTCTTACTTTTGCACAAAGTTCAAAGAAATAAAGGGGCCACAGGACAACAAGTCTCCTTACTTAGTAACTTAAGCAACCTCGCACCCCTAATCACGGCTTATTTTAATAGCCAAACCAAAGTTTGCTTCAATATATACATATAAAATAGTTCACTGCAAAAATCGACAAGAGTTAATTAGAAGTGGAGATGAAAAGGTAGGTGTCTCTAGTTTTAAGTGATTGCACCAATGTCACACACTACTCCATTACGTGTCGTGACTCTTTTAAAAGGCTATTGCTTTTGTCTTCAGCAATTATTAAAGTACGTGCGCCTTTTGATTCTAGCTAAGAAAGACATCCCCATGTCGTGCCCGTCAATCATTAGGGTTAGGAAATGTTCAATCAAGAAAACGTAAGGACTGTGTATTACTCAAAAAGTCATTAGGACCCACTTTTGCTTCAAATCGTCCCTCTATGTATATCATCCTTGTATGGCTGAACCACACGGCTAAAATTTATACTCAAACAACCAATCATTCTTGGCATGTGCATGGCAAGGATACAATTATATAATGGATATATATTAGACCTATTAAATAAATGGATTGGATCAAAGGTAATCATACCTAAATTGACTCATTTGTATCCGATGCTAATTTAGTAATCCATACCTAACTTCACCCTACAAAACTTGTAATTGACCTAGAATCCATTTTTAACAACTTTTCTCCTTAAATTTACTTTTGAAGACTGGGCTGCTCCATAAACTAACTCATCAAGTTTGTGAGGGAACTCAGGGATTGGATTGTGGACAAAGGCATGAAGTTCGGGGTGAAAGTTTGGGTTTCTTAAGAAATGCAATTTGTCATAGTAGTAGTATGAAGATGCGAGTTAGAGGTTAAAGAAAACTTAAAGATGGCGCAAGTTGAGCAACGAAGGGCGAAGGTTGCAAGTCATGAAACCGAAGATGGAAAAAGGAGAACCAAAGTGGGCTTAGCCTAATCTATTTATTAAACAGGTTAAAAATGGGTTCCTAACGGATCTACTAAAACAATCTATTTGGGTTTTTAACTTTAAAATCCATTATAACCAAGGAAAATGCTTTTGTGACCATCCACGGCAGAATAACAGTGGAACGGTCGTACGCCAGCCACATAATCTCTTGGAGGAAACCTGCAGACTTCCTTAACCGGTTTAATCGTTGATTTCATGTTTCTTTCTTTTCATTTTCTTGACTTCTATGTTCCTTATTGCAACCTCAAATTTTGGAGACAAAATTAACAGGTCACACTAAATCATTTTTCTTGAAGATTATCACTTTAATTTGTTTCTTTAAATAAGACAAGAAAATAGTTTTCTTCTTATGATTTTTTTAAGGGTAAGAACAGTATAAGTGTCAAAAACTTTTATACGACACTTACTTGAATACCAAAACTTTTTTTTCTCTCACTTGAGTACCACATCAAGGTAAAATTGATTAATTAAGTTCTAATTCTGACAAATCATCAAATGTGGAATTTTTTACTTTTATGTTTTTTTTAATTTGCCTTTATTTTTCTTTTATTCTTTGGAGCTAACAAGGGTCATCCTCACAAGCCGTGAAACCCTCACCCTTGGTCACGAAGGCCCTCACGGCCTCACTGTGTAGCCTGTGAGGTTGCAATGCCCTTGCCAACTTTGGGTGGCATCACTAGTGGTGGTCAAAAAGGCCGTGATGTCCTCACCTAAGGCCTTCATGGCGAGGGCAAGGCAAACCTCATCCATATGGCTATGAAGGCCCTTGCGGCCTCGCCAACAGCTAGTGAGGTCTTGATGGCCTCGCCTAGGTAGTGAGGGTCGTTGATGACCCTCGTCGGCCCTAAAAAAAAAAAAAAAAAGCATAATAAATTTAAAAAATCAAAAAATAATAATAATAAATTAAAAATTGACCATATCAGTGCATGCGATATCATGTCGAACAAACAGCATCCACGTCAAATTTTCTAGTGAAACAAATTGGAATTAGTACTCAAGTAATCAATTTTTCAAATTTGTGACACTCAATTGAACTAAAAAAAAGTTTTGACACTCCTACTATTCTTATCCTAACTTTTTCATATGGTGAATACATTTTTTACTCTACTAATTTTTTGGAACTCTCTACTAACTCATTATTCTTATTTTGATCTTCTCTTTTCTTCACTTGTTTAATGCATAATTGATATCAATTGTCTATTGGAGAGTCCTTTAAGAGCAATTTGGTTTGAACAAAAGGAATGATCAACTATTTAATTGTACAATGATTTTGTTACTAGTTGCAAAGCTGATGTTTCAAGTGCTTTTTCATCTTTTAAATTTAATAGATTTTTGTAATGACATTAATGACTATTTTAGTAAGCTATAATATTTTTTTTTTTTACTTGTAATTATTTATATTTCGGTATTTATTTATTTTTTCTTTCTTCATATTTAAGAAAATTGATTTCGTGGGCCTTCTTTTGCTGTTATCTCTAAATTTGAGCTTGTTGCCAGTATTTATTTATTTATACTTTGGTATTTAAGGAAACATGGAAGTCAAAAAAAAAAAAAAAAAAAAAAAAAGGAAACATGGGGTCACAAATTAAAACCGGTTATCGGTTTCCTCCAAAAGGATTAGTGGCTAGCCTTTGACCGTTCCACTGTTATTCTACAGTGGACGATCATGCTAGCCAGCCCCTATAACCAATGCTTTTAAGTTTGAGGTGACTTATTTTATGATCCATCAAAATAAATGTGGATTAGAATATGGATTTGTAGCCCATTTTAACAGCCATAATATATATCATTTTGTATTTAATCCAATATAGGAGAGGGTATCTTATGTAATGACTATGCATATAATAGTTACCAACAAAATCAGATAAACATAAAACCAAGATTTGAACAGTGAATGAGCCTTTTGTTTGGAGAAAAACTGTATACTAACGAACCTTTCCTCAAAGCCAGCACTTGAAGAAGAAAATTAACGGGCGAAATCGGGGTCGATTTGGAACCGGTGCAGTCATTGTCAAAGGCGCTTTTTGAAATTTTCATCAATGTAGTTAAGCACGTCTTCTTCAGTTTGAGTGAAACTACAGAAGCAAACTAGGAAGAAGGGGGTATGGTCATCTAAAAAAAATTCATGCTGGTCATGCATGAAATGATAATGGTAAATTTCCAGTAAAATATCTTCCCTCCATCTATAGAGAGAGATAATGGTAAATTTCCAGTAAAATATCTTCCTTCCATCTATAGAGAGAGAAAGAGAGAGAGAGAGAGAGAGAGAGAGGGAGTAGCTGCCAGTCAAACCCAATTAAACCAACGGTTGCTTTTCACCCTTTTTGGCTAAGTCTCTCCTTTTATTAAACCCCATTCTATCACCTCTCTTTCCTTAGCATGCCAAGTCTCCCCTTCCTTCCTTCCTTATCCTTCATTCTCATCTCTCTCTCTCTCTCTCTCTCTCTCTCACTTCAACTACAAATGACACAAATTGACATAAGATCGCCCAAACACTGCGCCGAAAAGCAAGCAAGGTTCTACGAAAACCTAGACAAACCCAAGCTCTACAAGAAGCTCTTCTTTGCCTTGTCCACTCTCTTCACCACCCTCCTCTCCTTCATCCTCCTCATCTACCTCCTCCTCCACCCCACCAAGCCCCGCTTCTCCCTCCAACAAGCCCAAATCTACCAACTCAACCTCTCCACCAATCCGCAGCTCATCAACTCCTCCCTCCAACTCACCCTCGTCGCCACAAACCCTAACACCAAGGTCGGTATCTACTACGATGGCCTCCGGGTTTATGTCGCCTACAAAGGCCAGCAGATAACCCTTGACTATCCGCTTCCCCCCTTTTATCAAGGGCACCAGGAGACCAATCTCTTGACCGCCTCCCTCGTGGGGACTTCGATTCCCGTCTCTCCCTCTTTCGGTTATGAAGTGGGCCGTGATCAGAGCGCGGGCAAATTGGCGATCAGTGTCAAAGCGAATGGGAGGATAAGGTGGAAGGTAGGGACTTGGGTTTCGTGGAATTATCCAATCAATGTCAACTGCATCGCGGTTATGGATTTCGGGCCGGCGATTCCAACCGGCCCGTTGAGCTCCCAGCAAGGAAGCCAATGTTCTACTTCTCTGTGAAAAAAGGAAAGAAGGGAACTTATCGTCACCGCTACTTTTACGATACATATTTTTGCATTTTCGGGTTTATGCTTTCTTCTCTTCTGTTTGATAGCGTTGGCCTTTTGTTGATGTATTTTTACCTTTCTGGCGTGCACATATGATGTTAACGATGGTTGAGAAGATGAGAAAGTTGAAGTTATAATGAGATGTAAAAAGGTTGTTTTGATTTGTTAATGTTATCTTGGTCATCCCTTTCTCGATATATGCTCAGTCGCTATATTGCCATGCATGGAGTCGAAAGGAGGCGTATGTGCTGTCGCTTTTGTGGGCGATACCGATTCATGAAAGTGGAGAGTAGAGGAATGATTTTCTATTTTTATATTATACTCAAAAACTTAAAATTGTTAAGAAGCTACGCATTATGTACTCGCGATGTAAATGTTCTTGATCCTAGTGGTCTTGATTTTGAACTTTTGAACAAATATAATTATGAAAAGTAGTATCGAAACTCCGATCCCCACGCCAGCTTCTTCCTTGGAGTTATTTATAGCCTTTTTATTCTCTAATCATACGTTTGTATTTAATGTAGCTGGAAAATTGGTAATCATGCGTAAAGTCTCGGGTTTATGCGATAGTGAAAGGAATAGAGTTTATTAATATGAGATTAAAAGAGTTCTTAGGCACCCAAATTTTTATCTTGTTTTTGTTTTGGTAAAAGAAAGATAATTGAATCTCAAATTGGGGCTGCAACTTTGGTGCTTACCATATGAATCCAACTATGAATTCAGATAATTGAATAGCCAAAAAGGTAACACATACAAATGGTAAAGACAAAAACAGTGATTTTTCTCATAAAGGGAAAATGAGGAAAAAGTAGGGAAAATAATTTGGGCTGAACACTGCTTTTTGTCAAAAGCTAAAGCACTTTCCAGGGATATGCAGAAAAAGTCGCCAACCCTAGCCCTACGTCAACCCCACCAAGAAAAAGAGGGGTAGAAACCTGCAAAGCCTCCGGATGATCTTATTTTTGAGAAACTATAATCTTTGCTCGTACATTTGAATAAAAGCTAATTCATCTTCCGTAAATTTAACTAACTTGGAATATTATCCACTTTGTCCCGTTATATACCGAATCTTATGATTTTGTTATTTGACTTACAATGAGGCAATATCCCAAAAGGTCATTCATCCTGATGATATTCTAGCTTGAGCACACTTAATTTTGAACTTCCAATGCAAATATTGCCTTTATGCCAAAAGGCACATCCATAAAGTAATTACAGTTTTTACAAATGTATCTCAAAATTACTTTCCCTCATCCGGTGCACGGTTCGGTTCATTTTTGCCACATTTACTATTTTAGAAGCATGCTAAGAGTCACTCCTTATCTAGACCCTCTAACCCTAATGACCACTCCCGCTCTCGTCAAATCAGGTTGTTACCAACTTGCCAACTTTGACATGGTTGGTTCCCAAACCACACTCCTACTAAAGAGGGTCTTGCTTTGATACTATATTAAATTTAACTCATTCAAGATATTGTCTGATTTGGCATGTTTCTTACTAAGCCTCACAGTTTTGTCCTTTGGTGTATATGCGGAATTCCAAAACAAAGTTTGCTATAACATCAAAAAGAACCTCTATGAATCTTCACAAATATATCTCAAAGTCACTCTCCCTAGTTTAGTGAAATGTGTAAGATTTTGTAGAACCATTGCCAATTATTTTAAATTTTAAATTATTAGATAAATGCGTGGTTTAATATTTAATTATTTTAACACTACTCAAAGGTGGACATTTAATTGGGAAGCCACATGGGGCATGGAAAAATTTGAGTTTAGAATTTTCAACCTTGATATTATATGAGATTTTGTAAATCATTGCTAACTAATAAAAAAAATTAAGCTATTAGATAAAGACATAATTTAATATCTAATTACTCTAACTAAATATGTACAAGTCTTTCGACTTAATTGATCTTAACAAACGTTGGTAGACTGCCCTTTTTATGTTCATTGGATGAGGCTCCACTTGTAGAGTTGGACACAAGCTTAGAGCTCGAGCTTGGGATCGATCTACCGTTCATTAAAGAAATGGGGGTTCTCAAGATGCACTAAGCAAGAAAAGATTAAAGACGCGGTGATCCACGCAAAGTGGACATTCTGTTCTTGGGCCAGTCTTTTGTGGCCTTCTGAGAAGATATTCATGGGTTGGACTATCGAGGGCCTTACTCTTCAATTCATGGTTGCTCGTAATGCAGGCTTGTTCGATCAGGACTAGGATTCGACGATGTTGATGGACTAGTTAAGTTCTACAAACTTGCTAAAACATGCGATGAGGCTTTCATGTTTTAACGTTGGCAATGATTGATTTCTTTTTCCTCTTTTTCTGTATTAAACGACGTTTGAACGTTTGGACCTAATAGAAACATTCGTCACTTCTCAAGTGGTAGGCATTCTTTCTCATATCTGATTTCAGTTTTGTTTCTTGGTTTAAAAGACGACGTCCCCGGGAATTTCTTACGTGAAGTGTCTAAGATATCAAGAACAGAATTTAAAGCTGGATAAACATTAACCTACTAAAAATTAAAATAGGAGAGGGATGAATTCTCATCTGCACTGTTATATAAGAGAAACTCCTATTTTTATGATACCACAATTCCTTCTTCTTCTTCTTTACACACATCCTTGATTAGTTATTTTATAAGCCTTCCTATCAATGGACAAACGCGTAAATCGATAGTTATATTTTCTCACTCACATATTTCACTTTCAAAACTTGAATACTTTTTATCTTAATATCAAAGTTACCAAAATAAGTCCAAATCAAGATATTTTTTCCTTTTCCACACGCATGCTTACGATTCCTTCATATTGTGTTGATAATGTCATTCCTTTAATTGATAATTCAAGTGCTTTATAATTATGCAATTTTGCGAAAGTTTTTTAGATACCGATTTTTTCGTACACACGTGCATCTGCACTTTTGCTAGTTATCTGAAATAAATTTTAATTGTGGACGTACCTAGCCTAGGCAAGTGAAACTGATCGATATCTTTCGCGGATCCGCTACGCCTCTTTTTCTTGTTTCCTGCATGTGACGGATTCGTGCGGAGTACTTTTCTCTACGTACGTTCGCCTGAATCGGATGCCCATGGACTGGCAATTGCCACATTCGTAGTACGCACAATATTTTCCACAAAGCTTTTGTTCTTTTCCTTTTTTGTTTGATTTTGCATTTTTTCCACAAGATTGTCGATCTCCTCATCGTTCCCCATTTTCTTGTGGAATGTCGATGACTATAATTGATTGATCTTATCTTTTATTAGAATGCATGCACCTCGCATCAATAATGTAGATAATCTGGAGATTTTCGAAATCTCCAGCGATTGGGCATCTCCTAAATTGATCGGGTGATTAGTAAGAGATAATCAAGATACTCTCCGCATCTCTCAAGATTGTGCATATACCCAATCGATCGCACATAAGTTTGATTGATCGGACATGCATGATCAAGGGAGATATGAAGAATCTTCTCATTTATCTCTGACAAATCACATGATCTTGGACAGCTTAGTCATGATGTTCCACTCGTTGCGTTCAACACGTTGATCATGCATGGAAGAAGACTACATGTATATAAAATTTCAATGATATCAATCGAGTGGATGGCATGTCCTTCTTAAACGTGATGTCCCAATTGATTTTTGCATCTACTGTTTAGCTTGTGAATATTGTTAAGTGAACACCGGAATATGATGCGACGTTTGGTGACCGAACTGACTAAACTATAGACCATGTGAAATTGGAGGGATTGTGTCGTAGTGACATTACATTCAAATCTCCAGCTTCTCCGATCAATTATAGAGCAGAACAGAATACGGCCTTTCTTTATGTCTGTCATTGCGGGGGAGAGATAGCTGTGAATTACGTGCACCGATCTATGCTTTGTGCGCTTTGAGCTAGAGAGTGCGATTTAGTGTCTTGTCTAGTTAAGTCATGTTTGTTTGAGTTATAAAAAAAAAATTTGCGATTAATTTTCTGAACTTTCATACATTCAGTTTGTTAAAAATGATTGGTCAATGGAAAATTATTTATGGTCAAAAAATATATATACACTTCAAGTTACAAAGATAAATATTCACTAACTTGAATAGGGGGAAATTTTTTTTCTAAAGAATGTTTTTATGAGAAGTTTCTTTTTTTATCATAAAGTTTGCCGGAACAAATACGCCCTAATTTTTTTATAATTGATGTAATGCATGGCGCATGTGAAAACTCTACCGTAACGATAGCTTAGAGAAAGAGAAAAAGGAACTTTACTTAATTAAAGCGAGTCAGCAACGATTGAAGGCCTAAATTTGTTAGGTAAAATTAGAAATATTAGGTAATGTGATCATGGGGTGACAACACCTCTTCTTAGGTATGTAGGTGATGAAAGCACCGATGATTTAGTTAGGTTCTCGGTAGGGATTGATGAGCCTAAACTATCACGTCTCCCCAGAGAGTGCATTTCGCGTTGGAATTCTCCGGAGACCGCAAAATCAGCCGAGATAAGGTCGTTATAATGCAATGGAGGGGATTAGATAGACTTCCTTACTGATAAGCATAGAGACAGTAAAAAATACGTCTCTAGGTCATGCGAATGCTTGAATGTGTCTCACTTGCTTACAAGATCATTCACTTAGAGTTTATCCCATCAATTTATAAGTCAATTTGGTAAGAAATAATGTTTGATGTCTTAAGACCTTTGATTAAAAGAATCTTAGTGATATCCTAATCACCATTTACTAGATAAAGCCCATCTTCCCAATAGATGTAAATAAACAGCTAATATTGAAATTTGGATATTCATAAAGAATTATTAGCCCGTTCGAAGTGGTGAAGATAAACGATCTATGCATGGGCTAAAAGTCTATATTTAATCCATTTATGGGATTTAAAGAGTATTTCATGAGCTTTCGATGATTAGAATTCTATGCTGTGATAAGTAGAAAGAACATTAAAAGATGTAAAAGAGTAGAAAGATAAAACGATCTAGATGTCCGTGATAGGCGCCGCAAACTTTTAGCCTCCGCACATCCATGCAGACTGAAACAAAATGAGTAAGAACCCTCCAGATGAAGATATGATAAGATTTCTGACCAAGAAAAAAAGACATGATAAGATCGTCACGTAATTCAAAGGGATGAAGCCAGATGAGTCAGATTGATGCACCATTGCAACATATCTTTGAGGCCTTTTTTAGCACCGCAAGTGAATATATAAAAAAATTCTTACTGCCGGTCACCTGCTACCAAAGAGAATAACAAGCATCTACGAATCAACAAACAAGAGTTGATTATCTAGTATTGATTCCGAAATGAAAATAATTTGAGATATGTATACGTGGCAGAGAAGAAAAGGTTTAATCAGCAGTCCTCTGATTACGTTCTCTTCACTTTGTGAGTTCATTCAATTCCCACTTAAGTATCAAGATAAGGTGTTTGAGAAGTGCAATTTAAGGGACATATTATGAATTCGCTCTTAGACTATTTATTTAGATGGATTTAATTTCGTTCTCATTCTCTCTTGTTCCTTCAGTAACGATCCCATCTACAAAATGATACCCATGGGCGTGGATTCCCCTTCCAAGTTGCAAAGATAACGGTACGAAACGAGATGAGCCCGACAGGCTCACGTTAGATGTCTTGTTCCATTCATCGCTGATCCACATCCTACGCAGCACCATCCGGGAATTGTGAGTCAAGTCAATGTCGAATGCATATCTCTAATTTCTTGAGATTGACGTGAAGTCAAAATCACCAGCTTCAATCCCTCGAGCCCATCGAGCAATCTGCAATCACATCCAACCACTCATGCCGATGCAGATCCATACGTCTTGAATTCTCATGCTTACAATGTCTATTGCCGCGACTTTTCTTAAAGTGAAATACTAAGAGAAAGTTAATGGATTGCTAGGCAAACAACAACAGTTGCTTATTGAAGAGATGGTGCTATCGATTAGCACGGACTCTCCCATAATTATTTCAATCGCAACTTATTATTTTGATTTATCATTTTTCTAACATGCAATTCAATTTATTTTAGAATCACCACTAATCAATTATAGATTGATTAGAAACCTAAGTAAAATTTGAGAGTACATTTTATTTCTATGAATTAGAGATTCATGGATACAAAGGCTTGATTACACTAGATCAATTTAACGTCCTTTTAGTATATTTTCTCGTTATTTTGTAATATATTTTGCAAATAGTCTTGATCAATTTTAATTTTAAACTAATAATATGTGAGAGGTGATATTGCGGGTGCACAAGCGATAATGTAATGCTCAATTATTCAAACAGTAAATATATTGCTTGGAAAAGAATAAAGAACTTGGATTTAATAAATAAGCAAGAGCACAGCTTTTTAATTCACCCAATCAACATGGATTGTATAAACTAGAGAGCAAACGATGATGTAATGCATGCATGACCTAGATACGATTTCTAAACGTGATTATGCAAGGCCACTCAGCCCTTCCATGGAGGTCGACCCTCTATATGTGGAGTCATTGCCCTCTTGCCAGCCTTGGGAAGCTCGACGTGGCTTCGAGCCCCGCCATCAGTAAAAGAACGGCGATGGAGGGCACCTCTGTAGGTGGATGATGGCAAGGGCGGCCAAGCCTGCGGCAGCTAACATGGCTGAGCAAAGGTTGAGAACAAATGTACTAGCGTGGTAATAGCAGATCCATGTCCCCCTCCTGCACGCTGCTCCCCATGTTGATTCAACAACCAAAGCCATCATGCCCACAAGGCAAATTATCGCTATAACATATCATGTGATACCATTTGACTATTCTCACTTCAAACAAAATCTCAATTTAGAATATAATGCAAGTCTCTTGATTTAGTACATACGCTACTCATTGTTGGGGGAACTGTTTCACCAAGGTTTTGTTCATGCAAAGGACATCTTCATACCATCTAAAATGACATTCTTGAGATCGGCCAAGACGAAGATTAGGATAACTGAGCAAAAACATTTTGGGAATATACGCAGACCATATGTTTTGCTCAGTGTTCCACAAATAATATACTATCATATGTATATCTGTGCATGGATCTTTTTGCTCGACATACTAATCTAGAATCTCTCGAGCCGATCGCAATTCAATACGAGTTTCAACATTGACTTCATGTGCCGCCTGCACAATACGAGATTGCCAGACTCATTGATCCAAAAGCACCGGCTTATCTCTTCTTTAACTTCCACTCGACGCAAAACGACCTTTTCTCTCTACCAGGTCAAGTCCTGGACCGAAAGTGACGAAAGTGACTTGGAAAGAGAAAGAAGCACGAAGAGACAGCAAGGTCCATGCAAATCTTTTTCCTTCTCTTCTTTTTCCTTCTCTTCTTTTTCTTCTTCCTCTTTGTCTCCTGCTGAAAATACTTCTTTAATATTCCGGTCATGTTTTCATATATTGTGGACGAGCTTTCCCGACTAGACGAAATCTACCTCTTTGGATCGAACGCGCGTCAAAGTGGTCATCCATGACACGGCAAGAGGTTATGACGGAAAATTTAGATGTGAACGTACATGTAGCAAGGGGTCAATTTTAAAACTATGCCGGTGCCAGTCCTTTTGAATATATCTCGTAATGATTTTTCTTTTTGGTCGGTTATCTCGTAATAATTGACGTGAGAGAAAAGTACTGAAAAAGCTATAAATTTATTGCATTTATACCAATTTAGTCTTAAAACTTCATTTATGTCAAACATTGTCATAGTTTGTGCCAATTAAATTATAAATTTATAACGATTTGTCAATATAGTCTATCTGACCAATTTAACTAAAAACCGTTGACATGAACAGTACTCATTCTACGTGGTATGACCAACGTGAGCATAAATAATTTATTTATGTTTTTAATTGTCCACTACTTTTTTGTTTTTTCTTCTTTTTCCTAGCAGTGGGCCATTGAGATCACCGACCAACCCTTGCAAGCCATAAGTGACATCTCTTGTGAAAGGAATAACATGAAGCTTAGAATTATGGGTGTATAAAATATTCCAAGGGGACTGGTCTATATTTTAATGTCTTTCTATTCTAAAATATATATAATATTTAATTTTTTTCAATTTATTATTTATTATTTATATTTATTACATATTTTAGGTATATTAGTATAGTTTATTATTTAATATTTAATAAAATTTTGATTAGTTAATGTTTTTATTACTTAATATAAATATAATTCATCAATAGAATTTTTATGATTGGCTAGACTAAACCAGTTGCACTTTTTTTCATTATAACTAGCAAAAAGTAAAAGATGCATGATCTTGTGAATTACTTTTGTGCCCGTTTTGGTATGGACCATCCTATTTTTTCGATCAAAATAAAGTAATGTATTAACTACTTGATTTTGGTGTAATTATTTGCTCTAAGAATATAAATTATCATAATATGTAATGATAATTGATTTTTTTTTTTTCTTCATTTTCATAAAAATCTTGCTTAATATTCAATATCAGGTTTGGGTGAAGGCCTCCGCCCCTTGTCAGCCACCAGTGTGGGCCTCCGCACCCTCATCAGTCACAAGTGAGGTTGCGGCCCTCACCTATTGTTGGCAAGAGCAACGTGGCCCTTCTGACTAGTATTGATCGAACATTGTTATAAACTAATATTATTATTATTATTATTATTATTATTATTATTATTATTATTAATTAATTATTATTATTAATTATTATTATTATTATTATTATTATTATTATTATTATTATTATTATTATTATTATTATAAAATTTGAAAAAATTAAAAATTGTAAAATTTGTCCGTGTCAATACTAGTCATGCCACGTAGAATGACTGGTATCATGTTAGCAATTTCTAATCAAAATTAACCGAATGGATTACATTGATAAATTGTCAAAAGGTTTAGAACTCATAAAAATGTTTATGACTAAATTGATATAAATGTGTAATTGATTGAGAACTTTTTTAGTACTTTTCCTAATGACTTGGGGTTAGTAAAAACATTGATTTCATGGTGTAATCAAATTTAATTTGTGCCTTGACGGCGACAGATCACCAAGGAGCTAAAAATCGCAATTGAGATCTCGTGCTTCCTTGACATGTGTAAAGTCTCAATCGTTTTCTCCAATCTTTCACTCCCTTGTATTTTTATTTTTCCTGTTCGTAAGTGGATGAGAATGGAATTTGTCAAAGTTTCCCCGGCTCTACTACCTCTCTCTCCCTCTCCCTCTCTCTCTCTCCATCTCTCTCCCTCCCCACCATCATCAATCGCTTCCGTTCCACCGTTGCTTGCTCCCCATCACAATCATCCACCGGTTCTTGTCAACACAGCCACGGGGCTGAATTCATGGGCGCAGAGAGAGAGAGAGAGAGAGAGAGAGAGAGAGATGTTGCACAGGCTCATCGCTTGTAGTGGCTGAAGCTAGGCCAAGTGGCGACGAACGATTGGAGGGCGGCAACAATTGGTATGCCGCAACGGTAGCAACAAGCGGAAGTGAAGAAGGTGCTCGATGAGGAGGCGGAGGAGGAGGAGGAGGTAGTAGAAGGAATAAAAGCATGAAAGATTGAAGAAGAGGGAAAAGACAAAGGGAGAGAATATACTTTTGTTTCATTGAAATGTAATGTACCGATCCACCCTCCTTTCAAGAGGCAAACTTACAATATAAATATATAGCTTAAACTTAGAAGATCCTAATATTTTGCCCAAAGAGATGATATGAGACTATAATAAGGAAAATTATCCAAAATTTTTAAACCCATTGCACTTTGACAAATCAAATCTTAAATCTTTCAATTTTCGCCAATTGAATCATAAACATTTTTCATGATTTGTCAATCGAGTTCACCCAGCTAAATTTAGTCGGAAATTGTTGATATGAACGTCATTTGACCTATATGGCACGGCCAGCACTAACATAAACAAATTATTTAATTTTTTATTCTTTTTTCCTTTCTTTCTTTTCTTTTTTTCATCCAAGCCCAACAATGGTTGCCACTAATAAAAACTTGAAAAGAAATATAAAAAAAAAAAAATATCCACATTAGCATTAAACATGTGCCACATTGAGATGGGCCATGTTCATATCTGTGGGAAGGCATACCTGCAGGAAACTGACTTGGTCCTCCCTGATTCAGTTTCTAGGTCCATTCAATGGTATCGGAGCCATGGTTTTGTTTCTAATTATATTCATTCCATGCGCTTAGTAGGTGATTCCAGTGGTGAGAAGATTTATGTGCACCATGTCTACCAAACCAGAAATTCTCGAAGCACCTGTTTCTCTCACTACAACCCCATCATCCTCAACCCCTTCAGATTTCCGTATTTCAAATGCTTTTAAGATAGACTATATTTATTAAGTCTCTCTTAGTGATGAAACTAAGATCTCTGAAACAAAACTTCCTTTGATGAACCCCTATTCAACCTTTGCTAAACCCACTTCATCATTTTCACCCATTCGCTCTATTCGCCAACTCATTCGCCAGACTCCAAAGGAAGTAAAGGAATATGTTCAGTCATCCAAGTTCGACCAGCACCCCATTCCTGTTACTGAAAAAGAGCACTTTGTTATTCTTCAAATTATGGGTGAGCAGTGGTCTAGGGTCAACCTTGGACCGACCCTGGACCGACCCAACCCTTCCGGTCCTGGTCCAGTTCCCAAGGGGACTGGGTCATTCCTTAGTCCTGAAATTCCATGACCAATACTGTGCGGGTTGGTCCTTGGTCCTAAAAGTTTTGGGTCGATCCGACTCTGGACCAACCCCGTATATTATATTATATTATTTATAATTTTTTTGGTAAAAATATTATTTATAATTTTTATGTAGTTAAACCTAAGTAAAATGTATGTTATATTATATTATATTGAGATGTTCTATCAATAGCACTAATAGTAATTTCAATTTAAAACTTTTGTTGAGTATTAATTATGTGTCGTTTGTTTTGTTTTCAGGTGTTTAGAAGTTCAAGTAAATTAACAAAATATGGAGTTATAAATTCATGATTTATATTAAGTATTTTGAACTTTTTATAGTTTAATTGTATTTTACTAATGAATTTCAACTGCACTTTGCTTTTCAATTTGTGTCAAATGGTAGAAGTTTTTTAAGAGTATAGTAGTACTACAGTTGCTACGGTGATTCACCAGTCAAGTGGTGTGAAGCTTATTTTTTGGTTGAGTGGACTCTACATGATTAAATGCTAGTCAAGTGGTGTGAAGCTCATTTTTTGGTTGAGTGGACTTTATATGATCAAATGCTAGAAAACGCTTTTGCATATGATGTTATGAATATTAAATATAGATTATTACAATAACTTTCCTTTTTGTCCTATATCTTGATGAACGGTTAGCAAGTACGAAATTTCTATTATTGTGTCATCTTAAATTTGCTAAATATGTATTGGTATTTTATAGTTTAGTTGCACAATGCCGCATTGTCGATGGATGTGTAATTTGAATTTGTAGGTTTGCTTTTTTAGGAAGTATAAAAAATAAGAGGAAAAAAATTATCGATCAGTCCCAAATTGACCGAACCGGACCGACCTAATGAACCGGACCGAACCCATTAAATCAGTTCGGTCCTTAGTCCTAGGCTCAATAGGATCGGTCATTGGTCCTAAAAATTGAGAACTGATATTGTACGGGTTGGTCTTAGGGTTAAGGGGTGGCCCAGACCAACCCAGACCATGCTCACCCCTACTTTAGATCCCTCCAGAGTTTCCCCAACAATGGATCCAACAGGGATATTCCCATGTTCATTATGGAGCTGTTTGTCTTGATCTTACTTTTCATGGCCGAAAAGGTTTGCCAATAGTGGCAAGAATTGCATTGTTAGATACCAAGTTTTTAGAATACCAGCATGCTTGTATAGGAACTATTCAAACCACTTTAAATGCTGGAACAATCTTTGTAACATTGTACCTAAATTTCAACATTGCTCTCTCAAATCCACAATTACTTTCCTTTATGAAAGTCCAAATCTAGCTCACTAGAGCACCTCAGACTACTGATTCTATAGCAGCAACTTTGCATTACCAAATAGTCTACAGAGTGCAGAACCAAGCACCTGACTTAAATTTCCACAATGGCAATGAATATGCCTTGTTCATTTCCATGCAAAATGATCAAGCATCATGCATTCATGTCCCTAGATAGATCCCAAAGGAAAAGTTGGCAACTCTCCTTCCAAAGACGTGGATTACCAACTATGAAAAGCTTTACCAAAGCAACAAGCATTTCCAATCATCAGATTCTGAGTTCGTTAGAAAAAGGGATGGAACTATTTCCATCAAATTCAGCAAGGAAAATGAAGAAAGTCCTTCTATCTTCTAGACTCTCTTTATGATTGAACCATGTGTTCCTAAGTCTGTTCCCGAGCTAGATCCAAAAAAACTTGTTCGACACTTTAACAGTGATGGACATCCTATCCATTACTATAAAGACCATCATATCCATTACTATAAAGACCAGTATGGCCATTGTTTTTGGGACCATTTCTGCCAATGTTCTTATTGTACACATTCTCCTAATGAGGTAGATCCATTTGCAAAATATCTGCCTCGGAGAAAAAAAACCAAAAAACCCTGTGTACCAAAGGCGCCTGAATGGAGACTCCTCTATTGACACTCTTGGTGAGTGTGATGAATTTCAGGTCATGGTCTCTTATGCACCAACTCCACCACCAGAGTTCACTGCTCCCCTTCAATATCACTAGATCCACCACAATCACCTCCTCCATCTCCTCCTTAGAAAAAACCAACCATTTCTCCATTTTATAAGCCAATTGTAAAATGGGCCAAGAAACATTCATACCCACTTGAGGTTCCACCAGAAACACCACCGAGTTCTTCCATTGCAATGTTCCAAGAAACAGACTTCCCTTCTCTTGTTCGGGAAAGTTCTAAACTCTTTTTTCCTACCTCAGAAGAGTTTATTGATCCACAAGGTAGATATAAGCATGTTCCTAAAATACTTGCCCCAACTGATGTGGATGAGCATGGAAGACAAAAAAGAACTCCTGTTGCTGAAGCTATCTTAAATTGGCAATCGGAGACTCTCCTAGCACACAACAATGCTTTCAAAGCAATTGATTCCAAGATTGGAAATGTGCAACAAGATTTACGAAGATATGATGAAACCACAAAGAAGATGCTTTCAGATTTCTAGAAAAGGCTTCATGCCTTAGAATCTGGACAACATCTAGGCTATCACCATCTTGAAAGTTCAGAGCAGAAATAGAAAAGCTTAAAAGGCAAATTCAAATCCTTGAGGAAGGAAGGCTCAATCCATTTCCAACTACTCTACAAGCATATCCTCTCCCTCCTCCACCACCTCAAACGTCTATCTTTGCTGCTATTACAGATACACCTATCAAACAGGATAGGATAGATGTGGCTAAGATGAGTAATCATCTCAGAGAACTTGATCGCATAAGGAAAGAAAAGGAAAAGAAAAGATGCCCGAGAAATCCTCTCTTATCATAAGGGAGCCTAATCAAATGATGTTGTCAAACTCGTTGGAATCCTTTTTAAGAGATTTGGGGAATCAGGAACCACAACCTGATCCTGATTCTGTTATTCCACAACCTCCACCCCAAATTGATCATGTTATTCCAACAGATTAAATTCTATTTCCAACAGAATCGGCTTTTCCAAATATTTTTGACACGGAATCAGACTCAATATCTCTTTCATCCTCATCATCTTTTTAATCCCTACCATTGATTCATTTCCTATGGCACCAATAACCTCATCAATATTCATGGCCGATCCCCTAGATCATGATATGGAATCAAATCCTTCTTAACCAAAGGTTGTTCAACCAAATGGTCATTCCCAGAGTGTATCCACTTCATCAAAATAGTTTTTCACTATTGGTGACATATCGTACCACAAATGGCCAGAAAGACTTGACAAATTTCATACTTGGCTAAATACCCAAGCTATTACCAACCATGACAAGTATGACGTTCTTTTCAACTTTGTCACAAGATTCACAGGTAGCCTCAAACTATGGTGGTAATCTTTAGTAGAACAAGATCAAATACATTTTTGCTCTCCCAAATTTTGGCCATGCCATTACCCTTCTATATCACTTCTTTGTGGGAAAACCTGTTGATCTCATAGAACTCAAAAGAAGAGAATTCTTTGAAAGAAGACAATGTTCTCTTCAGAGAAAAAAAATAAAAAAACATCTTGATAAGCATTATCAAATGAAAATGTTTTTTTTTTTTTTTTAGTAAGCTCTTCTATCAAATTGGAGCTGATGCAAGAACTTGAAACATGTTTTTTTTTGACCTCTATCCTAAAAAATTATCCCAGATAGAGAAGGATCCAAGATGTTCCATTGGGAGAAATCTAACAAGAAATTCATATGCACCTTGAAGAACTATGCATCAAACACCAAATGATCCATTCCTATGTCAATGACAATAGAGAGCTTGACAGGGCCTGTTCTCGCTAAAACCTGAAAATTAAATGCTCCAAAAAGGATTATGATGGTTCTTGCGGAAAATCTTCCAAAAAAAATAAACACTTCAAGAAGCTCTGGATAAATAAATCCAGACATGGCTCTAAGTACTTTAAAATGAAGAAGAAATAGCAATACTTATGCAAGAGGAATGAGCATTCAAGGCATAAGAAATCAAAATGATGCTTCATTTGCAACCAAAAATGACACTTTGCCAAAAACTGTCCTTAGGCGAAAAAATGTCAGAATCATTTAATACATCATATAGAGAATGAAATTGGTATTTCTCTTGAAAATGATGATATTGAATCTTTATTCTCTGCGGATGAAGAACCATGAGAATAATCTCTTTGTATCATTCCTTGTTATCAAACTCCCAGTGAAACTAATTTAGATTTAGATCTCGAAGATATCTTTCACATATCTTTGACTCATTCAGAGGAAAGCACTGACATATTTTCAAGCCAAACTCATTGTCCCCATTTTCCTGTGAAAATATTCACTTCAAAGTTTGCTAAGCCAATCACTATCATTGCTCTTATAGACACTAGACCTGTCTCTTCCATTTTAGATACTAAAGTTCTTCCTAAAGAATATTAGACTTCTTGTGTCCGATACTTCAATTCTACTTTAGGAGATACATTTTCTACAAATGTTAAAACCACTCCGATCACCGTCCATTTTTTTCCACAGTGTTCTATAATCACAAAGATCTTTGGTTCAAGTCTTCCCAACAAAGATTTAATCATTGGTTGAGACATTATGACTCAAATTTCTCAACTTCGCATCATTTTTTGTATAAAGATCAAAATGTCAACATTCAAAACTTTTTTTATAAAGATCAATTGCAAAAGTTATTAGAATCTTTGTTCACATTCCTTTCCTTTATAAAAAAATCCAAAAAAAAAAAGAATGAGGATATCAATCTAACCAAGGCGAGTCATATGATAATGAATCTAGAACATCTAGGTTTGGCTCAAAATGAATGCTCAGAACTACTACAACAAGGCCTTATTGAGGTTTCATATTCTCAATGGGCATGTGAAGCCTTCTACATTAACAAACGTGCTAAGCAAAACCGAGGAAAGATGAGACTGGTAATTAATTATCAGCCCCTTAACCTTTTCCTTCAAGATGATAAATTCCCTCTATCTTCCAAAAACTCTCTTTTTGCTGGATTATCCAAGGCCCAAATTTATTCCAAATTTGATCTCAAAGCTCAGATTTTGGCAATTGGGCATTCATCCTGAAAATAGACCCAAGACAAAGTTCTATATTCCAAACCAACACTTTTAGTGGAAAGTTAGTCCTTTTGGCCTAAAAGTTGCACCATCTCTTTTCCAAAATGCGATGTGTTGGATCTTCCAATTGATTCTCTCAAGTGTTGCAATATACATTGATGATATCCTGCTCTATAGTCCTGATGAGCAGTCACACTGCTAACTTCTCGAGCAATTCGTTGAAATTGTGAAAAAGCATGGAATTATGCTTTCTCCAATAAAAATAAACATTGCCCAAACAGAAATTGAATTTCTTGGTATGCACCTTAACAAAGGGACGTACTATCCATGGCCACATATTGCTAAGGAATTATTGAAATTTCCTTAAAGAAAACTTCATAACAAAACAAGTTCAACAATTTCTTGGGATAATTAATTATATTAAAGATTTTGTTCAAGATCTTGCAAAGCTGCTAATCCCATTGCAAACAATGCTGAAAAAGAATCCCCCACCTTTGGAAAAATCTCAGACTACTGCAGTTGCTGAACTTAAAGAGATTATGCAGTCTCTTCCTCTATTACAAATCCCATCAATTAGGAAGAGAATTCTCCAGATTGACGCCAGTGATGAATACTGGGCCACCATCCTATTCGAAGAAATTGATGGTAAGAGACATTTATATGCTTACAAAAGTTGAAAATTTTCTCAAGCTGAAATGCATTATCATTCCACTTTCAAAGAAATCTTAACAATGAAAAATGACATAAAAAAGTTTGAGTTTCATCTCATTAGTCATCACTTCCTAGTAGAATTGGATATGACATATTTCCCTAAGATGACCAAATTCAAACAGAAGCAGATTCCAAATTATCAGCTGCTTCGATGGATTAAATGGTTTTCAAAATATTCTTTTGAAACCAAACACATTGCTGGAAAGAAAAATGTGATTGCTAACTTTTTGTCAAGACCAAAAGTCCTAGCAGAAATCAACATGGATATCATGAGGCATGTCTTTCATACTACTCATCACAATGGGAAGTACAAAATTGAGAAAGTAAAAGACTTGCCAAGCTAGAGATACCCCCGGAGATCATTGAACAAATCCAGAAAGACAGTCTTGTTAAAAATCTTGAAAACTCATGTGGCAATGCCATGCAAACTTGTTCAGACTCAATGGAGGTTCGATTCTTTATCATTTTGAATTAAATGCAGATTATCTGTTCATACATCATTTGATTTGGAAAGAAGATGATTTTCCTAATCAACTTCGATGGTTGTTATGGTACTTAACCAATAATTACTTAATAGCTATTGAAATTTCAATTAGAAGATTCATTGTCAACCTCACCAGAATATTTTGGCTCAACAAAGGTAAGATTGAAAATGAAAGTGACAAAAATCTTTTAGATTTTTTTAATTGATTTTATCCTTCGACTCACTAGAAATGGCTCTTGGAAAAAGAATTGAGAACCACACAGCCAAACCCCAAAATCCATACCATCTTGTTTTTCTAAAGACTATGAGTTTTTCTCACTAATAATGGTAACATCATCAAAGCTCCCCTGAGTATAGGAACCTCATCTTATAGACCTGTTCCACATAGTGTAGAGGCTCGAGTTCATAAATTTTATCCAGGACTGTTGGTTGTTGTGAGCACTAGTATCGAGAACTTAAGAGAATCATATGCCAAGAAAATAAAACCATTCCTCCAGATGCATGGAATTATGATGTAACCACTGCATGGGATCATTATGACCTAGCATTAGAAGCCAAAGAAGCACTCAAAGAATTCAAACAAGCTGCATCAACCGATGAACATGCACAAACCTCTTGAGACCCCTATGCTAGATGGGGAAGTCCTCTTTCTCAAGACCCTTACAGCCAAGGACCATTGTCCTTATCTTAGAACATGGATACATCTTTTTATGCACATCCATCTAGTTGGCCATAGCAAAGCACTCATACCCCAGATGATGACAATACAAAATGGGCTTAGGAAGAAGCATTCCATTGGGCTCATGAGGAAGCATCCGCATCCACAACACATAAGCTAAACCGGATCCTCTCACCAGAAGACCTTGAAGCTCTTGAGCAAAAATATGATGAACATGTTCTGGCAACAGTCCATAGCTCAGATGACTCAGATTATGACCACAATGCTCGTGACGGAAGAGACCGCTGAATAAGATCATTGTCCATACAAGTTTACTGTAACAAATTACTGTTCACTTAAAAAAAAAAAAAAAACTGTAGCAGTAGGCTAAGGAAGTTACTGTTCACTGTTACTACCGTGTGAATAATTCTCTATCGAGATTTTCGGAAGCCTTTGTTTGTTCTCGGACCGATGAGCTTGGTCCTTGTTTATGTGTGACCTCTTATTGCCTATAAAAGGCGATAAGGATGTAATGTGTTGGACAAAGTCTCTTAAAGTAAAGTGAGTGTTTTGTGAAATTCTCTCATGGCTTTCTAAACTCATTTTATTCTCCAGCCTGGTAGGATCCTCTAAGAAATGCAGCTTAGATAGTTAGGAATGCTACCATCCTGGTTATATCTGGGTTTTCTAGACTCTGAACTAAATGGCAGAGTGATTTTCTGCTAAAAGGCTATCCCTAAATGGCTTGAACTGGTTGGTCGCCCACTGTGGGAAGGCATACCTACAGGAAACTGACTTGGTTCTCCCTGGTTCAATTTCTAGGTCCATTCAATAGTATCATCTAAAATTAATATGGAGTTAATTGGTAAAATGTAAAAATGTTTATAACTCAATTAGCATAGCTAAAATGTATAGACTAAATTGACAAATGACATGGACTTAAAATCTGTCTGCAACCTAGAAATTTTTTTATGCTAAGGGAAACATTTCAAAGTTAGACATACAGGAAGGAAGGCAGAAGAGGTCGCTTGTGTATGTATTAGACAATGAAATCCATCTTTATTCTCGTGCAGCTATTATACATAGGCTCTTGTTTCTTGACGGGGTATGTATGAGTCTTTCAACTTCACTAATCTTAACAAACTTTGATAAACTGCCTTAGTTTACGTTCATCGGGGTGAGGCTCCACGAGCTTGGGCCCAGCTCGTACTCGAGATCAATCTACTGTTCATTAAAGAAATTGGGGATTCCCATGACGTATTGAGCATGAAAAAATTTAAAAGACGCGGGGATGCACGTTCTTGGGCCAGTCTTTCGTGGCCTTTTGAGAAGCTCTTCATGGGTTGCTCGGGATGCAGGCTTGTTTGATGATGGCTACTGGCAAGGAATAGGATTCGGCGAGGGGATGAATTATCATCTATACTGTTGTATAAAGTAAAGAGAAACTCTAATTTCTAAGATATCACAAGTCCTTTATTCCCCTTCCTCGGAAATTTCACATATCTTCGGTTAGTTACTTTACAAGCCTTCCTATCAATGGACAAACGCATAAATCGATAGATATATCCTATCTATCATGTATTTCATTTTCAAAGCTTGAGAATTTTTTATCTTAAAATCAAAGTCACTAAAATAAGTCCAAATCAACAAATGTTTTCCTTTTCCTCATGCATGTTCACGCTTGAGATTTTTTTTTTTTTTTTTTTTTTTTTTTACCTTAAAATCAAGTCACCAAAATAAGTCCAAATCAATAAATGTTATCCTTTTTCACGTGCATGTTCGTGATTACTTCATAATGTGTCAATAGTTTCATTCCAATGATTGATAATTCAAGTGCTTTATAATTATACAATTTTGCAGAATTTTTTAAAATACCGATTCCTTTCGTACACATGCGCATGTGCACTTTTGCTAATTATGTGAAATAAATTTTAATTGTGTACGAGCCTAGGCAAGTGAAACTGATGGATATCTTTCGCGGATCCGCCGTGCCTCTTTTTCTTGTTTCCTGCATGGGACGAATTCTTGTGTAGTGCTTTTCTCTACGTACGCTTGCCTGAATTCGGTGCACATGGACTGGCAATTGCCACATTCGTAGTACGCACAATTTTTCCACAAAGCCTGTTTGTTCCTTTTCCCTTTTTTGTTTGGTTATGTAATTTTCCACAAGACTTGTCAATCTCCTTATCGTTCCCTCATATTCTTCTGGAATGTCGATTGTTAAAATTGATCGGTCTTATCTTTATTAGGTTGCATGCACTTGCCATTAATCATGTTAGAGATGTTTTGGAGATTTTCGAAATCTCCATTGATTGGGCATATCTTGGATTGATCGTGTAATTTGTAAGAGATAATCAGGATACTCTCTGCATCTTCGGTGATTGTGCGTACACCCGTTGATTGCGCATATCTTTCATTGATCGGATATGCACGATCAAGGGAGATATGAAGAATCTCTTCATCAATCTCTAACAAATCACATGATCTTGGACAACCTAGATGTGATACGGCACTCAAGGTGTTCAACGTGTTAGAATATTCAACCACACAGTTTAAATTATATGATGGAGGAAGACCAAATGTATATAAAATCCCAATGATATCAATCGGGTGGATGGCATGTCCTTCTCAAAAGTGATGTCCTAATTGTTTATGCATCTACTAGTTAGCTTGCGAATATTGTTAAGTGAACACCGGAACATGATGTAGAGTTTGGTGACCGAACTGACTAAACTATAGACCATGTGAAAATGGAGGGATTGTGTCGTAGTGACATTACATTCAAGTCACCAGTTTCTCCTATCAATTAGAGAACACAACAGAATGCGGCCTTTCTTTATGTCTGCCATTGCGGGGAACAGAACCATGATTACGTGCACCGATCAATGCTTTGTGCACTTTTAGCGAGAGAGTGCGATTTAGTGTCTTGTCTAGCATTAAGCTATGTTTGTTGGAGTGAAAATAAAAATAATCATGACTTAATTTTCTAAACTTTCACACGTCCGGTTTGTTAAAAATGATTGATCCACAAAAAGTATTTACTGTCAAAGAAAATATAAATATTTAAAATTACGAAAATAACTATTTACTAACCTGTAAGGGGGAAAATATTATTCTAAAAATGATTTTTGGAGATTTTTTTTTTATCATAAAGCTTGCCGAAGCAAATATGTCCTAAGGCTTTTATAATTGACGTAATGCATGGCACACGTGAAAACTCTATCGTAACAATAGCTTAGAGAAAAAAAATAAGAAATTTTGCTTAATTAAAACGAGTTAGCAATGATTGAAGGCCTAAATTTGTTAGGTATAAATAGAAATATTAGGTAATGTGATCCTGGGGTGACGTCACTTCTTCTTAGGTGTGTTAGGTGATGAAAGCACCGACGATTTAGTTGGGTTCTTGATAGGAATCGATGAGCATATCAAATTGGAATTCTCCGGAGACTGCATATAAAATTGGAATTCTCCGGAGACCGCATACCAAATTGGAATTCTCTGGAGAGTTCATATCATTTTGGAATTCTCCGGAGACCGCAAAATCAGCCGAGATAAGGTTGATATAATGCAATAGAGGGGATTAGATAGATGTCCTTATCGATAAGCATAGAGACAATAAAAAATACGTCTCTAGGTCATGCGAATGCTTGAATGTGTCTCACTTGCTTACAAGATCATTCACTTAGAGTTTATCCCATCGATTTACAAGTCAATTTGGTATAAAATAATGTTCGATGTTGTAAGACCTTCAATTAAAAGAATCTTAGTGATGTCATAATCATTAATCACCATTTCTATAATAGATAAAGCTCATCTTCCTGATAGATGCAAACAAACAATTAATATTGAAATTGGGATATTCGTAACTAATTATTTTCCCGTTCGATGTGGTCGAGATAAACAATCTATGCATGGGCTAAAAGTCTGGATTTAATCTGTTTGTGAAACTTGCAGAGTATTTTTTAAGCTTTTGAATAATTAGAATTTTATGTCATGTCCGAGAGTTAACTAGAAAGAACATTAAAAGACGAAAAATATAGAAAGGTAGAACGATCTAGATGCCCGCAATAGGCGCCGCAAACTTTTAGCCTCTGCGCATGCATGCAGACTTCGAAAAGAAATGATTGAGAATCCTGAGGCAAAGATATGATAAGATTTCTGACCAAGAAAAAAAAGACAGAGATGATGAGATTGTCGCGTAATTCAAAGGGATGAAGCCACATGAGTCAGATTGATGCACCATTGCATTGATGCACCATTGCAACATATCTTCGAGGCCTTTTTTAGCATAGCAAGTGAATATATACTAAAATTCTTGCTGCCGGTCACCTGCTACCAAAGAGAATAACAAGCATCTACGAATCAACAAAATGAAAATTCTTTAAAATATGCAATATGGCGGAGAAGAAAAGGGTTTATCAGCAGTTCTCTGTTTACATTCTCTTCACTTTCCGAGTTCATAAAGTTCCCGCTTAAGCATCAAGATGAGGTGTTGGAGAAGTGCAATTAAATGGACGTAGTATGAATTCGCTCTTCAACTATTTATTTAGATGAATTTAATTTCGTTCTCATTCTCTCTCGTTCCTTCAGTAACGATCACATCAACAAAATGATACACATGGGCGTGGATTCCCCTTCCAAGTTGCAAAGATATCAGTACGAAACGAGATGGGCCCGACAGGGTCACGTTAGATGTCTTGTTCCATCCATCGCTGATCCGCATCATACGCAGTACCGTCCATGAACATTGACTCAAGTCAATGCCGATGCATATCCCGAATTTCTTGTGATTGACGTGAAGTCAAAATGACCAGCTTCAGTCCCTCGAGCCAATCGATCGCAGCAAGCGCATGTGCGATCACATGCAGCCACTCATGCCGGTGCAGATCCAGTGTTCCTTATTGTGAACACGTCTTAAATTCTCAGCGACTATACCTTTCTCGAAATGAACCACTAAAAGGAAGTTAATGGATTGCTAGGCGAGCAACCACCGTTACTCATTAAAGAGATAATATTGTCATTTAGCGTGGACTCTCCCAAACTTATTCCAATCGCAACTTGTTATTTTGATTTATCGTTTTTTTAACATATAATTCAATTTATTTTAAAATCGCCACTAATCTATTACGGATTGATTAGAAACACAAGTAAAATTTGATAGTACATTTTATTTATGCGAAATAGAGATTCATTGATACAAAACTTGATTACGTTAGATTAATTTAATGTCTTTTCGATATCTTTTCTTTTTATTTTGAAATATATTTTGCAAATAGTCTTGGTCAACTTTAATTCTAAACTAATAATAGGTGAGAGGTGATATTATGGGTGCAAGCAATAATGTAACACTCATTAATTGAAACGATAAATAAATTGCTTGGAAAAGAATAAAGAACCTGGATTTACTAAATAAGCAAGAGCACAGCTTTTTAATTCCCCCAATCAACATGGATTGTATAAACTAGAGAGCAGACGATGATGTAATGCATGCATGACCTAGATACGATTTTTAAATGGGATTATGCAAGGTCAATTAACTCTGTTTTTCTTGTTTGAAATTGACTTAATTTAAGTATTATGACTACATGAATTCTAATGTAATATACATTAATGAACTAACATGAAATCTAAAATGACGTGTGTGCTATACTATAATTAAATGCAACCTATTTCAATACTAATGACATGAGATAGGATCATAAATTAACCCTATCAGTTAAACTACGCGAGACTATTCATTTTTGTATTTTCTTTCTTATAAATAGAAGACTAGAGTCTAGCACACTAAAAATCACCTAAATGACTTTTATTGAAAGATAGGACAACGGTGCTAGTCTAGATGCTGCTGGAGACCTACGTACGTCGCAGGGAGCAGCATTGGCACGTCAATGGCCCTTGGAGGCGGCGGCGGGAGCTCGGCGGCTGGAACTCGGTGGGTGGTAGCCACCGCGGAGAGGAAGGAGTGCGCTCCTCTTAGGCATGTGTTGTTTCTTAGGTATGGGACCAAGGATTTTCAAGATAACAATAAAGCAAATAAATATATCAACCGTCTCATCTTAAGAAATTAAGATATCACTTCCCCCTATTCTCATATAATCGAAATTTTTCAAGGATAACATCTTTATTCTCAAAGATTGATTAAATAATGCAATTTTTCCAAGTGTGGGGCATCCATGTGCAGAGCGTATGCAAATTTCGGCCATATGTATAAGATTATGGGTTTCATCAAACTTTATGCTCACGAGGGCTCAAATCTGAAAATTTAATCCAGTTTAGAGTCTTTCTACTTAAACTCATTCAGTATCTGACTAATTAAAATGTAGTTTATATGGGCCTATTACTATTATATTGAAATGTTCCCAATACTATAACGCAAATGCAATTTATTTTAGGTTAGGGATCAAGGTCGATTCTCAATTTCTTAAGCAAACGATTAAATGGAGTTTTGAAAATTCAGATGTGAACACCCATCCATCAATTATAGGGCTAGACACATCTAATCCAAATCTTACGAACCTTAGTACGCAAACATCATTTTTCTATCTTCCTCCTCTTATACCCTTAGTTGCCTCATGCCTGACAGCCGCCCCTCCCGCATCGGTCCCCCGCCTCCCTCGAAATCACCTCCGTTGCACTCGTGCTCGGCCCCCTGCCAGGCCACACTGAAGTTCGCTGCTTTTGCCACCATCATTTCTCCCGTCTTTTAGCGCCTCCATGGTAGTTGAGATTTTGACGTCACCGTTGATTCTTATAGTCATGGAGCCCTCGGCACCTCCATGGAGGTCGACCCTCTATGTATGAATTCATTGGCCTCTTTGCCGGCCTCAGGAAGCTTGACATGGCTTCGAGCCCCGCCATCAATAAAGAGCTGGATGCCATCATTGAGGACGGGTGGGGGGTGGTGTGGCCGGTGTGCTTGCTAGGGATGAAGCCGAGAAGTGGATCAACGGTGGAGTGGCAACAGCGATGGAGGGCAACCTGTGGAGGTGGACGATGGCAAGGGCGGCCCAGCCTGCGGCAGCTAACATGGCCGAGCAAAGGTTTGAGTACCAAATGTACTATCGTGGAAAAAGCAGACCTACGTCCCTCTCGTGCATGCTGCTTCCCATGTGGATTCAACAACCAAAGCCATCCGGCCCCCAAGCAGATCATTGCTATAACATATCATGTGATACCATTTGACTATCCTTACTTCAAATAAAGTCTCAATTTAGAATATAATGCAGGTCCCTTGATTTAGTACATACACTACTCATTGTTGGGGACCGTTTCACTAAGATTTTCTTCATGCGAAGGGCCATCCCAGAGACATTTTCATACCATCTAAAATGACATCGTTGAAATCGGCCAACACGAGAGACTGGAACAACTGAGCAAAAACATTTTGGGAATTTAATCAGACCATATGTTTTGCTCAGTGTTCCACAATAATAGACTACCATACGAATTTCTGTGCGTGGATCTTTCTGCTCGACACGCTAATCTGGATTCTCTCGAGCCGGTCGCAATCCGACGCGAGTTTCAACATAGACTATTCATCTGCCGTCTAAACGATTCGAGCCAATCATTACCCGATTCATTGACCCAAAAGCACCGGCTTATCTCTTCTTTAACTTCTATTCGACGCAAAAACGACCTTTTCTCTCTACCCAGGTCAGGTCGTGGACCGAAAGTGACTTGGACAATAGAAAAAAGCACGTAGAGACAGCACAGTCCGTGCAAATCTTTTTCCTTTTTGTCTCTTTGCTGAAACTACTTCTTAATATTCTGGTCATGTTTTCGTATATTCTGGACGAGCTTTCCTGACCAGACTAAAGCTACCTCTTCGGATCTAAGGCGTGTCAAGTGATCGTCCATGACAAGGCAAGAGGTTAGTAACGAACATTTGGATGGCGTAGAACATAAATGTAGCTAGGAGTCGATTTTAAGATTATGCCGGTCCTTTTGAACTTATCTCGTAATAATTGACTTGGGAGAAAAATACTTAAAAAGCCATAACTCTATTATATTTATATTAATTCAATTTAAAACCTTCAATGTGTCAATTTTTTTTTTTGTCGCAAATTGTGTTAATTGAGTTCTAAATATTTTAACGATTTATCAATATAATCCATCCAATCAATTTTTCCAAAAATCACTGACATAGACATTACTCATTTTGTATAACATGATTGGCATTAATGTGGATAATTTATTTATTTTTTAATTTTCCATTACTTTTTTTTTTTTTTTTTTTTCCCCAGCCATGGGCCAGTGAGGTCGCCAACCAATCCTTGCTAGCCACAAGCAAGGTCTAGGTGAGGTCGTCCACCCTTGTCGACCACAAGTGTGGGCCTCCACCCTTGTCAACCATACGCAAGGGCATCGAGCCCTCACCTAGATCTAGGAGAGGTTGTGGTCCTCGTCTATTGCCAGCAAGGGCATCTTGGCCCTTGCCTGTGACCAGTGATGATTGAGCAAAGTTAAAAAAACAAAGAAAAAAAATTCAAAAAATATTTTAAAAATGTACAATTTGTCCACATCAATGCTACTTAGGCCACCAGGTAAGATGGCTAGTATTACATCATCGATTTCCGATCAAAATTAGCCAAATGGGCTATATTGATAAATCATCAAAAAGTTTATGATTTAATTAGTAAAATTAAAAAGTTTAAGATTGAATACTAATGTAATAGGTGTAGAACCTTTTTGGTATTTTTTCTATTAACTTGGGGTTAGTAAAAACATTTATTTCATGGTTTAAACAAATTTAATTTGTGCCTTGGCCACGAGAGATCACCAAGGAGCTAAATATCGAATTTGAGATCTCGTGCTTCATTGACATGCGTAAAGACTGAATCGTTTTCTCCAATCTTTCACTCCATTGTATTTTTATTTTTCCTGTTCGTGAGTGGATGAGAATGGAATTTGTCAAAGTTTCCCTGGCTTTGCTGCCTCAAAATGACACAATTAGACTCTCTCTCTCTCTCTCTCTCTCTCTCTCTCTCTCTCTCTCTCTCTCTCTCTCCACCATCATCAATCACTTCCGTCCCCAACGACCCGTTGCTTGCACCCCATCACGGTCATCCACCGCTTCTTGTCAACACAGCCACAGGGGGGAATTCATTGGCGTAGAGAGAGAGAGAGAGAGAGAGAGAGATGTTGCACAGGCTCATCGCCTGTGGTGACTGTGAAGCTAGGCCGAGTGGCGACCACGATGGTTCGGCGGCAACAATTGGTATGCCACAACGGTAGCGACGAACGCAAGCGAAGAAGGTGCTCGATGAGGAGGAGGAGGAGGAGGAGGAGGAGGAGGTAACAGAAGGAAGTAAAGGATAAAAGATTGAAAAAGAAGAAAAAGAAAAAGAGAGACAATATACTTTTGTTTCATTGAAATGTAATGCACCGATGCGCACTCCCTTCAAGAGGAAAACTTACGATATAAATATATAGCTTAAGTTTAGAAGATCCTAATATTTTGCCAAAGAGATGATATGAAATTATAACACGGAAAATTATCCAAAGAGTGTTAAACCTACTACGCTTTTACCAATCCAATTTTAAACTTTTAGTTTTTCCAAATGAATCCCTAAATATTTTCATGTCTTGCCAATCAAGTTCATCCTGTTAATTTTTGTCGGAAATCGCTGACATGGATGTCATTCGATTTATGTCGCATGGTCGACACTTGACATGAACAATTTTTATAATTTTTTTATTCTTTATTCTTTTTTTTTCATTTCTTTCTTTTCCTTTTTTTTTTCCTTCCATGCCCAGCAAGGGTCGCCGCTAAAAAAATTAAAATAAATATAAAAAATTGCCAGTGTCAACGTCGGTCATGTGCTACTTAGGACAATCTACGTTCACATCAATGATTTCCGTCTAAAATTGGCTGGATGAGTATAATTGACAAAGGTTTAAGACTCAATTGGCACAATTGAAATGTATCAATTAAATTAACAAAAATGCAATATGTCTATGACATTTTTAAATAATTCTCCCGACAATAATAGCAATCTACTAGAAAGGGTGATGACTAGCTTGCACTAAAGAGAGCTTTAATTTGGGCAGAATCCATTTAATTAGTGGGGATGTGGGATTCCCAACTCCACAACTGGTGGAGAGTGACGCCTTGTGCGACCCTTTTTTTTCCACCTTGGATGGCAATTATGAATTTGTGATGTCAGAAGCCCGATGACGTTGTTCACACTCAAAACACTCTGCATCTCTTTGGCGTTGCAATGTTCTTAATTGGCCTCGTGGACCCCACGAATAGGATAGCGGGAAGAGACCGTAGGAGACGCAATTCGCCATTTAGAAAGGATTGGTGGGGTGAGAAATTTTCTCTAAATTAATTGAAAGTAAAAAAATAAGGCTCAATTTTTTGTCCGCTCCTTTTTAGAACAGCCGAACCCCGCACCTATACCAGAAAAAAAAAAAAACTCGTTGACATTTCAGTCATTGGGACTACGACGTCACTGACCAGCCACGAATGGTCGGTAAAAGGAGACAAGATAGCACATTCAATCGAGTCACGGATGTTCCTAAAGTTTATATTGTAAGGTTTACATTCGTCACATGCAAGTATCACGGGTTGGCAATTTTATGGCCACAGAACAACCCGTGTGGCACCTAGCAAGCGAAATTTACCAAGCCAGCTTTCGTTCGATAATTGTTCAAGAGAACAATACTACGAATAGTTTCCTTATACGAGATCATACCATATCCAGTTTATATCGGAGCAATATTAGCTCTAAATCAGTTTATGCATGGTTAAACCCGTCTTTAGAGCTCTTAGGAGATCTATTCGCTTTATCTTAGAACTCCTAACACTATCCGTCTTAAGGCAACTCCCACATACCAGTTGTGTTCATCTCCTTTGCATCACTCACTTTTCATTCGATAATCCCAAGCTCCCCTCACAAGAATCACAAGTATAGAATGTCACAGACCGTGACACAAACATAGTGACATACCTTTAGCTAAATTGACAAAAAAACTTTAAATTTACCAATTCAAATTTAGAGCAAAATAATCCTAAACCTATTGGAGATATATTAAACTTTTTTTTTTTTTATCTTAAAACTTCTAGTAGCAACTGTCCTAAGGCAACTCCCACATATCAATTGTGTCCATCCCCTTTGCATCACTCACTTTTCACTCAATAATCCCAAGCTTCCCTCACAAGAGTCACAAGTATAGAATGTCACGGACCATGACACAAGCATAGTTACGTACCTTTAGCTAAATTGAAAAAAAACTTGCGACAGTTTGTCGAATTACATCGGTCTCCACCAATTGCAAATGGACATGGGATCGGAGCCAAACTTATCTCGCCTTAGATGAGTCGATTTAGACAAACTAAAACTCACGTGTTCGAAAGACCGATGAGTGCACGTCACGGGTTCTAACATACAATTAACGTTGCTGCACGAAGTGGCACATCTCTTTCTGCCTAAGATATCGAGAATCTTCATAGTGGCCGACTGATGCTACGATGATAGGTTGAGATATATTCCAATGTCCATGAACGGTGAATGTCCGATGCCGACATCTCATTCACCGTTCTTTAATGGGGAAACTTTCGTCCTCTCTACCGACATTTCCTAGGATCCTGAAAACATGATGAAGCTCGCAATTGCATCACGTTTAGAACGGTTTCTATTTCATTTCATGGCCCAAGAAAAACCAATATTTTGCTGTCAGTGTTTGGCTGGTTAGCATCTTCTCATCGTTAAATTTGCCAGAACGTACCAGTGTCCCCTTTTTCGTGCTCTTTTTGCTTTGAACTTTAGGGTAAACTACTAAGCTTTCTCAACACGTGCCTCGCATTTATCATTCATTTTATGTATTTAGCTAATGGGGCAGAGGGAAGGAAGGAAATAAAGTTGCCGACACTATGTTTCAATCTTTTCATCTCCAAATTGCAAACGAAGGAAAACGTGGCTAATTGCATGGGCTATTAGAGTAATAACATATAAGTCTCATTTTTGTGTTTAAGAAAAAATTATTAAAAATGTCATAAACTTATTACACTTGTACCAATTCAATTATACACTTTTCAATTTGACTAATTTAATCCCAAATATTTTTCACAATTTGCTAATATAGTCTATCCAATTAATTTTAATTGGAAATTGATAACATAGACACTAGACATCACACATGACACAATTGACACAAATATAAAAAAAAAATTAACTATTCTCAAATTTTATTAGTATTTTTCTTTTTCTTTTTTATTGTTAAGGGGTTGGTCGGGGGCGTCCACCAATGGCCTAGGCCTTGTGATTCCTGCAAGCCACTTGGCGAGGGCTTGCGGCTCTCACTTAAAGCTCCTAGTGGCTAGTGAGGGCTCGCTACCCTTGCACGTGGTCGATGAAGGCCGTGAGGTCATTGCCAACCACGGTGACGATTACGGTCCTCACCTAGTTCTGAGTGAGGGTTATAAGTCATCACCCACTACACGCTACCCTTGCCTAATGGCCGACAGGGGTCACTAGGCCTCAATTGATGGCCACCAACCACTAACTCGGCCCTTAACAACAACAAAAAAAAAAAAAAAGAAAAGAAAGGAAACAATTAATAAAAAAATTACAAAAAAAAAAAAATTCACATCAACATTAGCCATATTATGTAAGATGGTTAGTGTGCACACATTATTAATTTCTGGTCAAAATTGGCTAAATTGACTATATTAGCAAATTACAAAAATGTTTAGGACGTGATTGACCAAATTAAAATGTTTGTAACCAAATTGAAAAATATACAATTGATATAGAATTTTTAGGAATTTTCCCTCGTATTCACTTGCCTAACTTGTGGAGAATTGAAAAACATATATATATATATATAATCGAGCATTATACAAAGCAGGTCAGACCGTGTACCTAAATTCCTACCCTATCGTTTACCCAAAAAAAAAAAAAAAATCCTACCCTATCACTTCATTAGGTAAAGTGATTAAAAGCTAGCACTTCAATTTGTCCGCTCAATCCTACCTTCCTTCTACCCTATCTCCTCTTCTTTACTATTTCCGGTTATAAAAGCGTATCAAAGCTACAGTCACTAGTTTACCAATTATAGAAGAAGTTGGATAATTATTAGAAAAGTCTTAAATCTATTGAATTATGCAAATTCAATTCTAAACTTTTTAGCGATTTATCAATGTCATCCTTCCGATCAATTTTGACCAAAAATCACTGATGTGGATGATAGTTGTCTTACATGACATGATTGGCTTAGGATGGCCGACACTAACATGGCCAATTCTTATAATTTTTTTTAAAAGTGATTTATGAATTTTATTTTATTTTTCTTCTCTTTTTCCTTTTTCTTTTTTCTTTTCCTTTTTTTCTTTCTAAACTCACTCAATGCCAACAACCCTCGCCTAGACCAAGCAATGGCCATGAAGCCCTTGCCTATGGTCAACAAGGGTCTGCCAAGCCTTGCATGTGACCAATAAGGGTCAGTCGGTGACACTAGCTAGATTTGCTAGGAAAAAGAAAAGAAAAATATATAATTTTAAAAAGTATTAAAATTGTCCATTTAGCATCGGGAATCTATGTGGCACAACCAAAGTCCACGACAATGATTTCTAGTAAAAATGGCTGGAATGATTAAGTTGGCAAATCATCAAAAAAATTTAACATTGGTTTCGCAAAAAGTGAGTGATTTGAAAAATATTTTTCGAAAAATGATTGCTTATATTGTTTAGAAAAATTATCAACGGAAAATGTTTCTATCATCGATAACAATCTATACCTTAGGGCGATGAAAAATAGTCTCTATTTATTTATTTTTGTAAGCGATACAATTGATTATTTTTTGATAATGTTTTTCAAATTACTCATTTTCCATAAAATGAATGCATCATTGGCCAAATTGAAAGATCCAAGACTAAATTGACATAAATGCAATAAAGTTTAGAACTTTTTAGGTATTTTTAAGATGTTGTATTGAAAGGTAACCAATGGAAGAAAGCTGATATGAATGCTACATACATCGTATCAAGCTCGATCATGTTTGCTTTAAATAAAGTCAAATCTGTTGGACCTAGATCAAGAAAAGTTCAAAAGCATGGTCATTTTTCCAGGTACATGCATTTGTCTAGATATGATTTATACAACGACCGAGAAACGGAAGCAGATGCCTCAAACCATGCGCGCATCCACTTTACAAATCAAATATTCCAAGCATCAACCCTGGAATGATGAGAATATAGCCATACATAAATTTCGCAAGGCGGGACACGAATTTCAAGCCCCTTGTATTCCGCCACCGAAGTGGCTCAATCAATCTCATTTCGGGCTAGGTCATTTTTGTAATTTCGACAACAAGCTGCTGGCCACTGCTGTTCTATTAATATACGCACGTCTGTAGCACCTCAAAATGCTTATCTTCTGGGAAGCTCACGAAAGTTCTCATACCCACCTCTTGCATCCTCTTCACCGCTTCCGTCGATGCTCCATGGTTAATCACTTTATTAAAATCATGACAACCCCAAGTCCCAAATCAGAATTTTCGGGTATTTATATGTATCATTACTAGATGATGAGAGTATGATATCTTTTTAAAGCTTGCTTATATCACATCATTTATACCACGTGAGATGCTCGACACTTTTTCATATTATTAAAGTATGTAATATATTAAATAGCATATTCACAGCAGCCTTCGTTAGGGCATTAATTTCAAGTCCCTTGTATTCCGCCACCGAAGTGGCTCAGTCAATCTTATTTCGGGCTAGGTCATTTTTGTAATTTCGACAACAAGCTGGTGGCCGGCGCTGCTCTATTAGTATAAGTACGTCTGTAGCACCTCAAAGTGCTCATCTTCTCGGAAGCTCACCAAAGCCTGTCATACCCACAAACTCAAAAGGGGGCAGAAAATATAAACCCTCCGCTCATTTTGTCTGTTTCTGTGGTGCCGTGGATCATTTAGTTTGCGCATGGAAGCTAAAGTCATATCCGGTGGGACTCGGTTCACCAGCTTGCCAAGAAGCTACGTGAGGCCGGAATCCGAGCGTCCCCGCCTCTCCGAAGTGTCTGCCTTCGAGCACGTCCCGATCATCGACTTAGGCTGCAACGACAGGTCCCGAGTCGTTCGTCAAGTCGGCGATGCTTGCAGATTTTACGGTTTCTTCCAGGTGAAGCTCATTTGTGATCTTTTGTCCGCTTTGTTAAAGGGTTAGTTGAAGAGTTGTCTCACCAATACATAATTTGAATTTGACCACGTGTGCATGGGATCTACTTCACCTATAGACTTAAGTTTTTCGAAAAGAAAGTCCCCGAGAGAATGGTATCTCAATTAGTTGGACCATGACCCTATCATTTGATCATTTTGCACCTGGAACTTGTTCTCGACATTACTCCTCTATGCTTGTATTACACGTGCCCTGTCTCACAATTATTCGTCCAACCCGCAATGTCCTAACGAAGGCTGCCTTGAATATGCTATTTAATATATTACACGCACTTTAATAATATAAAAAGTATTGAGCATATCACGTGATATAAATGATGTAATATAAGTAATCCTTAAAAAGATATATATCGTCCTTTCATCATCTAGTAATAATATATATTTCTGATTTGGGACTTTGGGTTGTCGTGGTTTTTATTAGGTGATTAACCATGGAGTATCGACGGAAGCGGTGGAGAGGATGCAAGAGGTGGCAGCAGAGTTCTTCCGCCTGCCGGTGGAAGAGAAGATGAAACTTTATTCGGAGGATCCTACGAAGACGATGAGATTGTCCACCAGTTTCAATGTGAAGAAAGAGAAGGTTCACAACTGGAGAGACTATCTCAGGCTCCATTGTCACCCCCTTGAAAAGTATATGGAAGAATGGCCCGCCAATCCTCCTACGTTCAAGTATCTCTCTCTCTCTCTCTCTCTCTCTCTCTCTCTCATTTTATTTTTCTGAAGAAAATAGCGTAACTGAAAGTTCAACTACACCAAAATTTAAAACCTACTAATCAAAAGAATTATTCAAGACTGGAATAGAAGAAAAACAATATGGCCCACGAATTTTCAACTTTTAAATGGCTTGGCTTTTTCTTGAAAGTCGAGTGCGCACGAAATCAACATGTATGCGATATGCGTTGGGAAGGAAAAGGAAAAAGAAAGTGTTCGTACTTGAGCAAAGGACGAGGAACCACTCGTGTTACATGAGGTCTCTTTTTGCTCTTGTCAAGAAAGATTTAGGCAATCGTTTGAGGTTGAGTGCCCAATCTTTATTATATATAAAAAAAAAAATTAAAGACATCAAAACGTATTAAAGTGGAGGTCTCAAGTAAAATTTCCAGCACTCTCTTTCTATCTATTTGAGCGTTTTTCCTCCTCTATACGTCACGGACTTCGACAAATTTTACACCCACGTGAATCCACTGTGACAAGCATTATCGTCTTATTGGTTTGCCCTTTTCTTCTCACTATCTCTCCACTTTTGGTCTTGGCCACAAAAATGAGTGGAGCGTTGTTGTCAAATGGAGAATTCTACCATGGAAATGGTATGTGCTTTGGAAGAAGGGATATGGACAACCACAGAAAACGCATCAAAATAAGGAGGAATAGACGGCTAGAACATTGACTCAATTGTCGGTCCTTCATGAGAATAGTCTCCATTTCGTGCTGTTATAACAAGTCATGATTATATAATATCAAGTGTTATAAGTAATGAATTAAAAGAAAGATAAAAATCTTCTATCATCGTGTTAATATGTCTTCGATTATTCTTACCATTTGCTAGGGTATTTAAATATTAATAATGTCTAAATATTCTAACACCATTGATTACCTAATACTATTATTCTGCTTGAAAGATTGGGGGGGTGTGGAGCAGAATTATTGCTATTGCAACTGAAATATTGTTGTCAATCATGGAGCAGAATGTGCACGGAACGACTTTTGTATTTTGTACAGTGATCATATCCCCTCAATCACGGGTAACGCAAGTTGGAATGAAAAAGCACAAACGGGTCGCACTTTTCCAGATTAGTAGATGACGTCAGCTCCTACGTCCTGATGCTGATGTACCCTTCTATTTTGTGTTGAATACTTAGTACTCGAGAACCCATTAAAATCAAGCCAATATTCACTTTCCTTTACTTTAGGTTTCAAACATATGAATACTAATGGAATATGCAAATTGTACTTAAACCTACTTAAATAAAACGGGTGAGGGCATAACATTAATTTTAGAAATGTAGAAAGCAGTGTCAATTTTTCAAAATGATTCCGCAACGTAGCTTCTTGATCTATATGATGTTGACATATAATGTCTATATTAAATCAGCCTATAATTGTCACGATGGGAACTCGATTTTGAATTTGCTTCTCCTCCCCAAGTTCAATGATGTTAGGTTTCAAAGAGAGGATTCACACGGAGATAAAAGTGCGGCGGGGAAGGTCAATCAGTCTTTTTGAAACCGACGCACTGGGCTCTGTGTATTCTCATTCACATATTGCGTTAATCGGAAAATCAATCTATGATCGAGAAGTCAAGCATTGAAAAATATAGATCACGACGACAAAGGTGATTATGATAAAATTCCTAGGTACGACATTCACCTAATCGTGACTAGTCAACTGGACGTGTTTGACTTTGGTGCTTATGCAGACTAGGAAACAGATTAAGCTGAGCTAGCAATTTTATCCCTTAGGCATCTCATCTTGCTGAACAATATACCAAAAAATAAGAAATAAATTGGCTTCAAAAATCAGTTATGTCTATCCTTGATCATAAGTTTATCTCGACAAAGATGACGGATATGGCTGAATCAGCCAAAAAGGTAAAAGGAAACGTAATGGATGAAATCTCTTTTACACTAGTCGGCATGCATTAACCTTCGAATATTGTTTTAAACCCTTTAAATAAAGAGATAATGCACTCGTTGCTGTCGTCTGACGTAAGCATTCTTCCTTGCCTTGTCAACTACGGGCATGCAGTAGATTATAGGTTCATGACCATGGTATAAGCTCAAGACATGAGCTGCGGTCAAAGAAAGCCACCTAAATTGGCACATTTATATATTTATAAGCGTGACTATATACAGTTAGATGCTCTCTAACTTTCTGTCGGAAATAAGACTTTGAATTTTCTAGAAGATGACGGTCTTGATTTTGCAGAAGCGAAAGCTGCTGATGTAGTTAGGTGAAATGCAAGCATGGAGAAAAATAGGGACGTATCTAGAAGGTAGGTGGATGTTCAATTGGTCAACGTAATAGACTTTGTCACAACCTACGGTTGAGCAAGTAAGCTGGTTTACAAGGGGACCGGTCCGGTTCCCTAACCGAAAAACTAGGAATTGGCCTTAAGAGGTTCGGTTCACTATTCTATACCCTAAACTGGTTGGTTCCATTTGGAAACTAGAACCTACAAGGCTGGTTCCAAGGTATTACGTGAATTTCAAGATGGAGAAAAATGGGTACACATCTAGAAGGTAGGAGGATGTTTGATTAGTCAATATAATAGACTTTGTCACAACCTAGGGGAGAGCAATTGAGCCTTTTTACAAGGGCACCGGTTCATTCCCTAACCCAAAAACTAGGGATCGGCCTGAGAGTTTGGTTCACTACTTTATATACCCTAAACCAGGTGGTTCTATTCGGAACCTAGAAACTACAAGGCTGATTTCAAGGTATTAGGTGAAATTCAAGATGCAGAAAAAATGGGTACACATCTGGAAGGTAGGTGGATGTTTAATTGGTCAAAATAATAGACTTTGTCACAAACTAAGGGTGAGCAATTGAGCTGGTTTACAAGGACACCAATCCAATTCCCTAACCCAAAAACTAGAAATCGACCTTAAGAGTTTGATTCATACCCTAAGCCAATTGGTTCTATTAGAAACCTGGAACTGCAAGGTCAGTTTCAAGGTATTATGTGAAATTCAAGATGGAGAAAAATGGATACACATCTAGAAGGTAGGTGGATGTTTAATTGGTCAATGTAATGGACTTTGTCACAACCTAGGGTTGAGCAAGTGAGCTGGTTTACGAGGGGATTGGTCCAGTTCCCAAACCCAAAAACTAGGAATTGGCCTTGAGAGGTTGGGTTCACTGTTCTATACCCTAAATCGGCTGGTTATATTCAAAATCTAGAACTTGCAAGGCTAGTTCCATAGTATTATGTGAAATTCAAGATGGAGAAAAATGGGTACACATCTACAAGGTAGGTAGATGTTTAATTGGTCAATATAATACACTTTGTCTCAACCTAGAGGTGAGCAACTAAGCCAATTTACAAGGGCACCAATCTAGTTCCCTAATCCAAAACTAGGAATAAGCCTTAAGAAGTTTGGTTATGTGTTTATACCCTGAACTAGTGGGTTCTATTCGAAACCTAAAACCTATAAGGCCAATTCCAAGGTAAAACATAGAAGTCAAATCTAGGGTAGAAGCTAGAACTGAACTAGTTTATCTCTAACCCAAGTAAGTCCTTCACTCTTTTTTGGAACATAAAATATTTGTCAAAATTAAATATGTTGGATATATTATCCTCAAGAAGAAATGATTCTATTCATATGTAACATATGCTTATTATATGTGTGTGTGTGTGTATATATATACAAGAAATAAAAATGAAGGGAAAAAAAAAGCCTTGGCCCATTCTTGAATTGAACTTAGAATTGGGCAAATTTAGTTCTAGGTTAGTTCCATGATCAACATGATCGGTTCTCAATTCGAAATATTAGGAACCAACCCTAACAAGACAAATTCCAAGTTTCAGGTCTAGAATCTACCCACTTTAGAACCGATCATCCCTAGTTACAACCTAGAAGAGTGATGATCAGCATAAATTATCTTTTCATTACGTTATGTTTTTTTTTTTTTTTCTTTCAAGCCTTTCATTTCATTATGTTCGGTACAAAAGCTAACCACAGCCCACAAATAGCACAAGCCCATCTCCTCTTCAAAATTAGGCCCAGCATTAGCCTGAATGGCCAGAAGAGCTAAGTCCACTTCATCTTAAAGTAAATAAACTGAGGAGTCCAGGAATCGGTTGGGTTCCAGCCAGAATATCTTCCTTTCATTGCGATTGTCTTGCTTTTCCTATATTCGTTGCATCGAGATTGGCCCAGATACGAACAAGAGCTGATCAATGGAGAAGTTTGGATGAACATGGGCCACCCTCATGAAAACTTTAGGCCCAAATGATCGGTACCTAAGCTGTCATGCCCAAATCTCTCCCGTTAGCAAAAAAGCTTTGAAATAACGTATAAATGATTGTATCTATCAAGGCCTAATCGAGCTACTAACCACTTGTGTCTTGATTACGTGCCATCGGCAGGGAGTTCGTGAGCAACTACTGTCGCGAAGTGCGACGTCTCGGGTACAGGCTCGAAGAGCTGATCTCGGAGAGCCTGGGGTTGGAGAAGGATGCCGTAAGGAACATCCTAGGAGAACAAGGACAACACATGGCCGTCAATTTCTACCCGCCATGCCCAGAGCCAGAGCTCACTTACGGTCTCCCAGGCCACACTGACCCAAATGCACTCACCATTCTACTTCAGGATCTACATGTCGCAGGCCTTCAGGTCCTCAAAGATGGCAAGTGGGTCGCCATTGATCCTCACCCGAATGCCTTTGTCATCAACATCGGGGACCAATTACAGGTACTTCTAACTTGGTAAATTGAATCACTCATATCATATAAATCATGCGAACATTAGGGATCGAGTGTAGTCTCCACCATTAAAATTATGTCGACTTGGCCAATCAAAAATGGATTCGAAATCCTTATTGATTGTTATATATATCTAACACTTTCAATATGTTGCTCACCCGACTATAGTTTTTGTCAAGATGTTCTGTCGAAGAAGAAAACTTTAGAAATGAATGTGTACAGAGACATACCTAGGTGGGGGAGGAGGTATGGGGGCCCCGCCTCCCAAGATTCAATGCGTTAAAGAAGTACCTTATGATTTCTGATAATATTGTTACTATTTCTTGAAAATCCTCAGATATCTTTAATCTCAGTCCCTTCGAAAGTTGGTCATAGACTCATCGATGCTGTTAATGTCGATGCTGTATCACAGGCACTGAGCAATGGGAGGTACAAGAGTGTGTGGCACCGGGCCATAGTGAATGCCGACAGGCCAAGAATGTCGATCGCATCGTTTCTTTGCCCGAGCAACGACGCGTTGATTAGCTCACCCGTGTCGCTCCTAGACAACGGGTGTGGGCCCACTTATCGGGACTTCACATATGCGGAGTACTACAAGAAGTTCTGGAGCAGAAACTTGGATCAAGAACACTGTCTTGAGCTCTTCAAGAACCAAGCGTAAATGGCTTGAATCCATTTGTAATTTTTAGCATTAAAAAAAAAAAAATCCATTTGTAGTTGAATCTAAACTTGTCTTGTTAATTTCCTAAAGGTATATACCCTACTTTCCTGAGTTATGCTATCAACAAGATAATATTTACCCACCAAGTTTGACAACATAACTCAGGAAAGTAGGGTATATACCTTTAGGAAATTAACGAGACATGCTTCGATATCAGAAAAAGAACTTCAAGACCGCCCATGTGAGAATTAGGAAAAGTTGTTCAATTATTGCCATTTATCTTTACATTCCTTGATCGAAAGGGCATTTGGGGTCTAAAAAGGCGTTTCAACTTATAAGATGTTGAAGCCCTTTTGGTTTTCTGATACTCAAGTTGATGTGTTGTATTATGCTTAATTTCATTATTGGAGTTGACCCTACCAATATTTTTTTGCAAGAAATAAATGTAGATGTCGAATCTTAAAGTCAAGAAATAAGATACAAACAATACAAAGAAAGGAGAGGGGAAGGAAAGAGTGGGCAACAAAAAGACATGGTATTGCACGTGCAATGTGCGATGACTATAGTAGATATAGAATGAATATTTGGTATTTGTAATTTTTAGAAGTTGGGTATTGCATGTGTGATGTGCTTTTGTATGAATGTCAATTAAGTCATATACATTTTAATTTGGTCAATTTAACCTAAACATTTTAACGATTTATCAATTATAGTCATTCCAATCAAAATTAGCCTGAGTTTGTTAATGTAATGCTACTTGTTCTACGTGGCCTGGTTGGCTTTGATGTGGATAATTATTTTTAAATTTTTTAAAATTTAATATTATTTTATATTCTTTGCTTTTCTTTTTTTTAACCTTCTTCCTCCACCAATCACTGAATCTTAATGATGGCTGGTGACTCACCGCAAGAGAGGGCCAGTAAGGCCAAGCAATTGGCAGAGGAAGAATGAAAGAAACGAAAAAAAATTTTAAAATTGACCAAATTGACGTTGGCCGCCTCTTCCAATCGAGCGATCCTCATAGTGCCCAAAAGCAGTCTATTGTCATTCCCAGTCAAGCATCCAACACTTCTAATCAAGTCACCAGCATCCCTCCAACTCTTGATGCATTTAGCAAAGCCTCATCGCGCCTCCTCAGTCACCCTCACCGATCTAGCAAGCTCGGTGGCTTTCCTGGACTCCTTGCCAATTTTGCAAGCTTCCCAAAGGCGAATCACGCAAGGGAAAGCTAATGGACTACTAAACCCAAAGACTTAACACAAACTCTCACAAGCCTTATCAATCGCAATTTAATACTCAATTTAACTTGCAATTTTCTTACCTTTTAGAGTTGCCACTAATCAATTAGAGTCAATGAGAAACCCAAGTATGAGGGAATATTTTTAATTATGTAAACCAGAGATTTAATAGATTCAAGAATTTGGTTACACTAGATTAATCTAATGCTATTTCAATACATTTTCTTTTTATTTTCAATTTTTTTTTTGCATGCATTCTTAGCTGGTTTTAAGCCTAAACCACTAATATCTAAAAGTGATCATGCAGATGCACAATTAATAATTTAACACTTAATAATCAAAACATTAAATAAATGGCTAGATTAGGGCAATCACTTAAATACCTCAAGCTAGCAAAGCACAACCTCATCGAGGTTAATTTCCAAATATCTGCAATGTGTAAATTAAGAATGTATGTCTAGCCAATATATTTTGTAATAATGCTAGCTTCACATGGTGTTCATAACAACACCAACCACATCGGCCGTGTTTCTCTACTAGTACACAGCTGAGCACCGTCTCTAGACTTGTTGCCAGGATAGCCTCCTGCTGCGTATCTTGCATAGTAGCTACGGCAACACATAAAGAACACATAAGTAGAGATTACAATATCTCCCTTCGGCACACTAAACCGTTTTGGCAATCCATCAGGTCAAGTTTACTTCTATACACCTTAAGTTTGAATGCTAGAGATATTTAGGATATTTTCTAAAGATATTTAAGATATTGTCCATATCTCTCGTGATTGTATATGAATCCATGAAGTCTCCATATCTCGATTGTGCATATTTTGATTGATCATACTTGATTTAATTACATTAACATGGGCTTATGTACTTTTCATTAGATACACATAAATTCAACAGTTCTCTGTTCCACATATTTTTTATCTCTCTGTTTTTATTCATATTGATGAATGCACATGCAACAAATAATCTTGCAGTGATTTCTACAACTCAATGATTTAAGTTTTAGTGCAAAAATTCTCGCAGAAAAGTGTGAAGTTAACGTGTACAAAGGCACAGCCCAAAAAAAAAAAAAAAATCATGTACGGTGGCAAAAAATAATATGGTTAGTTATACTTCTCCTTTCAAAGGTAAGAAAGTTCAGTATTTGTTTATCAATGGCATAATAATCATGTGAGACGAATCTAGGGTCATAGAGAAAATAGACGTTATATACTTGTCCTCTCCTCGTTAACTTACGGCCACAAGAGGAAGAACTCCAGCTCTGCCTCCTTGCTCAACGAAAGTCACCGCCCCCCTTAAACTCTGTCCTCTTTTCTTTCTTTTATTCTGTTTTCTTCAGTCCTGGAGCTTATTGTCCATTGATCCTTTTATGTTGAAGTTGTTCTTTCCCTTCACTCTTTGTCCAATCAACTCAGCCGAAGCTGCTATAGTAAAATTTGCATTTACCTCCTGGTTCCTTGAAGCTCAGCCGCCGGTCTCTTGAAGTTTCTGCCAGTTCTTTCCTTTCCGCTGGTCTTTTGAATGGTCCAAACATGGTTATGACTTCCTTGAGCTGTCATGATTAATGACTTCACAAGGGGGAGGTCTTTGTCCGAGTCAAAGAGTGCAGTTTTTTATCCGTTGGTTTTCTGGAATGGATAAGGAGATAGAGATTGTTTTCTTGGTTTAAGATTGTTTTCATGGAAATCTAACCAATTTAGTTCAATTTCAATATTCCATTGTTACCTCACTTAGCATCCCCACTTGCAAGTTCAATTTTTCCCATTTAATCACCAATCCATGAGGGTAAAGTTACAAGCTTTTTTTTTTTTTTTAATCCTACGCTAACTCTCAACTCACTCTTAGATTTTTACATTTTCTTTTTGCAAAGCGTGAGAATAGAGCCTCACATTTGAAATTAAGCATCCATGTCCCCATCCCCAGCCTCCCTTGAGAGGGGGTAATCAAACTCCCTACCTCCCCTTCCCATGTGAGAAGAATGGCCACTCAGGCAGTCCTAGTGGTTGGTAAAGTTACAAGGTTAGCAACATGAAAATGTGAGGCAAAATGAGTGATTAGAGGATGGGCATTAATTTCTATAAATTTTAAAAATGAATTATGAGAGCACACACAAAAATAAGTGACCCAAATCCGAGCCATACGGTAAGGGTAATTTTGATTTGGAGTCAAACTACGTCATTACCAACAAATACGATTCTAATTTTTATAAAATGCATGGATGACCCACATGATGCGGAAGCTAGTAATCTATAAACCATAATGCTTCTAAGTCCCAAAGCTCAAGGTACCTTAGGCGAAAATTTAGATGTTAACCATACTTATATTTTTGCACTCACTTTCGTTTTATGCATCTGGATATGGATACGTTCACCAATTCTAAGTTTAATACAATAACCATTATGCACTTCAATTTATTTATGAATTTGAAATTCTATCATAACGGATGATAAATGAAAATACATATCATGTTACATATTACAACTTATTTCATGTGAGATTCTACCTACCATGTATTACATGATAAGGACACTGATGTGTAACAAGCCAATTCAAAGTGAGTGATTTCAAATTCTAAGCATCACATAGGATAAGATACATATGAATGGATTGGTCACATACAACAGCCGCACAAATGCCTAAAACACTTTTTCGTACCATTTTTCAGCACATGCAAATCTGAATAACGCCAAGAGACGTCATTCTTTCTTGGCAACTTTTAAACACAAGTGTACATCCATTCATTTTGGGCATATAAAAGGTATCAAAGGTGTGTAACCGGACCAGTTCTCTTTGGAAATCGAATTAGACTATCCACAACTTTGATTATTGAATATTAAATTATTGATTGCACACCCGCATAATCACTCTTATATGTTCATCATTTAGGCTAAAAAACAACCAAGATTGCTCGTGAAATATTTTTGAAAATAAAGGGAAAAAGTGATAAAGAGCATTAGATTAATCTATAGTCATCAAGTCTCAAATCCCTAATTCATAGAAGTAAAGTATTCCCTCATATTTTATTTGGGTTTCTAATTGACCTTAACTAATTAATGGTGACTCCAAAACGTAAGAAAATTGTATGTTAAATTGAGTACCAAGTTGTGATTAAGAGGACTTAAGAGAGTATGTGTTAAGTCTTTGGACTTAATAATTTTTAGTTTTTCCTTTAAGGGTTCGCTTCTAAGAAGGTCTCTATAGCGGTCATTGCCCATAGCTCCTGCAGTCACACTCCTCCTTGCTAGTCCCTACAAGTCTTGGCTGCCCTTGCTTGCTTTGCCTGGACATCTTAGGTTAGGTTAATCAAATCAAGGTAATAAAGCTTTTTTAAATTTATGCCACAGTTTAATTTTATTGTATAGTTCCATATGGATGTTATTAGTAATAAACCTTAGGTTATTTTATTACTCCCTTGAGTTGATTAAGATATCTCAGGGCGCCGGACCTTTATGCGTAAAGGTTGGATCCCTAATGTTGTCCTATTTATCGTTCGTGTTTTATAATATGGTTTATTATGTATGATCGGTTAGATAAGTCTTGATTGGATAAAAAAAAAATATCTTGTTAAATCATATCAACAAAACTCTGTGTAAGATGTATATTTAATGACTCTTAAAATTTATTAATCGTTGCGTATGTATCGTGTATCATATATCGCATGCATATTTAGAATTTAGGACACATGCATAATTCATAGTTTAGAGCTTTCATACTCAAAGCAATGTGTGTTAATTTTAAATTGCATATAGGTTTAGGGTAATCTAAAATTTCCATTGATAAAAATAAAAACCAAATAAAAAATGTCATCTAGGTAATATCGATCGCATTAGTTAGTCCCATAACATGCATCTCTCATATTGCACGTCATTTTGTGAGTCACATAATTTGATGTCGATACTTTAACAAAAATCTCATGTAAATAGGATTAATTAGGGGATAAGTGTATTAGAAGATCTAAAACTTATCACGAATGTACAATTGAATATTAAACCTTTCAAAAAATGCAATCAAGTTATAAAATTTATCAAATTAGTACAATCAAGTGTTTCTATTAACATCATCAATTTGGCTAACAAAAATACCAACGTACATTTTCTAATTATTTTTACTCATGTATTTTTTATATCTTTTTAATTCTCCAAATTATATTTAAATTAGTTTAAAAAAAAAACTAGAAAAGGAAAATTTTTAATTTGAAAAAAAAAAAACTGGGGAAAAAAAAACAAAAAACAAAGCTACTAAGCTATGGCCTCTTCAACAAGCATTGTCGCCACCCCATTACCAAAGGGGCCAATGGAGCTCTCCAGCCCTAGGCAAGGGTGGTGAGCTCAACCCAAATTTGGGCAAATTGGCCACCCTCGCTATGGGCGACATGGGCTTTCGTCAAGGGCCAACGACCCTTGCCAACCCCGGGCAAAGACAAGCGTCACCCAAATTTGGACACCCTCAATCTAGATATAGGGGACCCTCGATTAGGGTTAATGAGGCCTCACCTTAGCCTAGTCAAGGTCGTCAACCGACACTTAGGGCCAGCGAGGCCTTAATGGGGTCACGACAATGCCGACCCTAGACAATAGTTAGCATTGCCTAGGGCGAGGGAGTGGGTGAGGCTCACCAAAATCTAGGCCGAGCTAGCCACCCTCACCCTGTGACTGATTAAACTCAAATTAATTTTTGAGTCATCGAAAAGTATAAATCGATACACTCGCGACATATTTATCATGTATTAACTTTCGTCAAATTTTATGGTGAAATTGCTAAATTAGATGACATATGACAATAACTTAGTTGATGTGCTAAGTCCACTTGGAAATGCATCTCTCTCTCTCTCTCTCTCTCTCTCTCTCTCTCTCTCTCTCTCTCTCTCTCTCGTTTGTGCATATATCTAGGAGATTCTCCATATTTGTACTTGATTTGGTGACTATAATAAATAGTCATTTAATAAAGCCTACAAAAAAAAAATCCACGGTTTCCTATTCCGCATCAGCTAGATCATACTAAGATTGCACCCGTTGCACACCAACGTTCACAACCGAGTACAATTCTCCAATTTCATTTCATCTTCTTTTTCAATAATTACTAATATCAGTATCAATCTTCAACAATTCTGTCTCGTTCAATAGCCAACGTGGCATGTTCCGTTAACCTATAGTCTGCAGAACCTGTTATTTGAGGAAGTGCCCACCGACTTTGTTTGTTTATAATGCCAGCCACATCGGCCATGTTTATCCATAGTGCTTGTAATAACAACCGCCTCACAGTGTTGAAATAACAGTAAAACTGATTTTTGTTGACAACGCTTTAGATTCATCAATGATAGACGACAAAAATAAATCAAGAAAGTTATGATTTTAGGGTGGTTGCATGTTTACTACTGGATTCCAGAGTGAAAGTTATTGAAGACTTACGTTACTTTGTTGTGTGTTTAATTTGTGTTTATGATAACTATGTATGGGGCTGTTTTGTTTTCTTCATTAAATCCTTGCATTGACATTTACGGGTTGTTATGTCTTATTTATCAAATGTTATGATTGGCGTTTGTGAGCTTGAATTTCTATACGAAGGGATGAAGTCATAAGTTGTAAATATTGTTCTTTTGGTTTCAACGCACAGGCCACGTTTCTGTCCGCAGACGAACGCCTCCATCTGACTCGCTTTCTCCATGGTGTTTATAAGGACGCCAGCCGTACTGGGCGCATTTCTTCGCCAATCCACAAGCGAACACCATCCCCAGACCTGCCGTGATGTTAGCCTCCAGCCACATGGATTTCATGGTAGCCACGACAACACATAACAACCCCGTAAGTAGCAACGTCAGCTCAGCCGATTCTTTCTTCAGCACATTGAACTGCTTGGGCAATCCATTGGGATTTTTTGGATTTTGTTATCCAAACCTTGAATTTGAAAAGATGTTAGAAATACAGGATATTCTATAAAGATATTTGCAATATTTTTCATATTTCTCGTGATTGTACATATATCTAATTGATCATACTTGATTTGATTACTTTAGATGGTCATCTAAGATAGTCTGTCATGTACTTTTCATTAGACACATCTAATACACAGAAATTACATAATCCAATGTGCATATCAAATGCAAATGCAAAGAAGAATTTTGCAGTGATTGTATAAAACATTGAATAAGTAAGATACCTAGTTCACTTTTTATCTCAATAATTTTAGTTTAGTAATGCAAAAATTTTCGTAGAAAAGTGTGAAGTCAACGTGTACAAAGGCACGGCCAAAAAATACAAATATGTACGGTGCCGATAATATAAATTTTAAGTCATACTTCTCCTTTCAATGACAAGAGAGTTTAGTGTTTGTTTATCTATGGCAATGATAATCATGTGAGACGAATCTTGGGTTATGGAGAAATAAACGTTATATGCGTACATATACGCACTCACCTTTGTTTTATTTTTCCAAATATGGAGACGTTTACTAATTCAATGTTTAATACAATAACCATTATGCGCTCCAATTCATATCTAAAGTTAAAAGTCTATCACTTATCATGATTAGCGACAATTGTGAGGTTCTCTACCTACCTCATATTATGTGACATTATCACGTGGTGCGTGACAAGCCAATACAAAACAAGTGATTTCAAAATTTAAGCATCACATAAAATGAGATGCATGCCACGTGGATTAAATGATTGGTTGGTCACATACAACAATCATAGAGACCCTTAAAACACAATTTCATACCATTTTTCCTATTTGCTCAGCACATGCAAATGGCAACTTTTAAACACTAATGTTCATCCATTCATTTTGGGCATATTAAATGCATGCATAATGAGCTTTCAGTCTCATTGAATAACACTAGCATGCGAAGGCATTCGATAATATTTGACACAACTTAGGATTGGAATTTGCAATTCGGCAACTGAATTGTTCATAACATCTTTTGCATTCTCCAATCACATCATCAAGTAAAATAAGTCGACATTCGGTCCATCATTTTTGTTATGCTCTTCTTAATCACAAGAAGCTAAAAACCATCCTCCATCGTCCAATACGTCTCCACATTCGGACCCATTGGCTCAATCTACCCTTAGTTCTTGAGGAATTCCATGACGTGATCAAAGGCAACGCACGCGATGTGGAAGCGCTTGAACCCCGCGGCCTTGGCCAGTGCCTCAAACTCCCTCTCCGTCCGCTCTTTCCCGCCGGGGTTGTACGCCATCATGATAAGGTCGGCATGAAAGGCTACCTTGGTCGCGAAGCTCGTGTCCGGGAGTTCGGGAAGGATGCAGTCGGCCACTATGACCTTCCCGTGCTCAGGGAGGGCGTTGTAGCAATTCTTCAAGAACTTCAGGCAATGCTCATCGCTCCAATCGTGACATATCCACTACATGTCGCAAATGCATCAATTTCCATGGCGAATTAGAAACAAGAAGTTATCGTCATTTACATTTCAAGTAATTGGCAGATAAGAGTGGTAATATAAGCTGAACTAACCTTCATGAAAATTGCATCTCCTGTAGGAACACTAACGAACATATCTCCTCCGACATGCTCGACGCCTAACTCGAAGATTGTAGTCATATAGTTGAGGAAGTCAATATCGATTAGCATAGGAAATAAGCTTTTCAATTATATATTACCACACACGCATTGATGATAATTTAATGTCTCTAAGGCGATTTTAGTTTTAATCATGCATACAATATAATTAACATGAAGTGATATAGAGTGATTTGCGGAATATAATATAAGTACCGGGATAGGACGGAGCATTGGCAATGACGTGAGGCAAATCAAAGTTGATGCCCTTAATGGAGGGGTACTTGGAGACAATCATGTTCAGGACAGCGCCAGTTCCACCTCCTATGTCGACCACCGACTTGAGGCTGTCGAAGCCTTTGTACGTCTCAAGGACCTCCTTCATGGTGATGGTCGAAACATCGGACATGGCTTTGTTGAATACTTTGTTGAATCTCGGATCGGTACGGGTGTATTCGAATGCATTCATTCCATATGCCCTGTCGAACGAGACTCCTCCTTCAAGAACTGCATCTTTCAAGTGGTACCTGCATTATTTAGGTCAAAAATCTTGGTCGATTCGGCATTTTTTTCTCTTGATGTATATATGACTTCGACCGTGAATCTATTTGGTGATGATCATCGATCAAAGTTACACTGGACTTTTATGAGTAAGTGATCGCTTAATAATTGCATCAATGATTGATAATATGAAGCTTAAACAAAATATTCGATTTTCGTATTACGGGCTAAATCATGCTGTTATGGATTTTGACATCTTAGTTACTTTTCAACATCTACATCAAGGTATTATAATATCAAGTAGAGGTGATCGGTTCCCGATTCTCTTTTTTGGGAATAGGGATGGGACCCGACCAACTAGTCCAGTCCGGTTCAATGGAACCAGCCATTTAGCAAAAAAAAAAAAAAAATACCAGAGTTATTACAACTTTAGGGTTTATCGATATTTTTAATAAATTAAAAATATATTTAAAAAAAAAAAGTTGGTCTGGTCCGATCTAGTTCTCCTCTAGAACCAGGAACCAAACCAAATATCACCGGTTCCATTTTTATGGGACTGGAACCAAATCGACGTTTTCGGGAATCGGACCAAACCAGCCAATCCGATTTAATCTGGGCGATTCCCAATCTGGATTGGTCCAATATGCTCACCCTTAATACCAAGTCAATTTACCTTCTTCCATGATCGTGCATTTCGTAGGTGATGTACTGCATTATTATCTTGAAATTATTTCTACCAACAAATGAAGTCAACGCTACTAACTGATTATAGAGAGTTAATTTAGCATCGCCTAACGCTAAACGGGTGTAATGTCAGCGACTAGTCACATTTATTGATGAACAATCCTGCGAGGTTTTTCCGTTCAATTTGTTGTCTCCCCCAATCAAACAAAACGACTAACAAAACAAAAGATCATCAAAAGAATAGTTTAGCAGAAGATTATGTGTTGTGCGTGTGCTTTCAAAATCGTGATTGACTGAGTCCAATGCGTCGGAGATTATAACTATTTGGTGCGGGTGCCAAATGATTAGTAGTGCAAAAATAAGGAAGAATATGATGCAGGTGTATATCTGTGTATTTGATCACTAACCAGCTTTCCATGAGGACTTTATCGTGGTTCATGAGACACAAAGAGGCGACCGAAACACCATCCTCGTTCTTGGTCAAGAACTTGCAAACCGGAGCGATCCCGTAGAGCCTTTCGGCTCGGCCGTCGGGGAGCTTGTGCATGGTGCACGTGACAACGGAGTGGGTCGCAAGGAGGCGCAAGATCCGATCAAGCATCGTGGGCGCATCCGGGTTCTTGGTCGGGAGTTGAGACGCGATCTCACGGGGAGAGAGGCACGCGCCGGGCCCGGCCTTGGCCATGATCTCGAGGACATCGAGCTCGAGAGCCGTCTTGAGGACCATGGGCAGCTCGGCTGCGCTAGCGAGTTGCATGGCGTATAACATGGTTTCGTACTCGTCGGGGACTTGGGTCGGAGCCACCAGGGTCTCGCTCGGAATCGAACCCATCTTGATCTCTGACCTCTTTTTTTCCTCTTTTTTGAGACGATGTCTTGATGGAATAGAGGCGTTTTGAAATTTTGGAGGGTTGAGGAAGGTTATACAGAGATGGAGGCAGGAGGAGAATCAGAGCTTTTTTAGTAGGTGGTGGAATTAGGGGTGGTTAGGCACCAAAGTTCAATAAATGCGGCCATTTATGATATTCCACGTTATATATGTAAACTGTAAAGTGATGTGTATTTGGTGTTGACACTTTCATCCCCAAACTAGGGAAGAGACGGATGTGATGCAGGACCTACTCTCACGTTATGCCCAATATATTATTCTTAACCTTAAAAAAATAAAGTAATTTGGAAGGTCGAAACCATTTCATTCTATATTGGCAAGTGCATAAATCATTGGTGGCCGAGTGGCTTTTTTCCTCCTATAGTCTCTTCGATAAATGCACAGACTAAAAAGACAAAATGCTTAAAAAACATAACTGAACATTTTATGAAACTCAGAACAAGCTTTTTCGTCGAAGGTAATGGTCGGGTCGCCTCCAACCTGGTACCCTCCTCCTTCGAAAAAAGAAATGAAAATGGTCCGAATTCCTGGCTTCACAAAATTAACCAAATATAAGAGTTAAATTCGTAGATTTCTATACTATTTTTTAATGCAAATCCTCTGGAAGGGTAGGTGTAGATGCATGTGATGGAGTGAAATGTCCTTTGATCAGATGATGAATAAGTCAACGCCCTTCATAGTTCATACCATCTCAACCTACCTAGGGGTGAGCATGATCCGGATTGGACCGGTCCACCCTCTAACTCTAGAACCAACCTGCGCAATGTCGGTCCTCAATTTTTAGGACCGAGAACTGACCCTATTGAGTTTAGGACTGAGAACCGGACTGACCTAATAGGTTCGGTTCGATTCGATTCCAGGATCAACCTTGGACCAACTGATAATTTTTTATTTCATTTTTTATACTCCTCAAAAAAACGATTAAGGACCAGACTAACCCAATGAATTTGGTCCTGTTTCAAAGTCAACCCACAATCAACTAATGTTTTTTTTTTTTTTTTTCATTTTATATACTCCTTGAAAGAGCAATCGGGGATTATACCAATCTAATGGGTTCGATGATGAGCAAGATCAATTAAAAAAAGCAAGCGATGAGAGTCAAGTAGCGTGAGCGTTGAACAAAATGAGTATCGAATGTCAAGCAGGGAGCAATAAGCCAAGCGAACATCGAGCAGCAAGCGGCACGAGTGACCCAAAGCGAGCGAGGCAAGTGTCAACGACGAGCGGATAAATTGTTTCTTTCGATTTTGGAAAATTGAAGACTAAGAGAACAAATAAGATAGAAAAGAACAAATTCTAGAATAAGATGTCATAAAGTGCCTTTTTTGACCTTCTCACAAAAATATTTTCTTTTTTCGTAAATTATGACTATTGATGTCGTAAAAGACATTAAAAACTTAAGTTATTAAATAATAATGTAAAATTACTTGAACCCCTCACTAAATAGCTGTTTAATGTTATTGATACAGTTTATTTTAAGGTTTCTCTATTTAAAAAAATTATATATATACAGTTAGGGTTGGTCCGGGTTGAACCGACTTGAAACTCTCAAAACCGAGGATCGACCCGCATAATGTTAGTCTAGAAACTCTAGAATCAAAGACCGATCTAATCTCCTTGGGAACCAGATTAAGATCGGCAAGGGGTCGGTCCGGGGTTGACCTTAGACCGATGCTCACCCTAATCCTGCCAACCCCAGTCCAAGTCACATCGTAAAGTCAAGGGCCCCTCCTCACAACCGTAGAACTTCCGGGGCTAATGACTTGCCACACACCAAATGATACAAGTGGAAAACTAAGTTAATCATATTTGAATATTCTAGTACACGATTTTGGGCGTTTTTGCGTTGTTAAATAAAATAAAATAAAATAAAAACTCGATATTAATTAGACCTAAGCCTTAGCAATTACAGCTGTTAGGTTCAATCAATCAATCTCTCTCCCCTCCCCTAGAAAAGTGTGGAGTTGACATGTACGATTTAGACCTAAGCCTTATCAATTATAGTTGTTACGTTCAACCAATCAATCTCTCTCTCTCCCCCTCCCCCCGAGAAAAGTGTGGAGTTAACATATGCAAAGGCAATTGATGATTGGTCATACTGTTCCTTTCAATGACAAGAAGTCTAGTGTTTGTTTATCGGAGCCGGATAATATCCATGGGACATGGTTCTTGGGTTATGTATTCAGCAACCACCGTTGATTTATGGATTAGGATATGGGGAATTAGACTAATTCGAAATTTAAGAAAGTAATAACCATCACTAATCATGATCACTGAAGTTAAGAATAATACAACGGAAGAGAAAATTGGGAGTTTTTTGTATATTTCTATGTCTGCATAAAAAAACATCTGGAGCTTGTTTATAGTTTTTTTAGATGACTATCTTAATCAAAATAGATATGGAAAATCAAAGAAAATATCTTAAATATTTATAGAAGATAGATAAATATCTTCAATATCACCTCAAATGCTAGGTGAGCAGAAACCAATTATCAACTTGAGTTTGAAAAATAATCCCAACAATTTCTCGAAATCTTCAATCACCGTGAAATCACCTAGGAAATGGTCGAGACCAGACTTGCGTAGCGTCAGGCATGGTGGATTCATGGCGTGGCTACATGTGGGGCGTGTGTGTTGGCTCCAAACTTCTGCTAATGATGAGATTTCAATATATTGATCATCTGATGACAGCGAGTTAGGTGATGGTGTTGGCTTCTTGAAATGAGAAGTGCAAAGTCGAGAATTGGAGGCTAACAGCATGCATCTTTTACGGTCAACTTTGCTGTTGGAATAGTAACATGACCAATATGAATAGCGTGGCTATTTCTTTGTTGAGCAAGAGTTACCGTGCGAAGATGCATCTTAACAATTCATGTATATTTCTATGTTTATATAGAAAAGAGTACACAGAATCTATCTATAGGTTTTATTAGATGACAATCTAAGGAAATTAGCTAAACTTTGCTAAATGGATTGATATAGATTTGAGTAACAAAGTCTACCAAAATTTGGGTTTTTTAATGGTCTAAAGCCCAACCTACCTGCGGTCTCTATTGAAGGTGAGTCGCTCCTCTCTTCTCCACCTATTGTAACACCGCTGAAGATCCCAACCAATCCGCGTCGCCATCGCTCCCATCGCCTACATAGACGCACAAGCCTCTGTCATCAGCGACGACCCCAGCAAGAACCTCAGTCGGAACCAGCAGAAACAAACTCCGATTGGCAAGGAATGCGACGACAATCCCAAGTGAAAGCGTGAGATGCGAGTCAACCTTAGGGAGATCTCCCTCAGGGACTACGACCGCGCCTTCCTGCGCGTCGATCCGTTCCAAGAGGGTGTGATATTCGGCGACAAGCACATCGGCGAGGTCAAGTTCATGACTTCAGCTGCTTAGAGCGAAGAATGGGAGATGGTCCAAACATGGAAAAATATGTGCTCTTGAGGTCTGAAAGGGAGGAGGGGCTTTTGCTTCGCTCTTCATTTGCCTGCAAGTCCAGGTTGGGGATTTTCTGGTGGGGCAACTTATTTCCTAGTTTTGTCTTCTATTTATGATCATCTTTCTTAAATTTGAGAAATAGTTAAAAATTTTATGATCTTTCAAGCTCTAGAAAATCGTGAAAAATAGTGTATGATTTTACATATCGTTATTTATTGACTTATTGATTTTAAGAAATATCAGACATTCCATTAAGAAATTGGAAGATTTTGCAATAAAGAAAAAGTCACAAACAAGTTGAAAATCTTACTAAGAACCTTATAAAACTATTAAAAATCTTATCATTTACATAGTACGTAGCATTATCTATGTGTTTTAATAATGTGGGTCAAGTTGATCTGGGTTGGGTACAGACTTGATTAGATTTGAGTCTCTAAAAATTTCTAAATACACATAGATTAGTCAAAATGGATCAAATGCATTGATTTGGGTCGGATTATTTTTAATTCACGTATGTGTCGTGTCTATATTAGTGACTTAGCACAAGGTCAAAGGGCCTCGTTGCCGACTAATCAATTTTTATGCAGCTTTTCACGGTCTAGCTTGTGGACTCTATGGACCCACGATGGCAATTACATCTTAGGTCCGCGACATTTCTAAGCTCATACCCACGTCTCTTTAATAAAACGAAATATAAATTTGTGTAGGTTCAAATGGGTTCATCATAGGTTTGCGACGATAGGCATCAATCGAGCAACCACTTTACTAACATGCAATCAAATGGTTTTTGTTAGAAGATATGTGATATTCCTTTAGGAGATTTGGATTTGATTTGATTATGTACATATCAATTAAAGATTAGATACATATCTAGATTGATACATAGAATTCTTTATTTCCATTAATTGTACAAACCTAGTTCTATATCTTTAGGATCTGTACAGTTTACAGACATATCGAGGAAATACAGAAAAATATTATTCCTCTCTCCATCGCCTTCGGTTTCTTTCATGGTATCAGAGCATTTGGCTTCTGATTTGCTTTCACTTTGTTCTTTTGCCAAATAGTTCTTCAACCTACAGAAAAGGGTTCTATTCGGCATTAGAATCAATATCCGAAGGAGCTTTTTTTACTTACCATGGCCTCCCCACAAACCAGCACCTCTGTTTCCGAAAATTCATTGACTAGAGAAGTAACACCCCAAGATCTGCAGGTTGAACTTCAACCTGCGACACTTCCAGCCATAAATCAGCAGACTCAATTACAACCCGCACAGTGGCAACCCATGCAGGCTCAGCTCAATGTGGGGCAACCCTTGGCGGGTCAACCATACTAGTGGATTCTGTATCCACTTTATTTTGGGCCAAGCCCAAATCCATCATCATCTGCATATATGGGCCACCATAGCTACGTCCAAGCCGATGGGGGCCCACCAACCACGAATGGGGCAAGCCCAGCCATCGAATCGAAGCAGTTGAGCAGGTCGAGAGAGCTAGGTATGGGAAAAAATCCCTAACTAGTTTTTTATCATGCGGGTTATCCAATTGGGGTGAGTGAATGGGTCAAGGAAATACCTACCCGAACCTCATGCCTAGTTTTCTACCTTTTCCGCGGCGGCGCTCACCGAACGACCAAAACCCGGCAATCCATTGTTCATCTCTAATGCCAACGGACCAAAATTGCGACTTATTAGCCAACAATTGACCGGGCCAAAAAACTATACAAGATGGTCGCAGGAATTCCGGCGCGCCCTGGCAACCAAAGACAAAGATGGTTTCCTCGATGGAACCATTCCAGTTCCCGTGGACGAACGCCTGGCCCGACTCTGGAGGAAGAGCAACCGCCTAGTCAAAACCTAGATCGGCAATTGCGTCTCCTCTGAGGTCGCGGCCGGACTCCCACCAACAGAAAGATGCAAAAGAAATGTGGAAAATATCCAGGAAATGTATTGGAAGCTGGACCAGGCGAAAATTTTTAATCTAATGCAAGAGCTCAGTGAATTGAAGCAATGAAATATGACAGTCACGGCCGTTTTCAACAGGCTCTCGTCTCTGTGGAACAATCTCGAAGCGGCCGAGGAGAAGCTCGTGGGACCGGAATCCACTTTAAAACAATACAGATCCATTAAAGACAAGGAGAAAGCTACACGCTTTCTCCTCATTTTGAACGAAACTTACCTCGGATTTCGCTCGCAGATCCTCGCCATGGATCCCATGCCGCCGATTGGGCGGATATTTCAATTGGCTGTGCAAGAGGAGAGTCAGCAACATGCGACGCCAAACCACACCAGGAGCAGCAAGAGCGTCGCACTCACAGCCCGCGGAGATCGGCGAGATGCGGCCACCAAGACGCAAACCCTAAATCGTGAGAGAGAGAGAGACGAGCAGCCAAATTAGGTTCGCAGAAGAGGAACTTAGGCTATTTAAAGCAAACCGGATGGATGGTCAGGATGTGATATGAGGATCGGACGGCTCGCAAACTTTCAATCCCTCAATCGGATCCAACGGCGGACAGCAGCTCACGACTAAAGGATTGAATGGTTAGATCTTTGCTGCAATTAAAGGAACGGACGGTCAGATGCTTGCCACATCATCAAGAAATTTCAGAAGAAATTTTAAAGGCAAGAATAAATTATTTTGTGATTATTGCAAACATACTAATCACTTAATTGATAATTGCTGGAAATTGCATGGAAAGCCCGGTGAAAAAGAAAAAAAGATTTCAGCAGCTTATGAAGTTATTGGGTCAACCGGTAAAAAAATTGACCAACCTATCTCGTATAGTCAGTATCATCAGTTGATGGAGGCACTTCAAAAAATGGACAAGACAAACAGAGGAGTGAGTTTCTCAGGTATTACTCATTGCTTGATTAATTCAATATCCAGAAAGGCATGGATAATTGATTCAGGGGCAAGTGACCATATTATATGTGACAGGGGATTTTTCTCAAGTATAAATGACATATTGAATTTCCCTATTTCCGTGCAATTGCCCAATGGGGATATTACCCATGTCCATGAAACAGGGACAGTCAATCTCAGTTCATAGATTACTCTTAGAAATGTTCTTTATGTCCCATAATTCCAGTTTAACCTAAACTTTGTGTCAAAAGCTTGTCAAGAAAATTCATGCGGGAGCCATTTTCAATGCTGACACGTGTTTTTTTCAGGACATTTCGACTGAGAAACTGATGGGCTTGGGTAATCTCTCTAAAGGCCTTTTTTTTTCTGGAATAGTTTCTCAAGTAATTTTCGTTGCAATTCTTTAAATAAGTCATCATTGTGTAACTTGACTACCAATGATAGAAATTCCATCATGCATTTGAGATTGGGTCATAATGCCTCCTTTCCATGTCCACAATGTCCTATATGTCCTCTTGCTAAACAATCTCGTAGCCTTTTCCGTCTAGTAACACCCGGACTAGTGAGATTTTTTCTTTGATTCATGTGGATATATGGGGATCATACCACACATTAAATCATGATGGGTCTCAATATTTTCTCACTATAGTCAATGATTATTCTCATGCGACTTGGATTTTCTTAATGCAATCTAAGAATCAGCCTTATTCTCATTTGAAAAGTTTTATCTCACTCTCAAAGAATCAGTTTGACAAATCCATATAGCGGATCCGAACTAATAATGGGAGAGAATTCTTCAGCCATGATTGCTCTTCACTATTTACTACACATGGCATACAACATGAGAGCTCTTGTATCTATTCACCACAACAAAATGGCGTGGTAGAATGGAAACATCGTCATCTATTGGAAGTCACACGAGCCTTGAAGTTCCAAGCGTCAGTTCCAGACGATTATTAGGGAGATTGTGTGGTCACAGCCACTTACCTAATCAACCGTATGCCAACTCATATACTTAAAGGGAAAACTCCATTTGAGTTATTATTTCGAAAGAAACCAGAGCTCCAGCATCTCAAGGTCTTTGGATGTCTCTGATTTGTTGTAACAGTGGGACCTAGAGACAAATTCAGTCCACGTGCTCAGCGATGCATTTTCATGGGATATCCCAATTTGCAGAAAGGGTATCGGGTTCTTGACATTTCCACAAAGGAATTTCTAGTAAGTCATGATGTCATCTTTCATGAAGACAATTTTCCTTTTTCTGAGCAGACAACTCCAGATGCAAATACAGGGATGACAGCCTCTCCTCATAGCATCCTATCTAATGAAGCAATGCCTCAAGGTCCTACCTATATACCAATGGCAGAATCGAGGCACATTCCTCCCACTAATCCATTTCTTCCAATATCAACATCAACACCTATTGAGAGGACCAACCGCTCAGAAGAAATTTTAGAACCATGACTCGAAGAGTCCCATGATAATGAGGAAAGTCAGCATATTGGGTCGCCACCTACCAATGAGAAAATATGGACACTACTCATCCAAGGCGTTTTGGTCGCACCACATGACCTCCTACCTGGACTAAAGACTATATTTGTGCAACTCATCATTCTCCAGGTACTCAGTATCCAGTCTCATCATACGTTTCCTTTCATAGATTATCACAGGAACATAGATGTTGTATTAGTCGCCTATCAGAAGAATAGGAGCCATCTAGTTATGATGAGGCATCTATTGACCCAAAATGGCAACAGGCCATGAAGGTGGAACTTCGGGCATTGATTGACAATAAAACATGGGATCTTGTCCCACTACCCTCTAATCGCAAGCCAATTGGCTACAAGTGGGTCTACAAGATAAAGTATCGTGCTGATGGTTCCATTGAACGATACAAGACATGGTTGGTTGCAAAAGGATTCACACAAAAGGAATGTTTTGACTACCACGAGACCTTTTCTCCGCTTGCCACCGATGTCACGGTTCGTTCTTTTTTCTCTGTTGCTGCTATTAATAATTGGAGTCTACATCAAATGGATGTGCACAATGCTTTCTTCCACGGGGATCTTCATGAGGAAATTTATATGGATATTCCTCAAGGCTTACGGAGACGGGGAGAATAGAGTATGTCGTCTCCGTAAACCCCTTTACGAATTAAAGCAAGCATCCAGACACTGGTACGCCAAATTTGCAAATGCTCTTACAACAGCAGGCTTCAAGCAGTCTAAACATGACTATGCTTTATTCACACGGACTAAAGGTATGTCATCCATTTATCTAATTATATATGTCGATGACATACTTGTTATGGGAAATGATAAGTCTGCCATAGACAATTTCAAGGATTATTTATATGCTACCTTTCACATTAAAGACTTAAGAGCACCTAAATATTTCATTGGAATTGAAATTGCTCGATCTGATCAAGGAATTTATCTTAGTCAACGGAAGTTTGTCTTAGAAATTATATCTTTTAAAAAATATATATATCTAAAAATGCAATCCTAGAAATATTATCTGAAAATACAATCCTAGAAATATAATCCTAAAAATTTGAATGTGAGGCTTATCAAGATGCAGCATACTAAATTCACAAATATTAACCTTAAATAAATAAACTAAAATGAGATAAAATAGAACAAAATTAAAAAAAAAAAACACCTAAAGAAAGAGGGGCTTGCTGCAGCGTTGATGGGCGCCGGACGGACGGTGGCCGGCGTCGGGTACTGCAGGTCAATGACGGCAAGGTGTGATTCCTATTGAGCAGAACATTAAATTGACTACTGCAGAATATGATAGGGGTATATCACAAAACGATGATCACATACTCAAAGATCCATCAGGGTATCAAAAACTTGTTGGGAAGCTCATATACCTGACCATGACTAGACCTGATATCTCTTATGCAATACAGACACTTAGTTAATTCATGCACAGTCCAAAGCGATCTCATTTGGAAGCTGCATTGAAGGTTGTGAAGTATTTGAAAAAGTGTCCAGGACTTGGAATTCTTTTGTCCAAACAATGTGACATGAAGATGAAGACATACTGTGATGATGATTATGCTACGTGTCCTACTAATTGAAGATCAATCATTGGATACTGCATCAAATTAGGAGATTCACTTCTCTCATGGAAGACCAAGAAGCAACCTACTGTATCCTTGTCTTCGGCCGAAGTTGAGTACCGAGCTATGGCAAAAACCACTTGTCAGGTAGTGTGGATACGAGGGTTGCTTAAGGACCTCGGAATACAAGTACGAGGAGTGACAAAATTATATTGCGACAACGATGCAACTCCCAAATTGGCAGCAAACCCTATAGTGCATGAGAGGACTAAACACATAGAAGTGGACTGTCATTTTACACGAGACAAGATTCAAGAAAGGATAATTGAAATAGAAGGAATTGGCACAATAGAGCAGCCAGCAGACATCTTCACCAAACCCCTACGTCATCGACAACACACATATCTACTGAGCAAGCTAGGCGTCTTGAATATCTACAAGCCACTAGCTTGAGGGGGAGTGTTCGAAGATATGCGATATTCCTTTAGGAGATTTGGATTTGATTTGATTATATACATATCAATTAAAGATTAGATACAGATCTAGATTGATACATAGAATTCTTTATTTCCATTAATTGTACAAACCTAGTTCTATATCTTTAGGATCTGTACAGTTTACAAACATATCGAGGAAATACAGAAAAATATTATTCCTATCTCCATCGCATTTGGTTTCTTTCAGTTTTAGTTGGAAAAATATAGTTTCGAATCAATAAACCCATCAAGTCGAACTTAGAGTTGTGATATCACTTTTTTTTAAGAATTTATTTGCCCCACAATATTACTAATGGTCACCGACAAATATCCTCCAAGATATAACATAATCTCAAATAAGAAAATTAAATAGCAATTCCAATTTATCTCTAGATTTTCTCTAGGAAACAATTGAAAAGATGGCCGTAGTTTTGAAAAGAAGACTCGAAAAATGATTTCATTCTTGTTCATGCCAAAAATTGACATAGATGTATGTATGTATGTATGTATGTATGTATGTATGTATGTAAATCGGTCTTAAAGAACATAAGTAACTCTGCACAAAAGGTTGCAAAATGAATAAAGGTATCCCTTCAAAAGAAGTTACAAAATGAACAAATACAACCTTCCAAGAAAGATTGCAAACTAAACAAATATAACCTTCGCGAAATGTTGCAAATTGAATAAGTATAATTTTCAAAGGTTGTCTTGAAAAGACACATATAAAAAATTCAGAATAATAAAAATAATATTTTTTAATAAATAAATTCCAATTTTTATAATTTCCAAAAATATTTAATAAATAAAAAATAATCTTTCAACTAATAAAGGTTAATAAGATGACTATAAGAAATAAAATAAAATCAAAGTGGTTAGTGCTAATTAAATTGTGGATGCACAAACATGTCAAGTGCTAAATGCGCTTAATAATCACGCATCTACACGCAATGATCGCGCATCTACACACACGTATTGTGGGGTCTAACCCAAACCCAACCTTTAAAAAAAAAAAAATAGAAAGAGACTTACACTTATAAATTGATCCATCTCTTCTCAACTTTCCTATGTAGGACAAGCAAAACACATTTGTTTTATTTTACAAACAAACATCCAACAGTTTTTATTGTACATCTTTTTTTCGTTTTCCTTTATTTGAATATGTATGCCATGTGATGCAATGACGTATAAAAAACCTAACTAACATGCATAAAATTAAATTATCATGGATACTTCAATATAAGCAAATGCCAATACCTTAGTATAAACTTCAAAATGATGAACGACATGCATACTAAGATATATGAAATGAAGATGAACATGAACCAATGCAATAATGTAATAACTAAAGATATTCAAGATATTTTGGATATCCTAGATATCTTATTGATTAATTATAATTGATATTATAATATCTCTAACATTGGCAATGGCCATTAGAACTTAGGTCCCCTGAATTTTTAAGCTCATACCCACATCTTATACATTTTGTGTAGGCTCAAATAGCTTCCTCTAGAGTTGCACCTAGACATTGATCGGGCAACCATTGAGGACTTAATCACAAGTCACTTCCAGTTATGGAAGGTGAAAAAATTTATATGTATGTTATCACCATGTAAATTCAAATTCAAATAAGATATTACTCAATGAGATAATTATGGGTTTTTCGTCAATGTTGTGATATATGATGATGTAGGCAATCAGGTTTGTATTTGACGAAGGTCTGTACTAAATTTAATCAACTCAATCAATCAAACCTGATTCTTGAGGAACTCCCCAACACTACATTATACCCCAGAATTTCATAAAATTACATATTCAAGACCTTAAAAAACAAAATCATCATCTATGATTTAGTCAACGTTTTTAGTACAACATGCAATTTTTTCTAATTTAATTAATCATCAAACATATCTCTTTTGAAATTTATAAAGCAATTCAGATTTATCCCATGTCGAGTTATAAGATCTTAGAATGTAATTGCACAGTACAGACACTGTGACCAAGGGATGGGATTGTTTGAAGGTCACGTTGGGGTAAAAGGAAAAGACCATTTGATGCAAACGCCACCAACCACTTTCCAGAACCAAAAAAAAAAAAAAAAAAAAACATATATCTTTTGATATTTATAAAGCAATTCAGATTTATCCCATGTCAAGTTATAAGATCTTAGAATGTAATTGCACAGTACAAACACTGTCCAAGGGATGAGATTGTTCGAAGGCACGTTGTTAAGTAAAAGGAAAAGACCATTTGATCTGCTAACGCCACCAACCACTTTCCAAAAAGACATTTTTTTAGATTGTGTGGTAATGGCAATCTCTACAACATAGGTCAATGGTGGAACTTTCGATCTGCCCGACCTAGTGGTTTGACTTGTCCGCAGATCTGAAGTCAATGAGACTTCAAAATTACATGTAGTGAAAGAATCTCAGGTCTTCAGCGAAGCCAAAGTGTTGCCAGCATACTAACCCATTGCACTAGTTGAGTTGCCCCAGGCTCAAGGATTTTAGTGTTTATGCTTCTCTTGGTGCCTTCTCAGGTGGCCCATTTCATATCTAAATTGGTTGGATAAGTGCTTCCGTGTGTCGCGCGCACAGCCTTCTTCTTACCCTTAGGGAGCACCTCGATTTTAAATGCGTTAGAATTCTTACCTTTAGGGAGGACCTCGATTTTAAATGTCTTCCGAACAGTGGACGTTTATCGCCATGACGTCTGCAGGACATCATTCAGGGTATATTGCTCTTGAGCTAGGCGAAGGGGTTTCGCCAAGGGAGGGGTGTCAGCATCGCCCCATGGCAGGTGATAACCTACTATTACACTGCATTTTCTAATAATCATCTGGTTATTGCATTTCGTTGTTGTAGTCGTGAATTTATTATTTTTTCTCTAGCGGCAGGAGCACATAGAAAGTTTCCCACGTCTCGAGATAGGAAAAGAATCAAATTGCCATTGCCAACTGGAGGTATCGACTTGCCATCTGAGAAATGGATTGGATAGTAATTGAGGTCTGTCGTAAGATTCAAAATGGTGCGGGAATTGAATACATAGTGAGAGTTTGTAAGAGAAGAATGAAGATGAAAATAAGAGGGAAGAGGCCTCTGATTTACAGGATTTTTTTTTTTTTTTAAATATCTTGGTCAGAGCCCGGAGTGTCAGTTGCCAACCAACGGTTGCGGCATCAAAGGCCCGATCAGTGGAAAGGCCGAGTCCAATTATCATAAGGCGTAGAATTAGACCAAGGTGAATCTCCACTCTCCAGGAGCTAATCCCTTAAATTTCACATGCAGGAGATCTAGACACAACCTCAGGGTTATACGGAAAGAGCTTGGGTTGCAGCGGCCCGAAAGCAAAAGGATAACAGGTCTAATTCGATATAGGTCTAAACATATCAGATTGTACCGTGCGGCCGGTGACCCGTCCATTCCTAATAATATCTCAACGTCATTTCATTACGATTAATATTGCTAAAAATCTCAAACCGATACATTTATTCCACATTTACCCTAGACTATTTTTTATGTTAGAAGACTCTCAAATTAGTATATCCTTACCACATTTACTTCAAATTAGTGCATGCGTGTCACATTTACCCCAAATAATTTTTTATATTACAAACAATTCTAAACTATTATATTCGTGTCACATATTACCCTAAATCGGTATACTTGTGTAGAGTTTACTCCAAAAATTTCAAATTTTTCACAATTTAAGATAAATCGATACTAGCCTTTTTAAAATAGACCTTATTATCCTTAACCACTCCCAGTAGTTCAATTTACTGCTCGTGGGGGAACCAAACGGTCACCCTATCTGCAGCTCTCCCAAGTTCGAAATCGATTCTCTCTCTCTCTCTCTCTCTCTCTCTCTCTCTCTCACGATCAATCAGCGATTTTGCATATTCTTGCCTGTCTAAACCCTACTCGCGTCCCAGGAACCTCCCCCGGCCATGGCGAACCGTACGCCGTTGCCGGCGACTCCTGGCTGTGAAGAGCCGAGCCCCATCAGGCACGTCCTCTGCGTGACGCGGGACGAGGACGTCAAGCGGTTCGAAGAGACCGAGGACTGCTTCATCCTGGGTTTCGACCCGTTCGAGCGTATCTCCAGGTTCTCCCTGTCGATGACGGAGGCTGGCGCGACCGACGATCGCGGCGATGGGTCCAAGGACGTCGTCGTCATTGCTGAGAAAGGACAGGCAAGTTCGTACTTTTGTCGGGCGAACTTGTCCTTTTTTAGTCGTTTGCTTCGTTTTCGTACTAAACCGTGAATTTCTCTGTTTGGTTATGCCTTCGTCATAAAGACTGTTTATGTTTTCGTGGGTTTCACGTTTCGACGAAGGTGGTCTCCATGTTTGTTCTGTTTCGCTTGTGGAGGAGAAATGAGAAGCATAACGTATGTTGGAGAATCCTTGGAATACTGATCTAGCAATGGAAATACTTGAGTAAAGTAGAACTTGACATGAGTATTGCACTGTATGGTTTAACTGGAGGTGCTCATTAGCTTTGTTTGGTGTACTTAGGATTGTAATAGCCTGTTGAACTTGTTCAGAATTGGGAATTACCGGGTGACTAATCGAAACCGATAGCACCAAAAGAAGGGAGAGCAAACTAAAAGAATATTTTGAGAAATTTATATGTACTCTTGACTCGGATACCATTTTGATTTGAGCGCCTAAATGACAATTTCAAAAGTTCAACTCATCAGAGAGCATTGTGGTATGTGTCTTCCGTTTCTTCTTTTTATGGTTGAGAAAGGAGTGGTATCTTTATATGTAGTTGTTATCCCTATTAGTGGAAGTTGAGAACAGATTTAATTGATCATGTAGACTGGACTTCAAGTTTGTAGTGTCGGGGAAGCAATCACAATTTTCTAAATGCGGTTATGATGATGATGATCTTATTTACGCTTCAACTATAGCTTATTTGTAAGTTGCATGTCATATTATTTGGTCCCCAGGATTCTATGCAAGTATCTTTCGAAGCAGTTTTCGTATTACTAATTCTTTTCTCAAGTCATAATGATTAAACGCTCTTGATTGCTGGTTGCTGCTGATGATTATGGACAGGTGGCTTGTAGAGACTTCCCGCACCCGAGGCATCTTTGTCAGAAATTTCCCTTTGCAACTACGCCTCATGAAAGACACTGCGAGCTGGTACTAACCGCACATGAATTTCACCACCTGATGATTGTTCTCAATATCAAGTCTCAAAATTTGTACTTTTAATCGAACTATAGAGGCAATCCTAACTAGGTGCATTTTTCCTTCTCTTTCATGCAGTGTTACTGCTATATATGCGATTCAGCTGCTCCATGTAAGAGGTGGTTCAAGAGAAACCATTATGATGCCACTGAGCACGACAATAAGTGGAAGTCAAAGAGGAGGAGAAGATTTAGGGAAAAGAGAGAAAACAGCAAGTGAAGGGCTCTTCACATTGTCTGTTTTCTTGCTAGTTCATGGTGAAACTGGTCGAAAGCATTGATGATCAATTCGTGCTCTGCACTTGTTGATCAGCTTATCATCTCCCTATTTTTGCGCTTGGTTTTGGCAACATCCTGGAGTACAGGACAGCTTTTGGGATCAGGGAACTTGATTGTACAGTCATTTGATCCATAACAAAGCGAAAGGTCGAATTTCGTTATTTTGTGGGATCAAAATTGCTGTTAAAATTCTTTGTTTGCTTACAAATTTTTGAAAGTGGACATGCATGAGTTTGACTCATGAATTTGCTGAGTCGCTTCAGGTAAGCTAAATGGAGATTGGAAAGCTAGTCATATGCTGTTATACTTGGTCCAACGGGCCCATGCCCGTCCGTGGCCTGTCTATTTGCCATGCCTAAAAACTAGAGTGCAAATATCCATAGGGAGAGCTGAGGTATGCTTGGAGAATTTAATATCGTTCCGTCGAGATGGCGTAGTTGATTTCGTGCTCTCAAACTGCAAATCCTGCTGTGTTCTCAAGGTATTCTTTGCTTCCTAGTTCCTTTCGGAGCCTGTGTTAAATTTATATGCTCTCGAGTGCAGGTGAATGCAGTATATTTGATGCGGTTTGGTGCTTAAACCAAATGAAACCACGTACATACCATTTGAGAAAAGAAAAATCAAAACCAGATCAAAATGTGATGAATAGTTTCTCATTTGCGATTTTCATTCGATCTGAAGCCGAACTAAACCGTCCATTCTCCTTTCATCTTTTTCTCTCCTTTTTTTCCTTTTTTGTTTTCTTTTTTTTTGGGGGCAGTAGTAGTAGTAGTTTCATGAGCTTAAACTCACTGATAGTCTAGACGATGCTCACAACAATTCATAAATTCAGAATGAATATCAAATCTTCATCTTGAAAAAAAAAAAAAAAAAAAGAGCTATTTCATCTATAAATGACAAGAAAAATCAAAGGTATATACAATACAGTTTTGCGGTTTGGTTTGGTTATAACTTTCTAGAGAACCAAACTAAGCCACAACATGAGTTTAGTTCTAGTTCAGCTTTTGAACCGTTTTTAACGAAAATGGTTTGGTTTGATTCAGCTTAACAATCTGAACCGATGTTACTAATTCTCTTGAAAGTACTTATGTGGTTTCACTTTGAGCCTCCAATGATTGGCAATAACAATTCTTGCATTTGCTATTCTAGTTTGATTATGCACCTGTTTAGCTTTCTTGGGTTTTAGAGTAATGATGTGCTCTCCGGAGAGAAAAAGAGAAAAAAGAGTCCATTACAGGCTGACTGCTCAGAGTGGCATACATGTAGTTTTGTGAGAATTCAAGGGTATCATATTGTTGTTATACCTTTTTATACCCATTTATAATAGGCTAAATTGTTACATGTGTTACCAATTTTGTAAATTGGTCATAAATGAATTTAAAATAATAAAATATAAAATAATATGGGTGTTAAACGACTTCAAAATCTATGACAAAAAAATAAGTTCACAATCTACTTGTGACTCTCTCTCTTCTCGCTCATTCACTTCATGTTTTCACTTCAATTTGGGTATAAAGTTTCCTACATTGGCTTAAGTATCAAAGTATTTTAGCAATATTATGTCAAGTATGAATTGAGTTAAATATAAGTCATTAAATTTGTATTACATGAAAATTGATTAAAACATATTAAATGAATCAATTTCGATCTGATCATTTTCGACCCAACCCACCGATTTAGTGGGTCTAATTATTATGAGTGGTCCGGAGCAAATTGGACCCGTTTAGGAAGAATAATCACTTTCCTCCCTTCTAGAATAGGAAAAAACTAAAGCACAAGCACATCCTTATTGTTGAGATCAAAAAAGACTTTACCCTACGTGAATTAAACATATTAGTTGATTTTCACTTTTCTGCTTTTTTATGACTTATTTACATTTTTTGAAGAATGGGCAACATTTGACGGAAAATTTTGGTCATCCTGAAAGTCAAATGCACGAAAGTTGCTCACGAGGGTTACTACAAAAGTGCAAATTCAATGAATAGAATATAACAAGATATGGCGAAATTCGAGATGGAGAATGAACTTAAAAAATAAATTGTAGTGTGTATCACGAACACATCTTGCCTTACTAAACAGACAAGTAACGAACACATATTTATCATACCAAATCAAATATCGAGAAATGAGTCCATCAATAAAAGGGGAATTGTTATACATTCGGCGGGCAACACAAGTCTCATTCTGCACAATATTAACTAAGCAATATAATATATGGCCGTCCACCGAGCATGGGTTCATGTGATACTAAGGGTGCGTTTGGTAATGTTTATGTTCCAGGGAAAACAATTTTTTAACATAAATAGTTTTTTTTTATTATTTTTATTCTAAAGAATAATTTCTTAATATAAAACGTGTTTGGTAACTATAAAATTTTTTACTTCGGGAATATAAACGTGTTTGGTAACTTGTATAAATTTTTTAATATTTTTAAATATTTTTTTTTTTTTTCTTCCTTCTTTCTTTTTTTTTTTTTTTTTCTTTTTTTCCTTTTGACCAATTGCTAATCTTGGCCATGGTTGGCGACCGGCCAATGACCTCGCCATGGCTAAGCGAGACTCGACCTCACCTTGGCTGGGCGAGCTCAAGCTCGCCCAGATCTAGCAAGGCCAAGCTCGCCTAGCCACTAGCGAGGCCGAGCCTCATCAGACCACCGCCAGGTCGGCGTCGCCCAATGGTGGCTTGATGAGACTAACCCTCACCGATGGTTGGGCAAGCTTGACATCACCAGATCTAGGCGAGCTCGAGCCTCCTCGATCACCTCACCTCGCCACCGAGGCCACCGGTGAGGCCAAGCCTCACCGGAGGCCAGCAATGCTTCGGCAAAGTCACCAACCATGGCTGAAACCAACAACCAATCAAAAGGAAAAAAGAAGAAGTGTTTTTTGAAATTGTTCCCAAGAACAAAAAATAACTTTTTCCTACTTTTTGTGTCTGTTCCAAATTTGTTCTCAGGAACAAAAAAATAATTTTTTTATTATGGGTTATCAAACATATTTCTGTTTTTTTTTTATTTCCCGAAAAAAAAAAAAAAAATTGTGTTTTAGAAAATAGAAACAAAAATAAATAAGCATGCCCTAAATACAAGAGATTGGCATGAGCTCAAGCTCAGAAACCGTAATTTATCCCATATAGACTGAGATCCCATGTCATCACAAAAAGAGTGGGGGAAATAGATGAAACTGAATTAAGCAATTTAGTATATCGTATGTTTGATTAAATGAGCACACTCATAGTACAAGACCGTCTTTTAGGTCCTGTGGCACGTTACATCAATCGAAAATCGGAACCTTGCAGAACTGAGTGGGCCGGAGTGGTTGGAAAGGGGCCGACCCGACCCGGTCGGAGGAAAACCCTTATCCGGACCGCGCGCACGAGCAGGACAACTCTCGAGCAATTCATCTCTCTCGCGACAGCAAAACCCTATCGCTTCGCTAGCATCGCTGTCCGGTCTCTCGGTAGCTAAGATGTCGCCCGCTCCGGTCGTGGAACCCGCCGAGCCCGAGACCGAGAAGGTCCTCGAGCCCGAGAAGAGGCCTCAGGTACTTCCGGGTTGTTCTTGAGCTCCGTCCGTCTACTGGGTGTGTGCGAAAAGTTCGGGGGTTGGTGGGGGGTGGGTTCGGTTCGTTCAAAGTTCGTTGATTTTTGTTGCAGGACGACGAACCCATTGTGGAGGACGTGAAGGACGACGACAAGGACGAGGAGGACGACGACGAGGATGACGACGACGACGACGACGACGATAAGGAAGATGGGGCTCAAGGTGGATCTTTTTCTTCTTCTTTTCTTCTTTTTTTTTTATTCATTTCGCTTTATTTTTTGGAAGCGATTGTGTGATTTCGCCTGGTTTTGGTTTTGTGGTTGTGTGAAAGCTTGCTGATTTGCATACGGGCATTCCCTATTTTTCGTTGGGAGGATTATTTTGAATCAGGAGGGATTGTTTATGGGCAAATGGGATGGTACGGGAGGATTATGACGTGTGACCTTTGGAGTGCGTTTAGTTTTTGTTGAGGTTGCATTGCGGAGTTGATTTTTTAGATGAAGTTCTTAAATCCCAATGGTCTACTCTAGTTTAGGTGGAGTAATGCAAGTGCTATGTCCGCGGAAATCATTTTTGGTATAGGATAATCCTGGTCATTCTTTCATCTCCAAAATGGTGTCACTGCTGCGTATGTTGATTCAAATTTTGCATTTTCAACAGATAGCAATAACTGTGATGCTACGTTTATCTGTTTAACTGAAGATGCGGATGTTTGCTACTTTAAGATGGGAAAGACTGGGTGTGGTGATGGTCTGTTTCATTTGATATTTTGTAGTTTTAGTGTGTAATCACGTTGATAGAGAGGTTTCTGTTTTAGTTAGAACTCAACTCAGTAAACCACAGATGGATTTCATGATCTGAAACTTTTGTTTTTGGATTGGTTTGGTTAGTTCACTGTATGCAAACATACAATCACAAGTCTTGAATTCCTTTTGGGTTGGCAGAAGGCTGGTTCCTTTTGGTTTAGTATGTGAATGAGGAAGTTGTTTGTGTGGAGTATCATTGGATTTTATGTTTTGGCTCAAGTTTATTGGTGCAGTTTTTGATCTCTGCAATGCATATACTCGCAGTCTGCTTGAGCTGTACAGGATTTTTTACTGAAGCTTCTCGAAAATTCCAACAAAAGTATATTTCTATTTGATTTTGTCAGCTGCTGCTTTTGGATTTAAGAACTCAAACAACATGAATGGGCAGGTGCAAATGGGGGTTCGAAGCAGAGCAGAAGCGAGAAGAAGAGCCGCAAGGCTATGTTGAAGCTTGGCATGAAACCTGTAAGCAGTGTAAGCAGGGTCACCATCAAGAGAACCAAGAATGTGAGTGCTTTTTCTTTCAAATCTCTGTCATGCATTTGATACCTCATCCTTTATATAATTTAGCAAAAAACTAGAGCAACTCTGAATTGTTTGGGTCTCATTGATTATAGAGCACTAAATGGTGTCTAGTGGCTTTGGAAGATCCATTTATAGCTGACCTGAAAAAGTGGAGTGTCTTAGTTCATTATAGTTGAAATTGATTTGCATATATAAACAATGGCATGTTATTGAGAAATTCCTGGTGTTTCAGGTCCTATTCTTCATCTCAAATCCTGATGTCTTCAAGAGCCCTCACTCTGAGACTTATATCATATTTGGGGAGGCGAAGATCGAAGACTTGAGCTCACAACTGCAGACACAAGCTGCCCAGCAGTTCAGGATGCCCGACATGGGATCTGTGATGGGCAGGACAGACACTTCAGCCGCTGCCTCAGCAGCACAGGCTGATGAAGAAGAGGAAGAGATAGATGAGACTGGGGTTGAGCCTCGCGACATTGACTTGGTGATGACCCAGGCTGGAGTTTCGAGGAACAAGGCCGTGAAGGCTCTCAAGACGCACAATGGGGACATTGTTGGTGCTATCATGGAGCTTACTACCTAAACATGCTCCATCGGGGTTTGCTGCCTGGCCTTTTTCGGTGATGAGCTTTGAGAACTGTCTAGGTTAATCTGAGTTGGGATTATTTGCAGCATTTATTAACTTTCTATATCGGCTCTTTTATTCTTGAACTTGTAGAAGAGAAATTAAAGCGAGGGCGTTTTGTCAACAATCCACTCGTATAACATGGCCGGACCTTATGCCTTTTTCAGCTTCTTTTAAGTTCTCTGAAAGTCATAAAGCGACCAGTTTATGTTACTGAGTAACCGTCGATCACGCATGGCTCACTTTTAAGTCGCAAATAGCCTGACAGACTTTTAAGTCGCAAATAGCCTGACAGGTGATTACGTCATCGTTATAGGTGATTCAAACCGAACTCAAAACTGAAACCAAAGAGGTTCTGAGTAGGAATGCTATGATATTGCAATTGGTATAACGATCACATTGAACGGCTTGGGTGTTGTTTGCACTATGGGTTGCTCCTTCGCTACGGACTGAATTTACGCGAGAAAAGTCAAGGTCAAAGTACTGATCACAGGACTTCACTTCTCGCTTCGATAGGCAATTCCAGAGCTCTTTCTTGTCATTTTCCACGTTCAGATGAGACAAATATAAATGACAATGTATGGGTTTCTCCTACCTTAGCAAGTGACTAATGGATGAAAAAACGTGCTTATCAAACTTGCGAAGATGTGGAAAAATAACAAATAGTAGCCTTAACAGCGTCTTTGGCCGTTGACCCCAACGCAAGTAGTTCTGATTTCTGTGTCTTCGACCGTCTTTAGCTGTAATTGAGCCAAGCTCGCTCTTGCACAAATTAAATATGCTGCTGAGTAGACACGACGCTTGAGCATGCCTAGTGAATCTTAGTTGAAAGCTGAGCTTATTTGATGTGCATAATGCATACAAATGCAACTTGTCTTATTTGAGCTCTATAAGAAGCAAAACACATGCAAGCACGACTTGTCTTTCATTTAGCCATAACACCGACAGCGTTTGAAAGCTATTTACAAGTTTGGAGATCAAAGAGTTCCACAAGAGCAATTCATGGGGTTTGACACACAGTGTTCTACATAACATAGAGAGAAGCGATACAGATCCAGTATAAATCATGGGTGATTATTCACATTTGAGGAACACTTACTCCTGAAGTCAAGATTTAAAATCTCTGCCCGGAATCTCCTCTTTCGGCACAAACTCCCAGTCTAAGTCCTGCCAGCCTGCAGAGAGAGGGTTTTTGAGTGGATCATTTGCTCGAAAATGGAGAATTTGACTATCTTCAGCACCAGCCCGAGACTCCATTTTCAACTTGCCACCAGAAAGGTCAGTGCTTTCCTCTATCACTCTTTCTCTAGCAACTGGAAAGCTTTTTCTTTATGTGCGACCCCGATATCAACTGAACCTGGAGGAATCAGTGTCTGATTTTCAGAAAGTAAGCTCTCATCCCATCGTTTCGGGATTTTCAATCTGGCCATAACAGAAGGCTCTACATCATCAGTGCAGCAGATTGCGCCTGTTACAGGAGAATTGAGAGAGATTTCAGGTGCGAGGCTACCGTTCTCTTTGGATGATCCGGCTGTCAATTCTGCAGTCCTGCTGATATCAGGAGAAACTTTCAGAGGCCCCTGTTCCTCCACATTTGGAGTACTTTTAGTACTTGAGTTATGAGGCCAGCAACTTGGAGCTAAAAGGTCAGTGGTAGGATTGATTGTGCTGACCACAGTCAGACTCTGAACAGAGGCATTCAGCTTCTCAGGCTTTTCACAGCTCCTTGTCCCAGCCAACAATTTATCATCTTCATTTGATTGAACAGAGACTCCAATATCTGATGAGTTCTCCGCATCGAAATTATTTTCAAAAGAATCTGCAACAAAACACCATTAATTATGAGAATGTTAAAGAGTTTTTTCTCTGATAAATGAATCTGCTTGGCCATGCAAATTAGATGTGTTAAGCAACTTAAGTCCGAACCTTTCACTTCATTGGACCCGGAATTATCCATCTCGATCCTCATACGATTGAAGCGAGCCTTGTAATTCATGGAACATAGAGTAGCCTCTGCCTCAAGCCACAAATTCTTAAATAAGCGTATTTGTGGCTGCGAATCATCCTTAACCTGAAAGTTCTCACTGAGAATCTTCTTGATAGCCTGCAAGGTTATCCACAACAAATTTACTCAGTTTCTATTGATCCATTAGCTTATAGTTCCAACCTTTCCATGGCAGGGGGTTACAGAGTATTAAAAGAAGTACCTCGGTCATGGCATCATCTTTGTTTATCAGGGCATTACCCCCACAGGAGGAAAGTTCGGAAGAACTTTCAACCTCACTATCAAGCCCAGCATCTTGCCTCTTCTTGTCAAAGGCACGGTGATTGTCAAGCTGACCCTTAATATTTACAGAAAATGCACTGGCAAGAGGAGGCATATTTACAGAAGATTCACTCTGTGGGAAAAGAACCCAATTATCCTTTTTCTGCAGAAAACAACCTACCTAGAATGCTATAACTCAAAACTAGATATTCATGAATAGGCAGAAGAAAAAAAAAATAAATCAAAAACCAGATCAAAGAAACATGTTAAAAAAGGACTAGCAATTGTAGATGATATCCTGCCAAAGGTAGCTTCAATTCATATTATGAATCAACATGTAGGTGTAGTTCACTTCTAACATCACAACGAGCATATTTAACTGCCACAACTTTTAGTTATTACAGTGTTGTTTCATCTAGCAGGTAGAAAAAGGAGATGGTACTCATACCCTACAGATAAAGCCATCTCTTCACCATGTCATCGTCTTCCTGTTTCATTGTCTATCCGATTCTTGATTAATACTCTTAAGTATATTTGTCATGATAGATCTATCTTGACAATATGCTTAATTAATCAGAAAAAGGCTACTGAGGTAGTAAATAGGCCTGTGCTGCAAATCTCTTCATAGTTAAAGGCCCTTCTAGAATATGGTGCAGCACAATGTGAGAGTGAAAACATGCATTCGAATTTCCCAAGTCCCAATTATTCAGAATTCCGTCAATTACCTCAACGACTATTACCTGCTGTCTGAAAGCCAAAAGATCATCACCTTCATTACATGAAATTATGAAAAGGAACTAGCAAGGGGATATCAAATGCTTCAAGATATAATTCTAGATTCATGAGAAGATTATCACCTAAAGTTCAAAAGGCTAAATTATTTTCATTGGCATGTTGGTTATCATCCAATTTGAGATTACCACCATCCACATTTTGCCATTAAAAGAGTGGCTTTTCATGCTCTGGCAATTTTAGCATCAACTAATGTTAGGTAAGAAACTGAAAAAGAAGCAGTGAGATAAACAAAATTACCATGTCAAGATCAGGTGATGCTCCTAAACCTTTGCATGTGTCTACCTCAGAATTATGTATTTTGGGTTGTGTGGTCATCTGCTCAACATTCTTTGATGAACATGCACAAAGATTATCAATCACCTTTTGAATGACATCAGTGTCTCTTTCCTTTAAGTCGCATGCACCACTTAAACATGAATAGAGAAGTAACTCTGACAGATTGTGCATAGTTGAAACTAGCATCTGTCCATCTATATTTGGGATTACTGATCCCCTATCCCATTTGGCAACCCCAGGAGAATTATCTACTGCATTGGTTGATTCCAACACATGCTTCATAGAAAGGAGCAACCCTTCCGGTGGATCCATTTTCAAAGAATCATTTCCATTTGTACCCACATCAGAGACATGATGGGTGGGCATGTGCCACTTGTCAGAAGTCACATCACCTTCTCCTGAACTCTGCTGTGTGGGATGAGAAGGTTTAGCACTAGAATCACCAATTGATTCTTGGCACGTCATGCAATGTCCAGTAGATTCCTCGACTTCATTAGAAAACAGATCATGTGTTGAATCACTCGAGCAAATATCCTCATTATCATTGGATCCTCCCTCTCTGCCTGAAGGATTAACAAAGGCATGCAGCACTGAGGGTGACACTGAACCTCTGTTACTACACCCACCTCTGTAGAGTACTTTTCCTGCACTTGGTTTATCAGAGGAGACCTTAGGAGGATATAAGGTATTGCCAAATATTCGAAGGTCCTGTAGCAGATTAAAACCACTTAGTTCAGGTTCCTCCCTGAGCTTTGAGCATGCAATTGCTTTTTTCCAGCAAGGAGAGTCCACAGCGTGTTCAAACTGATGTAAACCCACAGAGGGGCTCTCAGCAGAATTCAAGGCATGATTACCCTTAGATGGCAAATTAAATCTGTCTAATGTTACATGAGGATTTCTGGATCCAGATTTGGCACCAATGTGCTTTTCAGCACATTGCAGAGTACGATTACGCTCCAGTGCTAAATAGGATTGATCCGATGTCAAAGGATCTTTACATCCCAAATCTGCCCCAGCTAAATGATGAAAAGCATATTTAGATTTGCTATTTGATCGGTCTTCATCTTCGAGATGGTATGGTTCCTCAAAGGTAAAATCACTTCTTCCTAGCTGGACCCCTACATCTGCACTATCAAACTGTGATTCACTTCCACAAGCTCGCACGAATGGAAGCTTGTTTACACTAGATAGCAGAATGCTAGCATAGCGCTCATTAGCACAGTCTCTACCATCCTTGTGATCTCCTGTAGAAACTTCAGCAGCTTGAGAGCTAAAGCCATCAACTGGGGATACCATGGTGTGTGCAAGCAAAGGTTTCACATCACAATTCCCATCATTCCCGCTAGAATCATGCTGTGACACACTTTTCCCAAGAGTGGTACCATCAAGCCATGGCTTGCTTCCCAAAACTTGCATGGACTGAGGCTCATTTACATTAGACAAAATACTGCGAGCATAGAGCTCGTTAGCACTATTCTTGTGATCTCTGATAGAAACTTCACCAGTTCGAGGGCTAAAACCATCATTTGGGAATCCCATTATGGTTGGAGGCAACAATTTGGCAACAGAGTCCCCATAATTCATGCTAGAACCATGCTGTAGCACACCTTCCCCAAGACTGGTGCCGTTAAGCTGTGGCTTGCTTCCAAAAGCTTGCACAGACCTAGGCTTATTCACATTAGACAGTAAAATGCCAGCATAGAGCTCATTAGCACAATCTCTACCATTTTCGTGATCTCCTATAGAGGCTTCACCAGTTTGAGACCTAAAACCGTCAATTGATATCCCATTGTAGGTGCAGGCATAGATTTCACTACAGAGTTACCACCATTCACAAATGAACCACGCTGTAGCATACCTTTCCCAAGATCAGTGCCATCAAGCAGTAATTCACTACCAGAAGCTAACAGGGACTGAGGCTCATTTACACTGGACAGCATAGCGCCAGCATAGTACTCATTAACACTTTGTATACCTTTCTTATGACCTCCTAATGAAACTTCACCAGTTCCTGGGACAAATCCATCAGCTGGAGGTCCCATCTGGGGTGCAGCAAAAGATTCCGAAATCATATTCCCACCATTCACACTTGAAACATGATTTGACACAACATTTTCATCTATATGAGCATATGGCCACTGTTTCTTCCCAAGATTCGAAGATAACTCTGGCATTGCTGCCTGAGGATATGTTTCATGAAATACTCTAGGCAAATCCAAGCTTGATGATGCTGGATGAAAAAAACATATAAGGATAACATCAGAGACTGAGTAAGCATAGTCTTGGTTTGGCAAGCAAGAAATCACTTACCATCCATGTGTTTTCCACTTATAAATCCACCATGCTTTTCCCAACTCAAAAGATCACTATGAGAAGCTCCTGCATGTGTACTCATACCATTAGATGCATGATGAAGTCCTCAAGAACACAAAGAGGAAAGAACATATAATCAGATCTCTCTGCTTTCTTAACTTCATTTGAGCTTCCATTAGTAATCATAGTCTGTTCACATAACTAATTTAATTCAAACCAGAGCACAGAAAAAACACTATTAAACTTTAAATGTATCAGCATATGAACAGCATGCACGAAAGAGATCAGCGCATGAAGAACTGTGTGTAACAATATTATAACATTATTATCAGAAAAAGAAGAAAAGAATGAGCATGAGCATACCTCCGTTTGTACAAGCTTCAGTCATTAATGGAGCCGCAATAGGCCTCTTCAAGCAGTAACTCCCACCTATATCCTCAATTTTACCATAATATCTAAGTGCCTGCTCATTCCAAAGGCCACTTGATTCAGCTGTACCTCCCAAACTCACACTTTTGCTTTGATCATCACGAGGCAACTTATCCAAATTCGCATCAAAAGGAGATGATATTCTGCCATAGTCGCACTGAGTAGCCAGCCCTGAGGATCACCCTGAACTACCCCGGACGACGCATAAATGGAGTAACACGCGTCGCTTTCCGTGACGGCACTTCTCGAGCCATCAGAACGTCGGCCTAACTTTTCATCCCCTCCAACATCAACAGAGTTCCATGAAAGTAAAGGGGTACTTTCTCCATTAACAGTCTCCAAACCCGAGTAACCGTAAGTCCCAACATCGAACTCCGGGTTCGACCCAGGAAACCAATCAGTTCTTGCGTTAGGAGGGCACGGATTGGGCCAGGCGCCGTGCGAAGAATCCGCGGGCCTCTGATCGAACGGCGGCGGCTGAACAGAATCCACATAAAACGGCGGCATCGAATTGGGATACGGGTCCAGCTGGGGGATCGCGAAAGGCTGCGCAAACGCCGACAAGTTCGACGTCGACGAGCACGACCCTCTATTTCCAGCCCAATTACTCATCGTTTAACAGATGATCAGGGAGGGGGAGCCAACCGATCAAAACCCACAAGAAATCTGCGGCAAAGGAACGATCTTTTCACGACCAACCGAGCAAACAAAACAAACAACGATTCATTCAAGCGACGAACGCGACCACCGACACCATAAAGCGCGAAGTAAGTCCCGATTCTCCGGCCGAATTACCAGCTAAAAAAGAGACCATGGAAACGGAGGCGAAGGGATGAAAAATACCGGAGAGAGGAGAGATGGAGAGCTCCCCGATGGCGGGCGGAAGCTGCGAAGGAGAAGCAAAAGAGTTTGCGTCGTCTCCACTGCACGAAGAAAACGCCCCCTTCCTCCTCTTCTTTCTCCGCTCGTGCCGTGTTGTGTAGGATCAGCAGCATCGCCGAGGGCGCCACCGGAATTACGAAAATGGCCCTCTGTTCTGGATGATCGCACACTTGGCGCCAGCTCGTGCCGCAGAATTTTGGCACGCTTTCCTGCCTTCGTAAGCGCGAACTAGTTTATTGTTTTAAAATCGACGTCAGCTTGAGAAATGACCGTTTATTCATTATAATCTTGCAAATAAATGGCAATAAACAAAATATATATATATATATCACCTTTTAATCCATATAATTCTTTTTTGGATTAATACCAAAAAGAAGACCTTAAACGAGTAATTTATGACAAATTTTTTTCAAATTAATTTTTTCATCACTAAAATTTCAAAATAAATACACTTATAACAAATTCATCCTCTCTTAGTTTCCATTAAATCGAATTAATCACGTGTTATCAAACTCAACAATTTGGCGATAAAATTAAATAAAAATTAACATATTGTAAATTTATTAGGAAAGTGCCAATTTGGGGTTGTTTATTATATGATATTAATCCCTAATTTAAATCTATATGAGCATGAAAATAATCGCTTATTAATAATATTCCTGAAAAGAAAATAACAGTAAACAAAAATCATCTTTGTATCCATATTCATAATTTTTTTTGGGTAAGTAAGTTACTTTATTACCCCTAAAACCAAGATCGTGATGGGTGGACTGATCTCGTGGACATGCCCTACCATTAGTCACATCTCCAATCCAACTCCATGTGCAAAAGCAAATGCAGCACAAAACGTCATAACACCAGTCCAACCACACGTTCAAGATCAAAACACAGCAGAACTCCATCTCCAATCCTGTCGAAAAAGTTCGATCTGCTACATCAGGAGAGACCCGATGCCCCCAATTTTCATCGAGCATAAGATAGACGTCACAGGGTCGACGAATTCATTCGAGAGGCGACATTAACCACAAGTGGTTTGCAATCTTTTATCACTTAAATTTTCCAGAAATCAAGGGAAGACCAAGATATTTCACTGGGAATGGCCATTTTGGAATCCGCTCAAAGCACCACCTCTTCTGCATATTGACCTTCATGACCTGCCAAATGCAACTCAACGTTTTTGTGGATTAAGCCCTGAGGCCAGACATTTGCTTGCCTAGAACAAATGCTTCTCATTCAGTGAATCCTTGCCGCCCTTAAAAGTGATCTCCAAAATCATCCGCAGAATCCAACTGAGAGAACTTGACGTGTGAGTAAAGAGGATGAAACTTGACTTTGCTTTATTCAACTGCAGCATCTGCCATTCGAGAAAGTATTCCCCATGACAATAACAAAGAGGCATTGTCTCCAAACCCTTTTCGCCTTTAAAGAAGCCTTGAAGATGTCCATTTAGGGAGATGGAGAAATGAGGCCTGGGAATACAAGCTTTTATCTGTTTCCAAATTGATTAGGAAACTGCTAGATTTCCCTCACTGCAAGGACAGATTTCCAGCTGACAGACTCAAATGCCTTCATGAGATCAGCTTTGCTAATTTCTCTTTTGGATACGATATCCATAGGCAAGTTCCTGTCAATTCATGAGCCAGATTAGCATTATCACATAAGCTCCTCCCTTCAACTAAGGCGGCTTGTTTACAACTTATAATTTGATGAAGTAATACATTTGATTTATTAGCAGCTACTTCTTTCTTACATTTGGCAAAATCATATCATCAAGGTCTTTTTCCATAATTAATCATATTATTTCTTTTTTGCTACAAAAATATTTTATGAATATTGGAATGACTTTGTTTCTGTAAGATTTTCGGATATCATTTTCTTAAAATGGAAAATAGTAACATGCAAAAGTGGGAAAAAAATATCATTCTTTTATGATAATAATTAATAACTTGCTATTTATGGGAATCTCCTATGCCATCTTGATATAAACTTGGAAATATGAGTGTTATGTTATGAACGCACAATGATTGTCTTGTAATAGAATTAGACTGATTGATTTCAAGTTATACGAGTTGAACTCAATATCGCATTGACAATCAATTGGTTTTGCAAAGTGATACTACTTTGGCAAGAATACAATCAACTCGCGGCTAATATTATTACTCTTGTTGAGAGTGTTTGTAGAAACCTACTCTCGAATCTGATTATACACTTTGACGGTCCATCTAACCTTAGACGTGCCCCCACCAAGTGGACTTAAAGTCAAATTCGGATCGTCCTAGACAATGGCATTTAATGATAAAATCCGACCCTATTCGATCCACCCATTGCAGGCTGTCTTTATTGATCGCGTTTGCTTCATTTGCAGCATCACTTGGTAGACCTACTAATCCTAATGTAATAATTATCGAAGTGACTTAGGTTTAGGAAACGCTAAATTAGCTTTCTGGAATAATCTCTCAATGCCAATGTACGGATTCAGCCTTTAACCTGACCAGCAGAATGTTTCGTAACGCAATGACAGCAAGTCAACACATCAGGCAAAGCAAAAGCTAATCTCAACCAGAACTATCGCGTGATCCAACAACCGAAGCAAAACGAATTTTTTCCATGGATTTTGCTGCTTCACTTATAGTACGACAGCAGCCTCCTGAACCGACCATTTCTTGATATCCTTCCCTTTAAGATCACTCCTGCGTATACACACAAATTTTGCAGCAGAAAAGAGCGAAAACATCGACATGAACCCAGAAGAGAACAAATGAAAATGACTGTAAGTATATTGATATGGAAAGAGCAGAACACGAAGCATGAATCCCAGCAAATGAGTTGCATCATAAGGGTCACAAACTCATCGAGTCACTGTACATTTGGATTGTCCCGTACTCACTGCGTCGCCCACTTCTTCCTCGCACACCGCCGACGGCAATGAAAGAACAAACGAATGCCCCCTCACCCAGAAAATCTTCTTAAAAGAAGCACAACATCACTCAAAAATAAACAAGGAAGGAAGATCCCGAAGCATCTGGAAGGGATCTCCTGGCTGCACTGCCACCGCCAAGATGGCTGGCCCACCCCAGCGGCAACAGCTGCTCCGCCAGCCTCGCCACTGCCAAGGCATACTCCCCCAGCAGCTCCGCCGCAATCACCACCGTCATCATCCTCTCTCTCACTCTCTTTCTCGGTCGGTCACTGCCGTATCTCGGAAAAGTTTGAACGCATAATGTGGATGACATAGATGCAGCCATTTTTATAAGAAAACGAAGAACACCTCTCTCTCTCTCTCTCTCTCTCTCGCTTTACGTGTGGGGTACTTCGGTTTCGGATGATATAATATATGTTATGAATTATGCGATGTATAGCTTTTGTTATAAGGTGTGCTTCTGCTTATTTAGCTTACGCGCTAAATGTCATCATTAAAGCTTCATGGAATCACGTGGTTTTTCTTCGATCCGACTTGGAAGGACACCATCCCGGCTGACATGGCGTCGGCCGATTGGCTGTCTCGGTGGGGATGGAGTGAGGACGACTACTAGGAGGAGCGGCTAAGGCCGAGGAGACCAAGGAAGGAAGCACGCGCATTTTCCTTGGGCGGATGTTTTGGCTTTGTCGGACCGAGTCAAAGAATAATGTGACGTAATAAATTATAAGAACCAAAGAGTAAAATATGAAATCCATAAATTAATCGACCCTAATAAGAAAATTGGAAGAAATAAAAATAGAAAGGAGACGACATGTGATCTGCTATTTGAGCACTCACGAGTGTTTCTGTCTATATCTTCTTAGGTGGGACAAAGTTCAAAGTTGGTCCTTATCACCTACAAGTGGAGCAACACAATACAAAAATGATGTAACGTGAAACACAAATTACAAAGAGGAAATCAGAATATGACATGATATGATAAGCTAATTTAGTTTATTAATTGACATAAATTTGACATATTTTATTGTGATTTAATTACTTGGCACTTAGAATTCAATCAATACTAAGATATTTTAGATCGACACGAATTGACATAAATTACAAACACGATTATGACATATTAACACAAATTGTCAGCCTTGATTAGGAATTATCATATGAACATTAATTTTCTTTTAAGGAGAAAATTATGACCTAAATTTTTGTTGGTTGTGAAATAACAATCAATTATTAGTGGAGTATTTGTACTTCTATGTGCGTCATTTTTTATAAAACACGCTCTCTCTTCTTTTTTTTATTAAGTAAAACGAATTTAAACAAATAGAAACTGCCGACCTTCTTTTACTCGGTCAAAAGTACTTTGATTAGTAATCATTTCTCTTGTCCTATCATTCAGTCATCCTTCGTATATATCTCAAGTACCTAGTACATTACCTCGAATTCATGTTTTCTGAAATATCTTTGTTCTCTTATCAAATCTAAGTAAACGGCAAGAAATTTCATTTGCAAGGTACCAACATTTTTTAGAAGTTTTGGCGTTTTTGTTTGTGTTTTTGTTCAAAAAGTATTCTAGGAAACAGAAATAAATAAAAAAAACTATTTCTATTCCAGGAAACAATTTTTTACAAGAAAAATGCGTTTGATAAATTCGTTCCAGAAATAAAAAAAGAATAGAAATATGTTTGGTAAATTTGTGTTCTTTTTTTGTTTCTTTTAATTTTATTTTTCCTTTTTCTTTATTTTTCTTTATTTCTTTCTTTTTCCTTTTTTTCTTCTTTTGGCTCGTCGCCGTCCTCGGCCATGGCCGGCGCGACCGCCGACGAGGGCCCGGCCTCGCCCGACCACCGATCACTGGCGGTGGCCCGGCGAGGCTAGGCCTCGCCGATGGCTAGTCGAGCTCGGTCTCACCGGATCCGGACGAGCCCAAGCTCCCTAGCCAAGGCGAGGCCGAGCCTTGCTGGGGCGGCGACACTCGGCCTTGTTGGGAGCCGGTGACGCTCGGGCGAGTTCGCCGACCCACGACGGCGTCGCCGACCCTCAACGACCGGTCGGCGGCCATGGTTGAAACTAGGCAACCGGCCAAAAAAAAAAAAAAAAGAAAAGAAAAAGAAAAAGAAAAAAAAAAAAAGGAAAGAGAGAGAAAATTTGTTCTTAAAAATTGTTTAAAACAAGAAACAAGTTTTTTTTTGTTTCTTGTTTCCGTTCCAATTTTGTTCCGGGAAAAAAAAACAGAAAATCTATTCATGAACAAAAAATAAAAGTACAACCATGCACGCCCTAAGTTACTTAGGCTTGTTTATTTGTGTTCTTTTTTTCTTGTCATGAACACAATTTCTATTTTTTTTTTGTTCCGAAGAACAAAAAAGAACAAAAATGCGTTTGTTTACATTTTTGTTCCCGAGATTTGTTTCAGTTCCAGGGAACAAATTTAGAAAGTAAAACAAGAAATAAGAAAAACTTGTTTATTTGTTCCTTAACACTTCCAAGAAAAATTTTTTTCTCTCTCCTCCTTCTTTTTTTTTCCTTCTTCTTTTTTTTTTTTCCTTTGGCCGGTCGCCGCTTCGGCCATGGCCGGCAACCCAAAGCGAGGCAACAAGCTTGGACCACCCACTAGGTGCAAGCCAAGCCTCACCGGTGGCCTCATTGGTGGCTAGGCAAGCTCGGCCTCACTAGGGGCTAGTGTGTCTCGCTATGGCTGGGTGAGGCCGCCACCCCTCGTCGGCCGACAACCGGCCAAAAGGAAGAAAAAAAGGAAAAATTAAAATTAAAAAATTAAAAGAAACAAAAAAATTATACAAGTTTACCAAACGTGTTTTTGTTCTTTTTTTATTCCTAAAATAGAAATTTTGTGCAATTACCAAATGCATTCTTTGGAACATAAATAGTTTTTTCTATTTCTATTCCCTAAAACAATTTTTGAATATAAACATTACTAAGCGCATCCTTAGTCTCGTAATTTATCAACAATAAAAAATAATTTAAGACAACTTCAAACGTCATCATTTATAAATCGTATTACGATACACCAATTTTTACCCCCACTTTCTACAACCAATGCAAATAATACATACACATCTATGCCCGTATCAAATGTTTTTAATGCCATACATCACATAACAAAAAGGAAGATTAGATGCATCGAATAAAGTTGAGTACAGTAAAATAGTGATGCCAAACTTACCGTGACTATTGATAATCTAAATTATGCACCCACACAAAATGTATATAAGCATAATTCATTCACCTAGCTTCATTTAATAAGAGGCGCAAGAACTATCAATCGGACCACAAGTCACATGCCTTTCGAGCATACCTAATATCCATCAGGCACCTTGCTTTATGTCATCCGTTGGCTAAAGACATTTATGCATGAAATGTAGGCCCAATATAGCCATGATTATCTGAACATGGCCAATTGCTTTTTACGAGTCTCTATGGCTACAATTTGTTGAGCTTACCCGTTGGTAGTACTCGCATTTGAGGGGTCAATGCGGTGGGAGAGAAGTACCTCTTTTTGCCCATCTTGCCTAACCAAAAAATATATTTATATAAATTTGGGAAATTAGGCAGCATGAGGACCATATGATTCTAGAAAAAGAGAGTAGGAAAAAAAAATTAGAAGTACCTTCTGGGACCAAAATGATTGAGCAAGCTAGTCATATATAATTGATGTGGGACAGTCAGCAAGTTGAGTTATCTATTGGAAATCATGGTATGCAAAATCGGGTCTTTCTTCACTAGAAGTGTGTAACCAAATTGGTTATATCCAAGAACAAGACTAGACCACCCAAAAAAACAAATTTAGGAACTAGTTCCTTTTGAAACCAATCCAGGTGTAGGTTTCAAGTGTATACGCACCCGAGAACTAGATCAAACCACTCAATTTTGAAACCAGTTTCGGAACCAGTTTTATAAACTAAAAAGCAAAAATTATAATTTCTTTTTCTCCTTAATTCTAATCTCAGTACTCATTTGTTCTTCATTTATGCTTAAAACTCCTCACAAGTCTTTTCTCTTTCCCTATTTTTTCTTGGATGAATGGGGAATGGAGTTTTATAAATTATGTTTTATATTATGTGTTTGGACTTTTTATCATTTATAATTGTACATGACTACATATTCATCTTATAAATTGTTGTTTTTGGTAGATAGGGATTTATGTTTTTAATCTTTTTCTTTGAATCGTTTTCTTACTCATAAGCTCTTATGATTTTGCTATAAAAAATGACCAAAGGAACAAAAAAAAGAAAACAAGTTGTTAGGTAGACCCTAGAATCATACCAAAAAAATAGGATAGGTTTTAGATTCAGTTCAGACAAACAAGGTAGCTTCCAGAGGGTTCTAACTCTGGAACCTATCCATCCTTGAATCAATCACCCCTTCTCTTCATCAAGCATACTAACTATGATGGTCTTGTAAGTAAAATGGGTCAATTTGATTAAAGTCTCGTATCTCTAGAAGGTCATTTTCGCTAGTCGATCTCTTTTTCAATGTCCCTTACTCTTATCTTCTTGTTGACCCCATTTATTATGATTGATGGAATAACAACAGTAAATTGAACTTATTCTTTTATTTGAATCGGTGTCTTATCTCCATATCTTGAAACTCAAGAAAAGTCCTTCAATCGATTGGACCCTCCCCGCCTAGACCATTCACCCCAAGGCGGGCGGAAATGGTCGATACATAGCCGATTCCCATTTATCCATGGACAAGCCACCTATATGAAAAGGCGATTTTCAAAAGAGGAGCCATCAGATAAAAAATAAGCAAGATTACTCGAATATTCTTGGAAAACTCGTCCACGCAATGTACATGTATGTCCCTAGCCGGGACGAGACTCAAAAATGCCTGGTGAGCAGCCCCAAGAAGGAATCCATCGTGTCCACGCAAGCAGTGAAGGAGCGGTGGACGCTTTTGGACCTTTCGGGGAACGGAAGCGTGACGTCATCGTCGGTCCAGAGCTTTGATATTTTGCGGGCCCAATGAGCCCAAGCAATGAATGCTCAATCCGTGGCTACAACCGAAGCCGTACAGCTGTAGTTTCGGCCCAATAACATGGGCCCAATCACGAGGGCAATGATTTGTCTCAGCCTGGGGAGTATAATTATGACGTCACTCAAAAGTAAAATTTTGGGGACGACATCATTCGCGGCTCTTAGGTTGATTATTCCGCTGAAACGTGGAACATGACTCCCGAAACAGAGGCACCGTCATGAAAATCCGAAGGCTCTTTAGGTTTCCTTAATTTCATGGGAAATTTAATATTTCTAAAAATTATTTTTTAAGAAGTTATTTTTCAAAAGAAAAAAACATCAGATTTGTCGGTGTTTTGCTAAATTTAAAAATTAAATCGAAATTCCCTCATATTGAAAAGAAAAGTTAATTTTATTTTCCTAAAGACACGTCTATTACTCATGTGATATAAGGAATACCTAACCACCAAAATTCGGATTGCAAGACCTAGGGTTTCTTGAGCCTAGCCACTTGGAACCTAAGCACTAGCACTAGGAGCCAAGCATAGATACTGGGATCTTAGGTCTAACCTCCAGAAACTAGGGCTTAGCCTTTGTGGACTCAAGCACAACCACTAACAAATTGAGTCCAAGAGCTAGTAACATGAGTGCAGGAACTAATGATCTAGGAATGACTACTAGCGACCTAGGCATGGTTGCCAAGAACTTTGGCACGAACACTAGGTACCTCTATAAAGCTAGCCTTGGGCCAATAGGGTACACAGACACAACTATCAAGGATCCTATTGCAACATTGAAATTTTGGGCCTACCCTTAGTGAACTCGGGATCAAGTACTAGTAACTTAGACATGAGAGCCAAGTACCCAAGCATATGTCATTTGAGACCTAATCTCAGGCGCCAATGACTTAGACATGGGCACCAAGTCTTGAACTTGGCCTTTGTGAACTTGGCCCGAGCACTCAACCGAGTCCTAATCTCAAGAGCCAACGACTTAGGTGTTTGAGCCGAATACTTAAGCATGGCAATTAAAGACCATGTCATCGACACTAAGGCTGCGTTTTGTTGACTGGATAAAAGCCTAAATATGATATGTTTTATCATATCCCGTGTTTGGTAACCAACTAGGATAAAATAAGGTTAGATATAAATAGGATATAACCCAGATAAAAAAATCCAATGGGGAGGGTGGGGTAGACCTAGATAAGATTTCTCTTGTCGATAAAAAAAACCCTACGCTTTCCTTTTCCTTCTCATTCTCTCACACACGACTCATCTCACAAAAAACACATCTTTCTCAATAGCTCTAATCCGACGAATTCAAGCACCATCTCTAGCGAGGAGCCACAGCGATTCTACTTTCTCGCAAGATTTCGTCTCTCTCTGTGCATCGATATTTGCACGCTTTACAAGGTTTGCGATTTCCTTTCATAGGTGCAGTCAATTGTGGCTCATGAAAAGGCAACTCTTCTTCCATGAAATCCTACTTTACGTGTGCCCTACTTTTGTTTTTTCACAAATTTCATCACTTGGTCACCGTTTCTTTTCATACCATGTTTTGTGAAGATGAGCTAATGTTTATCCAGAGTGAGATTCGATCGATAATGTTTCCATTGTTAAAGCAAATCTTTATATTTTCACAATTATGCTTTGTGAATACCTGATCTCAATAGGAGATATTCATTGCTTGTGTGATATTATCTTTTACAAGTTCAATGTGAGAAAAAAAAATGTGAATCAGAAGTAAATGTTAAGTAAATGTTAAAACTATGTTGTTGTTGGTTTATGTGTTCTTGTGATTGTATATTTGCAATTTTATTAACAAGGTGGATATCATCATTGATTCATTGGTGAATACTTGATCTCAATAGGAGATATTAATTGCTTGTGGGGTATTATTTACAAGTTCAGCATGGAAAACATATATAAATCAAAAGTAAATGTTAGAATTGCATTGTTGTTTTATCTTGTCGATTTATGTATTCTTGTGATTGCATTTCTGCAATTTTATTCATTTGTTTTCTGATTGCATCCCTCTTTTGAAGAAGAGTATCTTCAATTTCTACTGCCTGGCTTTGGCCAGTCTTAAGTACATATTTTTTTTCTTTGAGTGCTTCTACTCAAGTTGGCCTGAATTGCATATTAAGTTTCCGTCATTTAACTTCTATCACATGGCATGTTTCCTAGATGGACAACGCATATAGCAAGATAATGATTTAATTTTTAGTAAAGAGTAAAGCTGTGGGAGATCTTGGCATCAAAACGTGCGCATTAATTCATTCTAGAAGCTTGGCACTCTCAATTTTCTGTAAACTGCAGTCGGTTTACTAGAATGCATCATCTGCAGGGGTTCAAAACCAGTAGGAAAAAGGCCAGGAGAGTATGTTATTTCATGACCAATTAAAAAGCCTTAATCATTCATCTGTTTCAAGTTTTGCACGGATGCCAAATTGTACATTAGTACTCACGCTATACAACAAATCTCGTTCACTAATCGATGACTGCGAGGCGGTCTCTCCCTCTCTCTCATATAAATTATGATTGACTATAGCTTTGTCCTAGAAACCAAGAGCCAGAATACATACATATTTACAAACATCCTAATCTCTATGTACATCTTTCACAGTCTATAACACGGAAGAACGTGTATATGGAAGATATTCCAGCTCGAAATCGATGCCAATGATGTCAAGAAGGCTAGTTGTACGACCTCACATTTTGAAAGGCAAATCATCAAGTGGGAAGGGCCAAGCATCAACGCTAACATGAGGAAGGGACGTATGAGGTTGGGGGCTCTTCAAGTGCAACCACGCATAGCCGAAAGCACATTCGAGTATGACAAGGGCGAAGAATCAAAGACAGCTTGTATGTTATTTTCTTGCCACCAAGCAACCCTTTAACTTCACTAAGCATCTGAAACTGCTAGTTGTTGTACCAAGAGGAAAGTGTCACGTCGGTGCATATGTTTAGAGCGAATAACTTTCGAGTCTCTTTGACATTTGATTTGTGGATTTGCCCTATGAATTACATGTATTGTATCGTCGTCACCCGCCATCAGGTCAATGAGCAATTCGAATTGTGCCATTGCACTTTTTCCTTCAAGAATTTAATATTTTCGAATGATCCGGCTTCTCATCCGTTCAAGTTTCTAATGCTTTTATGTTAGTCTTAATTGACTCATCTCATATTAGCATACACAATATCACTTTTTGATTCTTTATGCACTTCGCATATAATGCATAATCATGGATTGATTTTGTGCAATGTGAGAATATGTTGATTTGAATATATATATATATATCGTTTTGGATGATTTTGCTATATTATAATATGTTAGTTTGTGCTTTCCTAATTTTTTTTTCAAAAATATAATTGTTCATGAAAATATTTGACTTTGAATCCGTAGTTCACCAAATAGTGGATAAGATAAGATATCAAATATTTGACTTTGAATCCTTAACTCACCAAACAGTGGATAGGAGATGAAAAAATCTCCGGATTTATTATCATATCTTATCCAATTCTATCCTATCTAGAAATCCTATCCGGTCCTATCTTATCATGGTTTTCAAGCCTTGCCTCCATGGACCCAGTCCTCGACTATGGTGAGTTAGGCATTGGAGCCGAGAACCCAAGCACGGGAGTTGAGGTCTTCAACTGACCTCGAGGTACCTAGGCCCAGCCTTTGTGAACTTAGGCTTGCCTGACCGCCAAGGAAGTAATCATGGGCTTGATGGCTGTGAGGGATTTAGGGATGAGCACTAGGGTCTCAAGCATAGCCAACGACAACTCGAACACAAGAACCTGGGTCCCAAGCCTGGCCTATGTGGACCCAAGTATAGGCATTAGGTTTTCAGTGCCTAAGTGTCAAGGACTCTATTCAAAGCACTACTGTATAGTCTCATTATAAAAAATGATTTTTGATTCTTAAAAGATGAAATCATTTTTCTAAATTTAAGTGTAAGTTTTTTTGATTTATGTTTTTAAGCGATTCAAACGTTGGAAAACGAAGAAAAGACTCTTTTTGACAGAAAATTTTCCCGCAAGAAAAATATACCCTCAGGAGGATCTTGGCAATTGGCTTTGTATAAGATTCCACGAAAGGAGGACCGTTCGAGGAATTTGGCTATAGACTATACTATGGAATGATTCGTGCTCATTCGTGGAAAGCATAGATAGTGGAGACAAATAAAGAAAAGGTGATTCTACGATACGTAGGCCGGCAAATTCGGATAAAATTCATTGTCTAAAGTGCTATCTCTCGTCGATACTTATTAGATCCTCAAAGCTCGCTTCAAATGTGAGAAAAGTTGATGCCAGTGAGATGAAGTCCGAGGTTGGCGGTGCTGTTATCCAGATTAAGAGACTAATAAATGGTCAGAGCCATTCAATAGAAAGCTAGATACACATGATTCGGAAAAGCGATTTCGACCCGAATCCCTGTCTGCTGGGCGGTGCGCAAAAGAATAATTAACAAAATGATGGGCATAAACTCCATTCTATGGCCCTAATAAATTGATAACTATTCAAGAAAGACCTAGGAAAATCTTGACTTTGATTCATGGCCCCTTTAGACATGCAATTTCTCTTTAAGGGGCTCATATCAAATGGCATATTAAATCAATTATATCGATACCAATTCGGTTATAACATTTTAATTATACTAATTTAACCCTAGACCTATTGTATTTGTGTTAATTCAATTCGTTCGGTCAATTTTAGTCAGCAATTGCTGACCTGAATACTAACGGTCTTATGTAGTATGATTAATGTTAACGTAGACAAATTTTATAATTTTTTTTAAAAAATTTTCAAATTTTTATTATTTTTTCTTTTTTATCTTTATCACTTTTTTCACTGTGATCTCATCAGCCCACCATTGAATGCAATGAAAAATATATTTAAAAAATAAAATATTGTTAAATTTGCCCACGTCAACGCCTTGGGCCAGTTGTATATGGCACACCGACGTGAACATAAACAAATGTTATAATTTCTCAATTTTCTTCCAATTTTTTATTGATTTATCTTCCCCTTATTTTTATTATTTTTTTCATCGTGACCTCACCAAGCCACGGACGGCTACAATGAAAAACATATTTAAAAATAATCAGAAAATTCATAAAAAAAAAAATTGTAATATTTGTCCACATTAGATTTGGTTGTACGTGACATGATCAATACTAACATAGACAAATTTTTATAATTTTTAATTTTCTTTAAAAAATTATTAATTTTTATTTTTATTTTTATTTTTGTTATTTCATTTCATTGTAATCTCATCAAACCACCACTAGCCACAATGAGAAAATATACTTAAAAATAATTTTAAAAAATTATAAAAGATTTGTAAAATTTGTTCACATCAATGTCGTTATATTAGATAAAAAAATATCAACGAAAGTCAAAATTGACTAGATGAATTAAATGGAATAAATGCAATAGATTTATGATTATATTAGTCTAATTAAAAAAACTTAGTACAAATATAATAGATTAAGAACCTTTTTAATACTTTTTCCCTGCTAATAATCGCTATTGATTCTAAACGCCTGATCGGACAAACATCTTTCGCCAAAATTCTTCTTCGAATAATTCAAGATTTATTCCTCACAAATGTTGTCTACCACTCATTGCGCCGCACCGAAAGACGTTCGGCCTCTTTAAAGTCACGACGGCCTGTTCCCGCTTTTGAGCAAACAGACAAAAGAAGACAGATGGGCTGCAGGGATCGAGCGGTGGCGTGTCCTTTGACAATCGCAAACACGTCCACCGTCTTCCACGTCGGATCTGGGCCCCACCCGAGCTTTCTTCTGTCGCGTGACGTGGAATTATGTCCTTTTTGGCCCCATCAAGAAACTGACTCTCTGCCGTCCACGATTAGGCCCTGGCAAAATGAAAAAGGTTGCCTATCAACTACAAAATTGAAAATCAATTTTCAATTGAAAACAGTTAAAAAAAACTACAAAATTGAAAATTAGATTGCACGAATCTCTTTAAATCAGAACCTCATTTAATAATATTAGGGACGGAAATTCAAATTACACGGCACGTGATTCGAATGGATATATAAATTTTCCTAAGTATGTCAAATAAATTTGTCATTGTGACAATAAATTCTAAAAATAATTTTATCGTGATTTTACATTAATTGAACTTAGGGGAGCAAAATTTGCATAATAAAAGATTACTGTAATTTGTCAATCAAATCATGGCATCCAACAATTGAATTTCTTTTTTTTTTTTTTTTCTGATATCTAATGATAAATCATAAGGATACACATTTGTTTTGTTGAATGTGGCAAGACAACCATGTCTTTGGTATGTATTTGATGATTGACTGAACACATCATTTGATCAATGAGAATATAGAAAATAAGTAGGAAGTTGAAATATTCTTTTTATGTTAGTATAATAAGTCATGTGCTTTATACATTCACAATATGTATATATATATATAAGAGCATTCTCCATAAATTCAGCAATATGTGAGAGGCGAAAGTTGTAGAAAGAATAGCATATCTACCTATAGTCTTTATCAAAATATGAGTATTTAACTAACAAGAACCAAGACACCTTATTCAAAGCGTGTTACTTCAAAAAACATTCAACATACTTAATATTGCTAAATAAGATATGGGTACCCTTCTTCTTGCCAGTGAATAATTTTGTCAGAGGGAAATGCATGTAGTCAGCTTTTTTAAAGGATTCTTACTATGAATTATTGAATTGGAAATCCATGAAATGTCTCATTAACATGATGGATTGAGTAATTGTTATTCAAAATGGGTTAGACGAGTCAATATATATATAACATTATTTCCATGCAACATTATTTTGCATATTGCAAATTAAGATGTTTATCGCATATCAAAGAGAGGCATTTGTTTGTTGATTTTATACCATCTCCATTTGGGATGAAGGAAGATTGTATGAAATTGTGTGGTCTGGGTGCCTTTTGATATATGATTATGGTTTTCTCTTCCCAGGAAATTACACCTTGCTTTTTAATTGGACGAGCCCCAACGAAAAGTAGAAAAATAATAGGAAAAATAGTGTATGTTTGAACATCTATACCCAATAACAATATCATAATCCACACCATCTTTACAACTATCAAGTGCACACAAATACAAAAAAGGATTGCGTGCCATGCCCATTATTCGGGACTTGATTATTCCTCTTCCCTACACACCCAACCATAAAGAAAATCAACAATCACATATTTTAAACTCAACCTCAACATAGGTTGCAGCTTATTTGAAATAATAATCGTCGTCAAGAGATGCAGCATGCGTTCGGGTTCTCGTCGCTGAAGAGCTGAGGAGGTGGCGGGAGACTCTCGATAATGTAAAGTGGCTGGTGATAATACACCAGCCTCCTCGTAACATCATCGTCATAAAGGAGCACATTTTCCACTCCCTCTCCTTCATTTTTCACGACTTCCGCTTTCTCTCCTTTCCCTTCCTCGGGCTTGTCATTTCCCTCTCCCTCTTTCTGCGGTTTCCCTCCTCCTTTTTCTCGCCGCCGTTGTTTTCGTCCTTCTTCTCCTCCGGCTTCCCTTCTTCCGGCGGTTCGCCTCCCTCCTTTTTCTCCTCTAGCTTTTCCGGCTCCGGTGGGGGGACTATTTTGGCTTGCTTTTTGGTCCGTCTATAGACATAGTCGACAAGCTTGTTGGGGTCCATAGTCCCTGTCACCATGACCTTTCTCGAGCTAAATTCTGTTGCTGCCGTTTGAACCCCTGTTGATTAATAAAGAGCAAGTGAACACATCAAATAAGTAAAAAGATATAAATTTATAATACGATAGCTTGCCCACAAAAGGTGCATAATTTGCATCGCATTATTTAAGGATGACAAACAAATTTTTGGGAAATCCAATATGAACAAATGTTTCAAATTTACCTAAGTCTCACTTCTTCTTTTTTTATCTAATCTAATCATATTGTAATGATATCTATACGCATATGCTAGATCATACCTCTCATTTTGAGTATCTTCTTCTTGAGTTGCTCAGCACAACCTTCACAGTGCATGTTGACGCTTAGCTCCACAGTCACTAATCCATCAACCTGAAAAAAAACAAAACAAAACAAAACAAAAATAAAAACCAAAAAGCGTTAATTTCAAAGAGAAATTACGACCCTTTTTCCCTTTTAGTTTGCATAATCTAATTTGGGTAATTAACTTTATATTTTCACCGTCAGTATGGATTAATCATGTGGTAATTTTCGATGATTAACTATCAAATCCAATGAGACCTGTGAAGTGACAATTTGGGGAAGTGGTTCGCCCTCTGCTGCCGGCTGTGGAGAAATCACGTCGACTCTTCGCTTGGTCTTTCTGGTGATTCTATTGCACACTGCTTGAGGTTCCACCGCTCCTATTACAGTCACTTGGTTTTTGCCCATATCAATTTCAACTCTCTCGACTCCTGAAATTAAGGGAAAAAAAAAAAGGAAATAGATAAGAAAGAAGACAATGTGAGTATTAAAAATCCATTACTAGACCATAAAAGAACTGATATACCGCGAATAAACTCATTTTATTGCTGAATCATTAATTCGAGAATTTTGAAATTTGGACTACGGAAATAATAATAGTCTAATTTCGGGATTTTTACCTCGAATTTTCATGATGGACCTTTGGATTTTTTTGGCACATCCAGCACAGTGTAATTCCACCGACAAAATGAGGGGAGAAGGTGGCTTTGGCTCTTCCTGCTTCTCTTCTTGTTTCTCCTCCTTTTTCTCTTCCACTTTCGCTTCCTCCTTTTCTGAGGCCTTCTCCTCTGGCTTAGCCTCTACCTTTGCTTCTTCCTGATGAAGTATTTCACCAATAATTTAATACATTGGAAAATGAACTTGTCAAAACGATTTTCCGACTCAAAAATTCAAGACTACTACGTGTGGGAAAAACATAGGCGCAAATAGAATATTAATTAAGCTTCATAATCAAGTGATGTGTCCATAATTCAATGTACATGAGTTGAAGATAGGTGAATAAAAAAAGACAATTAAGAATCCATACGCATGATGAAACAAATCTATATTCATTTCAATGACCGTGACAAATTGAACCCAAACTTTTTGGTAATTTGGATTTGCTAATCAACATAAAGCAATGTTCTTGAAAAGAGTTCTATTAGACAAAGAATGACACTATGCTTCATCAAAGGCAAAAGCATGCAAAGGAAATCAAGACCCAAAATCATCATCCCATCACCTGTTTGGCCTCTTCACCCATATCTTCTCTCCGAATGATGAACCCCTCTTGCTTGAAGTAAGTAGTATAAATACCTAGAGAGAGTAACCTAGATATAGTTTAGACTTTCGGTTGACACAACGCAATTTGCAAAAGACAGGCTTATCTGGATTCCAAGGCACATGGAATGCCACTAGCAAGAATGTGCAAAGAATATCGATCCTCCTTAGTTTAATAATTCTTTTGGGATTCTCTTCATCTCCTCAAAGGCTGAAGGAGGTAGAAGTGGAGGGAGGAGTTAGTGAAGGCATGGTTTGCAATTTATAGGCAGAGAGAGAGAGAGAGAGAGAGAGAGAGAGAGAGAGTTTTCCACCGATTGGTAGATCTTTCATGAAAAGGTGGTGAAGGGTCACGCACATGTGTGGGTCATGTATGGACAATAGCAAGAAAAGCTAAACCTAATCAGTTTTTCCTTGCCAAAAGAATAGAAACATATTCTTAAGTCTTAAGCAATACAATTAGTCTGTCCCTTGGCCAAAAAGAGCTTATGGTTTAGGTCACATAACATGGGAGTGCCGGACACCTCAAGTGCCAAAAACTTGGCATGAAATTATCCACATGTGCCCAGTTTTGCACTATACTTCTGCACATAACATGGGATATGGAAGGTGCAAGAGTTGAATTCATGCTTGGTGGGTGGTGCACGATGCGAAATTTCAAGACTAAGAGGTGCAAAATTTGAATCTCAAATAGAATTTGATTAGGTACAATCATACCGTTTTACACATTATCAAATGGGTCCTATCGATTACACGATATAATAAATCGTCATTTTCCTCTCTCTTCTTTTTCTTTTTATATGTAGCAAGTATCAACGAAGTGATTAGGCAACTAGTGTTTAGAGACAAATGATTTGATAGCTTGTTAGGTGACTTCAATGTATGGTATGGTTCGTCTTTGGCCAAAGGACGTTGTATGGTTTTGTGGATCTGTCTGCCTCTCGAGCTATATAACAGGGCCCCAGCTTTGATTAAGCGTGGAGTTGAAAAATGACAAGTACATATACAGACACGTCATATGGAAGAGTGCATCATTATCATTACTACTATGTTTGCCAACTTACTCAAAAGAAATTAAAATGTCGCCATCAAATACGTAAAGCTTTCTCGTTTGGTAACTTGAGCTGGGATTGTTGAAGCGTAGAGGTCGGGAAAAGCCAAGAAAGTTTGGCGTGTGAATGACGGTGCATTGAAAGTTGATACCACATGTTTCCTTAACAAAAGAAAACTTATGTCAATTAAGTAAGCATTTTTAACCCCTTTTTCCCCTTTTCAGTTCTTTCTTCGTCTGCACTTTCAGGTCATCCGAAAGCTATGGCATTGGCTTTGTTAGTCTCTACCCACTTTCTCCATCCGAATTGATTTTTCACCACCTTACCCAACTGCATTAACCCACGAAATAGATTGATTTTGATTTGGGGCACACATTTCCTTATATTAAACTGATGGGTGATTTTAGGCGTACCAAACGCAGTTCAACAGATACGACCAATAAGATAGCGTAGTAAATTCAAATCGAGCATTTGGTTAAGTGGACATAGTGATGCATTCAAGAAGAATTTGACACAATTACTTTGTTAATCTGTGGTGTAAGCGAGTCTTTGTTACCGCTTAATGTCTGTTGACAAACCCCTTTTAGCGAAATCTAAAATTCATCCTCCTCCCAAATTCTCTCCTTTCTTTTTAAAGGAAAAATTGCAAGAGCAAAGAAAATGGACGTGTAAGGCTAATACAGGAAAGGCAGACTTACAAAAGTCGAAGACAAAAAGACGTGTAAATGACTCAGCATGGGACGCCAATCAAACACTCCAACTTAGGCTGCTCAATATTCAGATCTGGTGAAGAAATATTCCAGCTGATCAGATGCAAAAGTCTCCAAAGAACGGCCACAGAAAAAGGTTGACCCTCCATTGATGGATCCTCACTTTTTCCTAATTATTCCTTTGCCAACCTCTCGTTTTCTTAATTAAATCAAGAGATTCTAAGGAAGGTGCATACTCGCCTCTTTGGTTTGGCATGGGCGGTCTGTGGAATCTAGATGGTTGCTTAGCCACTTAAGACATTAAACCACATACTTTTCTTTCGAAAGTGATGGCAGGAGGCAACTATAGTCAAACTTCCCATAGACAATACTCCCCCTAGTACCGAATCACCCTTGAAGTTATTGGGCAACTACGCGAGTATCGGTTTGCTAGAATTAAGGTCACAAGAAAACCCCTCTAGGGAGAGAGGACACACGTTCAGGTGCCAAATGCAGGACCAAGCAGACTCAGGAGATCAACCTAATTTTATGAGGAATGAGGATGTCCTGCGTTAAATGTTTCTTTGCGAATTATATCCTGGAGCAGGACTAACTTCTCAATCATGGCCGGGGTGTCTTACAAGAGGATTGACAGCATATCAATCCTTTCGTTGAATGCAGGTTATACGATCAAAAGGCAACATCAATGGCAAGTCTCCAAAGCAACGACAGAACCGACATTACCCCCACGATATTCTGTTTGAGCCTTTATTTTATAAGTACATTACAGGACTAGGGGTTACAAGTACGGTAAACTCCATATTTGCCTACTCACGTCATTCAATAAATTTCTTCACTGTACAGATGAATGCTGGTGCTCAGACAAATATACTTCTGCCAAAGCGGCATGTACCGCTGCTCCTATCGGGAGCACATCCTCATCGAGAAAAAAATAAGGGGAATGCGGGGAATGAACTGACCCCACATCCTCATTTCCAATCCCAATGCTAAGCATGAATCCAGGAATCCGTTCTTGATAGAAGGAGAAATCTTCGCCCGCCATGACCTTCTTACCCACCCTGACATTTTCAGGACCCAACAGAAGCCTCCCGACCCTCTCGACATGCAGTGTTAGGGCTTCATCATTCACAACAGCTGGATACGCTGGATTTTCATCATCGTTCATGTCGACATAGGCTTTACATCTGTGCACAGCCGCCTGACCTTCAATGACCTGCAAAAGTTCTTTTTAAATGGAGGGAATGCCTAATAATGTCAACACGAATCAGCTATCTTTGTGCAATTATTTACATAGCATTGCTTTTCTTGGAGTTGGAGGTTTTGTGGTGAGGTTACGTATTCACCATATGCACTTAAAAAAGAATGAAGGAGATAACAAGTAGAGAGGTTTCTGGTTGCATCTACTGAGCGATGCAATTTTGAAGAAGAGTGTTCGAATAGAGACTGCCTTTGCATCTGAAGTAATGAAAGTGAAAAATGTACATATTATGATGCATACCTCAATCAATCTCCTCCGGAGTTGTTGCAGGCCTTCAGTGGTTAGACTCCTGAGCGTGCCACCAAATTCGACGACTGGAGGAATTATATTCAATCCACTCCCACCTCTAACATAAGTAACAGAGAGCACCTTCAAACAAAAGAAAATGATTGCATTAAATCCCCTGAAACATACTTTGACCAAGAACGGCATACTGAGTCACAGAAATAGTAGCTCCGTGGCTGCCTCAAACAAAATGCGATCTGTCCAAGAACCCAAAGCTATGGGATACGTGACTATGTAAAATAAAGCTGGTGACTGAAAGGCACTCTATGAATGAAGCTGATGCATGAGCTACAACTTACTAACTCATAATAGCAGAGTGGTTTTAATATGAAAATGCATTGAAAATGTAGCTAGTACATTAAGTCCATGTCTGTAAAGCTCTTGTGAGGCCACATTGATGTAAAGATGCATATGAGATAAGATTCATCAACAGTGTAGAACAGAGAAACTTGTAAAGGAAACATACTTCATGCGTTGTTATGGTACCATTTTGGAGAGGGTGCAAAACCCAGCTGATGAGGCTCTGAGCAAATCCATTTTAGCTAATCAACTACTGCAAAATTCTCTATAATGTCATGATGCAGAGGCTCTGAGCAAATTCATTTTAGCTAGTCAACTACTGCAAGATTCTTTACAATGTCATGATGCAACGTGCAGTGGAGTAAGCCAAATTTTTACATAACAGAGTCTCAAAGATACATACTTGACTGAGAAGCGGATCAGCTTCTCTTGAGACAAGCTGTTGAAGTGCCAAGATGGCAAATGAAGCAGCAAGTACCGGATCCACACTATTATGAGGTGCTGCAGCATGCCCGCCTTTTCCTTCTATTTTAACTTTGAACATGCAAACAGCAGCTAAGTTCGGGCCAGAAAGTGAAGAAATGGTTCCTGTGGGCGTTGTATAATCATTATGCATAGCAAATATTGCTTCGGCATCACCCAGCGCACCTTCTTTGATCATGTGGGAAGCACCAGCTCCACCCTCTTCAGCGGGCTGGAAAATAAGCCTTACAGTCCCCTGACCAAGGTGAAGAATTCAAATTTCTATGTCCTTCTTACATAAGTAGTTAAAAAATTTCAACATAGTTGAAGATTTGAAAAGATGAAATAAATAAAGAAAAACTATTCTGTTGCTGACAAACTTATACATTTAATCATCATCGATATGAGAGTAATTGTAATGCAATCACCGTCCATAACAAAATCTGGCTGCTGGGGACATCCTTATAGTTACAGATCACATCATTGTGCTGAAAATTTTGCACAATTAAGAATGTTACTTCCAGGTTTATCAGAGTTCCTGAAGTCCATAAGACTAAACCCATCAAGACAGAAGATAGAGATGAGCTGAATCTGGAAAAAGGAGTCCTAGCTAGCGTCGTCGTTTGGGTATTAGGCAATTGGTTTCACCAGATCTAAGTCAGTGCCACACTAGCTTTAAGCCTAACACTTGTAACTCAGGAGAGTCTTGTAGGTCGAATTGACATTTTCAAAGTTTTCAACTGCAAACCAGCTGACAGTAATTGAAGGATGGCAATCTCAAGATAGTCCCCTGGCCTCTGAGGAGAGTGCTCTTAAGTTGTCTACTTAAAGAAGTCCAGAACACAGAGCAAATAGCCAAGTACCCTGTTGTTGGCTCCCTGCACAGAAATCTTACCCAATGCAGAGGCATGGACTCAATATGTGGGCTTCAATTACTGAAAATTAAGGTTTGGTTTTATGGTGAAAGGGACACTAAAAAAGTAATAAAGGCTCCAAACCCTAGAGAAGTTCTTTTACTTTTATAGTCTAAATGGCAAAGTAGGAAAAATGACAAGTAATGCCATTATATGCCACAAAATTTCAGTGCACACTACCGTCACAACTCTCACCAACTCTAATGAAAGACTGTCATTTGATTGACTGCAAGTAAACACTGACCTTAAGTTCATCTTTCCGTTGATTCAGCAATTTCGCAGCACCAAGAAGCATGGTCGTATGGGCATCGTGCCCGCAAGCATGCATTTTGCCATCAATTTTGCTCTTGTGCTCCCACTCAACAAGTTCCTACACTCCCACAATTGACCCAAACCTTTAAGCAAATCCACAGATAACACAAAAATAGAGCAGCAAAAATGTAAAACATATGAAAGAAACAACGCAGAACAAGATCTAATGAACTCGTCAAACACTTGCGGATAGTCATTATGCGGGCACCCATGTAATTCATACCGTACACATTTCTTGACATACTTTCAAAGGTATCATTCATGTGGTACTCGGAGACATTAGCTTTTAGGCATTTCAAATAGACAGCCAAAGCAGGGGACCACCACAAGAACGAGAATAAGGGACATACCACAAACCAAGTTATCAAGATCTTAGCTTTTCGGCGTTGACCAGATCTCCGATACCATATTTGAATAAGAAAGTATACATCAAGCATATTTCTGGACGGGCAAAAGAACCAAGTACAGTCCTACCACGGTCGATCGATCGATCGTGTCGGGTCACCAGCGGGGCTTCCTTTTTTTTTATTACCTGCAAAGGCAAGGCGTCCATGTCGGCCCGGAGAGCGACGACGGGCCCCGACCCGGACCCGACGACGGCGACGACGCCGGTGCCGGCGAGGGGGTAGGAGTAGGGGATGCCGAGCCGGTCAAGCTCGGCCCGGACGAGCGCGCTGGTGTTGTGCTCCTCGAACCGGAGCTCCGGGTACTCGTGGATTCGCCTCCGGACGGACGTGAGCCACGGCTGGTCCCGCTTGGCGGAGCCCAGGAGCTCGTCGGCGTAATCACGGTCGTAGCGGCCGTGGGCGGCGGTGGCGGTGGCGGCGGTGGCGGCGGCGAGGAAGAGGAGGGCGAGGAGAGCGTGGCTCCTCGGCTGGCGAGCCATTGCCCGATTCGAGCTCGATGCTTCGAAGTCAGACAGTCAACAGAGCGAGACGGGAGTGGGAAGGTGGTGGGCGAACGAGATTTTTAATGATTAGATATTTTAAAGACCGTGATGGCACAGCAAAGGGGTGGTGGCGCAGTTGGCTAGCGCGTAGGTCTCATAGCTTAACGAGTTATCCTGAGGTCGAGAGTTCGAGCCTCTCTCACCCCATACTTTTTATAGATAATCCTCTCCCGCTCCCCTGCATCCAGACCCCTCTAAAAAGAAGAAAAAAAAGGTGTAAAATGGTCCTATCCAAATTGACCAATTTCTACGTAATACAAATTTAGTAATCCATAGCCAAAGCTAATCTAAACCCAACTCATGCTCGATTTAATTTATATCGTTTAAGTACTTTCATATTTATTCCAATTTTAGAAAACTCATACATACATTGAGATGATACTGCAGAGTGAACGAGCTCCCAAATGTTTACTTCAATGTCAGAAAGGGAAGAAATGTTTAGAGGTAATGCCTAAAATGGCCCTCAACTAAGTGCGAGCTCTCCCAAACCCTTATCTCATGCAATGTTGTAATCATTTAAAGTTTCCATTTAGCCTATAACGAGAGTCGTCACGAGCCTAACCAAGCGAGATACAAGAATTTCGTCGCACTTCCTATGCAACTAGAGATTAACTAGATTCATATACTTATGGTGTATATGGTAATATTTTTGTTCTCAAGAATAATTTATATTTAGAAACAACTTTTCAATTTATGTTCCCTAGACAAGTTTCTAAGCAAAATAACGGTAACTGCATAAAATTTATACTCTTAGAATAGAAATGCATTTGGCCCAACCTCAATTTTTCTTATGATTTAGAATTTTTTAAAATATTTTTTAATAATTTTATTACATTTTCTCTTTTTCCTTTTTTTTTTCTTCTTTCTCTAACCAGTCGCCAACGAGGTCGCCCATCGCCAATCATTGGCCATTGGCGAAGCCAACGACTAGCTAGAAGAAGAAGAAGAATAGGAGAAAGAGAAAAGGAAATAAAATAAAATAAAAATAGTTTGTGTTTGATTTTAAATTGTTCACGGTAACAAAGAAGTCTTTTTTTTTTTTTTTTTTACTTCTTAATTCTATTACACATCTATTCCCAAGAACAAATTTGTTCCCAAGAACAAAAACGTACACAAACGGATTTCTATTCTAGAAAACAAAAAAAAAAAAAAAGTTAATATCCTAACAAATCTCAAACTCATACATATATGACAAATTTATCCCAAACTAATTTTTTTACCATGAAAAATCTCAAATTGATTCACATGTGATAAATTTATCGAAACTAACCATAAAAAACCTAAAACCGGGTATACTTATGATAAATTTACCAAAACTAATTTATTCAACCGCCAAAAACTCTGAACCGATACATTTATGATAAATACACTCTCTATTAAATTGGATTAATACTATAAAAAATAACAAAAATTGTATAACTGTGACAAACGGAGAATAAAATCGCAAATTAATATACCACTCAATCGTCACGTGTCATTCAATTTTGTAATTTGATAGTAAAATTTAATAAAAACTAACATGAGATAAATTTATCACAAGTGTATCAATTTTAGGTAAATTTATCAAAAGTGTACCGGTTTGGAGTTTTTGGTAACAAAAAAATTAGTTTTTAGTAAATTTGTCGTATGTGTACCAGTTTAGAATTTTCTAAAATATTAACCAAAAAAAAAATATGAGCATTACCAACTCATCCTTAATTATGCTAATGGTCTAATTAGACCTATATTAATTATGTGGGTTTGTCTTATTGTGAACCCATTTAATGCTCATATTATTTTGGGTTTTACCATTCTAAATCATTTATGACTTATTTATTGAATATGCTAATTTATATAACGGTGAACCCCTTAAATATAAATTAAGAAATTGATTTATGATCCATCTTGACAAACCTACCTACATTTTAGGTTTTGTCCACCCGAATGAGGAAACATAACTCCTAATGCTAGAGCATACAACTTAGCTCCATCGACAAAGTCAGCACCATCGATAATGATTCAAGCCTAGGCTGAATTTGGGCACAACGTGATTCAATTAATCTAGGAATGAAAATATCAATGCAGAAAACTATCTATCATAAAACTAATTAAAAAGTTGTCAATTCACCAAATTCCTTGTCAATATAAAAGCCAAACAACAACCACATCGATAGGAGGCTATTCTAGATAATGTCCGTAGATATTTGATGAACTCTTAAGGTGATTATTTTTTGGTCTAGGTTGGTGGACAAATTTTGACGATAGGAGGCACAAGAATCAAGAAAGTGAGTTCCCATGTCCTTAATTGCATCTCTAAGTTCCTAGGAGTAATTATTATATGTATGTAAGTTTCAAGAGTCAAAGCGCTAAGTTCCTAGGTCTTTATTATGCTTTCTAGTATCTGTATCCTTTAATGTTTGGGTAGTTCCAATGTCTACTTAATTGTGTCTATTTCCTATGTCGCAGTCATCTTATAAATTGAGGAGAGTTCTTAATTATAAAATATACGAATTTGATTAATGAAAATATATGAGATTTTCCTTTGTGTGAGCGAATATTGTTGGAAAGTGGATAGCTCCTATATTGGTTTCATTATCCATGGATAGTATATTACTCCTTGGTGGTGAGCTAAAAAATACTTTATTCTCGGCTATGGTTTTCCTTTAAGTATTGGTGGTGATCTTCTCCCATCTTTAAATCATTTATCCTTGATGGGTGGCTTGTCCTTTTAAGCCTTGGTGGTGAACTTCATATGTCCCGATTTTCTTCCTTAGTTGGTGGCCTGTCTTTTATACCTTGGCGGTAATTGTATTCTATCCTACAATTTTATTTACCCATCAACAACTATCTCCACACACACCATTTCCATACACTTCACCAAAAAATTCCCCCCCATCATGGATTCACTCGCCCACGCAAGCATCAACTCCAAAGAAACAAAAGACTTTTTCTTTCATTAGATTGCCCTCATTTCTCCAAATAAATATTGTTGAAAGTAAGTGAGACAAAGATTCTAGAACTTAAAAGAGGCGAGTCAAGCTTACGTAGCAAATTCGAAAAGAGTACTCGACTTTTGAAACTAAGGAGCCCCTTACACAAACTAGCCTAACTTCAAGTCATCTTGGCTTTCGGGGCTTGTAAAGCTTTGTCAAACCATCCTTATCCTAACCATCCATTAAAAAAAGATAACGTCGCTTGTGGGCGTTCTATACTGCATCGAGCCATGAAACTGTCAGTGGCGTCTACTTGAAGTCACAAACCCTGGTGCATGAATTAGGAATGAGGAATTGTGCTTCGTAAAATTCCCGTAAACATTTTGTATCTATCCATGAAGACACAAACGATTGAATTTGCTATGAAAAGAGGCGTAGCTCCATACATCCAAATCCATGTATTCAATAATCCCCCCAGAAACCCTCTGTATATTGAGCATATCATGGCTTGTTTCTGTACAATTACAATCTGCAGTAGTCAGCCAGAACAAAACAAAACTCTCTCGCAACATAGAAAAATTAAAAAAAAAAAAATCCCCTAAATCTCTCATGTACAGACTACGTATCACCTGTGAAATGTACAGGTATCTACTTCTCTGAATTATTCATGTATCTCTCTCTCCTTCCTTATTTTGCCGCTTCTATTGGCTTTCCCAAAATTGCATCGAGACCCATGGGAGCAAAACCCCGAAGGCTTCAAGATCCAGTATAATGAATACTCTCAAAAAATAAGTAGGTATAGGAAGTCATGGAGCAGAAATGTGACAACACACGAGGACTGATAAAGATGGTGAAGATATCTGAAAAATGGGTGAGGGAAATGATAAAATGAAATGAGCTTCTCACTGGGTCCCTTAGTCCACTTAAGGCATGGGTCTGAGATGTTCATGGATGGCAAAGAATACCGTGATCATGTCATAATTATATACCTTGGCATTAGGAGAATGTAATGATATGCCAACTCCAAGTAGTGAGCTAGACCAAGATCTTTCCACTCACTGGCCCTCGAGATCATATCTTATTCCTTGCATTGGACCCTAAATCCAAGGAGCCAGATGCACCAGACAAGTGTCAGGATATTAACTGTGAGCAAGGCATTTTTATAGGTGAGAACACCACAGTAAGTCGAGCATGATCGGAGAGAGAATAGTTTTCAGGCCACCTTCCTTTCTCCACTTCAGGTGGGAACAGAACTGCATTTTTCACACTGAAACCGATTGTTTGCTCCTGACACCCTTTTCCATCTTGAAACTTGCTCTTCTCTTCAGTCCTTTGCTCAGACCAAGAAGGGCAGATTTGTTGCTGCATTACCACATTTATCATAAACAATGCATTGGAAAACAAGGCAGGTGTATATTCATTTAGATAGGACATAGTTCTTGAGACATTAAATTCACCAAGCATAGTCATTAAAAGATCTGCTCATTGGGTAAGCTCAGCCAGACCTGGGAAAACATGGGCAGGCCAGGCCAGTTGGTTGGACCACAATTCTTCTCTTATTTTTAAATGTTGTGGTTAACAAGAATTGATAGAAATGGAAAAAGAAAAAAAAATGAAGAAAAATCTTAGGGATTTAGTTTTTCTCAAGTTTTTTACTATTTATCTCTATGATATTAGTATTTAAACTTTTGAAACAGTAAAGTAATTAGTAAAACGTAAATCTCTGTTAACCAACATATCAGCAGGGTGCGCCTCATGGCACTCATGGAAACCTGGTCCACCATCTAGCCCCACAGACCTAAAATTCAGCCAAGCCAATTTTAGGGGCAGGCCCACGGGACGCCCATCTGTTGATCAGGTCTCATTATCAAGCAAACACTGTTGAAAGCATAAGCTGCAAATGCTTTTTTCAATTATTCTCACAAGTGGGCAACAATTGTGTAAAATAGTGAGATAAAAGCAAGTTCCATTAATTCTCTTTTGAGAAGGGGGAATGAAGAATAAAGCACAGAACAGAATATGACACAAAACAGTGGCTCCTGAGAACACCAAATTGAAGAAGAAAGGAATATGTGGAATTTGGAAATGAGAACAAACCCAGAGGCTTGTTTCTTCAAGAAGGAATATGCGGAATGTGTGGATTTGAAGAAGCATGGATGTCACTAATTCCATCAAGCTAATGGGAATCTAATTTACCTGAAATTCTTCAAAATTGACAACACCATCACCATCGATATCTACTTGGTCCCATAAGTCCTTTGTCTCTTCAGCACTAAGCCCATGGCTGTGGCCTGTCAAATTGAACTACCAAAAATGTAGCCAACTATTAGACTACTATTCTCCATATTAAGGATATCATTGACATGCCAGTGAGTCAGTCTAAAAGTACTAAACACCAGTTCTATTAGAAATAACATGCCCTACCTGTTTAAGTGCTTTACAGAAACCCGAGTAGGTAATATAATCATCAGCATTATCAGCCTTGAGAATCGCACCATTTTCTGTCAGCGAAGCTTCACTCAGTAAACACTGAGACAAAAGAAAGCTAGCGGTCAGTGACACAAAGGTAAAGGGATTAGATTTAATTCATGATGGTTGAGATCTGAAAAGGAAGATCAATCTACATTAACAAGTAATAGCTACTTTGATAGTGAAGATTCTAAACCTAAGAAAACTTACTTTTACTTGATCAGTTGATATATCAGAGTTGTTGAATATAAATAGATGGTGTTCAGTTGGCTAAGAACTGTGTAAATACTTGAATATTTTTTTTTTTTTAAAAATGCCTCAACCTCTAAAATTAAATCCCACTGCAATCGCAAAGCACTGTTTGTCTTTAGACCAATCATAGGTGTGCTAAGATAGCAAAAGAATATTCACAATAGCTTATGTGATTAAATACTTTTGTCATTATTTCAAAAATGCATCCGCATGATCAAAATCGGTAGAAAATAAAAATAAAAATAGTTAGGTCAAGTCAATGAGACACAAAATCAAAGTCATAAACCATTCTAAGATTGGAATCAGATGAGGATGTGCAGCATTAGTAACAAAGAGGATGCACAAATCCTCAATAAATCAAAAATCTCCATGTGCCTATTGTTAAAATCCTGTCCCTTATGGTGGAAATGCTATCAAAATATAATTGTCAATGCCAAGCAATATATTCTCGTATGTTGAGGAAGGTTGCCTTCAACATGCATCGAATTGCTGTAAGGACAGTGGCAATTCAGTTCAGTTCAGTAAAGAAACCACAGGACATGTATGAAATCAAACATCTCAAACTATTTATGAAAACATACAATAAGCACTAAATATATGCAAGTAATTGTGAATGATTCATAGGAGTATATAGGTTAAAACTGGAAACTTACCTTGAAGATGCCAAACACTGTCTCAATCCAACTTGTCTTTAGTAACTTTCTGTAGCTATTAGGATTGAGGAGCCAAATAAAATCTACACCACAGATATTTCCTCGATGATTCCTGTGGCTAACCCACTGAACAACAAAAAAAATTAAAACATGAATCAATAAGCATAGAGAATGCACTAAAATAACAAAACATACAAAAGTTAAGAGCTGAATTGGGTCTAAAGAACCTTCTGGGCATCTGCATCAGTGTACTGATGAGCAGTATCATAGGAAGAAACAAACCCCTGAGACCTAAGGAACTTATAAACATGGCCACGTTTACTTCCATTCCAGTCACTGTGAGAAGTGGGCACAGATAAAGGATACAAAGATCAAGACAATTTCCAAGAAAGGTTTTTAACTCTCTGGAAGTGAAACCATGAACTAATTTACCCGCAGAGTATTATCGGCAAGGAATTCAGGTTGTTTTCTTTCTGATATGATTCCACAGATTGCAAGATCTTGTACACCTGTTACCCGAGATAGTAAAGGAATCTTGAGCTGAGGCATGATTGCTAATGGGACTGCTAGAAAACCAATGAAATTATAGCAGGTGACTAGATTAGCAGAAGAAGAAAATATTTACCTGATGAAGTCGTACTATACACAAACTAGAGTTATGAGGAAATAATAAGTGGGTGTTGACAATGAGGATTTCTTGCCGAACATCATTGCTGCGGCACCCTGGGAAGGGCGCAACTAGTTCAACATGTAATAACTGAGCAACCCGATCTCCACAATCATAGAAAAGTAGCTCCTTATATTTTATAACTCTAAAATAGTCTTTGCGAACAGCGATCAGCAATCCTGCAGACTCCAGTAATTGTATCATAAGTCAAAAGCAAATAAGAAAATGTCAGATGAACGAATAGCCCTGACTATATTTGCCAGCATTGTTCACCAAAATTAAACTATTGCAGAGCAGCCACTTTGCAAACTTTAACCATCCAATCTTTATTGCGATGAAGGATCAATGAAATTGTTGGCCACTTTTGATCCAAGATTGATTAATTCAACAATAGAATTATTACTCAGGAACAGATGAGAGTTGGTAGGGCCAACCACCAAACTACCCAAACATATGAAAATCTCCAAATAATATGCATGCCTTATGCATATTTAGCCACTACCAAGACTCGAAATTACATCCAAATCCTTTTGTTTTCCAACAATGAACTTGAGAAAGACATCTGATTATGTGTAGAAACCTAGAGTCTCCTTAACATAATCCTCATCTGTCTCTTCCTGCATATTCTACAACCACCAAACTCAGACTAACCATTTATTTTCCTTAATCTTTGAAATTAAATTTTTCTCGTTGATATAAGCTTTGACAAAGTTTGCTTTTCCAGCAACAAAGAATCTCAAGGTCATTATCAAACATCAACAAAAGTAGGAAAGCAGTAATGTTCCTTATATGCTTTTTAGAAATTCAAGTCCCCTCCATGAAACTACACACTCACTATGGACCCTTAAGTACTTCTTCAAACTGAATCTTTAATCAACGCATTGTGGTACTACATCGAAAAAGTGCTTCAAGTTCAATCAAGGGACGGTCTACTGGTGATGTACATGATCCAATTGAGAGTTCAATGAAAACTTGCGCCAAAAGGAATCGAGAAAAGTTCCAACTTGTAAATTGAACATACCATCTCCACGGTTGTTGGTCCGGGCAAGCTTGAAACTGGTGTAACCAGCATCGCCCAGCCTCTTCTCGTACATGTTGACGAGCTCTTCATTGCCAACCCAGAACTCCTGCAGACGTTCCCAATAAAGAACACCACAAAAACAAAGTCATTATAACGCATCATCGCCCACATAGAATCGTCACGGCCTTCCACAATCCGGATTCAATCCAATCAACAACAGAGCAATGGACGAGAAATACAACCTGAAGGCAGATAATCGATGACCTTTCGTTCAACAACCAATCCAATATCCGATGATTCCTGGCGAGCCAATTAGCTCTGCAATCACTTTCACGACAACTCGGATCCTGCGTCCGCAGCATCGAGAGAAAAAAAGCACAAAAAGCAAAGCGTCACTCCAGAACTCAGCCAGAATTAGCAACGAAAATTCGAATCCCGAGCAAGCCCGCGTCGAAAATACGAACTTAAACCAAATCGAACGGGAGAAAAAGGACGCGGACGACGTTAGAATTCGAATTCCGACATCGAGCGCGCGCGAGAGAGAAGGGGCGGACCTGACGGTTCGAGCGCTTGTAGATAGGGGCGAGAATGTTGAAGGTCGTGCAGGTAATGCAAGGGTGCTGGCGATCGCCGACCGACGAGGCGATCGCGTAGCTCCCGATCCGGGACACCCGCCCCTCCATCTTGCTGCTCCTCCTCCTCTCCTTCCTCATGTCAAACCGATTCGACAAAAAAAAACGAGTCCTCCGTATAAGTACACAACACGCGCACCAACCACCGAAACCAAAAGAGAAAAAAATCGCGAAAACGACAAAAACAGGCGGCGCCCGAACGATTCGCGCCGGGGCAATGCGGGAATCCGACAGGGCCGAGGAGACGCTTTAACGAAGGCGAGGTGGCGTGGCGGTGGGTCAGTTGGTCGGTCGGTGGTGGTTACGAAGGAGCAGAAGGTTCGGTGTCGTGCTATCCCTTTTTATAGAGGCGAGGAGGAGGTGGTGGTGGCGACGACGACGTCGACGACGGGGTGGGCGACGACGGGGAACGGGGAACGGGTCATAGCCGGTGACCGGCGGGTTTAATTTTTTTTTGGATTCGATCGGAATGGAAGGGGAAGGCGACGGTGGGGCGAAAGGGGGGAAATAACGGAATTGCACCGGACCGGCGGTTCTCCTTCCTCCCCCTTTTACGCTCCTCTTTTGCTCTGCTTTTGAGCACAAAAATGATTTCTTCAATTTTATTTTTATTTTTATTTTTTTCGCCGCGGGGGACAGCGCGGGGGGCCGAGTGGTGGTGACGTCGTCACAAGATTGCGCGGTGAATCTTCCTCCGCCGTCACGTGAACAGGGTGCGTTTGGATGATAGAGAAGCCGAAGCCGTAAAAATAAATTGGGTCTTTTCTTTTCAGGAAACGAATAAATTGGATATATTCGATTTATCGTACATTTATTTTGTCTATCTTCAGCTGCATGATCTGCCTTGGAGTATACCATTTTTAGAAAATTGTATGATGCGTTGGATTGGCCATCTTAACAGGTCTAATTGCGTGATTTATTCTTTACTATAGGTAGCCATCCTATCATTTCTTCATCATATATTAAGGGAAAATTTCAAAATAAGAATCTAAAATGCATTCACTTTTTCAAATAAAAACTTAAAATGGATCTTATTTTAAATAAAGACCTAAAGCATCGTAATTTTCTCAAATAAGAGTCTAAAATAATTATATATGTTTCAAATAAGGACCTAACTTTTTGGCTAGTTAAAAGTATTTTTGTTCTCTAACTTTTTCTATTTTTTTTTTTTTCTCTTTCTTTTTTCCTTTTTTTGGTTTTTTCTTTCTTCTTTGCCGATGGGCAGGCCACCGATGTCTTGCCCGATCTAGTGAGGGCCATCCTCACCCAAGGTGAGGCTGCCAATACCAAATTTGGGTGAGGTTAGCCTTGCCGAAAAGGAAGAGAGAGAGAGAGAGAAATATAAAATAACTTAAAATTAAAATTGTATCTAGACGAAGGCATAATTGATTGACTGGAATATTTAGCTGGCCAATAACCCGTCAGATAAGACCTTTATTTGAAAGTACCATTATTTAAGATTGACATTACTTAAGATCCTTATTTAAGAAAAAAATGGAAATTTTTAGGTTCTTATTTGGAATTTTCCTTTATTTAGTGATCTTTTTTATAGCAAGGAAGCATTTAAGTGGATTCATCTTGGCCCTTATATTGCTTTGTGACTTATTACATCCTTCGATCCATATTTTTGTATTGGACTTTGTTAACATTTCAATTTTTTTGCTATTATGTAAATCACAAATTCTTGAAGGGGTGAACCCCATAATAATTTATAATAATTTATTTAATTTTTATTATTCATAACAAATTATTATTTTAACAATATATCAAAGACTATCACAAAATCATTTCTCTATCATATTTAATCTATCATCAATCGATAATCCTATCAAAATCACATAGTTCAATTTTAAGAACATAAAAGTTCTGAAATATTCTAGGTATTATATTGAATGAACTGATCCTATTGGAGTTTGGGTTAAAAAAAAAGGAGACAAATTACTAATGACGATTAGATATTGAGGAATTGTCACACACAAAATAAGATGCTTGAACAAAAATGCCATAGTTTATGACGGGCTATATTAATATCTCAAAGAATTAAACTTGACATCTTCTTGAGAATACATTCCGTTTACTCGATCTTAATTAAAACACGTCTAAGCAAGTAATTACCCAAGTGATCATTTTCAAAATGAAAAACAAAATATCCTTAATTTATTAAAAGCAAAAAGAACATCATTGATTGTTTATAGCTCTATTATCTTCTTTGGCTCCATTATTAAAAAGAGGAGTTGGAAAAGGCACAACGGACGGTGGGTTGGCGTGCGAAGGACGGACGGTCCCGGCTCGTTGGTTCCCCGACGACATGACACACTCAAGCACGGCCACATCTTCAGACGGCCGGCAAAGGGTCGAGGAAATTAATATTGCTGTGGGAAATAAAACAACTGAACAAAAACGAGACAAGATGGGGACAGAGCACGCCCGTGTCGAGAGTAAACTAAAGAGCGCACTCGCTTCCAGAAAAGATTGCTGTTGAACGAGCCGGAGATGAAAGAAGAAATGCTGTTTTGACGGGGGCGAAAGATGTTTTGACTGGTGACTGGACCAGACTGGACCGGAAGGATTGGTTTCGAATCGATTCGGGAATCGGTTCCGAGTGTCCCTAACGTTGATCGAGCAGTAAACGCAGTATTCTCGACGGATCAACTGAGAGTCAAAGTGGGGAATTCTTCAATGAGGACGTGAGGAATTGACGGTAGGTCGGTGGGTGACTGCACGAGCGAGCGCGGATCGGCATAAGAAGAAACCAGCGGCATATCCCGCTTTCAGCTCTGTGGACGTAATTGACGGGACGCACCTCCGTTCCTTCGGCTTGCGACCAACGCCAGCCACATCTCCACTTTCATGCCAAGAACTTGTGGGCTCGTCTTTTTCTTTTTCTTTCTTCTAATTCTTTTTTTATATATAATTTCTGAAGGGAATATATGTCCCTGACCGAACGATTTATCTTTATCCCATTTTTAATCCTTCTAGGCCGAAAATAGTTAGGTATAATCTTGGGAATTCTCAACCTCAAGATATGACTTGGGAAAATAATGGAAAAGAGGAGAGAGATATGCTCTTATGACCTCATGAAGGGAATTCAGATTTAGTGGCATGTCAACTTGTCAAGCTCCGATAAGATGTTTCGATTTGTATCGAATTAAACCATATTCTCCACCGCTCGTTGGTTTGCACGGTCCTGTCGAATCCTTTTTAAGGTTTTCGTTCGAATAAAGGAAAGAATCATCATGGGCGGTCGATTTGATAAAAGAGAAAGAGAACGTGGGAGGGTTCGCGAGGGTTCGATTCTTCGATTACACTATGCTTTATAGGCGGATGGAGCCCACCGATTTTCTGGTCGGAAAACAAAGAGGACGAGGAGTGCAAAACAAAATATATATAAGAATAAACGGGGGATAAAGGGAAATGCAAGGGAGGAAAGGAATGGGGAACAGGGATGAACTTGAATATCGAAAAGAGCTGCGGTAGAGAGAAGGAAGAATCGAATAAAAAAAAGGTTTTCTCCATTCATTCATGGAGAGGAAATAACGGCACTTCAAGGTCTAAATTGCCCACCCACTTTCCCCCTTTTTTGGCGTAATTTAGGTAAATGGGTGGTGGAAATTCAACTTTTCGAAAATCCATAGAATTCTATACAAATCTCGTAATTCTAGTTTAGGCATTTGGTATGTGTAGGTGACCCACAATAGAGTGCCCTCATCTTCAATTTGATTAAATCTAAACCCTTTTTAAAAGAGTTTTCTTAATCATAAGAAAGAAAAACAAGAGATCGTTTGAGATGGGTAATTTAGTAATTAATATTCATGAATTTTATATCACTCCGCAAGATAATCAGTGATTTATTAAAGTCAAAAATGAGGTTTGTCTATCTTTTTGACTTTCTGAATTTTGTCCTTGCATTACTTGCTGTCTTTCAAAGAAATTCACTCATTTTATTTCTCTACTTTAATTTATTCTTCTCATTAAAAGAATTATAGTTAAAATTGTAAAAGTGCCAAAAGGAGAAAACTGCTGGTTACACTCAAATTCATTTGTAAAATACATGCGGCGCATGTTGAGTCTAGCATCTCTTTAAAACAATCTACATTAGGCATATTGAGACTTGAAACTATTTACTATTCATTTGAAAATGATAGATGTATTTAGATTAGTGGAGAAGATGCCGTAAGAATGCCAAGGTGAAGAAGTGCTTATCAAGTTCCTTAATTGCCAAGGTTAAGAAGTGCTTATCAAGTTCCTTAATTACAAAAGTGTTTTTTGGGTCAAATAATTACAAAAGTTGAAACGGCCCGTTTTCAAATCGGCCGTACCTCCTTTGTTCTATTCACTTGGGCAGAAAGGCCCAAAAAAAAAGGATGAAAGGATTGGCGGATAAAATGGAGGCGTCTTAGGAACACGTGCCTTGAAATTATCTCGAAAATGGAAATCAAAAGAGGCCCAAACCCCACCCCCCCGAGGGGCCCCAAAAAGAAAAACGAATTTCCATTGTATTTTATTAAAACAAATCGCATATACTGTTCTTTTTGCTGATAAAATTAAAGCCTAGATTTTCTCCTTTTCTTCGATTATATTGAGTCAAGACTAGAAACAAAGAAAGATTTAATTCATGAGCTCAAGGGGAAGATTAATAAAAAAGTTATAAACATATTGTAATTGTGCTAACTTAATCTTAAGCCTTCTGCATTTATATTGATTTAGTTCATTCAACTAATTTTGCTAACCAATGCTCACATTAACTTTTTTTAATATTTTTTTGAATTTTATAATTTTTTATTTTATTTTTTTCTTCCACTTAGGGTCACCCAATGATCCATGCTGGGCATAGGCAAGGCCCGGGACACCCTAACTAACCAAGGTAAGCATGTGCAACCCCTCACCCAAATCCAGCGATGAGCAAGGTCATACTCACCTTAAGTGGAGGGAAAAAAACTAAAGAAAAGAAAATAATAAAAAAATCTCAAGTCAACGCTGTAGTGCCATATTAGCATTGGTTAAATAAATTGAATTAATATAAATATAAAAAAAAGAATTAAATTGACACGGTTATAATAAATATGGGACTTTTTTATAATTCTTCCCGAGTTGGAGAGCAGCGGGCATTCAAGGCTCCCAGCATCCAACAAACGTCGAAACCGAGGTGCCCGCGTTTCTCCTGTCCTTCGTTGGCCGGTCTGCGCGTTCAAGTCCACGGTTCAAAGCACTCCCAACTCCACGCGACCTCGCCGGAAGCTTCACGTCCGAATCCCCAAAAAGAGAAAAGACGCGGACGTTGCATCAAGACGCCGTAAACCGAGTATGACAACGCCACTGTACCTTAATTTCATCGAGCGGGAAAGGGGCAAATGGAAGTACCAATTCTAAGAAAGAACTAGGCAACAACGGAAGTGAACGTGGAGATTGCTCGGAAACGACTTTTCCTTAACGATCGAACAAAAGTATGAAGCGGGGCCAAACTATGACAATGACAGCGTAATTGTCCTTTAGTTGCCTTGAAATGACCAAAAAAAAAAGGGTTGGAGAAGCATTAAATTATCAGAAGGGTCTTGCGCGCAAAAACGAAGTGATGATGGAGAACCTACAGATTGAGCCCAAAGCAAAAATTGGAAAACTACACCGCAATGGCTCAGAAATATCTTCAATTTGGCGTGACTCGCACTTTGCGTCGATTGTTCTATAAATAAGAATTTATATGTAAGTATTGGGAAAATTATAAATAAAGACCCGAAGTGAATCTTGTTCCATATAAGACCTGAAATACTATAACTTTAAAAGTCTGAAGTGACTATATCAACTTTAAAGAAGCACTTGACTTTCCAATTACTTAAGGTATTTCCATCCTTTATCTTTTTATTATTTTTTTCCTTTTTTCTTTATTTTTTTTCTAGTTATTCCTTTCCTCTTCACCAGTGGCTTGTCTGACCACCCGTTACCGATGATGCTCAAAGAGGGCAGGGCACCCTCGCCTTGGGTGAGGCCATCCTTGCCCATCCTCACCTGGGCTAGGTAACCCTCGCCAAGAATCTAGAACCTTACACCTTTCGAAAAAAAGGGGTTATGGAAGAATTACATTTCTCAAAATGATCTCATGAAAAAGCAAAGTGATGATGGAGGAACCTACAACCTAAGACCTTGGAAGTATCTTCCTTCTAAATTAAGCCCAAAGAAAAAATTGGGAATCTACGCTACAATGGCTTGGAAATATCTTCAATTTTGCATAACTCGCACTTTGCGTTGATTGTTGTATAAATAAGAATTTATATGTAAGCATTGGAAAATTTCCAAATAAAGACTTAAAGTGAATCTTGTTCCATATAAAACCTAAAATACTATGAATTTTTTTTAAATAAAAGTCTAAAATGACTATGTCAATTTCAAAGAAGGACCCGACTTTCCAATTACTCAAGGTATTTTCATCCTTTATCATTTTTTGAGTTTTTTTTTCCTTTTTTCTTTATTTTTTTTCTAGTTATTCCTTTTCTCTTCACCGGTGGCTTGTTTGACCACAAGTTACCAGTGATGCTAGAGACTAGAGAGGGCAGGGCACCTTGCCCTGGGGTGAGGCCATCCTCACCCATCCTTACTTGGGCTAGGTGACCCTCGCCAAGAATCTAGAACCTTACACCTTCAGAAAAAAGGGGTTATGGAAGAATTACATTTCTCATTATGGTCTTGTGAAAAAGTGAAGTGATGATGGAGGGACCTACAACCTAAGACCTTGGAAGTATCTTCCTTTTAAATTAAGCCCAAAGCAAAAATTGGGAATCTACGCTACAATGGCTCGGAAATATCTTCAATTTGGCATAACTCGCACTTTGCATCGATTGTTGTGTAAATAAGAATTCATATGTAAGCATTGGAAAATTTCCAAATAAAGACTTGAAGTAAATCTTATTCCATATAAGACCTGAAATATTATGAATTTTTTAAAATAAAAGTCTAAAGTGACTATGTCAATTTCAAAGAATGACTCGACTTTCCAATTAATCAAGGTATTTTCATCCTTTATCATTTTTTGAGTTTGTTTCCTTTTTTTCTTTATTTTTTTTCTAGTTATTCCTTTTCTCTTCACCAATGGCTTGTCTGACCACCAGTTACCAATGATGCTAGAGACTAGAGAGGGCAGGGCACCCTCGCCCTGGGTGAGGCCATCCTCACCCTTCCTCACCTAGGCTAGGTGACCCTCGCCAAGAATCTAGAACCTTACACCTTCCGAAAAAAGGGGTTATGGAGGAATTACATTTCTCATATTGGTCTCCTGAAAAAGCAAAGTGATGATGGAGGAACCTACAATCTAAGACCTCGGGAGTATCTTCCTTCTAAATTAAGCCCAAAGCAAAAATTGGAAATCTACGCCACAATGGCTCGGAAATATCTTCAATTTTGCATAACTCGCACTCTGCCCGGATTATTATTATTATTATTATTATTATTATTATTATTATTATATATAAGTATTTGAGCATAAAAAAGGTTTCAAATTGACATAATATAACCTTGAAGTCATTGGTTCAAATCTTGTCTCCGCAACATTTTTGTGATAAAAAAAATTGGGTTTGGCTGATGTTTCAAGAGTCTAATATCAATACGATATCCATCATTTTGAGCAACCTTTTAGAAATCAGAAAGCTAACGTGATGTTTTTACTTGTTATGTTTCGTTTGTTCTGTACCATGCGTCAACTCCACGTAATTTATGTGTTCGTATTGTAGTAGCTGCATTCGTATACAATGTAAATTGTAATGCCGGTACATAAAAAAAAATCTTTAATAATAAGGGGTTACGATTAGAAAAGAGAGAGATAATGAAGAGAAAGGGACAAGGGTAATAAATAGGTAGTAAAATGATAGGGAAATTACAAAAAAAAAAATTATAAATCTATTGTATGAATGCCAACTTAGTCCCAAGCATTTTAATTTGACCAATTTAATTTTAAACTTTTTGACAATTTGTCAATGTAGCCCTCTCAACCATTTTGACAAAAGAAATCGTTGACATAGACATCGATTGTCATATGTGACATAACCGATGCTGACATTGATGTTACAAAATTTTAAAAATATTATGAAATTTTATAATTTTATATTTTTTTATGTGATTCTATGTTTTTTTTTTTTTTCCATTGAGACCGGCGAGCATCGATGACGCCTCGCTGGCCACTTGGCAAGGACCTACAAGCCTTTGCATAGATCCAATGAGGGCTTGTAAGCTTGATGATCGCCACTAGCTATAATGAGAAAAAAAGAAAAAAATTGGTTTTTTTTCTTTAATATTTACAAAAAATTGTCTACGTTAGTGTCGGCCTTCTCATGTGCTTGTCATGTCATGTAAAATACCCGACATTCACATTAGCAACTTTTGGACAAGATTTGTTGGAATAATTATATTGACAATTTGTTAAAATATTTATGATCAAATTGGTCAAATTGATTCCCAATAATGCAAGCAAAAAGTATGCTCCAAATCAAGAAGTCCAATAGGATTGAGGAGGAATATGGTGAGTTCATAATTTTTTGGAAGCAGTTATAAGACTCCTCTGAGTTTTGGAAGCTCTCATATACTAGATCCGGATTCGGGAGAAGTTACTTAGAGGCGTTTCTGTGCTCATTCAATCTCTCCTAATCTATTTATAGATTTTGGAGCCTGTTCAACTTGTTTTTTGTGTCTCTAGATGGTGATGGCGTTGAAAACGTTGCATTTAAGCGTGCGCCACTCACTGGGCAAATTGTAGCTTTTGGAGCAGGAGATTATGAAGTGCAGCTATCATGATATGAGATTCGGTAATTGGACGCCGTCCATTATGCTTTTATGTTGAGACAAATCTATTCTTGTGAGATGAGACAGTGTTTATTAAGACATTTCATGCTTTTTCGTTATACTTTTTTGTTTGGAATTTGCTTTGTTTTGAACCTCTTGTGTATTATCTTGAGTTCTTGATATATGAATAAAGTATTTACTTTCAACCAAAAAAAAATTGATTAAACTAAAGAGCTTTTGACTAAATTAACATCCGTACAATAGATCTATGTTTTTCTTTTTTTTTAATAATTATCCCTAAAATGAGTAGAGAGCATAAAACAAGCGGTCCTTGCAAAAAAGAAAAAAGGACGTATGGTTTATTGTAAATTACAACAACCACATGTCAACGTCATAAACAACTTTAGGAAAGACATTGCTGTTGTATATTGAAATTGATATAGAAAAGATTATATTGCGCCTATTTGAGAATATATAGGACTAGATTTATCAATTAAATTTCGAATCCGGATATAAACAGTACTAATGTTTCGTCGCATTACAATTAATTCGTCCTCGCGTCATATTATGTCAATGGGGGCGGTGGGATTGTCGTGTACTGACATTTTATCTTAGCCATTTGTTACTTTTTTGCCTCAACTGCATCTTTTGCTAAACATAGATAAGGTCAATGACTCCTTTGCCTTTTATAGAAAGTCCAGCTAATCGTCATGGACAAAAAGAAACCTATCTAAGTCGAATTGAAGTCCTGGTGGCTACAAACGGTAGCTGAAATATCTCCGGCAATGCACTTTTGCCTCAAATTCAACTGCCGAAATCCCTTGACGAAAGCCACGAAAGAAGAAAAAAAAGAAAACACGAAAATCAGGAGGTGCATGTCCGAATGATATCAATCCATGACGATAGCAAATATCATCGTTTGGAAAGTGCGATGTTCCTATGTCAGGTCCTTCTAGATTTGCCAGGTAGGCATGGGGAGATATTATTGTGAAGCTATGTGGCTTCGTTTTTCCAAATGTACCTATCTGTCCATGACTTATAATTTGGTAGATTAGATATGATTAGATGGTGGTGGGGTATACCTGCCCACTTCCACATCATCTTCTTAATTTCTTCAAGCGTGATCTGCTCACGCGTGCAAATTGAGTTCTAATCAAGGAGTTCGAAGTAATTAATCGACGCATGAGCTACAAGAGTGCGACGGGCACGCGGCTTAATTGAAAGTGCTTCTTGTCAGGCTGCTCAATCACGCTTTAAGCTATGAAAATGACCTTTTTGTCTTCTTTTTTCTTTTTTTTTTGGGCATTTAATACCATTCGATGTCAAATACTAGAAAAATACTAGCTTGTATTGGAGAATGAATAGTACCCCCTACATCAGCTTAATTGCACCTGACATTGGGCCCGTTTGTTTTGGCTTTGGAGAAATGCTTTTGGGAGATTGTAAATACCTTTGAGGTAAATGGGTTTTCCGAAATATTACAACGTTTGATAAATTGTAGTCTCAAATGGCATTAAAATGTAACTTTAACCTAAATACTGTTTGCCAAAACTTACATTGCAAATGGGCTCTTACTTTTATTTTTTATTTTTTAAATTTGAAAATAAAATTCGGCAGCCGGCTAACTACTAGCCACTACTGGCCAACTGCTAGGCAACTAGATTTGGCCGCCTAGAGGCGCAGAGGCTAGATCTAGCGGCCTGAGGTGGCGCCACGCCAAGGGGGCGCGACCTTAGGCGACGTCATTGCTGCCTAAAGGCACGAGAGGTTGCGTAGACCTAGGCGGCGTTGCCTAGTTTGCGCGGAACCAAGCGACACCGCCTAGGTCCGCACGAAACTTAATAAAAAAAAATCGCATTGCTTATCATAACTTAAAATGAAAACCAACGAGAGAATCCATACAAACTCACGTTGTGTTTATTCGTGCTGGTGAACCTTGCCGTATCTTCTTGTTGTTGCCAAAATATTGTATATTTGATTCGTAGTGCCAACAACTCGTTTGTACGAGAAATAGGTGACAACGGTGAAATCAGTAAGGGCCCGTTTGTTTGGCTTTTGTTTCTGTCATTCAGAACACAATTTTTGTTCTTTTGTTCCTGAGAACCAAAAAAGAATATAAATGTGTTTGTTTACACTTTTATCCCCGGAAACAAATTTGGAACTGAAACAAGAAATAAGAAAAACTTGTTTCTTATTTTCGGGAACACTTTCAAAAAACAAATTTTCTCTCTTCTGTTTTTTCCTTCTCTTTCTTTTCTTCTTTTTTTTTTTTTTGGTTGATCGCCGACCTCAGCCATGGTTGGTAACCAGCCGTCGAGGGCCAGCGACCTCGCCAGAGCGTCGCTGGCCCCCAACGAAGTCGAGCTCACCCAGCCAACAGCAAGGTCGAGCTTCGTCATGGCTAGGGGAGGTCGCCGGCCCTTGTTGGCTAGTTGCTAGCCATGGCCAAGGTCAGTGATTGGCCAAAAGGAAGAAAAAAAAAAAAGAAAATAAAAATATTAAAAAATTAAAAGAAACAAAAAATTATACAAGTTTTACCAAGCGTGTTTCTTTTTTTTTATTTTTTTATTTCAGGAACATAAATTTTGTACGATTACCAAACGTATTCTTCTGTTAAAAAATTGTTATCTGGAATAGAAATAATTTCTTTTTTTTATTTCTATTCTTTAAACAATTTTTGAACATAAATGTTACTAAACGTGCCATAATTATGTTGGTTTCGAGCGAGTCGTGTCGTGTAGCACCGGATTCGAGTTTTTTGTGGCGTTCAATTTGTACTCTCATATCGTATCACTATTTACTGACCGCTCTAGTAACTTTTCTGTGTCGCGCGTAATTGCACCATTGGACTTAATTGCAAGTTCAATCAGGCCCATATTATTGAATTGCCCAAGCCTAACCCCAAATCTCTGGCTCCATAATGGGCCCAACAATATTCCGGACCGAAAAGCCCGAACAGGCCCATCTCATTTCGGGCTTTACATACTCTTCCTTTTTCTTTTTCTTTTTTTGCCTAAACACTCTCTTTTATCGAGCTGGCAGTTGCGCATGTGCCGGCCCCAGAACGGATCATGGGCCGGGACTGGCCCGGCAGGAAAAGCCTTCGGGCCTGGCGTTCCGGGCCGTACCCGCAGTCCGGCCCAAATTCGATCTTAAGACTTTCTCTCTCCACGCAGGTATAAAAACCAGTCACTCTCACGCTCGCTAGGGTTTCGAGGCGAAGCAACAACCAAGTCTCTCTCTCAGCCGCGCGGTTTTCGCAGAGCCACCCCCGCCGCCGCCGCCCCCGCCCCCGCCGCCCGAAGCGAAGATGAAGACGATCCTCTCGTCGGAGACCATGGACATCCCCGACGGCGTCACCATCAAGGTGAACGCGAAGGTGATCGAGGTGGAGGGCCCCGCGGCAAGCTCACCCGCAACTTCAAGCACCTCAACCTCGACTTCCAGCTGATCAAGGACGGGGAGACCGGCAAGAGGAAGCTCAAGATCGAGGCCTGGTTCGGCACCCGGAAGACCTCCGCCGCCATCCGGACCGCCCTCAGCCACGTCGAGAATCTCATCACCGGCGTCACCAAGGGTTACAGGTACAAGATGCGCTTCGTGTATGCTCACTTCCCCATCAACGCCAGCATCCAGAACTCGAACAAGTCCATCGAGATCCGCAACTTCTTGGGCGAGAAGAAGGTGAGAAATGCCCCCTTTTTAATTTTTTTTAATAATTTATTTGAAAGCGAAGAGTTAGGGTTTATTGTGAAATTTCAGTGAATCTGACAGCACCTAGATAGCTTTCTCGTATCGGATCTCGATGGTCTGTGGATTGAAGCTTTTATTCTCGCCGGATGCTGAGATTTCTGTCTGTCGTTAGAATCTAGTTCAAAAGTTGGAATCTTGCGGTCTGTTTGAATCCATCCATGGAAATTCGATCTCTTGATGATTGTTTATGCAGCAAGTGTGTGCAGTTTATTGTGCTTTCAATCGATTGAGGTCAGAAGGTTGCCTTTTATCTATTAGCTTCTGCTGTTTCTGGACTGATGTGATGAATGAGTTTAATCAGTATAGCACTGTGGTATACGTGAATGGAGGCTGCCGGCCCGATACTTTGGCTTTCCGGTTTGGACTTGTATTCTGATAACAAGTTTTCCCAAAATCAAGTCATTCGATGATTTTGCCCACCCCTATTGTTTTTGGTCTAGATGAAACTGAAAATAATCTTTTTCCTTGCTCGTTTTACTCAGGTGAGGAAGGTGGAAATGCTTGAAGGAGTTTCTGTGGTTCGTTCTGAGAAGGTGAAGGATGAACTGGTCGTGGATGGGAATGACATCGAGCTTGTTTCCCGGTCTTGCGCCCTCATAAACCAGGTACGTCCCACTCGTCATTTTCCTTACATACGACCCCCTGCACGTGATGAAAAGCTCTTTGCTGAGATTGAATTTCCGCGTGTCTTGTAACAGAAATGCCATGTGAAGAACAAGGACATCAGGAAGTTCCTCGATGGTATTTATGTCAGCGAGAAGGGAACCATCCACACAGAAGAATGAGAAGCCAAGTATTAGCAGCGTTCGGTGTCAAGTTCTATATTATGTCTTTTTTTCGTTGGATTTGCTTCTGAAGGACGATTTAGCAGACTCTGGTGATCTTGTTGAGGATGAGATTTACAATTTTGTGCTATGGGAGTTTTTCTGCCTACAATTTGGTGTTTATTCGGTTATATGTTCGCTTACATAATGTTGCAAAACCTGTTTTGGATGTGCCGGGGGGGAGCGGTTCTGGATCAGGATTCTTCATTTGTGTTATCAGTATCAGTTTCAAATTAAGTCATCTTTCCACGTAATGGGGAAGCAAATGTATGTTCCGACATTGCTCAGCTGAACGCGACGGGTACGGCAGGATCGATAGAACTAGCGGTGGGTTTATTGTGAATTTAGACACAATCAGTAGGTTTGCTTATCTAGTTCAAGCTCCAAGTTCTTTTGGCTGTGGCTTGTAGTATGTATTTTCTACAATTCAGATTTCTGTGTAATCTTTCTCGTTGGAATTGACCTGGGAAGGAATGCGTAATGGGGAAGTAAATCAACCGGACCTTACTAATTAAACATACGACTGCTGGTTCGAATCTTTCAAAGTGATTAGGTCTTTTTCTTCGTAGGAAAATTTCCACTCTCGAAAGATAAGATTCCTCTTTTTATCAAAGAGATCTTATGATACAAAAACTCAATGTTGGGAGTTTAAATTATTTTTTGGATAAATGCATTGGAATTGGAAGACCTAAAATTTATTACGAAAGTATAATTAAGACTTAAAACTTTTAAAAAGCATAATTAAATTCTAAATTTTATTATTAAAATGCAATCGAATTTTATAATTTTTAAAAAGTGGGATCAAGTCAAGAAATTTATCACAAAAGTATAATCGAATAACAAAATTTTCAAAAAGTGCGATAAAAAGTGAAAATGCAATCGAGTTATAAAATTTTTAAAAAATTGCACGCAATGAAAAAAACTCGATTACACTTTTGTGACAAATTTCATGACTTTTTATCTCATTTTTTTTGAAAATTTTAGAAGCCCCTTTGACATCTCTTTGAAAATTCTCAATATGAAAACACATAGACAAGGAGATCTTTGAATAGGAAAAAGAGTGGATTTGCAGGGTCCCAAATGAATTGGCCTATTTGAAAAAAGCCTTGTTCTTTGGAATATCTATCTCATGTTCGATACTGTATGGTTCCACTTTACAAAAACTCCGTATCATTCTCTTGAAGCTCTTCCTTTTTATCATAAATTATCCGCTTGCCTCGAAATGACCTGACACGGTAGGGAAATCCCAATGAATTGGGCATTTCGATACAATCAAATAGAAAGCCCCAAGGGCACTATATTCTAGGAGCCCAAATTATATGATTGAATAAGTCCAGCACGTTCACGACAAATTTTAAAACTTTTAATACAATTATCACCTTTTTGGTTTTTCGTTCGCTACATGAAATCATACATGTTGGTTCGACCCATGCATTTCATATCATCTACAAACACTTCGTATAGGAATCCACAAAGAAACGATCCAATTGATCAAGATACACAATGAGGATCATATCTATATGATTTTGCACTTATCAATAAATATAACGTCTTTCATTATTTTAAGTGGTTATTCTATTTTGGGTAATGAAGAACTTGCTATTCTTAACTGTTGGGTTCAAGAATTCCTATATAACTTAAGTGACATAATAAAAACCTTTTCTATTCTTTTGTTAACTGATTCATGTATCGGATTCCATTGGCTTCAAATGGTTGGACCGGAAATAATATGTATTGGTCCAATCATTGCGTTTCATAATGCTACCACTGTTAATTCTGAACGAGAGATTACATGTATTCAGCAACACTGCAATTTTTTTTCCCTTGGTCGGAATTCCATAGTGCCACGTTAGGTGGTGTCATTTCGAAGAAGAGATTTTTCAATAGATGCTACGTTAGGTGGTATTACTTTGGAGGAGAAATGCTCTGACTTTGACCCCATCTCTCGGCTTTTCTTGGGGAAGAAGAAGGAAGACGAGGAGGAGGAAGCACGACGAAGGAAGGAAGGAGAAGAAAGGAGGTTTTACTAGGGCTTTACATGAGAAATCCCCCTTCTTCCCACGAAACCAGCGTGACTCCGACACCCTCTTCTTAGCTCTTCTTCCTTAAATTCCGACAACAACAGTCGTCCCCAATTCGCCATCCACCAGATCGGAGCACAGAGCAGCGAGATGAATCACATGGTCAGGAGGAGCTCCGGTTCTCTCGGGCCCGCCCTGAGATCTCTCCCCCACCAACTCCTCCGCGATTCCTCCCCCGCCTCCGCCGCCGCCGCCGCCGCCTCGGCCCGCGCCCTCTCGACCGCCCCCTCGTTCCTCCCGCCGCGCCACCGCTCGCTTTCCCCTCTCCTCCCTCCCTCGCCGCCGTTCGCCGCCACCTCCGTCCGGCACCTCCGCGTCGGCCGCGACCCCAGCACCGGGTAATTTGCGCCCTCCGCTCCTCCTCCTCGATGAAATCCTAGGTCAGCGTAGGCGTAGTCCGGTAATGCGGTGCCGTTAGCGCCGTGGAAATCGCGGGCTTGTGGCATTTTCGAATGCTGCATTCGATGGATTTCGGAAACCGGCTCGCGATTGTGAAAGTTGTGCCTTTGGCGTGTGGATTAGTGGATGTGATGATGCTTTGTGTTTTGTGCATTCGAATGTTGGAATCGTTCGGTTTCTGCTGGTGTTTGCTTTGTGAAAAATGTGAACTTGGGGTTTGCAGATATGAGATAACGCCCCCGATGAATTGGGGGGTACGGATCGTGCCGCAGCAGAGGGCTTTTGTGATCGAGCGGTTCGGCAAGTATGTGAAAACCCTAACTTCGGGAATCCATTTCTTGATTCCTTTTGTCGATCGAATAGCTTACGTGCATTCGCTCAAGGAAGAGGCCATTCCTATCCCGGACCAGTCTGCTATTACCAAAGACAATGTCAGCATTTTGATCGATGGAGTGCTTTACGTTAAGGTATGGTCATGCCATGTTTTGTGTTTTCTCATGGAATGCTTCATTTTTTTGGTATATATAGATATAAAGGAGCTGAATATGATAGGGTTTTCGCAGATTGTGGATCCTTACAACGCTTCTTATGGCGTTGAAAATCCTATATATGCAGTTATTCAGCTAGCTCAGACGACGATGCGTAGTGAGCTTGGGAAAATAACACTTGACAAGACATTTGAGGAGCGGGACACACTTAATGAAAAGATAGTGGTGAGTTCTGCTCCTGTGGACTCTACCAGTGCATGGTCCTTCTAAGCTAAGTTGTAGATAGCATAGAGTACCTCAGTTTCTTTGATTCTGGCTGAGTTAAAGCCTTTTCTGAACAGCTCCATTCCTCTTTCTGTTTTCCATTGATGGAGTTCTGTCTGCATCTGTCTGTACTTTTCTATGTTTATGTCTGTCCCTGCTATGGTTGGTAGTGTGTTTTTCTTCTCATTGATTGGATGATGTCCATGGAGTGAATAGTCATGACAGATTGAATCTCAAATTTGAAATTACATGATTATATACTTAGATGGTATAGCTATGAGAGCAAGAATGAAGGCTGGTGCTTTATGGGTTGACTATTTTTACAGGAGTCCATTAATGTGGCTGCCTTAGACTGGGGTTTGAAATGTCTTCGTTATGAAATACGTAAGTTGCAGCCTGTCCAAAATTGTTATAATGGTCATTTAACACTTTAGAGGATCTCTTAAATGTGCTTCCCTGTGCTTTCTTTTTTAGGGGACATATCTCCTCCTCGTGGTGTGAGGCAAGCTATGGAGATGCAAGCAGAAGCTGAGCGTAAGAAACGAGCCCAAATCCTGGAGTCTGAAGGTGATGTGATCATGTATTCTGAGTGCTTATATTCACTAGACATGTGATGATGAGCTATTAAAGTTGTTTTCTTTCTCATTGTTACTGAGCCTGTGGTCACTTTAGTTGATTCACATTCTTGGTCGGTAATTACTAGCATCCTTACTCCGTTGCCAACTGCTATTATTTACCATGATACTTCCGCTTTGGGTCGGCTCCATATTCTAACCATCCTGTTTTTGGTATATGCTTTTCCCCTGTAGCATGGAAAATCTGAGCAGATCCTCATATTGAATAACTGATACTTTTAATGTTTAACAGGAGAAAGACAGTCAAACATCAATATTGCGGATGGTAGAAAGAGTGCTGTAATCCTACAGTCAGAAGCGGCAAAGATGGATCAAGTTAATAGAGCCCATGGTCCGTTGAAATATGTTCATAATCTTGTTAGAATTTTTCTATAATCTGCGGTTTGCTGGATGCAATGCTTCATTTGAAGGCTGCTTCAAGAAAAGAAACTTATATTCTGTTCAGAGGAGAAATTTACTTGCAGGAACTGATGAAATTGTCAGTTAAGGGCCTTTTTTATCTTGTTGTAAGCTTTGGCTTTCTAGTTGTGAAATTGATGTATCTTTTGCCTGAAATTGTTATAGGCAGAGGACATAATATCAGTAGTGCCATTTTATAAGCTCTTATTTAGCTGATTGGTAGGAAATACCTTGCACTATGCCTATATCAGCGTTATTGTGGGGTGTGGTTATATACTCAATTGCACAGGCATCTTAAGTGGTTCTCCCTATTACCATTTGCTCCTTTTCATCTCAACAGGAGAGGCAGAAGCCATCCTTGCTAGGGCACAAGCAACAGCAAAAGGAATTGTTCTGGTATCCGATGCTCTTAAGGAGACTGGAGGTGTTGAAGTAAGCTTTTCTCTTAAATTACAGGATTCCCAGTGTTGTTGATGTAGACATTCCATCAATTAGCAATGATACTACACATAATGATAACTCTCACATAATTAGTGGCAAGTGTTTTCTCCATTCTATGAGGATTTTAAACGTGGAAGGTTCTTCTTACCAACTGTTGTAGTCTTGTGCTCTATCTATGCTGTGTACTATGAACTTTCAAGAGGAAAAAACTAGTGCGGCAGGCGGATGGTCTTGAAAAGTCATGATGAGGAAAGATTTGCAATTAGCCAAAAAGGTGGGAAGAACATTGGGGTTGAAGAAAATAAGTAGAAAGTTATTTTTAAAGAAAATGAATTGTGTAACTTGCATAGTCTGATGGAATGGATCATATTGTGAGACGTTTCTCCCTTAAGATTGGGCCTTTCTTTGGATCTTTGTAGGCATTGTCATTATCTATTCTGTGAAATAATGGAATGTATGTTCTTCGCCTTTTTATTGAGAGGATGACGCTTATCAAATTACCTGTTTGACTTCCCACCTTTGGTGTACACCTCTACTTTGAATGCAGGCAGCTAGTTTGAGGATTGCTGAGCAATATATCCAGGCCTTTGGAAACATTGCCAAAGAGGTAAATGATTTGGAGTTTTTGTTTGATTATATATTCCCTACAAATAACTTAGTATTGCACAGGTTATGATTCTGATGTATTCTCATTGTAACTACTATTTACATCAGGGCACAACATTGTTGCTTCCTAGCTCCACTGCCAATCCAGCTAACATGATGGCACAGGCTTTGACAATGTACAAAAGCCTAATTGGCAAGGGCCCAGGGAATGCTCCAAGTGGAGGAGGCTCTTCATCTCAGTTGACTGAAAGCTCAGATGACAACACTTCTTCCTCGGGAAAGGCTGTGGACGAGATTCCCGTGATTTCTAGAAGAGATAGTATGGAACAGCGTGAGCCAACATTTTCGCTTCAAAGTCCTCTGAAGGAGAGTAGAAGTAATCGCACAGGACAATTCGAAAAGAGAACATAGTTTTTCCTGCAAAACTGTTGCGGCTGATGTTCCCTTGTTTCTGGTTTCTCATTTCCTCACAGCAAGTCAAAACCAGATTTGAACTGTACTTTGCAAAGAAGGTTACATTGGCTTTTGGGAAATTAGGATCTTCTTCAGACGACCAACATGCACATTTCCTTTTGGAGGTGGTGGATTTTGTTCTACAAGTTGCTCTTCTATCCGTTGAGATGGACTTTAATGAAGAAATTGAAATCATTTTCCCATTAACTGTGATGCATGGCCTCATTTTGGTCAATAAAGCTCACGTTCTGCAGTGCAAGTAACTGGTGTTCATCTTTAGGTTTTTGCTCATCCAATTCCTGCAACTTTGTTCTTCTCATGCATGCAATTGGGTTGAATGTGCTTCCACGGGCCACGTCGAGACCACTTTTGGAGTCAGAATGAAGCTATTTTGTCAAATCCGATTCAGCGCGAAGATGGATTTCAAATATATTCGTTTTAATAATTGAAGTTGTGTTTTACGTTTAAATGGAGCCCGCGAGTCATCTATGTTGTACAGCGTCGATTGTGCTCTCTAGTCTGGCAAAGCTTCCTTAGCTATTGGAGTTGATTCTTTCTGGTTTCATGTGCTGAGTGCTCTCATAGTCCTCTCCATCACTCTTATCTGGTGCACAGGGTATTTCCTCTAATTCATCATTCCCATCTCCTATTAAGGCTCTTGACAATCCGTTCAAACTTGACTTCATGGTGACGTCGAGTTCCACAATATCACACTGACCTCGCAGCTTTGCTTTCTTCGTATAAAGGCAGAAGAGCCACGCGTTTGTTTCATAGTGTTCTTGAAAGCTCGATGCCTGAAAATCTGTTTCTTCAGGGTGTTATTCAGTTGGTCTTTAGATGCCAAAATACGTTTTTCGGGGATTTTTTCTTCTTCTTTTGTCTAAATTTCAAAGGAAAAGCAACGAGATTTCTGAATAAACTTTAACACAATTTGCGAAACATGTCGCCCTTGTCCCTCTCGTTTCAAAGAATAACTACAATTTCTGCGTTTTGATGTGGAAGGGGAGATTCATCTGCAAAAATCCTAGACAGTTGATGTGGCAAAGCTAGAAGCAAGAAAACCGGACAAGTCGTGGAAGAAAAGCAAGTCTTGCACATGACCAATCCGGTGAACCTCTTTTGTGCCTGCGAGGACAATTTCAACTTAGTTTTTCTCATGGACAAGAAAATGGATTCTGAGAGAGATCGTACCACCAACATTGCCTCATCAAAGTCTCCAATTCTGGGAATTCGGAGTAAAGGAACTATAAGATGATCCATGACACCTTCTCGGTGGGCCTTTCTTGGCTATTTGACATAACGGAAAGAAATATTGTTTTGAGCTCAGCATACAAATACCCGTGAAATACCCAGGAACCTAACTGCTCAGAAGCATCTGGCAGGAAGCTCAGAAGCATTGTAGCGTTGTATTGTGGTGAACAATATAACTTGCTTTAAGGATAAAAATGCTTCTAGTTCTAAGAAACAAGCGGAGTCAAATGCTCGGTTCAATATAGCGACAAAGCCTCTTACTTCCTCTTCCTGCTAATTGAGGACTACTCGAGATTACGCATCCAAAAGTTGACCTTTTCACCGCATTGCATTGATCCTGCAGAGACAGTAATTGATGTTTCATAGCTATATCATGATAGAACATCTTGAGAGGCTTTACATCTTGACCAATACAAGCTCTCTATCCTAAGAAATGCAGAGGTCACACTTGAAAGAAGTCAAAGCATGAAATTGCGAACCTGATCTTTTTCCAGCTGGATGCAGAAATGCTATATTTTTTAGCCCAAACAAACAACAAGAGGACCAGAAATATATAAATCAATGTTTACCCTTTTGTTACTATAGGAGGAGAATATTTAAATCCACAGTACTTCCTGACATTGGAATTTACTCTAGAGAAATTGTCGACTAGGACGAGGAGCGACCCCGGAGTTTTATTCTATTTGTCTCAGTTGACATGTCTGAAAGCTAAAAGGAATATACGCCGTGCAGAGTCAGCTTCTCAGAAAGTTCCTAGGCCTTTTGAAAGGAAGATTACATTAAAATATGCAAGCCAGCAGATCATAGCTATAAAATAATGGATTGCCTGCCGTGACTTAATGCTCCATGTGATAATCGACAATTTAGTGTTCCCCATACCTAGTACGATCACTATGACAGCCGTGATTTACTCATAAGCCACACCTATGTTTGCAGCGCTTTAGAGGGAGAGAAATACACGGGAAAGGTAACAATGTATCATTTACAACTGTTGTGTCAACAGTCACAGATTACAACTCCACTGTAGACAGGATAGGAAAACCCATAGGAGGAGGAGGAGACAAAGCTATTCAAAAGAATCCATCTTTTTCAGCCTAGCTTCATAAGATTAAATGACATTGTGGAATACCAACTAATGAGCAAAAGAAGGAGCAACTTCCTTTTTATCTCCCTCTTCACCCTTCACATCGTCCTTCACGGCCAACTTGACAAGAACCAGCAGCAAGGGATAGCCAACCGTCATGAGCGACCAGTTGATGATAAGCTCCCCCAGGAACGAGACTTTGTGCTGGTCGATTTGCCATGCGACTGCCGCTCCTGCACTCTGCACTCCTTTATAGAACCCACTGTACCTGCAGGACGTAGAAGAAGACCAGATATCAGTTTCAATTACCCAAAAATGGGGTTAATCAAGAATATTATCCCTATTTCCACAGGTCTACATGCCAAAATAGAATCTCTTGTTACTCATTGTGGGGAAACTGATGCCCTACCTGCTAAGAGTTTCGGAATCATCAGCTAAAGATCCAATGACCCAGTAAACCAAGCTCTGGAACATTGCATCCAGCAATCCGTAGCTGAAATACAGCACGAATGGCCCGGCATAATCGGAGTGTGCGTTCTTGAAGTCCAACTTCTCGGGCAGTTTGTCGCGAGTGTACGTTAGCTGATGAGCAAGGCCACCCCCCCAAACCGCAGTCCCGAGCAAAGCTACAAGCAAAATTCCGACATATCCCCTCACCTTCCGACTCGGAAAGCTGAAATCCAACACATAGCCGATTCCAACCGACCCCAACATCTGCGCCCCCCAGTAGAACACGTTGTTGAGCCCTCTAGTCCTCAAATTGAACAAGACCCCGTTCACATTAGTAAACTGGTAGCTGTAAAAGAAGTTGCTCGCCCAGGCGGCCGGCACGATCAAGAGCATCTTCCAGTTGAGGAACAGCTTGAGAATCTCGGCCGCCTCGGTGGAGACGCTCGAGTACTTGACGTTAGTGCAAGTAGTCCCGTCGTCGCGAATCACCTTGCTTGGCGGCAAGATGGCGAACGAAAGCAGCGCACCGGCGGTCATGAAACACATGAACCCAATATAGGTCCCGTCATTCACGGAAGCAGCCTCCGTCCTCTTGTAATTCAACGCGAATGGAATCAACCCCCCAATGACGCCTCCCATGTTGAAAATGCTCCAGAATAGGGAGATGTAAGTGCCCTTCCGGTCGCGCGGCGGGTACGATGTCATGATGGCGCCCTCGCCGGCCCAGAGGAGGCCCGCGCCGACGCCGAGGATGGCGCCGGCGACGATGGCGAAGGCCTGGTGTTGGTAGTGGTTGTAGTAGAGGAAGGATCCGGCGTAGAGGACGTAGGTGCTGCAGCCGGCGGCGAGGGTGAGGCGGGGGCCGAGGACGTTGTAGATCCCGCCGCCGAGGACGCCGAAGACGGCGAAGGTGGTGTAGAGGGCGGTGTTGGCGTTGTTGGCGGCGGTGGGGTCGACCTGGCCGCCGGCGCCCATGCCGGAGAGGGCGTTGAACATGCCGGGGCAGCAGAAGCAGACCAGCCCGATGAGGCCGACCTGCGTGAGGGGCGAGTTGTACCGGAACAGGGACCTCCTCGGCGGCGCGGCCGACTCCTGATCGAGGCTGCCGTCGAGGACCATGTTCGGGGATTCCGAGGAAAGACGGGATTTCGGATCGAGGGTCGGGGGAAAGGGAGGGAGCTTGAAGTGGGGGCCCGCCCGTTCGAAGGAAAGGACGAGATCGAGTGCGAGAGTGTGGAGCTCTGCTGCGGATGCGGACCGGTTTTTAAGGAGTGCACGGAACTGTAATCGGCGAGTTAAAAACTGATGGACGACGGCAGCGGATGACGGAGAATCGAATCGCGGCGCTGATCTGGTCGGGGGGCCTCCTTCGTCTTCTTCGTCGGGACCTCTATGTCATTGCAAATGCTCATGAAGTTTGGCTCCACATATAACGTCACTCTTGAGCTCTGACTTTGTTCCACGTGGTCCCTTCCATAAGCTTTTGTTTCGTTTGATATAATGCTTTGAACCGTGTGAATTAATGGAAATGATTATATTGAACACGTATCTAAGGTTCAAAAGTCATATTAAACAGATTAAGAGTTTATGAATCACATTGGACATTTAACTAAAGTTTAGAATTCACATTGATAAAGTAAAAATTCATGTACCAGAAGTCCAGGAGCCTCTTTTGCCTTCTTCATCAGGATCTTTGTGCTAAGGAAATGGACACAAATTTTGACTTAAGTGGCTCTTGAACTTTTAATTCATTTGATGCGCTCTTTGGATTTTGATATAATATGCAACGACTTTTAATTTGTTCAATATAATCTTTGAACTATATATTTCCTGATCATGAATTATTTAAAGGGTTACATTGAACATCCTTATATATTCTGAAACTATATTGAACATGTATTCAAAATTTATGAAGTATATTAAATAGATTAAACGTTCAGATATTATTAAAATTTAAAGTTTAATTAATAAAATATATTAGGCCAAAATTGGAATGCTATTATCTTTTTAGAGAAAGGTAAGAGAATCTGCATCGAATCAGCAAGCCCTTTCCGTCGACAATTATTGTTCATCTTTTACGGTTGGGGGCAAATTCTTCACACGTACAGCTTCGACAAAATGGTAATACGGTGAGAGATAGCGACGTGCTTGGAATCTCCATTTTGGACTTTAAGGTCCGGATTTTTGTTTTTCTTCTTTATTATTGGTCCTCGGCCGGCTATGACTGGGAGTCTGGGATGACAAGTGAAAGTGATGGGAACTGACGAAATGGATAGATAAATAGGGTCACAAGGAAGAAAAAATAAAAGCGCCACCCATTGTTTCCAATGAATCTAATTTTGTAAGTTCAATGAAATCTTTTTGCCTTTTCTTTTTTTTTGCAGAGTTATGGATTCTTTCGATGAGTTCATTTTTCCCTTTCCGAAATCTCGAGCTATATTGGGCTTAGAGCTGCGTGTGTTGATTGATGGGTAAGTGGAGAATACTAAAAGTGGTAATTGCATTTCGTGTCGTGTTAAATGAAAAGAAAGGGTTTGAGGACGACGTAGGATTTCGGAGAGCGGAGGTGTGATACATATGAACTGAACTCGTTATCCGTTTGAGTGGATCGGATAGCCATTTACGGCCGTAGAAAACGTGCACCATGCAACCTCTCTCAATTCCCACTTAAAAATCAAGTAGTGTGGCTTAATTTTTGGGACTCTTAATACCCACCCCCTTGCGTTGTCTTGACAAATATCCGCCGGCCATCAATCAATTTGACAATTCTTTTTGGGCAAAAAAGGAAAACAAAAGTCAACTGCTGGGTTTCATAAGACATCATTACTTTGCAGTTTTCCCACTCCAAGTTCTAGTATTAAAACGATTAGCTTTATTTAATTCCAAGCAATTCCCACTTTTAATTTTTATTTATTTATTGTGGGTCCTGCTAATTTAGTATTACTTGACCAATAAAAGAAAAAAAAAGGCGCCTTCTAATATTTTAGAGGCAGAACAGGGATCAGGAGAGGCCATTTAGTGCCAAATGGAGGACAGTGCGAGACTGAACTATAAATTAAACGTGACGTATCTATGAGAGTAAACGATAAGGACAACTTTTGTGTCAATGAGGACAACTTCCGTAAGTAACTATCAAAAGAAAAGCCTTTCAAGATTCAGAATCTTTTCGAAAAGGTAACTATAGGATTAAAAATGTCGGAATTTCTACATTGTAAAATGTGAGAGATAAACTAAAATTATGAATTTACGTAATTGTCCATCGACATCACATTTGTAATTTCGCTATATTATATACAACTCAAGCTATTTAGATAAGAGAGAAGTGATCGAGATTCTTCAAAAATAGAAAGCCCATTTTATCTTATCTAAAAGAGTAGATTATATGAGGGGATTGAGATTTTTCTTTTAGAGAGATTGAGATTTGGTGTCACCTTTTTGTATAAAAAAGGAAAAAAAACCAACTTGGGGATTAAATATGTCATTAAATTTCAATTAAATTATTTGCATCAATAATGAATTAACTTCTTTATTTTTTTCCTCGGGACAGGAAGCAAGATAATTGCGCATTAAAGGCAGCATATTCCGAACAATGGACGAGAAAATTTTCAATATATTTCGCAATAACGTTCTCAATTGGCTGGCCAAAAAGCGACTAATAGTTTCATGCCTCAGTGCTTTTGCTAGAAAACAACATTCTCTCGTTTTAATATATGCTATCACATGATCTTTGTCGAAGGAAATAATATTATCTGATTCGATTCATGAAATTTGCATGCAAATCACTGGATCCCAATTGCCACTGATGACACTAAATTCGGAACTTAGGGCTTGGACCTATCGAAATGCTTCGAATTTCGCCAAATGCCAACAATGATGCTAGCTCATGCCTCATCGCTATTCTATCAAGGTTACCATTGGTGTTGCCCCGAATTATCCATACACAAACTAAACATTTTGGAATTTAGGGATTGGAATGATCGGACACTTCGATGTCCACTGATGTCAATTAGGAGCTTACTCTTTTTGTCTGGTTATTGTTTGTGCACCTACGATCAAACCAAGCAGAAAAGTGGCGTACATCGTGACTGATACAAGGAGCAATTGGCCATGGAGATACCATGCCTTTAGCGTAGCTGCACATAACCTATTTGCCATGACTACGTACATCGACATGTTGATAAATTGTATTGACCTTTTGAATGTGCTCTTTTCATGGAAAATCTAAATATTTTTTTTTCTAAAAAATGTTTGGTTATATCACTCACAAAATGAATGAACAAAATTTTTTTTATCATCATCCACGAAAATAAATATGCCTAAATTGTTGTTGACGGTCCCTCCACAGTCTATCACTCCACACCCTATAGGAAGTAAACTTTGCATTGGCGTTGAATTATACTGTTGCAATTTTGAAGATGCATTTAGAGGGGAAGCTTCCATCTATGATGTCAACATAACTTCCTAATTATTCTAGCATTGATTTTTAACTCGAGTTCTATTTACTTGATGAAAAAATTAATGATTTGAAATATATATATATATATATATATTAAAATGGTTACTTATATTGTTTACGGGATTGAATGGACAAAAAATATTTCAATTATTTATAAAATGTTTTCAACATAAATCGATGTCGATAATGAAAAGATTTTTTTATTAACTGATTTATTTAAAGCGATAAAAACAATCATTTTTGAGAAAATTTGGAATCGTTCATTATTTCAATGGAACCTTGCTTAAAGCAAAATGTACCAAATAAAAAGGAGCAAGGGATTGCTGTTGATATTGACACCGCAGCCAATTTCTTTTCTTTTCCCAATAGGGCTGATAACATTTTGGGGCAAATGCTCGGCTGGGCCCAACCCATGAATTTCCTCTGCTAGGATAGGCCCAAAAAGCCATGGTTTTCTGTCACCCTGAATTTGTAGGTATTGCTATTTGTAAACACATTGGACCAATACAAGCAGTCAACGGTGCTTCGTTTATTTTGTCCAAAATGAATGATTCAGAAAATATATTCTAAAAATTTGATCACTTATTACTTTCGAAAATGAATGAAAAAATTATTTTCATTATCTAAAAAAATATTTATACATAAGTTATTATAAATACCAAAAATAAAATACAAATTATCATTGCTAATGAAAATATTTTTCATTGGTTAATTATTTAAGTGATACAAATGATCATTTTCATGAAAATGTATTTCAAATAATAAATTTTTCATTAAATAAATGGAACATTAATCTCTAAATCAACCACCTCTTATGAAGCTTGAATTTGTGAGGTACTTGTAAAATTAAAGTCAAACTCAAACGAAATTGTATGATCGATGATCCAATCTGTTAGTTGATCCCCTTCTCAAAGTGACGTGCTGAAATAGAAATTTGTAAGTCGTGTATCTTATTCTAGACCTTGACGCTTCGATCATGCCTTTTGAAGCTAGTTCCATAACAAAATTTTGAAAACTCAATTGCCGGCATGCATGGCGTCTACCACAACGAAGCACAAGAGCTGAGCAATGTGCTTTCTCTACTCGCCAATTCAGTAATTTCATCTTGAAAAGATGAGAATTCATCCGGCGACAAAGAATTCAACACGAAGAGAGAGAGAGAGTTTTGTCCGAATTTTAAGTTCGTGAGTTTAACGCGATCCGAACCATTGATAAAATCAGACTTTATATAGATTCACATAAAAGGTTTTGTATGATCAGTCAACGTGTGATGGATTCGTGATGGATTCAAAACCAAGGAAAAGACTTTTAAAAAGAGGAAAAAATGGAAGAAGAGAGAAGGTAAGTCCATTCTCCAACGCCATCGCAACGCGCCCCTCATATCCATCCGCACGCTCGTCATTTTTGCCCCCTCATCATCCCCCGCCATTTTCAAACGAACGGTCTCTGCTCGAGCAACCGCAACCATGGCGTCTCCCACTCTCTTCCTCAACTCCATCGCCTTCCCTCCATCTACTTCTCATCCTTCTTCTTTTCTACTCGCCGTCGGTTTCGGTAACCGAGTTCTCCTCAATCGGCGCTCCGTCTCCAGGGCCGCCTCCGCCGCCGGCCTCAGCGGCGAGTCGTCCGCTCACCTCCAGAGCCTCAGGGTCCTGGAGTGGGACAAGCTCTGCGATTCCGTCGCTTCGTTCGCCGGCACCTCGCTCGGCCGCGACGCCACTAAGGTCAGCTCGGTCGATCGGCGGAGTCGCGTATTCGTTAGGTGTTATTGATTTTCACGCGCGCATTCGATACTTGTGTAGCTACGAGGAGTAGAGATCTATGTGCGGAGGCGATTGGTGATTTTGCGATGTCGAATTTTGGTTTTGAATAGCTTCGATTGGATTCTGACGCTGTTGTGGACGTTGGTTTATTTTTGGTTGTTGTGAAGACTCGGTTGTGGTCTCTGGATCAGACGTACGAGGAGAGCATGAGGCTTTTGAGCGAGACTAACGCGGCCGTAGAAATGCACCGGCACGGCGGTTTCAGCTTGGACTTGAGCGGCGTCGATACTGCTCTGGTCAGTGCTTTTACGCTAATTTCGTCCTCTTCTAGCAACGTGAAGTTTAGGAATCTCATTTACTGTGCATATTCACTTCGCATTGGTTTCTCAGAGCCATATCGAATTTGTTAAGCATCGGTGGGTCACATTCGTTTCTGAATTACGGATACGCACGGCAACTCTAAGTAAAGAACGATTATACATTTCTGGCTCAGTTTTATTCATGAATTGCTACTGAGCTCTGACACATCTCGCATGGATATCTGGGGTCATTTTAAGTGTTTTAGGTTTCAACAAGATGTTGAGCTTGAGGTGTCACTGACTGCTGAGTTTTGATCTTTTCAAAGGTCAAGTCTGCAATTCAGCGTGCTCGGAGGGAATTACCCATGAGTGGACATGAAGCAATAGCGGTTGCATCACTTTTGCAATTCGCTGATGCTCTACAGCTGAATCTACGAGCAGCAATCAAGGAAGATGCGGACTGGCATAGACGCTTCATGCCTCTGAGCAAAGTGGTATCATAACGGGACTCAAGTATATACAATTAAATAGAGTATTCGCATGTATTGTTTTGCTAATGTCATCATGGACTCATTTGATTTTTTATGTTACCTTGCAGATTATGGAGTTGATAATAAATCGACCTCTAATTAGGTTGATACAGCAAGTCCTTGACGAAGATGGCTCTGTTAAAGACTCGGCTGTATGTTCTTCAATATTTCGGAGTTAGTTGTCATTACTGTGGCTCTTTGCCTACTAGAGTGTCATTTTATTGTGACAGCTTTCTTTGTAGGCTTGGATGTGATTTTTGTTTCTATCTCTTAATCATTTATGTAGCTCATCTTAGCCTTTTTGTTTGTTTCAGAGTCCTTTGCTCAAACGGTCACGTGAACAAGTGCAGATACTTGAAAAGAGGGTGAAGTTATCCTGCCATTTTCGTGCCATTCACTTAATCATAATTTTACCTTCAATTAGAAAGCTTCCCTTCGATGTTTCAAGGACTGTGATGCTTGAACATGTTTATGCACTCAGATTGGCTTATCAACTGTATTTGCTGAGGGCAGCTATAAGATGTTGGCCTCTTCCACACCAGATTACGGAAAAGTTGACACAAAGTGTCTTATATCTCTTGCATCAATATCCATCTGTACAGGCTATGTTATTGCGGAGGGCAGCAATTGCCTCTTCTACCTCTATACAACATAACTTTTTGTTGTTATTTTATTAGATAGTCAGCTAATTCATTGAACAGGCACCAAGGGGATGCCAATGTGATTTGCAAAATCATATACGTTCTTTTTTATTAGTAACCCTTATTGTTGTTATTGGTGTAATTGTCTTGGACTTAGAGGAAGCATTTCGTCACATGAGTTGACTGCCAACTTCTTAGTCAATTTTTATTGATAAACTAATGAAAGTTTGCTACCTTTAATCAAAGGACTCTGTGTAAAAAGAAGTTCCATCTGTGGATCCTCATCACACTTCTCAGCCAGTTTCTTATTCGAACCTTTGAATTACTGAGTTGTCTCCTTATTTGATGCTAAATATTGATTCTAGTTCTTTTACATTTTCTCTGTTCAGCTACACGAGTTGATGGACAAATTAATGAGGAATGATAGGAATGAGTCATCCTCCCTGGTGAGTGCATCAGTCAGACAGATCTATGTAGCGTGTATGCTTTGTATTTTTCTATTTGTCTGTTTTAACTTTTATATTTTCCTTTATTTAGGAAGTGAGTAATGTCAACGGAAGATGGTGCATAAAGTCCGGAATGGATAAGCTGATAAATTTGAATGGTCTACTGATATCCAGGTGCTAAAATATATTACATCCTTCCATTTTTTTTTCCTTTCCTTTTCTTTTTGCACTAAAAAAGGCTTTTGAGTGGCTGTAAGTGATTGTAGTCAACCAACATTATCCAGAGCTCTTTTTTCATCTTAGCTCATAGCTGGGACTTTCTGTTACTTTGTGCCATAAGACAGTTGAACTGTTATGTAGATCTTCGCTCTACAGTTTTGCTATCAATTTTGAAAACATAATGTAGTTATTAAGCCATGTAGTCACTTCTAAACTTCTAGTAGAGCACATTTGGTTCTTGGACAGGTATTTAGATGAGCTTGGTTGTGTAATGAGCATTTTAAAAAAAAGAAGGAAGTACCATTGAGTACTTTGGGGGATTTGGTAATTGTTTTGCTTACATGGCAATGGTGAAGTTATTTATAATTTATAGTGAACTTTAACTTTTACTCTAGAAGGAAATTTTGCTTGCCTTCTTTGGTAACTCAAACTAGAAGGCTTTTGTTTTAGAAGGCAGGATGGTGGACAATTTGCATGATGAATGCTCTCACTGAATGCAAGTAGTCAAATTTTGATGAGGAGTGTTTTTGGGATTCCTTTGGTACAAGGTCATGCATTCTCTCCTGAATCTGTCATGATGTAGTGGTTCAGGAAATGGTAATGTCATGGAGCCACTTGCTGCTGTTCCTTTAAATGATGAGCTGCAACGAGCAAGAGGATTGGTGGCAAAGGCAGAGGAAGATGTGCTTTTAATGTTAACAAAGAAGGTTGCATATTTTTTCTTGTCACCGGCTTCTTCTTACTTTTCTATTCTCTAATTGTCATTTCTCAAGCAGATGCAAATGGATCTTGATGAAACTGAAATTTTGCTAAACAGCATAATCCAACTGGATATGGTAAGTTCATACTGCTACTGAAGTCTCTTTCTCTCTCTCCCTCTCTCTGGTTTTTTCTGCAGAGTGGTCTTTTGTGCGCAGTTTCCAAGTTTCCTGAGTGTTATCCTTTTTATGTGGAGCCTGTAGGAAATGTAAATTAGACCTCATACAGTTTGAATTACTTTTTTCAACAACTTACAAGTAATTGAATATGGTTTTTTGTGGCAACAAAGATTGTCATTCAGAAGTTAAACCAGTCAAGTTACTTCATTCATAGTTGAACTACTGTCAAGTGCTTCCCTATAAAAAATATCCTTAGTAAAATCCGGAATACCAGTGAATATTATAAACTCCATATGCTATTCCTTTTTCAACCTAACCAGAGTGTCTGCGCATTCTTTTGCTTTTCTGTATATATGCTCGATGCAGTATGCCTGTACTCCTTCCAGCAAGTTCCTGCACTCAAAAAAGGAGAGGTTCTATGAGAGATTGCGAGATTTTGCTTTCAAGAACGTGAATAACCGCTAAAGCATCCTTTTCAGCATGCAAATGATTAACATTATTCATAAGAGCAAGTCTGATTGTGTTTCTTGGCATCCAAATCTCAGCTATGAAAGCATTCTTCTACCTATGTTATGTGAGAAGCCAGCTATCCAGTTTCTTGGTAATCTCTCAAAAGAACTCCTGCTTCTGCTTCTCTGCTTTACATAGACATTGCTCCATCTGATTAACCTTAATCCCCCCTTGTCCAGGTTTCCTTTGTTTCATTCCCTGCCTTAATCTTCTCCTTCCACACCCATAATTATTCATGGTAGCATAAGATTCTCCTGCTTTGGTCAAACGAAAAGAGGTGAGTTTAGGCAAATTTGCTGATTCTTAAAGAAATATTATTTCTATTTTTTCAAATAACCCAAAGATCCATAGAAAAAACAATTCCCCATCGAATTTTGTGTCTTTGTTACCAAAACTTGCTTTTAACATTGTCTTCAATCCACTCCCGGGTAACCTTGATGAAAGACCCTGCCAGGCTGTTAGGAATAGCCAGGTCCCTCCAAAACTCTCCAGCCATGGGGCCGAATAAAAATAAATGATCTGCAGATTCAGGGCTTGCCCGCATACTGAACAAATGTTCTGGGCATGCCACAAGGACTTCATCTAGAGCTATGCCATTATGGAGACTTTGCCAAAATGCTTAATTCTAGGGTTGTATCAGTTTTCCATATCCAAGACCAGTCTTTGTGTGATCCTCAGGATATCTATTAGCCACAATCTCATAGGCAGACTTGTGGCAAAATTCTCTTCTGTTGGAGAAATTCCAACAGAACTTAGGGTGCGTTTGTTTGCATCGTGTTTCTGTTCCCAGGAACAAAAATTTCTGTTTTTTTGTTCCTGGGAACAAAAAGGAAACAGAAACGCTTTTGTGTGCGTTTCTGTTCCTTTTTTTTTGTTCTTTTGTTCCCAGAAACAAAAAAGAAACAGAAATAAGAAACAAAAAAAAAAAGTTGTTTCTTGTTTTAAGAACAAAATCTAGAAACACTTCTCTTTTTTATTTTTTTCTTTCTTTTTCTTTGGCCGGTCGCCGGCCTCGGCCATGGCCGGCGACCGGCCGACGAGGGCCGGCGGCCTCGCCTTGGTTGGGCGAGCTCGAGCTCGCCCAAATCCGGCGAGGCCGAGCTCGCCCAGCGGCCGGCGAGGCTCGGCCTCACCGGGCCACCGCCAGTCGGCGTCGCCGGCGGTGGCCGGGCGAGGCCGCCGGCCCTCGTCGGCCGGTCGCCGGCCCTCGTCGGCCGGTCGCCGGCCATGGCCGAGGCCGGCGACCGGCCAAAGAAGAAAAAAGAAAAAAATGAAAAATAAATAAGAAAAATAAGAAAGAAAATAGAAAAATAAAATAAAAATATTAAAAAATTAAAAGAAATAAAAAATTATACAAATTTACCAAACGTGTTTCTATTCTTTTTATATTTCTGGAACAGATTTACCAAACGCATTTTTTTGTTCAAAAATTGTTCCCTGGAACAGAAACACTTTTTTCTATTTCTGTTCCCAGAAACAATTTTTAAACAGAAACGTTACCAAACACACCCTTATATTCTAAAAGCTACCGTTGATAATTCTTATTAAAGTCAGTCATAAAACTGCGAGTCCAGCTGTGGTGATAACATTGTAGATTGAGTTTTATATAATAACTGAAGGTGCTCTTCTTATTGTTTGGGTGCTAATATGCAGATAAATGCTCGAGCTACGTATAGTCTTTCATATGGAGGCACATGTCCTGATCTGCTTCTACTAGAGGAGAATATTAGAATACTCGACGCTGGAACATCCTTGTCAGGGCACAAAATTTCAAAATCATCAAACTCCATGGAATGGACGTTGTTTTTGCCTAAAGCTTATCATCCCTTGCTGGTCCAGCAGCATAGACTAAATCTGCGCAAGGCCCAAAAGGATCTCAGTAGCGCTGCTGTGGTGAGTCATGGAATGTCTTGTAATTAAACGTTTTCATTAATTTTCGGCTTATGATAACTCTTTAAACTTCATGATGTGCTGTCTGCTCTTGCACATGCTCATTAAACATCTAGATGCTATATAGGGGTTGGTGCTCACTGCATAATATGATGGCTCAGGAAATAGGAAGGAGGAAAATGCAAGCAGGAATGTCAAATAAAAAAGAGTCAGAGATTGATCTTGTAACCCTGAAAGAGCGGGTTAGTTTGAAATGTTGATGGTTAGCAATTTGAGCATAGTACTTAATTCTATATTTTGACACATTTGCTGTTAATTCAGGTTGCAGCCCTCGAACAAGCTAAGCCAGTCGCAGTTGATTTTTTCATTTCCAGTGAGACTAAGGTTTTGGTCATAACTGGCCCAAATACTGGTGGCAAAACTGTATGCCTAAAAACAATTGGCTTGGCAGCTCTGATGGCAAAATCAGGTTTAATCATTGGCTTTCCTTTGTGGTGCCTTTTCTGAGACAGGCCAATGGGTTGCCTGTGGCATTTTTTTTTTTTTTTTTTTGCTGTTTTAAATTTACTTTTCCATTATCTCTGTCTCTCCAGTGATAAATGTCTGCTATTCCAAGCCAAATCTATCTATTAACAGCATTCCAATTAAAACACAGTTATTCGTAGTAACTGTAGACAATCTGAGCACATGTATTTCGTGTAATGTTTAAAGTATCTCACCAGGGAAGTTTGTTATTGCAGGCCTATATATCTTGTCAGCTGAATCTGTACGGATCCCTTGGTTTGATTCTGTCTTTGCTGATATTGGTGATGAACAGTCTTTGTCACAATCTTTATCTACCTTCTCTGGACACTTGAAACAAATCAGTGTGAGCATAGCCTTCTCGGATATTTCCATTGTAGGGTTCCTTGGATTAGTTAATAACCCTGGGAGTTATATAGACTCATATTTAACCTTTTCTCTATAAACACTGGAAAATTCTAGAATAACTAGCAAAAATGGCACACACTCGAAGGAGAATCAATAGAAGATGAGAAAATATGATTTGAAGTTTTAGGAAATGAAATTAAGTTTAAAGGACATGGATTTGTGTTATCTTGATCACTAAAATGTATGGTGTTTTCTCGTTAGCATGCCATCACGTAATCATGCCACTAATCATATTATTTATAGTTGATATTTTCTCATATGATATATTTGCAGGACATTCAATCAAAATCAACAAAGCAGTCGTTAGTGCTTCTAGACGAAGTATGTTTTTATTGGTCTTTCTTTTGCCTCTCCATAATTGTTTGACGTGACTCCTTTGAGTGACCTGTTATGCAATTACAGCTCTTCTTGTGCTTCCCTAGATTAAAATGAAATATTATATTGGTATGTGATAATGATAGGTTGGTGCGGGAACAAACCCTCTAGAAGGAGCGGCTCTGGGAATGTCACTGCTGGAATCCTTTGCCAGTGGTGCTCTTTTGACAATAGCTACAACCCATCATGGTGAACTGAAAACCCTGAAATACAGGTAGTTTTTTAACTTGAATTTTGAAGGTCCATTGCAGATACATATTCATCCTTTGAACTTTTTCTTTCCCAGTGCTTGATCGGTATGTAGGGGTAATTTCCCTTGGCTTTCCACCCCCATGTCAATCAATATTTTATTTTGGATCACGCAGTTATTGAAAAATGAAAATAAAATTTTCACATCAAACTTGGACCCCTTAAGTTTATAATTCTAGATCTGTCGCTGGCGGCAGTGGTTTAGCTTGTTTAATCTAGTTGAAATCATAAAGGACATATCTGCTTTTGACATTTGCCAAAACCTACTAGATCTGATGCTCCCTTTGTTCTCCTGGGCTCTTACATATTCTCAATGATTGGCAGCACTGCTGGCTTCGAAAATGCTTGTATGGAGTTTGATGAAGTAAATTTGAAGCCTACTTACAAGATTCTCTGGGGAATTCCAGGTTTTTCATTCTTCCTTAGATGACTGCCTTTGTTATGTCCTGCAGTAGTTGTGCAAAGTTTAATAATAGCTTATGCTGTCATTTGCTGTTCTTTATCTGTCAAAAGTGGATATGACTTGACATTTTTTTTTATCTTATAGGGCGTTCAAATGCCATCAGTATAGCTGAAAGATTGGGATTGCCTGGCACAATTGTCAATGATGCTCGAGAACTGTATGGTTCAGCAAGTGCGGAGATAAATGAGGTAACTAGTGTTAGCATAGACTGTTCTGGGCGTCTTACAAAATCTTGATAGTAAGATAAGCAACTTCTATGAAAGGTGTACGTGTTGTAGCATATCATACATTTGGCACTCCTTTTCCTGTAGCATATGCGTTCAGTTTTTATTGCTCGACACTCCATCATGGTCTATACCAATACTGTAAGAACATGGATATGCTTTTTTATAATCTCGGTCCATGGTTTGGGGTCTACGTGAGGCTTTTGGTCATCATGTGCCTAGTGAATGTGAAGATTATGGAAGTTTGCATTATTGGGAGCGCGATCCGCAATTTCAGTTGACTAATTTTATATTCACTTGCATTTATGGAGATTGGTTTTGTTCCCTTTTCTTTTGGTGGCATTTGAGGAGCCATTACTGATGACATATCTTTGTATTCACTTGCAGCTCATTACTGATATGGAAAAATACAAGCAGGAATTCCGTGAGCTGCATCGTGATTCACAGTCTTACCTAATGTGAGAATCATTGGCTTCTTGGAATTGGCCTCTTTCATAAGCAATCACTTTCCTTTTTGTTTTTTGCTGAGTCATAAATAGCTATTAACTGCTGAATCATAGAAGTACTGAATGGAACTATATGTTCTCCTTTATCCGAGTTCAGAGGGAGCATCTACCCATTATTTCTTTAGGTATTCTTTGTGTTTTTTTCATACTCCTATGTGGATGAATGCCTACTCTCGCTTGTGTAAATCCCCAAAATATTATTAAACTTATATGTTGTTAAAAGGATAAGTTGAAGTCTTCATGAAAGTGTATTCGATTACTCTCTACTTAGGTTTCTCCTGTTTGACATTCTCAAGTCAGTGCACTTTGAAAGTGGCCGATGAATTTCATCCTGCAATAAGTGTGTAAATTTATGAAAAGAATTATTTCCTTTATAAGAAGTGGGTCTTTCTGCTAGCAAGGCATCATGTGAAATGAAACTTGTGTTTATCTAGCATCTTCCTGTTTTTGTTCTAGGCTTACGAGGGACCTTCACAGAAAACTGTTGGCTGCCCGGAGGAGGATTGAGGAACAACGTATAACTCAAAATAATAAGGTGTTTAGAGAAATGTCAGAGGCTGCTGCAGCGGCACGTTCAATGCTCCATAAGAGAGTGCGGGAGTTTCGTGCATCCCAGCAGCACCAGCCAATTAGAGTAGGAACAAGTGCGAAGTCATTGGCTGCCGAGCTCCAACAAAGTTTAGATAAAGACAGCAAAGATCTTGTGCAAAGGAAAAGCACAATCCCCTCTAAAGCTCTCAAGCAATCATCTTCTGGTACTGCTTAAGAAACTCTGCCATGTTTATTTAATTTAGAAAACAGCATAAGTAATTGCCATTGAGGGAATATGGTGAGGACTCTCTTTCAGCAAGAGTCCTATCTCTAGTCTTGTTAAAATGGAAAAGGTCCATCTATAAACAGTCTTTTCCCTTCTATAATGCAGAGAAAAAATCTGAGCTTCCAGCAGTTGGTGCAATGATTCATGTTCCATCCCTTGGCAGGAAAGCAACGGTTCTGAAAGTGGACTGCTCTAAGAAAGAGATAGTAGTTCAAGCTGGCAATATGAAGATGAAATTAAAATTGGATGAGTTTCGGACATGATGTGAAGTTCAAGCCCATAGTCTCCTGGTGTGGTCTAAACTTGCTATTCTACCGAGTAATCTGGAATGAATTTCAGTGCCCCCAAGACATTGATTGGTGCATAGGAAAAAAGGTGGATGAAAACGATCTCTTGAAAGTTCTTAGAGAGAGAAATAACATTTTGACTTATGGGTGCTATTGGCTAACAATTGAAATTCTGACGAACTTTTTCCAATCTTCATGAAATGTGAATAAACAGAACTATTATAAAATCCTGTTACCGGAGTTTCTCTATCTAATTGTCTCTTCTATATCTGTATGTGTCCCTTCTTTACTCTGCATGAACTCAAAAAAGATTATCTTATGCATGAGCAACATGTTTTATGCAGGTTCCCATCAACTGTTCATTCATCGTGAATGGGTAGGATGTAGGACAAAGATATCAAAGCTATAAGTTGAAGAATGCAATGAAAAAGGCTGAAAGGTTCAAATGACTGCGCTACTCTCACATCGCGTAAACTCCCTTGCCAGATTTCCACTGTAACCAGAGAAAACTTCTTCTTTATTAATGATGAATAGGAAGACGGGGAAAGTCAGCAGTGAATTAAAGTTATGGTTGTGGACTGGGGTCAACTGGAGTTTTAACGCAGTGAGGAGTCATGGGAATCTCACTGCAAATGTTCTATGGGTCCGTAGGTTATATGGTTGTGACTCAATGCTTGTTGAGCATCTCCGGCTTCCATTCAATGCTGATCTATTCATGAAGGAAAAATGGTTATCAGTTGACAAGATTGGGTGGTCCAGGCTTTTAATAGGTGAATTGCTGTTTCTCTTCGGATTTTATGTCTTAAAAGAACAGCTATAAGCTTTGAGCACTCTTATAGATCTGCTGGCTGACAATTATGTTGTATCTGAAAACATTAAATTCATAATCACCCTGTAATTATTTATAGACATCTCGACTATATTCTAATACTGTTATAACATCCATTTTGCAGGAGGTTTTGGATTATTTATGTTTCAACTGCCGTGTCAAGATTTGGTTGAATCAACCAGGAGACGACATCCTCAAGTCTTTGCAGAAGAGGCTTCTCTAGAGATAAGTCGCATTGTTTAGAATCAGTCCAACTACACAAAGTTTGAGTTATTGCAACAAGTCGTTGAATTGTGCATTTTGCAAATTCTCAGACAATCTTTGATCAATGGTTCTAATCCATTACTTTATAGGTGGGCATCTTGGTCCCTGAACCTAATTTTCCAGGTTCCTTGTTGATAGGAATTTCCTAGATAGCACATCTATTGTTCCCCTTGCTTTGCGAACCTTGGTAGACGAAAGAAGAAGCTTTTGCATTCGCCCACACACTTGCACCAGATTACTCCTCTTTAGGGTAAAACACAAGGTTTTTGACCTTCTGCATCTTTGCACCCCTATCCTATACACTTCAAGGCTTGTTAGAGCTCCTCTACAATAAAGCGTTAACAGGCATCCACCTTCCCGGAGCAGAGAGACCTGAGCATATTCTCTTTGTTTACGTGAGCATATTCTCTTTCTTTACTTTATACAGCAAATATGCACACAAATTGGGGTAGACATATGCACCGCTCTCTGCGGCCAAAAATAGATGCACGCACTCACACACACATGACAAGGCGGAAGATGCTTCATCACTTCCATTTCTCAATAGATGGACTCAGTTGCGAGTGTTTCCTCCCAGCATGTCCTGCGTGCTAAGCTGCGAGTTCCGATGCTTTGGCTATACGATGATGCTTGCAAGAGATGATCGAAATTGTGGACTTATAATGTTTTGATAAAATTTTCCACTTTCTGTCTTTGCTTTTCAAAGGATGGAAAGCTTCTTTTCTTGTGATCTCTAGTCACCAATTCTGATCTACCATTTGTTGACTTGTTGGGTTGTCAAATCTGCATAAGGAAGCAGGTTAACAGACAACAGATTACACAAAACACCCTATCTATCTAACGAGTTGAAATTCCAAAGACAGGAAATTCCAAAGATAGGCAGATGACTTGCCGATGCAAGTGATGCTCACTCTTGGTGGAATCAAAGGATCTTCTAAAGTGTCTAATTGAACGGGAGATGCGTTAACATGCGGCGATTGCTTATTAGATAAACCTTCTTCAATGAATACTATAATACGCACTTGATAAAGAAACAATTTAATATTTCAATATCTTTGTATACGGCAAGACTTATATAAGAGTTGACATGTGAAGCTCAGGTAAAGTTTAATATCAGTTGTTCAAACCACCAATGCTTATCATCATTGCACTTCCCAGCTCCTCATCTTTCCTCTCATCATCATCATCATCATCATCATCATCATCAGAAGCCTCCACGGCCCACCCGGACTCAAACGACACATCCAAGAAATACAGCAGGAAAACCAGCGCGAAGCAACTCAAGAACATGGGAATCGGACCGAAGATCCACAGGAAAAGAGGCAAAGAGAAGTAAAACCCCCGCAACCCCAACGACCAAAAGTAGCTCCCTCGGTTCACCGTCTTGGCCACGTACTCCGCCATCGCCCGGTGCTGTTGCTGATGCTGCGAGATCTTCGTGTATGGCACGTTGATCAGGATGCTCGCGTGGCTGTAGTACCTTATGGACTGAACGTTCAGGAGGAAAGCCACCAAGAAGCACACGAGGATGGCGAAGAACTTCACGGAGAAGCCGAACTTGCTCCGGTCTCCGATGATGAAGAGCGAGGACTGGTTGCCGTACCCGCTGGTCATGAGGACGGCAATGAGGGAGCTGAGGGTGATCGCCGTCGAGGCCAACAGGGTCGATGCCATTATGTTGTTTCTCAGCGTTTGCACCGCGAGGACGCCGTTCTTGGAGACATCCTGCCACCCGAGCCGGACGCCACGAAGGCAAAGGGTCGAAAAGCATTTCCGGGGGACAAAAAGAAAAGGCAGGGAGACAAACTTACATTACCTCCATCATAGCTCGCACCCAGAATCGGCGATTAATGGCAGTGACGCCGACGACAGTCTTGTCGGGGTGCTTCACGATCCGATGAAGGAGCCATGCGTGGTAGGCCATCATGATGAACAAGCCCGAGGGGACCAACGTGTAATCAAGAACCTTCTTGTCCATGATCTATACGAACGAACGATGCGCAAAACGAAAGAAGGAAAGATCACTGGAGTAAATCTGCAAGAAATCTCTCTCAACCCGAAAAGCTGGAGATAAGAAGAAGAGGGGTTTTTTTTTTGGCCGACCCAGTAAAAATTGGCAGAGGAGAGGAGTATCAGGAATCCTTTATAACAACCTGTGAACATGCACTTTTTGGCTGAGGCGACGAGGAGAGAGCATTGAATTGGCTTTTGATTGCGTAAATCGGACTCGTGGAGGTGCACCTTTTCAAAACCTTTTTCGTCTGGGGAAATATTAAATATCTAGCATGGTAGATGAAGTCGGTCACGATATTTAAGGATTCTTTTTCGGGATAATTATAAAAAGAGATTCCTAGACTTATTATATAGATATTAATTCAATTTTAAACTTTTCGATTTGACAAATTTAATTTTAAACATTTTGACAATTTGTTAATGTAGTGTTTTGGTCAATTTTGGCCAAAAATCATTATTGTGAATGGCTATCATATATAGCATATGGCATGGACAAGTTATGCAGTATTTTAAAAGGTTTTTTCAATTTCTTATTTTAAAAATTTTATTTCTTTTACTTTTGCTTTTCACTTAGGCTGCGTTCTGTTCAAAAATTGTTCTAGAAAACAAAAATAGAAAAAATTATTTTTGTTAGGGGAACAATTTTTGAACAGAAGAAAGTGTTTGATAAAGTTGTTCATGGAATAGAAAAAGAACATAAACATGTTTGGTAAACTTGTATAATTTTTTTATTTCTTTTAATTTTTTAATATTCTTATTTATTTTTCCTTTTTTCTTTTTTCTTCATTTTGGCTGGTCGCCGGCCTCAGCCATGGCCGGTGACCGGTCGACGAGAGCCAGCAGCCTCGCCTAGCCACGATGAGGCTGGCTAGGGGTCGGCGACCCTCCGGCGAGGTCGCCGGCCCTCGACGGCTAGTCGCCGACCATGGCCAAGGCCGGCGATCGGTCAAAGAAAAAAGAAGAAGAAAAGAAAAAGAAGAAAAAAATAGGACAGAGGAAAATTGTTTCTTGGAAGTGTTCCGTAAACAAAAAATAAATTTTTCTTATTTCTTGTTTCTGTTCTAAATTTGTTCTCGGGAACAAAAAAAATAGATTTGGAACAAAAACGCAAACAAACGCGTTTCTGTTATTTTCTTATTCCCTGAAACAAAAAAATAGCAATTGTATTCATGAACACAAAAATAGAACATTGCAAAATAGGCCCTTAAAGTCCAATGGGTCACAGGCCTACATTGGAAAGAAAAGCAAAAAATAAAAAATGTCAAAAAATTTCAGAATTTTTTGTGAAAAAATGCAATAATTGTCTATGTCAATGCTGATAGTGCCATGTGAGATGGCTAGCATCTACATCAATAATAGAAGATGAAAATTGACTAAAATGATTACATTGATAAATCATCAAAAAGTTCATAATTAAAATGACTAAATTAAAAAGTTTATAAATGAATCGATACAATATAACATATTTATAGCTTTTTCGGTAGTTTTCCCATTCTTTTTATACCATGAGAAATGAGGGACCATGTGTTTTCTTAATAGTCACCTATGAATGCCTCTGTTCTTCTTCTTCGCCACAAAATCAATAAGGGATGAAATTACAAATTTAATAGCAGCTGTATGTCATTACCTTCAATAGCGATCCCCCTCGTATGATGTCATAAGAGCTTTTAGCATATTCGAATTTCTTTTTTCGTCTTTTAATAAGTAAGATTTTATTTCCTCTGATAAACAATGACGAAATCATTTTCAAATTGACAGCAGTTCCTTTAATGTTATAACTTTTATTAGCTTTAACTAATTGAAATGTATTTTGACTATTTATATTTCGATGTTATAGAGTCGCGAAATAAATAAAATGCATAATCATTATTTAGACGCGACAAGCATCTTCAGTGTAATCATACTAAATAAACATTAAGTGCTGACGGTAACCAAGCATTATTTGGAGCATCGAATTGCTTAAAATAAACCAAAACTAGTTACGTGATTTTAGTGGTCATAAATGGATACAAAAATAAATGTGAGCAAATGGCACCTAAACATTTAGGATTTATTACTTTAATTAAAAATTACAAAATAAGGAAGATTTGGATTACAATGTGAATTTGAAAAGATGGAGGTTTAAGAAATCGCATTGTTATCATCTCAATCAATTTTTGCAATATCAATCTGTTTTTAGTTTATCTTCTACGATCGCGACTCATCTAAATAAAATACACGAGCTTTCACAAAATTTACTGGTCAAAAGTTGAGGTGAAGTTACTTTTGGATTGATATTAGTTAGCGGGAGATTAATTAGTGAGAATTTGAGAGCAGAAAGGTACCAGCTTTTGGCATGTGCAAGTCCACCAACCTATATAGAATGACATTAGCATAAAATCGGCTAGCTTTTTTCATTCCTATTTGTCGACACCCGAGTTTGCTCGTGAGTCTATCAACTATCTCAGGGATGAAACTTGCCGGCAATGTCGGAATCCAACCCTAAATCGAAGACAGTCATCATTTCACCGTCTTGCACTCATTTTTTTTTACCACCAAGTTTCTTCTCCATGTTGCGACTAAGGAACATTGTAGTTTCAGGACCTCTAGGACTCTATCATCTATGCGGTGAAAGCTATTTTTAGCGGAACAAACTCAAATCGAAATATATTTTCCGATACAAGAGATGGGCGCCGAAGCTCGGTATGAACTGTCCTCTATGATAGCCGCTAGCTTCCTTGCTCTCCTGAGGGTCGCTCTTCTCTTATAGGCTTCTCTGGAGGCCCGACCAGAATTTGGACCTTTTGGCCCAATTCAAGCCCTTTAAGCTGAAATTTTCGGCCCATCAAGCTTTTGAACCTAATCCTCTGCCCGTCGCGTTCTCTCTTCATAACCGGCGTCTCCTCATTCAACTTCCGGTCGTTCTTCCACTCGGCTGCTGCTGAGCCTTGCCAGTCGCCACCTCGCCTCCTGCTCGCTCTCGTCGTTCCTTCCTCCATCCCTGCCATCTCCATTTCGGCCCCTCACCATTAGCTCAAGCCGCTGCTCTAGCTGGTTCATCATCGCCACCTCCAGCTCGTCCTCACCAGCCCAGCATCCTCCTCCCGTCACTCGCCAACCCATGGCCACCACCTCCTTCCAGTCGCTGCGCCACAACCTCTCAGCTCCACCATCTCGCTGGTACGTCCTCATCGCCTTTTCCATCTCTCCATCCTCACAGCCAGCTCTCTCTACGCCCTCCTCACCGCAACTCCCTCCTTCGACTCCATCTCCAACTCACACTATACTGTAGCTGCTCGCTCTATCATTCTCATCTCCGCCGCTGCTCACTTTCTTGAGCGCTCACGCTCACGAAACCATAGTCTCTAGTCTCGTCATCTCGGTCATTCGCCATCTCCATGTTGTCACCATACTCTCTCGGTCACTCACTCTCCTAATCCGTCGTTCCCTCATCTCCTTTACCCTCGGTTTCTTGCTCCCTCTCGGTCTCTGTTGCACATCATCGCTCACGGCAATCTTGCTCCCTGAAGTTTCCTCCACATTTTATTATGTTCGAGGTCAAAATTGTATTCCCAGACGCCGTTATGTTCTCATTTTTGTAATTGCGGTTTACTTGTGGTTAATTAGCATGTTTATAGTGAGTTGAGTGTTTAATCACATTTTCTTTAGAATAGAGATGAAAATGACCAAAAAATTGGATCCAATTATGAAGTATAAAAAGTTAGTACTTTAATAACCAAGTGACATTTTAGTGATAGAATGACATTTTAGTAGTATTTAGGTAGAATAGAAGTTAGTTCATGTTTCAACTAAAAGACAAAAAAAGTGATAAATGAAAAGTGGAATTGTTTTAAGCTTAGAATTGTATATTAGGCTAGATTTAGTTCATGCTTGATTATTGTGTCATTGTCATCAGTTAGTTAGGAAATTTGGATTATTTAGTTTAAGTATTTTCATGTTTAGTTTCGGGTATCATTTATGGGAGTCTTATCCAAGGCACATTGATAAGGCCTTGTCTAATGTTGCCCGACGATTCTCCAGTTGTTTATTTTACACACTTCATCTACCTTCTTTTGTTTGACGTTGGATAGTTATTTTGTTATGTTATTACATGGTTTATAGATACAATTTCTGCAAATTCGCCATGCATGTTTACCTAGATGGATGTGCCTAAGAATTAAAAAAACGTCAAGATTGCATGACCAAACGTTTATGAAACAACGAGAAAAGGTATCAATTCTCATTCCTGCATATTCGTTCCCAGAAATGAAACGATTTTCAGCGTTTCACTCGACTTCTAATCGATCTACAACTTAAAGAAAGAAGAAAATATTTACAAAACCAAATCCACCAACGTCCTCAGCGGTAGGGTTTGGGAGAACATAAACTAAGTACCTTGTATGAGGAATCGTCCGCATTTACTTGGAAACCGTCACTCGCCTCGAGGCGACACTACTGCATTAATAATCAAATACATTTCTCCATGTAACTTTAAAGGAGTACGAAGATGACGTTGATACTTGATGTCTCTCGGCTTTACAGCTAGCAAGTACCGATAAAAGGACATCTAAAGGACAACAGATTATGACATGCTACAATAAGGACATCTAAACATCATCCATGTTAATTTTTTTTTTTTTGGGTAAAAGGTAATTAGATAAAAGAGAAAGGTCAGTTACAAAAGATCGGAACCATAACCTACACTTTAACACGAAGAGTGAAGGGGATCCGATGTAAAAGAGGACAAGAAGAAACAAGGAAACAAACAACTAGCACCCGGCGGGACACCATACAGCAACGGCGACCCTCCGAATTCAGCAAGAAGGCAAGGAATGGAGAACGAAAGGCAAAGCGAACGGCTGGACGATCAGTGAGTAGAGAATACCACCGGATCAAATCCCCAACACCTTTGGAGCCTTTGATTCGTCGGAGAAGGCGGGAGCTTGGAGAAGGAGATAGCCTTGTCCCTGACCGCCTTAATAAGATGATTTTTAAGGGCAGGGATAGCTATCGCCTCACCCCGAAAGATGGTAGCATTCCTCATCTTCCAGATGAGATGACATAAGGCCCCAAAGGAGAACCGAACCATTCTGTGATAGAAGTCTTTACCACTAAAAAACTTCGTAGACCAGGTAAGCAGTTCCTTCCAGGTTCTGATCTTCCAGGGGATGTTGCACTTGGCAGCCCAAAAGAAGGACAGAGAAGCCAAGGTGCGACACCCAAAGAAGAGATGGTCTACAGAATCCGGGACTTCACTGCAGAAGATGCAAACACAATAATCAATCCCGCCATAGGATAGGAGCATCGGCGAGTGGGGAGGCGGCCTTTAGATATAAGCCACAAAATAAATTGATAGCGAGGCGCAAGGGCATTATCCCAAACTAGGGAGGCCCATTGGACCGGATTCCTCTTAGTCCTGATGGATTCCCAGGTTGAGGCAACCGAGTAAAGACTCGAGGAGTCACAGCACCAAATGAATTTGTCCTGCACAGATGATAATAACGGCAAAACAATTGACCAGCTATCCAGAAGAGACCTAAGTGCTGCACCAATTGGAGTATAAAGATCAGCAACTACTGTAAAGTCCGGAAGGCCTATAGAATCCCTAAACGATGAGGGAACAAAACCATCCAGAGGGCTACACGGTAACCAATAGTCATGCCATAGTGAAATGGAATGCCCATTGCCAACGACCCACCTGAACGAAGAACGGAAGTAGTGTCTGAGCTGCAAAATCTTCTTCCACATCCAGGAGCAGGTCCTTGGCTTGTCGGCAATCCAGAAATTCTTCTTCTTCAAAAAAATGGAATGTATCCAACAGCACCATAAGGATTGTTTATCAGAAAACAGAATCCATATGTATTTGACCATGGAAGCCCTATTACCCTGCTTAATATTCCGGATGCCGAGGCCCCCTTCAGCTTTCGGGCAACAAACATTTTCCCAGGCCACCTTGGCGCCTCCTCGACCGAGAGATGTTCCTTTCCACAAAAGCCCTATTACCCTACTTAATCATCCATGTTAATTTTGATTTATAGCACAATGACATATTCTCGCTCTGACTGTGTTAAGTAAATGAGAAAAGTCACATTAAGCAAACCCAATCTAATCATATTAAACTCATATTTGATTATAAATTGGTTGAGAGAAAATTGTCCAAAAAGTCCTAAATATATTATATGGCAGTTAATTTAGTTTTAAGCTTTTAAATTTGGTCAATTTAATCTTAATCTCTTGACTATTTGCAGGCTAAATCTAAAAAATTAAGATTGAATTAACGGTTGTACAGTAAGTTTAGGATTTTTTGAATAATTATGCCAATGACTTGATGCATGAGGACGATAACGATGAATGACACCTCAATACCTCAATAACCTTTCTTAACAAGTACTAAGTAGGAACTTAATCAGGTGACATGACTTATGACGATAATTACAACCCAACAACAGTGGTGCCGTGAACAATTAATTCTTGAAATAGAACTTGCTGAATTCGACTCCCTTCTTTCGGCCGTGGTCAAATTGGATGGACTCATATGCACCACATCAGAGTCAAAGAACGTGAACCTGCATCTTGATAAATAATCCTTAATGAACTATTATTAATTTCACTTGCCGTTGAATTATTGACATGTGAAAAAATTCGATAACAAAATTAATAATGGACACAATATCCTTCATCCAATGAATTAACGCATAAGTTTGAAGATTATAATTGCTACTTTAATATAATGCACGTGTCCAACGTGAAACTGCAATCCATGAATATCGTGGGTAAGTGTATATGCTAAAAGAGGGTGGATAATTTGAAATGGAAGATGGATTTACAAAGAGTTGTGAGCATGCTCTAAATACTCGGTCACTCTCTCACCTCCTTAGCGGCTACACAAAGCAACCCTCAACGACTTTGGCAGCTAAGTTGACGGCCATTTGGGTGGTCACAGCGATGTTGGCCATTGGTATGAGGTCACATGTGACTGTTTGAGTTTGCAGTACCCAAAAGTTGCATTTGCTTGTTAAGATTTGGATTGGGATAGAATAAGATAAAATGTTGTTTGAAATCCTTCAAATATTCTTTGGATTGTAGAAATATCTTATCAAATATTTGGTGCAGCTTAACATAGGTTTTGAAATGTTTGAAAATGTAATGTAACATAAAATTGAAAATCTTTTAAAATCCTTTTTGTTGAAAATCTTTCAAAATCTTTGAATATCTCAAGTCACAAACCCTCTCGACCACTGTTGTCAACAAGCAATTTCTGGGAAATCGAACTCGGAAGCTTGACGACTTTCTACAAACATGACCCCTTCCATTAAGCAAGATAGTGAGCAAGATAGTGAATTGAAGGTGAGGAGGATCTCTCTCTGGCATTTCATCAAATACTTGATGAACGCCTATTTCAGAGTTGACCAAGAGAGAGATCCTGAACAATGGAGGCCGAGAATGAGTAATCAAAGGTCAAATAGAGAGAGGAACTGAGAGATGATTAGGTGATGATGGCAAAGCTGGAAAATCGGCTGAGAAGGAGAGGGAGCCATGATGGTGAGCTCTAGCCTTCCAAGTGAGCCGTGAGTAAGGACATTAGCGAGGATACTCAAGGATGTCGGAGTAAGAAACCATCATGGTGGACGGCTATCGAAGTTGTGGTGGGTTGCCGCCGATGAGAAATGCCACAAATGGTGAGTCTTGTTTGAGGCGAGGTTTTGCAGTGCGTGGGAATTGTTAAGTAAATTTTTAGAATTCCATATTCAATTTAGGTTTATCCCACCTTAGGTTGGATTTTTTATCTAGCATTTTATCCGAATGTATATGATCCAGAGAATGCCATCAAATAGCATATAATTAATTAATATCTTATCTGGACTCAAATCCGAATCACCTAACGTAGTTCAAGAGTAAAAGTGAAATTTTAGTAAGTTCTAAGGGCAAGAAAGGCAACTGAAAAAAAATTCATTAATCTTTGAACGTAGCTTTCTGAAATGTTGCAAAGCCAAAACGAGAAAGGACCCGCCCAGGGCTTTGCTTATGCTAGCTTTCATTCAATGTAAGTTCTTTACGAGACAATAACCATTGAACAAAAGCTGCGATTGTGGCTTGAGTAGGACTGAACCATCTGCTTTTTACCCACTCTAAGTCTCCATGGAGGAATTAACATGTTGACTAAATGTTACATGTTCAGGTTACAGACTCTCTCTCTCTCTCTCTCTCTCTCTCTCTCTCTCTCTCCCCTCTTCACCCTCCACCCCACATCCTCCCCCCTCGCATTGGTCTCCAGTAGACAGTAGACATCTAGAGAACAACTAGGACCCGCTTTGCACTTTTTGGGTCTTCGAATAGTTCTGTTTTTTCTCCAGCTATTGCTTATGATTTGCGATCCTTTGCTCATCCTCCCACCCTCTCTGTCTCTTTTCCATTACCTCCCTAATTGCCTTGCTTTGCGGAAGGCGATGATGACGCAAGTGGCAAGACAAAAGGATATGAACTGATTTTTTTCGTACCAAACATGCCATTACTTCTTTTAGTAAGGATCTATCCTTCCTACCAGTCATAACTACTTTAAATGAGGAATCCAATAACACCTCTCTCTCAGCTCTTCAACCCCCACCCCGCACCCCAAAAAATCGCCTCTCACAATTGGTCTCTAGTAGACATCTAGAGAACGGCTAGGACCTGCTTTGCCCTTTTTTGGCTTTTGATTAGTTCTGTTTTTCTCTCCAGCTATTGCTTATAATTTGCGATCCTTTGCTCATCCTCCCACCCTCTCTGTCTCTTTTCCATTGACTCCCTAATTGCCTTGCTTTGCGGAAGGCGATGATGATGCAAGTGGCAACACAAAAGGAGAATGGACTGATTTATCCGTACCAAACATGCAGTTACAGCCCTAAGTAAGGTATCTGTCCTTTGTACTAAACATGTAATAACTACTTTAAATGAGGAATCCTATAACACCTAAAGTCTCACATTAGAGCAGAAAAAAATTGTGAGTGATTCATAAGTTGAGACCTACATCAAGTTGGATCACCTTGGAGAATCTTAGGAAAAAAAAAAGAAAAATAAGAGAGATGCGAGACAAAAGGATAATGGATTTTTTTTTTTTCATACCAAACATGCCAATGCTACTCTAAATAGGGGATTAAACAACACTACCTTATCAACCTCTTTCTTCGTTTTTGGCAGTTTATCTTTGCCATCCCGCAATCTTTGCCAAATCCTAAGTTGTTGATAGCAACGCATCTTAATGATCTACAGCCCAAAGTTGTCACTTCTCTCGAAATTCTCAATTTCAACCCTTGCTTCATACAAAATTGCAAGCACAAGGTTTCCAAATAGTGATTACACTGGAAAAACTCCAAATCAACTATAGAAACTATTACTTTAACTCTTATATCAATTGTTGTGAAAAAAACGCTAAAGTTAATAGATTTCGTAATTTAAAGATAAAACAAGAAAAATAAATCACTAGAGGAATCGACTAAGGACACTAGAGATTTTGGGTTTTGGTCAAAGCATCAGTGTCATGGGGTCAGCCAATAGCCAAAAAACCGAATTTAGAGAATACGGAGTTTACAATCGCTCAATTGCTTAACAGTATCCCAACCCCATATTACACAAAGGAAACCCATAAGTGTATATCTCTCATAGAGAACTCACACAAATTAAATTGTAAATCTCCTCATGTTTGCTCTAATTTGTAATAATCGAATAAAACTCCCTCATATACCCTTTTAAGAAACCTACTTATATTAGGAAATTCACATAGATAAGATTTCCTTTACGGGCTCATATTTGAGATGTATTATCAACATTGTAAAATTTGGAGTTTAAATAGCACCGGTAATCCTGCAGCTAGACCTTCAATGCTAAAAAGGGCGCGAATGATAACCATTTTGACCATAAATCTTTGGAAGAGAAATATATCGTTATATTCTTATTTTTGGATGACTTTCTTAGCAATTTTTTTTTTTTTTTTTTGGGGTAAAAGGTAAGAATATATTGAGGAAGGCAACTATACACAAAATTGGCGCCAAAAACTTTCACTCAAAATGCAAACAAGCAGAATGAGTGGAAGGGAACCGGTGTAAGAAACAAAACAAGAAGGACAAGCCGAAAACAATCGGCAACCAAAACAAAATTTTTGTTAGCAAAAATTCATATTTGATAACGACGTAAAATTTTTGTTCTTAGAATAGAATTTCGATTGATAACAATACAAAATTTCTCCTTCCTGGGAGGCGGCGCAGGACAGCGATAGACGGCAATGGATGACAACAAACGGCAACCGGCGGACATCAGTGGATAGCGAACGGTTGTGACCAGCAATGGCGAACGATGAACGGCTACGGCAAGTGAGTGACCGACTAGTAGAGAGGACGAGTGATGAGAAGAGTTTTTATTTCTCATTTCTGTTTCAGAAATAAAGAAATAAAAAAAAAGTTACTTCTAATTTCTATTCCAAACCTAATTCTGGTCTAAAAATTTGTTTTAAAAATAGAAAAATGAAATTGCGTTACGAAATGGATGTCTATTCCAAAAACAAGTTTGGAATGGAAAATTTGTTCTGAAACATAAATATGATGGTTGTCATGTGCGCCCTAAGAGTTTGGGGTCTGAAAAAGTTATGTGAAAATCTGGAAACAATGTTACGGATACAATTTCAGAATTTAGGGCATTACGATAGTACCAATTCAACGGTACTGATGATCAAGAAAACGAGTATCTAGTAGTGCCATTTTTGTGACAACGGGCAATCCTATTCTGGCTTGAGGACTGAGAGCAAGGCAAATTGCTCCCACATGGTAATGCGTGCATCACTGATGTATCCATTGATGAGGAAATTCATGAGTGATCTAAAATGTAACAAATAGTTATGTCTAAGCACTGGGGATTGGGTGCTGATCAAAACTACACGCCTGGACATATTTCGTGACATTTCGAGGTTATGTCGAATGCATTACTTTTTTAGTGGGTTTGGCAAAGAAAGTGTTTGAAAGTTAAAATTCAACAAACCCACCCTTAATTTCACGTGGATTTCACTCGCATTTCATTTATGTCTACTTCTCTCCTACTAATTAGTCGTCTCTCTCTCTCACTCACTTCTTCGTCATCTTCCACGAGAAGAAAGAGGACGACAAGCCCGTGGGCCCTCTCCTCGTCAATAAATACTCACCTTCTCTCCAGTCCCATCCCTCACGGCTTTTGCCTTCTGGAGAGAGAGAGAGAGAGAGAGAGAGATCACAGAGCGAGAGAGAGGGGGAGAGAAGGCACTGTGTTCGTTCCGAAGAGGGTGGTGAGTGGGTTTGTTTTGGTTCGATCAGCTTTTTTCTTGTGATTTATGAGTCCTCTTTCTAGTCATGGCTAAGTATTTCAGCTGTAGATGGTAGTTCTGGCCTTGTTGGCGTGAAGGTCTTCATTTTTATTGTGTATTCTTGTCCGTGCCATACTTTTTGGGCATCATTTGCCGTGGGATGATTATGTGCTTTTAGTTGTATATTTAATTTAAGGCTCTGTCTGTCTCAGAAAAATTAAATTATTTGAAAAATAATTTTCTAAAATTAATTATTATTAACTCTTGAAACTAGTCAACAAAAAAATGTTTTCATTATCAACAACAATTTATGCCTCGATATTTATGTGAAAAATGAGAATATGTTTTCTTCACTCATTTTTGTAAACAATATAATCAATCATTTTAAAAATAATATTTTCTAAAGAATTTTCTATGAAATAAATGGACCATAAATCTTGCAACTGACATATTTTTTTTAAAAAAATTTTAAGCACTTAAAATTTGCACATCATATAAATATTGAAATATAAATTCATACTCTTGTTATATAATTTTTTGAAATTCAAAATTCAGTAAAAAGGTAAAAAGAAAGTTTTAAAGAAGACGTAATTCTGAACACACGAGCCTTTACCACAGCTATGTAACAATATTTTTCTCACAGGGGGCTCAAGTGACGTCACCCGTAAATAAAAAAAACAAAGAAGCAACAATGAACGGACCACTGCTTTATGCATTTTCTTTCAATAGTTTTATGGGGCAATGGACTGTTGGGGTGTCATTTTTACTTTTGAAATTAAATCCTAAACTTATCAATGTGTTACTTTTTTTTTTATCACAAAAAATTCTAAACTCCACCACCTGTAACAAAATACCCTAAAACAATTTTTATGCCATTGAAACTCTTAAACTGATACATCGAAACTCTTAAACTATACCCAATGTATCAATACCCCATTTTTTTTTTTTTTGTGTGGATTTAGGATGAAGTTTAGAATTTTTAGTAAATGTTGGGGGTACTTTTGTCATACTGATGTAAGTTTAGAGGTTCTTGTGACACATTTTTTTTGGATATGGTTGTCATTATAGGCATAGTTTAGGGTTATTAGTAGTATTTTAACTTACTTTTTCATTTTTTTTTCCTTTGCTATTTGATTTTATTCAGTGTTCAGTGTAAAATATCTTAAAAAATTTGAAATAAAAATATTGACACATATAACGGCATAATTTTTTTCTAATTTTTATATTTTGAAATAATTTTAAAAATTTCACGAGAAAGTGGAAAAGTAACTTTGTTAAAAAAGAAAAAAGAAACAGATTTACCCCCAATACCAATGTAGATGTAAAATATTCTATGTGTCCAACGCGTTAGTTTGTTCCAGATCTTCTTTACTATTCAATCACTGTTAGGGGATAAAATTATTTCAATGCAATTTTCACATGGGCAAAGTGTATTTTGCCATTCCTAAAAAAAATATTTTCCTTCTTATTTCTGGTCGTCCTAAGAAACATTTGTGGCAGAAAGTGGACCCGTCCTTCACCATCAGTCAAGTATTTATCCATAAAGAGAGAAAAAAGAGATGAATATGCGCATTGGAGACCAATTTAACACAACAGTAAAATGTGGGTTGGGGAGGTTCATTAAGGCCAATCTGGTTGAACTCGACTCGGTCGCTTTAACTCTGCTGAATTTGATTCCTAGGACACACCGGGGCATTTCGCTCAAAGTCACCGGGTATAATCACCCCCGAAGAGATGGCTGAGCTTCTGCACCAGGAGATGTGGATCCTGAGAAGGCAGAGACTGCAAGAATTATTAGACGATGCCAACCTGAACCAGCAACAGCACGATCCTCCACAACCCGTCAATATTTTGGATCCCCAGCTATACTCGGCTGCGAAGGGACAGAACGTCGACAGGTTCATCGATGCCGTGGTGGATCATTGCATCGGGGAAAGAGTGCCGTTGCCCATTGTTCTCGGGCTACGCAGCCCCCTGGGGAATACACTGCTTCACGCTGCGGCAGGGGCAGGTATATTAAAAAGGTTGTGGCCGTGCATTTTACAATTCTCAAACTTTCGCACTCAAATTAACCTGATACCGTTGGAAACAGAGAACAGTGATAACGTCAGAGCAATCATCGATTTCGTCCCTGAGCACTTGATCTCCTGTAAGAATTCCAGAGGAGAGACGCCGCTGCACATTGCAGCTAGAGCCGGGAAAAGTGGTGCGGTGGAGCTTCTCCTTCCCTGGGGGAACCCAACATGCATTGACCACAGCAGCAACTCCGCTCTACACGAGGCCGTGAGGAATGGCCATTGCGACGTGATCCGTCAACTTGTGAGAGGAGACCCCAATCCGCTATATCGTCAGAATAAGGAAAGCAAGTCACCATGGTGCATAGCAGTCGAAACAGGGGACATAAATGTTCTCAACGCCTTGTTGGAAGTACCCAACGATGGTGAAGACCAGAGGAGATCAGAGACTAAAGATGTCTTCGGCATGTCACCCGTTCTCGTTGCCATTATGCACAAGAATATGGGTAAACCCTACTATTGTGCTCTCGCTAATTCTTTGATCTTCTTGGTCACTCTCTTACGTTCTTCATTTTGGTTTCCACTGGGGGTGGAAAAATCAAGCATCACAGGCAAAAGTCTAGATTATGGTATGATAGCTTGCTATCCTACGGGATAAAATTGTGAATCAACTCCCGATACTTTGGATCGTCCTAAACGGGATCAACTTTGATTAAAGAATTACACACATTTTATTCATCCCAATGATTAACTTCCTATGTTGTATTTAGATATGCTGATCAAGATGTGGGAAAAAAAGCCATGGCTATTTCAATCGAGAGATGCGGGAGACGGAACTCCCCTCCACTTTGCAGCATACGAAAATTATCTTATTGGAGTCAAGTTCTTGATCGACAAGTTCCCAGCAAGTGCCTTGGAGAAAGACAGCGCGGGCCATCTCCCTATCCATGTTGCCTGCATGAAGGATAACGTCATGATCATTGAGGAGCTACTTCAGAAGTGGTCAGACCCCGCAGAGCTTCTAGCTGGGCTGGGACAAAACATTCTTCACTTGTCGGCGATGTATGGAAGCATTGCAACTGTCGAATACATATTGAAAAGTCCTAAATTTAATCACCTCATTAATGCAAGAGATTTCGAAGGTTGTACACCTCTGCATCTGGCTGCGTCGCACTGCCAACCTTCGGTTGTGCTTCTTGCCCGAGACGGGAGAGTTGATATGAAGCTGGTCAATAACAAAAACATGACGGCTCTTGACGTCGCATCAGAGAAAATGCTTCAGGCCATGAAAGTGAGATTTCCTTCAGTAGGGGAGGTACAACCCTTTACACTTTTCTCACGATTAATCATTTGGTGTATCAATCAGGGACAGAACTAGAACATAAATTAGTGAGGCATGTCATTTAGTGTGCTCTCGCCCACATCTTTAATTTAGTTGCCAAAATCATAATGTGTTTGGTCTCTTTTTTTTTTTTCTTTAACTCGCTGCTTGCAGTCGTATACGGCGATAACTCTACTTATTGCCAGAGCACCGAGCAGTGGAGAGTTAGCTATTTGCAAGCCAACCGTTCGGAGCCCACGGAAACGAGGTGTACTGCATTCGAAGGCACATACGGACGCGGCGAATTTTCGCGCAGTCGTGTTGGCGCTTGTGGCCTCTGTCACTTTCACTGCTGGTTTTTCCGTTTCGGGAGGATATAATGGTTCTGAAGGAGATGCTGGGATTTCCGTATTGCTCCACAAAGTCATGTACAATGTCTTTGTGATTAGCAACTCCATGGCCATGTATAGCTCGATCATGTCACTCATGCTCCTCCTCTGGTCCTTTAGTGATGATCCTTACGTGGGGGTACATGCCCTTTTGCTATCAAGTTTCCCATTCTTGGTAACTCTTGGCACAATGCCTCTGGCATTCATGGCGGGCGTCTACGTGACCGTAACCAAATTTACTTGGCTTTCTATTATTGTCATTGTCATGGGATCCGTCCTCCTCTTCATTTTCTTGAATTTCTTCGTGTTGACTCATATAGTTATGCTGTTTAGGTGCAAGCCTCGTCTCATTGGTCGCTTCTTCGACCAACTGGTTATTTTCATGCTTCTAATTTTTGGGGGAGATCTCGCCGAGAATGAGGCTGCAGGACCTGCAGCTACATCCGTCCGAGGCACTTGCGACGCCTCCGCCCCGACTTGAACAGATGATTTGAGCTTACATGTTTCAGAAAGATGGCGTCTGATCCAGCCTCGAATCTATCTTATCTTCTAGCTAATTATGTACCGATGTCCGTACCGTTAGCTCCTCCTAGTTTACATTAGCTGCAGCTGTTTCGATTTAACTAGCCTGCCTGTAAGCGGTGAGAACCAGTGATGTCTGCAATTTTAGTGTATCCAAAATGTTTTGTGATTTGCTCTACTCGATTATATCTATAAATAACAGAAAAGTTTGGCAGAATGGAGTTTTGTAATTTTATCGCATCATCACAAAGTTCAATTCCCTTTCACTTTCCTTAACATTACTTAGACGCATACCTTTACATTAATTAGAAAGGAAAATTGAATCGTCTCATTCAATTTAATATAATGTTTCTAGGAAAAATATAAAAATATATATATATATATATATATATATTTTTTTTTTTTTTTGGTAAGGGTAAGAGATCTAGGAGAATATATTAGCATCCATGTGTCTTACTTATTAATTCGGATGTAATAATGATATAAATCTAAACTCACCAATTAAAGATTTTATCTGTTTTTCTCTTTTATATTATTTATGTATAATGCTACTAGTTATGAGAAAATAAGATCTAAGAGAATTGTGCAGGGTAATATCTACTCTCTCTCTCTCTTCTCAGGGTATCTATTTTCCTATAAATTTATTGATGTACACTTTTGATATATGATCTCGTATACTTATAACATATATATTTATGTATAGGAAAGAGGGTTTTGTTCACTAAATGAGGTTCGTTAATTATTTGATTTCTATAGCTGTCTTATGGGTGCAATTTTTATGTTTAATTTGCTTTGCTGGACTAAGAATTGAGAGATCAAATGAGCTATGAGAACTACTCATCACGTGTTGTGGTCATGATGACTCTTAGTCTACGTTGCTAAATAGTTACAGTGCGATTCCTCAAACTGTTTTGAGGAGATATCTTCCATTTATCTGTATTTGGTTTTTATACTCCATTTCATTCGGATGCTACCAGTGTTTTGCATGATCCGAGGAACATCTGCACCTTTTACATGTGCTTACTAGTTTGCAACTCCGCATACCAGAGACCATCATCGACAGCAGTAAACGTACCGTCGGCACGAATTCTATCTAGCATTCTCATAATCACTTGATTTGGTTTTAAGTCGTTACATCATAAAAACAAATGAAACACAAAAATTCTAAAGATAACATAATAAAATACTAGGCACGTGGGCTATAAACGGAAAGCGCATGGCAGCAAAAAAGCTTGTTGCAAAAGAGAATGACCTGATAAATTATATATAGAGAATAATTCGAAAACAGAAAGAAATTTCTTAGCATATTGTCTAAAGTCTAACTGGATAACTAATAAAATCAAACAAAACTATCTAAGATTCTGATTTAATCTAATTTAATCCTAAAATCAAGTTAACACAAAGAAATATTACATTATATAATTAATTTAAAAATTTATCAAATAGCACATGAAAACCAAATCTTGATATTCCCTATATCAGGGATGAACCCCATGCTGAATGTTCTTCGGTATACCGGTTTCAGCAATGTGGAATGTCGAAAGCCTAGTCTACCGAAGAAATTCCATTCAAACGGGAATAGGCAAGACCGATATCGCAGAAAATGTCATTGGATTCAATGAAATGAGAGCTGGCTCAGCTAGCTATGTGGTTCAAGTGATTCTTGGCGCCTGTGGCTCAAACTCTGTATGTGCAAGGTGGGTGTGTACTTTGTGCAGCTACAACATCTCTCTATTTATAGAAAGAAGCATTAGGACGGGAATGTTTGGCTACTGGTCGAGACATAACGTCCAAAAACATCTAAACCATGGAATTCAAGGAATCTTGATGCAATTGGAAGCATCTGGAGTGCACAAAACAGATGCAGGCTTGCAATCGTCGAGTGGTAAAGCTTCCATCCAAAAGTTAAAATTTTGCTAGACTGGGCAGCATCCTGTCTAAATGAGTCAACTATTTATTCAGTTACTGAAACTCGGCTATTGACATAAAAATTAGCTGCTTTATTAATTCCTATTACATTAGAAAACAAATACTTTATTCTATGAGCTTAAGGGCGTACAAAATTACAACATGCCCTGGTCAAGAGATGTGTTGAATCATCATCCATGTTACTTTCGAGTGTGCCTTTTCATTATTACCTGAGGCAATCCCCACCCGCACCTGCCCATGGGTTGGGTAATTGGGGAAATGCGAGTCTATCACTCGGATAATATAAGTTCTGAACTTCTGCCCAAGATGGGAATGTAACACTTGGTTTCCTAGTGCGATAATAGATTCTTGCTCCGACTGTGTTGCTTAAATGACAGAGATCACATTAAGGAAACCCAATCTGACTATCATTAACTCATATCTAATTATAATTGACTTGACTCATGACGACAACAAAGGTGAATAACACCTTCATCACCTTTTTTTACTAGATAGAGCCAATTGCTGCCAACGGTCCAATGGGCTTTTCACGGTGATATCCAATTGGACATTTTGGCCTAATTCTAGCCTGTTAAACCTAATTTCTCGGCCCATCAAGATAATTAAGAGAAAGGAAGAAGGCCGATGCAAACTCGGCTTCGCACTCGAGACCGGCACCCTCGCCACCCGGCAGCCTTCTCTCTTGTCTCTTCCCCAACCGTCACTTTCTTATTTTGTTTTCTTTCATTTTTATCTGGAAAATGATTAACTAACAGTGCTGTCATTTTATGAAGATTGACGGTCTAACTCTCGACCACAAAAGCATTTCCTGGGAATAGGATAACTTTGACATCCGATTTCCACTGAAGTGGCGCTCTTTAAAATAACGTTTTAAGGATTATTTACCCAATAATAGGCACAATTAAACGAAAAGAAAAAAAAATTACTAGATTATAGCCAATCATCTTGTGAGTCAAAATATATATTATTTTGCTTAATAATTGTTAGATTAGAATTCTCGAGGTTTATCTCATTATTCTTAAATCATTATAATGGGGAAAATTGACAAAAACTTTCTCAATTTATTACACTTTTGCTAATTTAGACTTTTCAGTTTTGCCAACTAAGTTTTGAACATTTTAATATTTTATCAATTGAATCTATCCAGTCAATTTTAATTAAGAATCACTAATGCGGATAGCTTTCGTTGTACATGACAAGACCAACTCTGACGTAGATAATTTTCAATAATATTTTAATACTACTTTCACAATTTTTATTACTTTTTTTTTTAATTTTCTTTTTTCCCCCTTAATTCTTCTTCCTTTTATAGGTGATTGGCCACAAATGATGGCTAGGTGGGCTGGCCTCACTTGCTCAATGGTTGCCGTCACTCACGAGTAGCTAAGGTGGCTTCGCCAGGTGTCACCTTGCCTAGGTGATGACTAGTGAGGACCGGCCTTGCTTAGGCTAGATTTGGTAAGGCCACCTTGGCCTGAGTGAGGGCCAACTTTGCCGGTAGTGGGCGTACAATGACCCTTGCCCAAGGGAGGTCACCTCACCTAGCCATAGATGGTGGACAAAAGTATGAAAATATAATATTACATTAATTTCTTGTTCTTTTTATTTTATACATCCGTCGCTAGTTTTTTTTTGGCAACGGAAACATATTATTTTCACTGCTCATTGAACCCACGAGGCAATTATTTAATTCATAGTCGCTAGGGGGCTTTAAAAAAATTCAAAAGCCAAGTAAGGGCTTGTTTGGTAACCATTCAAACAAGCCCCGATTCTAATTTTTTTGTTTCCAGAAGTAGTTTTGGAATAGAATCATGTTTGGTAAAATTTTTGTTCTCTGGTAAAATTTTTGTTCTCGGAAACAAATTTCTATTTTTTTGTTTTCGGATGTAGATTTGGAATAGAATCAAGATTAAAAAAAAAAAAAATTGATTCTTGTTCCCAAGAACAAATCTAAGAATCAAGCCATTTTCTTCCTTTTCTTCTTCATCTACCACCACTGTCGTGGTTGCCATTTGCCGCCGTCTGCCGTCCGTCGCCCACTGCCACCAGTCGCCGAAGGCTCGCTAGGCCAAGGCAAGGTTCGGCGAGGCTCGCCTAGCCCCACTGGTGGCCAAGCGGGCCTCGCCTTGCCCTGGCGAGGTCGCTTGGCCACTGGCGAGGCTCGGCTGACGAGGGCCGGCGATGCTCCAATGAGGTTGCCGGCCCTCATCTAGCTGGTTGCTGGTCGTCCCAAGGTCGGCAACCAGCCACCTTGAAGAAGAAGAAGAGGGGGAAAAATAAAACAATGATTTGAAGTATGAATTAAACTTTTGCTATTTATATAATACATACTTAATTTTGTATTTTAATTTCTTATTTAGTATTTATATTTATAGTTTATACTATAGTTTATTATTTACTATTTAATAAAAAAATTGATTAGTTAATATGTTAATTACTTAGTATAGATATAATTAATCAATAGAATTTCTATAATTTGATAAAATTTTAGAATTGGAATAGAAATTTTATATAGTTACCAAACGTATTTTTGTTCTTTTTTTATTCCATAATCAGAAATTGTGTACAGTTATTAAACGAATTCTTTTGCTCAAAAATTAAATTATTCCTAGGAACAAAATAAAAAAGAATAATTTCTTATCAAAATCTGTTTCTGGGAACATAATTATTACTAAACGTGCCCTAATTGCCCGCAAGAGACCACGTTCTTCTGGTTCTACCAAAAAAAAAAGACGATTTAGTCTTGAGTCACGCCCAACCCATTCAGTGTCATCAAATATTCATTTCACACGAATTTCACTTGCATTTGCTTCGGTCCAACTTATTAGTTTTCTGTGTCCGGGGTGAAAACGTTTTTAGGCTAAAAGGTTTTGATGGAATGCAAAAAGCATTTGGGAAACACTATGAAGTTGTATTGCCCTGTTTTGGCCTTCGAATGGTTCCGTTATCTGCCGCTATGTCTTTTTTCTGTTACCTCCATGATTGTCCATATTATTCTTTGATGAATGAACAGAAATCTGAGATGCGTTGCTTTTGCGGAACACAGTGATGATGCTAATGGCAACATAATGGACTGATTCCTTCGTATCAAACACATCATGACTACTTTAACTGAGGAATTTATACCACCAATCCTGGCTGGAGCAGAGAATTTGTACAATGATACAGAAGTCGGAGACCTGCATTAAATTGCATCGCCTTGAGCAATCTCTCTTCGAGCACTAATGAACAAACCGCTCCTTCAAGCTTTTTCTTTTGTGAGTTTTATGAGGGAATCGGTTGTTTGGATGAACGAACACTGGTCTTTTTACTTTTTTCTTAATTGTTACTTCGCAATTTGATTTTTATCTGGAAAATGATTAACTAACAGTGCTGTCATTTTATGAAGATTGACGGTCTAACTCTCGACCACAAAAGCATTTCCTGGGAATAGGATGACTTTGACATCCGATTTCCACTGAAGTGGCGTTCTTTAAAATAACGTTTTAAGGATTATTTACCCAATATTAGGCACAATTAAACGAAAAGAAAAAAAAATTACTAGATTATAGCCAATCATCTTGTGAGTAAAAAAATATATTATTTTGCTTAATAATTGTTAGATTAGAGTTCTCGAGGTTTATCTCATTATTCTTAAATCATTATAAAGGGGAAAATTGACAAAAACTTTCTCAATTTATTACACTTTTGCTAATTTAGACTTTTCAGTTTTGCCAACTAAGTTTTGAACATTTTAATATTTTATCAATTGAATCTATCCAGTCAATTTTAATTAAGAATCACTAATGCGGATGCCTTTCGTTGTACACGACAAGACCAACTCTGACGTAGATAATTTTCAATAATATTTTAATACTACTTTTACAATTTTTATTACTTTTTTTTTTTTTAATTTTCTTTTTTCCCCCTTCATTCTTCTTCCTTTTGTCGGTGATCAGCCACAAATGATGGCTAGGTGGGCTGGCCTCGCTTGGTCAATGGTTGCCATCACTCACGAGTAGCTAAGGCAGCTTCGCCGGGTGTCACCTTGCCTACGTGATGCCTAGTGAGGACTGGCCTTGCTTAGGCTAGATTTGGTAAGGCCACCTTGGCCTAAGTGAGGGCCAACTTTGCCGGTAGTGGGCGTACAATGACCCTTGCCCAAGGGAGGTCACCTCACCTGGCCATTGATGGTGGACAGAAGTATGAAAATATAATATTACATTAATTTCTTGTTCTTTTTATTTTATACATCCGTCGCTAGTTTTTTTTTTTTTTGGCAACGGAAACATATTATTTTCACTGCTCATTGAACCCACGAGGCAATTATTTAATTCATAGTCGCTAGGGGGCTTTAAAAAAATTCAGAAGCCAAGTAAGGGCTTGTTTGGTAACCATTCAAACAAGCCATGATTCTAATTTTTTGTTTTTAGGAGTAGTTTTGGAACAGAATCATGTTTGGTAAAATTTTTGTTCTCGGAAACAAATTTCTATTTTTTTGTTTCCAAATGTAGATTTGGAACAGAATCAAGATAAAAAAAAAGAAGTTGATTCTTGTTCTCAAGAACAAATCTAAGAATCAAGCCATTTTCTTCCTTTTCTTCTTCATCTACCACCACCGTCGTGGTTGCCGTCCATCGCCCACTGCCACCGGTTGCCGAAGGCTCGCTAGGCCAGGGCGAGGTTCGGCGAGGCTCGCCCAGCCCTGTCGATGGCCAAGCAGGCCTCGCCCAGCCCTAGCGAGGTCACCTGGTCACCGGCGAGGCTCGACCGAAGAGGGCCGGCGATGCTCTAGTGAGGTTGCCGGCCATACATTCGGATAAAATGCCGGATAAAAAATCCAACCTAAAGGTGGGATAAACCCAGATTGGATATAGAATTCTAAAAATTGACTTAACAATTCCCATGCACTGCAAAACCTCGCCTCAAACAAGACTCACCATCCATGGCATTTCTCATCAAATAGCATATAACATTATTTAATTATCCTATTTAAACTCAAATCCGAACCACCTAACGTAATTCAAGAGTAAAAGTGAAATTCTAGTAAGTTCTAAGGGCAAGGAAGGCAACTGAAAAAAAATTCATTAATCTTTGAACATGGCTTCCTGAAATGTTGCAAAGCCAAAACGAGGAAGGACCTGCCCAGGGCTTTGTTTATGCTAGCTTTCATTCAATGTAAGTTCTTTACGAGACAATAACCATTAAACAAAAGCTGCGATTGCGGTTTGCTTCTTACCCACTCTAAGTCTCCATGGAGGAATTAACATGTTGACTAAATGTTACATGTTCAGGTTACAGTCTCTCTCTCTCTCTCTCTCCCCTCTTCACCCTCCACCCACATCCCCCCCCGTCTTCCCAAAAAAATCCCCTCTCGCATTGGTCTCCAGTAGACAGTAGACATCTAGAGAACAACTAGGACCCGCTTTGCACTTTTTGGGCCTTTGAATAGTTCTGTTTTTTCTCCAGCTATTGCTTATGATTTGCGATCCTTTGCTCATCCTCCCACCCTCTCTGTCTCTTTTCCATTACCTCCCTAATTGCCTTGCTTTGCGGAAGGCGATGATGACTCAAGTGGCAAGACAAAAGGATATGAACTGATTTTTTTCGTACCAAACATGCCATTACTTCTTTTAGTAAGGATCTATCCTTCCTACCAGTCATAACTACTTTAAATGAGGAATCCAATAACACCTCTCTCTCAGCTCTTCAACCCCCACCCCGCACCCCAAAAAATCGCCTCTCGCATTGGTCTCTAGTAGACATCTAGAGAACGGCTAGGACCTGCTTTGCCCTTTTTTGGCTTTTGAATACTTCTGTTTTTTTCTCCAGCTATTGCTTATAATTTGCGATCCTTTGCTCATCCTCCCACCCTCTCTGTCTCTTTTTCCATTACCTCCCTAATTGCCTTGCTTTGCGGAAGGCGACGATGATGCAAGTGGCAACACAAAAGGAGAATGGACTGATTTATCCGCACCAAACATGCAGTTACTGCTCTAAGTAAGGTATCTATCCTTTGTACTAAACATGTCATAACTACTTTTAAATGAGGAATCCTATAACACCTAAAGTCTCACATTAGAGCAGAAAAAAATTTGTGAAGTGATTCATAAGTTGAGACCTACATGAAGTTGCATCACCTTGGAGAATCTTCGAAAAAAAAAAAAAAAAAGAGTGATGCGAGACAAAAGGATAATGAATTTTTTTTTTTTTCATACCAAACATGCCACTGCTACTCTAAGTAGGGGATCTATCCTTTGTACCAAACATGTCATAACTACTTTAAATGAGGAATCCTATAACACCTCAAGTCTCACATTGAATGCAAGACAAAAGGATAATGGATATATATATATATTTTTTTTTTTTTTTCATACCAAACATGCTATTGCTACTCTAAGTAGGGGATCTATCCTTTATACCAAACATGTCATAACTACTTTATATGAGGAATCCTATTACACCTCAAATCTCACATTGAATTACAAAAGATTTGTCAAGATTTGTCAAGTGATTCATAAGTTGAGACCTATGTCAAGCTGCATCACCTTGGACAATCTCAATCTCACTTCATTCTTTTATCTACATGTGTGTGCAGTGCTTATGGGAATTGAACCCCGGACCTGGTGCTCTCTGACCCCACCCCTTCAATCCCTTTACCGGTAGGGTCGCGTGCCTATTGGCATGCGGGGTCCACTTAAAAAGACAAAAATATGATACTAGAGAAAGATATGATATGAAGTATGAAACATGCCCATAAGAACTTGCTTCAACTTCTTTTAAATGCTATAACGCCCCCTTTCTACAACTATGTTAAAAACCATCTTTGGGGGTAGATGTTAAGGTTTGACCCCTTAGAAATTATCCTGTCAAACTTAATACATCCATCAATAAAAATTTGAACCATAAGATTCGATGCGAAATATGGAGTCTACAACTTTTAGTGGTTTAGATTTTGGATGTGTCTATGTCTAAATAAACTTTTGCTTTTTGCTTAATTTGAATGTTGCAATTTGACGTGTTTTCAAAATTTTAAACATTAGAAACTTTCACAATATGCAAAGGTTGAGACGTAAGTTTGCATATATTTTTGGTACCTTTTTCTACTGTGTTAAAATTGTACAGAGAAGTAAAATTTTATTACTATTATTTTTTTTTTTTTACAAAAACGTAATTCTAACAAACAAGTCCATACGGTTATGTAACGGTTTTTCCCTAGATATAGGCTTAAGCCTTAAGTGACGTTTCGCGTTGTAAAAAAGACAAAGAAGCATGAACGGACCGCTGCTTCAAGCTTTTTCTTTTCAAGAGTTTAATGAGGGAATCGATCGTTTGGGTGAAAAACTCTGGTTCTTTTACTCTTTTTATTGCTTTGCAATTTGATTTTTACTCATTGTGAAATATCTAATTTGATTTTTATTCATTATGAAATAGCTAAAACCTTTCAAAATATACGAATATCGATACCTACAATGACAACTTTTTTATCTAATTTTTTTTTTCATTTTTGAAAATATATTGGAAACTTTGACGAGAAAGTGGGCGAGTAACCTTATTCTCAATTGGAAGATGACCAGCACGGATGTAATAATTCACCATGTCAATAGCGTACTTGTTCCTAATCTCTTTTACTATATTCGATCACTTCTTGGGGAAAAAATATTTCTTTATTATTATTATTATTATTATTATTATTATTATTATTATTATTTTGGTTTCTTATTAGTGATCGTCCTAGGAAATATAATTACGGCAGAAGGTGGACCCGTCGCCGTTGAAGGACATGGCGGGACCATCAGTTGTGGTGTATCCATCCAAAAAGAAGAAAAACAGAGATGAATACGTGAACAGGAGACCCAACTTAACCCGACGCTAAAGTGGGGGTCTGAGAGGAGGTTCAGCAAAGCCAATCACTCGTGGCTATAAATATGGTAAATTCGAGTCCCTAGGACACCAGGGTAATTCACGCAAAGTAGAGAGATGGATGTGAAGCTGTCTGTAGGTGACCAGGACGAGATTTGGGAGCGGAGAAGGCATAAACTGGAAGCGTTAACGGGGGCCGATCCGAGCCAGCGACAGGACGATCCTGCACAACCTAACAAGTTCATAGATCCCCTGCTATTCTTGGCCGCGAAGGAACCGGACGTCGACAAGTTCATCAAAGCCCTGGAGGATCATTGCGCAAAGGAAAAAGTGTCTTTGCACGTCCTTCTCGAGCGACGCAGCCCCTCCGAGAGCACATTGCTTCACGCTGCGGCAGGTATATTAAAAAGGGTGCGACTATACATTTCAAAATTCTTGTATCTTTCGCGCCCAAATTAACCTGACATGAATGGAATACAGAGACTGATGATAATGTTAGAGCGGTCATCCATTTCTTCCCTGAGCACTTGACCTACTGTGCGAACTCCAGAGGAGAGACGCCGCTTCACATTGCAGCTAGAGCCGGGAAAGCTGTTGCGGTTGAGCTTCTCGTTCGCCAAGGGGTGCTGATAGACCCTGACCGCTGCGGCAACTCTGCTCTGCATGAGGCCGTGAGGAATCGCCATCGCAAGGTGATCGGTCAGCTTGTGAGAGAAGACCCCAGCCTGCTGTATTGTGAAAATAACGAAAGCAGGTCTCCATTGTGCATAGCAATCGAAACAGGGGACTTGGAGGTTCTCACGCTCTTGTTGGAAGCGCCAAACAATGGCGAAGACTGGAGGAGATCAAAGGGCGAAAGGATCTTCCGCATGCCACCTGTTCATGTGGCCATTTTACATACGGAAAAGGGTAAATCCTACTTTTGTGCTCTCGCTTATTCTTTGATCTTCTTGGTCACTCTCTTGCGTTCTTCATTTTGGTTTCCACTGGTGGTGGAAAAATGAAGCGTCAAGCAAAAGTCTACACTATGGTATGATAGCTTGCTATCCTACGGGGTAAAATTGTGAATCAACTCCCGATACTTTGGATCGTCTTAAACGGGATCAACTTTGATTAAAGAATTACAGACATTTTATTCATCCCAATGATTAACTACCTATGTTGTATTTAGATATGCTGATCAAGATGCGGGAAAAAAAGCCATGGCTATTTCAATTGAGAGATGCGTGGGATGGAAATCCCCTCCACTTCGCAGCATACAAAAATTATCTCGATGGAGTCAAGTTCTTGATCGAGAATTTCCCAACAAGTGTCTTTGAGCAAGACGACATGGGCTATCTCCCTATCCATGTCGCCTGCATAAAAGATAACGTCAAGATCGTCAAGGAGCTACTTCAGCAGTGGCCAGACCCCGCAGAGTTTCCAACTGAGCTAGGACAAAATATTCTTCACGTGTCAGCGAGGTTCGGAAGCATTAAAATTGTCAAATACATACTGAAAAGTCCCGAATTTGGTCACCTCATAAATGCAAGGGATTTCAACGGGAGTACCCCACTACATCTGGCTGCGTTGCACTACCAACCTTCGGTCGTGCTTCTTGCACGAGACCGGAGAGTTGATCTTAAGTTGGTCAATAACAATAACATGGCGGCTCTCGACGTAGTAGTGCAGGACGCATTTTCTGTTGGGAGGGTACGACCTTTTACACTTTTCTCACGGCTAATTATTTGTAATGCCAATTAGGGACATAACTAGATCATAAATTAGTGAGGCATGTCATTTGGTGAGATCTGTGATTTAGTTGCAAAATCATAATTTTTTTTTTTTTTATTTATTTCTCTCTCTCTTTTTTTTTTTTTTTTTTTACTTTGACTCGCCGCTTGCAGTTATATACGTGGATAACTATGCTATGTGCTGGAGCACTGAGAAGTGAAGATTTAGCTATCTGCAAGTCAACCGGTGGGAGTCCACTGAAACGACCTGTAGCGGTGAGGGTCTGGGAGAAATATAGGAGCCTAGCAGATTCTCACGCAGTCATGATGGCGCTTGTGGCTTCTGTCACATACACATCTGGTTTTTCCGTTCCAGGAGGATATATTGGCGCCGAAAGAGATGCTGGTATCCCCATATTACTCCACAAAGCCATGTATAATGTCTTTGTGATTAACAACTCCCTCGCCATGTACAGTTCCATCACGTCAATCGGGATCCTCCTCTTCTCCTATGTTCCTGATCCTCACCTGGCGCCATTTGCCTTTTTCATATCAAATGTCCCACTCCTCGTAACTTGTGCCACGATGCCTCTGGCATTTATGGCGGGCGTCTATGTGACCGTATCCAAACTCGTTTGGCTTTCTATTTTTGTCTTGCTCCTGGGATGCGTCCCCCTCTTCATCCTCTGGAGTATCTTCATGTTTAATGTGGTTGTGCTGCTTGGGTACGATCTTCCTCTCATTGGTCGCTTCGCCGACCAACTGCTTATTTGCTTTCTTCGATTAGTAGGGGGACGCACTGCAGGGAGTGGGACTACGGGGCCTGCAGCTACATCTGATGCCACCGCTTCCACTTGAACAGATGATTTAAGCCTACATGTTACAGAAAGATGGCGTCTGTTCCAGTCTTGAATCTATATTATCTTCTCGCTAATTATGTACCGATGTTCCTACCATTAGCTCGTTCTAAGTCACATTAACTGCCGTTGTTTCGATTTAACTAGCCTGCCTGTCAGTTGTGAGAATCAGTGGTCTCCAATTAATTTTGTGTATCCAAAATGCTTTGTGATTAGCTCTCCTCGATTATATCTATAAATAATAGCACAGTTTGGCAGAATGAAGTTTTGTAATTGTATTTCATCATCACAAAGTTCCATACCCTTTCACTTTCCTTAACATTACTTAGATGCATACCTTTACATTAATTAATTGAATCGTCTCATTCAATTTATTATAATGTTTCCAGGAGAATATATCAGTATTGGTGTGCCTTACTTATTTATTTCGGATGTAATAATGATATAAATCTAAACTCAGCAATTAATGATTTTATCTATTTTTCTCTTTTATATTATTGATATATAATGCTACTAGGGGTCAAAATAATTGTGCAAGGTAATATCTTCTCTCTCTAAAGAATTGTGCAAAGTAATATCTACTCTCTCTCGCTATCAATTTACCTATAAATTTATCGATGTACACCTAGGATATATGATCTCATATACATATAACATATGTAAATTTATATATACAAAAGAGGGTTTTGTTCACTAAGTATATATTAATTAATTTCTATAGCTGTCTTATTGGTGCTATTTTTATTTTCAATTTGCTTTTGTGGACTGACAATTTAGAGGTCAAATGAGTTATGCAAACTATTCATAAGGCATTGCGGTCCACTTATCATGTTTACTATTAGTCTACACTGCTATATTATTTCACCGAGATTTCTCAAACTGTTTTGAGGAGATATCTTGCATATATGTATTTGGTTTTTATACTCCATTTCATTTTGATGCTGATAGTATATTTCGTAATTCGACGAACATTTGCATCTTTTGCATGTGCTTAGTAGTTTACAATTCTGTGCGCCAAAGACCATCATCGAGAGCAGCAAATGTACAGTTGGCTCCAATTGTCATATAGCATTCCCATAATTACTTGATTTGGTTTTTAAGTCATTTCATCATAAAAACAAATGAAACACAAAAATTCTAAATATAACCTAAAAAAATACTAAGCACGTGCAGTATACACGGAAAGCGTACGGAGGCGCAAAAGCTTGTTGCAAACGAGAATAATACAAATATAAATAACCCAAAATTTCTAAAGATATCCTAATAAATATAAATAGAGAATTATTCGGAAACACAAAGAAATTTCTTAGGATATTGTCTAAAGTCCAACAATTTAATCCTAAAATCAAGTTAACACAAAGAAGTATTACATCATATAATTAATTCGTAGGTTTATCAAAATAGAGTATGAAAACCAAATCTTGAAATTCTCTATATCAGGAATTGATCCCATGGCCAAACCTTCTCCACACCGGTTTTGGCAATGTGGAATACCGGAAGTCCAGTCTACAGAAGAAATACCATTCAAACGGGAATAGGCAAGATTTATATCAAAAAAAGTATCATCGAATTCAATGAAATGAGAGCTGGTTCAGCTAGCTAGCTGTGTTTCAAGTGATTCTAGGTGTTTGTAGCTCAAACTCTATTTGTGCAAGGTGTGCAGCTATAGCCTCTCTCTGTTTATAGAAAGGGGGATTGGGACGGGAAGGTTTAGCTAGTGGCCGGGGCATGACATCCAGAAACATCTATCTAAACCATGGAATTCAAGGGATCTTGATGCAATTGGAAGCATATTGAGTGCACAAAACAGATGCATGCTTGCAATTGTCGAGCGGTAAGCTTCCATCCAAAAGTCAAAACTTTTACTAGACTTGGCAGTATCTCCTCATACTATCTAAACAAGTCAACCATTTATTCAGCTTCTGAGACATGACCATAAGCAAAAAAAAAAAATTAAAAAAAATAGTTGTTTTATTAATTCCTTTTTGCATTAGAAATCAAATACATTTCTCCATGAGCTTTATAGGCCTACACAAATGACGTTGACACTTGTGTCTTAGCTTCATAGCCCGTGCGTAAGCACAGTAAAAAGATATGTAGAGGATATTACAGCATTGCAACATGTAAATCCAATCGGACCTTTCGGCCCAATTCGAGCCTGTTAAACCTAATTTCGCGGCCCATCAAGATAATCAAGAGAGAAAGAAGAAGACCCACGGAAGCTCGGCCTCACGCAAAACCGGCACCCTCTCCACATGGCCGCCTCCTAGAACTTCCTATTTTGTCTCTTCCCCGACCAATTTTGTCACTTTTTAAACAACTTTGAATAATTATCTAAATGTAAAACGCAATTTTTTTCATATTGTACTCGCGACAATATTTTCATATTATTGATATAAAGAAAGTCATATTAGTAACCCACACGTATGTTCCACTAATTGAATGAGATTCCTAAACATTATCAAACAAGTGAAAAATTGTGTACACTACAATGAGTCTTGTTGTGGTATTTGTAGAAGTTAGAAACGATATATACGTATCTAGTTAAGATGTATTAAATTAAAATTCCACTAGCATGGTGGAAAATTGGGCTATACAAAATATAAAAAAGGGAAGTGAGGCAAAAAATTTAATCAAAAAAATTCAATATACTATAGATTATTTAAATATATTTCAATTTGGATAGTTACAAAATGATCATAACTTTGGTTTTTGAGTTAACTTGCTTTGACTCAAGTTGAATTTATTGATATTTTAAGTTGTATAAATAAAGATTTAGATGTTAATTTTGGTAATTGTATTCATTTTGCTAAATGATAAATACTTTTTTTTTTCATGACTGTAAGTGTGAAAAATGTTTCGCATAATAATGTTGTCAAATACATTAAAAATTCATTTGTCTTATATTCAAAATGTTTGAATTGATCTTTCTACATGGAATGTAAGATATTTCATGTTGTAATGCTTTCAATAAAACTCTTTTCAATTCCTTAAGATTTGGTGAAAAAAAAAAAATTCCTTAAGATTTGGTGAAAAAAAAAATTCCTTAAAATTTTTCTATTTTCTATTTTATTTCATTTATTTTTTAATCTAGAGAATCCTATTCACGGTTTTCTTAAGGTTTCTTTGAAAATCTTGTCGTTGGGGGAGCACCCCATCATTATTCTAAACCCCTAAACCAGTCAATGTCATCAATTAATTCGCTCCTTTAATTTCTACCTACTTGTCTCCTTCTTATTGGTCCTCTTTCTCTCTCTCTCTCACTTCTTCGTCAACGTCGCAAAAAGAAAAAGAAGCCTCTTCCTTCTTGGCCTGGCTTTCAAGCTAGAGAGAGCGAGCGTGGAGAGAGAGAGAGAGAGAGGATTTGTGTCGGTTCCTAGGAGAGGCCGGAGCGTTCGGTGGCTCGACGTGCTGGTGAGTGGCTTTGTTTTGGTTTGATCAACCTGCTTTCCATGCAGTTTATGTTTTTATTTTCCTAGTCGTGGTGATGTAGTTCAGCTGTAGAATTTGTTGCTACTGGTCTTGTTTTGCGTAAAAGTGGTCTTTATTTTTGTCATGTATCTTGTCCGCGCTGGGCATCATTTGCCATGGAATGATTCCGTTCTTTCAGTTGCATGCTCCTGATAGTGAAGATCTAGCGGAGAAATGACTAGCGTCTCTGATTATGTGCTGGTGAGAGACGAGGATCAAATGCTTCATGAGACCCGGTCTTTGCAGACCCCGTCTCATAACTGTTGAACTGAAGCTGAAATTCCGACCCTAAAAAACAAAGAAAAAGAAAGCTGAAGCTGCGATTGTGATTTGAGGAGGCATGGCATATCTGCTTTTTAGCATCTCTGAGTCTTTATCGGAGATTGTGGCCACATGTTATGTGTTCAGCTTGCAGGATCTCCCTCACGCGCGCAATGGTCTATATGATAAAATATTTAAACAACAAATCACGTTGTATTTAACAGCTTAAATTTTTAGAATAGTTGGTAATGATCTTATTAAACATCACATAATATTTCACCTATCTCTCTAACTAAATATGTCCACGCTTACTATTAGGCAAAAAGACTAAACTAAATATAAAAGGGAGTGATAAAATATTTAAATAATGAGAAAAAGCCACAAATGAACCCCAAATTGCCATTTGTGACATATTCATCATAAACTATTTTTTCGTGATACAAAAGACTTGAAACTTGTATTCTATACTTGTGACACCAATTTTTTTTTATTTATGTAAATGTGTCATACATATACAATTTTAGGGTTTTTTGTGTCGTAAAAAAAGTTTAATTTCACAAGTCTGGGGTAACTATGTCATATAGGTACAAATTTAGGGTATAAGGTAGATGTGTCATAATGGGCATAGTTTAGAGTTTTTGGTGACTTTTATCCTTAAATTAAGAGTCACGCATTTATCTAACAGCTTAAGAGTCCATATGTTTTGCCGAAAATGTATCATTTCTAGAAAATATTGTCCAAGAAATCATTTTACAGGAAAATGACTTTTTTTTTCTGGTATTTGATTGAAACTTGAAAAGACTTTATTTTCTTGTATTTGATTGAAACTCGAAAAGTGAAATTTTTTATCATTTGGTAAAGAAAATCTAATGTGTAAAATTATCAAAACAATTCGCATTTTTATATATATTATTTATTTTGAAGTATTTTTTATTCATATATATTTTCCCTTTATTGCTTTTTCCTTGGTTGATTGTTGGCCATAGTAAGTTCAAGCCTTGACCAAGTTTGGCAAGGCTCGAGCTTGCCAGATTCCGGCAAGATTGAGGCTTGTCGCTAAAGGCCATGAGCTTATTAGCCTTAGGCAAGCTTGAGCCTTGCCACCAGAGGCGAGGCCGTGAGCTTGCTCAATCTGGTGAGGCTTGAGCCTCAATGTTAGAGGTTGTGAGCTCGCTAGCCGTTGTTGTGGCTAGCAACCCATCGAGGAAGAAGCAAATAAGAAAAAGAAAAAAATTCAAATAATAAAAATTTGAGTTTTCAAAATAATTAAAAATTCAAACTCTTTTTTAAGCTAAGGATCAGAACTTGCGCATGCCTTTTGTGGACTCGGGTTTGAGGTTCAAGACCAAAGCTTGAGGGTAGAAGACTTGAGCACGGCCTTATAGACCTAAGTTTGGGTGTGGAAGCATCGAGTGTGATATTTTGGATCAATTCACTTGCAATATTGTTCACTTTAGCTTGTCTCATACTGAGCCTTATGATTTTGTCATTTGACTTATAGATAGGCACTTTTTGAGGAAGTCACCCATCTTGAAATTTGTCTATCATGTCACTTTAGTTCGGTGAAGTTCATCATGTCAAATGCATTACTTTCTTCCAATTCTCTTTTACTATTCAATCAATTTTATGCGGAAAAAGAAATTCGGATGTACATTTATTTATTAAAAAGAAAAAGAGATGAATATGTGAATCGAGGACCCAACTTAACGCAACGGTAAAATGTGGGCTAGGGAGGTTCATCAAGGCCAATCCGGTTGAACTCGACTTGGTCTCTATAACTCTGCTGAATTAGATTCCTAGGACAGAGGGCATTTCACTCAAAAGTCACAGGCAGAGTCACCCACGGAGAGATGGATGTGAAGGTGTCTATAAATGACCAGGAAATCTGGAAGCAGAGAAGGCGGCGATTGGAGGCGTTAATCGGGGCCGACTGGGGCCAGCGACAGCACGATCCTGCACAACCTGACGAGTTTATAAGTCCTCTGCTATACCAGGCCGCGAAGGAAGGGGGCGTCGACAAGTTCATCAAAGCCCTAGAGGATCATTGTGTCATGGACTAAGTGTCGTTGCCCATCCTTCTCGGGCTACGCAGCCCCTCCAAGAATACATTGCTTCACGCTGCGGCAGGTATATTGAAAAGGGTGGGACCGTAACACATTATTTTTTGTTCTGCACTTATGGGTTTTTTCTATGTGTTGATGGGCTTAAGAAGGCCCGTCCGCCCATGTTAGGCCCAAAAACCCGGCCCGCATGTTGAAGGCCCATGGAGGAACAGTTAAGATGTGAAAAGTTGCGTTGTGTAGATATGAAGGGTTACGTTTGAAAGGGGCATTTTAACATAGAGAGAAATTACGTTAATAGCTTGCATACTGGGGCCACATTCATAATGCTCAGAAAAAGTTCCCCCAAACAAATAATAGTACGCTCCTCGGTAGAACATGATCAGAATTATTCGTCGAACTTCAATATTAATGTTTAATCCGTGAAAGAAAAGGTACGCTCGATTCTGTAGTGTATCTTATGATCGGTGTAACATGTGTTTTCTGGGCACGCTTCCTCGTTCGTCGTTTTTGGGGTTCAATTGAGTATCAGATGGTCTTTTTTTAGGGAATCCATTAATCCCTACATGCACCTTTTAAAAATGTACAAACTTGCGTGCTCAAATTAACCTGACATGAATGGAAAACAGAGAGTGATGATATTATCAGAGCAGTCATCGATTGTGTCCCTGAGAACTTGATCTCCTGTAAGAACTCCAGACGAGAGACACCGCTACACATTGCAGCTAGAGCTGGGACATCCGGTGTGGTAGAGCTTCTCCTTCCCCGAGGGAAGCCAAGATGCATTGACCGCACCGGCAACTCCGCTCTTCATGAGGCCGTGAGGACTCGTCATTACGAAGTGATCCGCATGCTGGTGAGTGAAGATCCCAATCCACTGTATCGTCAGAACAAGGAAAGCAAGTCTCCATGGTGCATAGCTGTCGAAACAGGCGACGTGGAGGTTCTCAAGCTCTTGTTGGAAGCGCCAAACGATGGTGAAGACCAAAGGAGATCAGAGAGTCAAAGGGTTTTCGGCATGTCGCCTGTTCATCTCGCCATTGTGTACCAGAAAACGGGTAATCCCTGCTTTCATGCTCCTGCTTATTCTTTGATCTTCTTGGCCAGTCTTCTGTTTTCTTCATATCGGTTTCCCTTAGCGGTGCAAAAATCACGTTTCACAAGTAAAGTCTAATTTACTGAGGCTCATGCACATATGGGATGATAGCTTACCATCTTAAGGCGCAAGATTGTGAGTCACCTGCATCAACCCCTACTGGAGAATCCCAGCTATTGTGTTTCATCCTAAATGATTAGACTCTTGCCTTGGATATAGATATGCTGAGAGAGATGTGGAAAAAGAAGCCGTGGCTATTTCAATTGAAAGATGCAGGATCCGGCACTCCACTCCACTTTGCAGCGTACATGAATTATCTCGATGGAGTCAAGTTCTTGATCGAGAAGCTCCCAACAAGCGCCCTAGAGCAAGACAACAAGGACGGCTATCTTCCTATCCATGTTGCTTGCATGATGAATCATGTAAGGATCGTCAAGGAGCTACTTCGGCAATGGCCAGACCCCGCAGAGTTTCCAGCTAGGTTAGGACAAAATATTCTCCATGTGTCAGCTAGGCACGAAAGCATTGCAACGGTGAAGTACATACTGAAAAGTCCCAAATTTGGTCAACTCATAAATGCGAGAGATTTCAACAGGAATACGCCTCTGCATTTGGCTGCGTTGCATTGCCAACCTTCGGTAGTGCTTCTTGCACAACATAGAAGAGTTGATCTTAAGCTGGTAAACATGAATAACATGATGGCTCTTGACGTGGTAGAGCAGGAGATTAAAGTGGTTGATGCTCCACTTCAGGAGGTACGGCCCTTCACACTTTTCTCACGGGTAATCATTTATTATACCTATCAGATGCATAACTAAAACATAAATCAGTGAAGTCATGTCATTTAGTGTGCTCTCACCCACATCTGTAACATAGTTGCCAAAATCATGTAGTGTTGGTTTAGTTGTTTATTGCTCCACTCGCTGCTACTTGCAGAGGTTAACACGGATAATTTTGGTATCTGCCGGAATACCAAGAAGCGGAGAATTGGCTATTTGTAGGCCAACAGGTCGGAGCCCAAGGAAACGACTGGAACCACCGGAATTGGATAGATACAAGGACCAAGCTAATACTCGCACTGTCGTGGCGGCACTTGTGGCCTCTGTTACTTTCACTTCTGTTTTTTTTTTTTCGTTCCTGGAGGATTTAATGGTTCTGACCTAGATGCAGGAATCCCCATATTGCTCCACAAAGCCATGTATAAAGTCTTTGAAGTTATTGCTCCTAAGCAACCATGAGGGACTTGATCACTAATGCCCTCCCGACTTCCTCCTCATACCTAATCTTATTTAAATCCTAACACTTTTTGGATTTTTAAGAATTTTTACATGAGAAAAACATATTTTTGGTATTTTTCTATTTTTTGAACATAAAATGCATTTTCGGATTTTTTTAAAATCTTTTTTTAAATAGAAATCATTTTTGACTTTTTCTTATTTTTTTGGGAAAATGTAAAATATTTTTGGATTTTTCTAATTTTTGGAAAATAAATTATTTTTTTGATTTTTATTATTAAAATATTTTTATATTAAAATAATAATATATTATTAAAAACCTGATGTGGAAGGATCCATCAAAGGAGGGTTATGGAAGCGTCCATGAAAGGAGGGTTATGTCACACTTCTCACTTCTTTCCTAGATCGAGAAATCAACGACATCTATTCATCATGTGGTCAGGATCACCATATTTGATGGAATCATCACGTCACGGTCAAGCTCGATGACAAGTGGGGGCATCCTAGACAGCAAAAAGTAGGACTCCTTAGCAAAGCAAGCCCTTGGACGGGGCGTGTGTTGCGTGAATTAGTCGGATGATGGAATACTGTCCTTATGAAAGCAGTAGAGCTCGCCACGTGGTTTGACTTGCCCAATGAGAGAGAGCTGGATTCACTCCCCAACTGCTACTTTCTGCCTCGTCAAGGACCAGGAAGAATTGCAAATTACTCTCAACTTGTTGTGCTCCCCAACCGAGTTGGATATGTGGCAATTGCTAGTGATCGTGCCCATAACATGTATGCGCACAATTGCTTTGACATTTTTCTCTTTTAGCTAGGCAGATTCTGAGCATTTTTTTTATCGTACTTAGAAGTGCAGCACGCGTTCCCTTTTCTTTTCATTCGTACTTTAAGCGTACAATATTTAGTGTTTACTTAACATTTGTACCGACTCACACTTAACCTCCTCCATATTCTAAGGATGGATGGAAGGTTGGATGGAGAAAATCAATTATGGCTTATTTATTAGTACATCCAGGGAAATTGTCATTGGGCTCATGATCTTTTTCTCCCTTTTTCTCCCTGTATCATAATACGTTGCCATGGTGAGGATTGCCTAAAACTCCACTATCTTCTATTTTGGCAGTTCTTCATTGTTCTCCTAGAATTTTATTCCAAGTCAAAGCACTTAAGTCTAACAACCAATCCTAAAATCGTAAATGCTTCACCAATTACTTTGTTATGCTAAGTGGTGAAGAAGCAATGGGCACGGCATACTTGCGCACGGCATGGACATGTTTAGTGTACTTAAATTTACCCAAAAATATTAATTCAAAACAATTTACCAATTTACTTTGGGTGTAGTTATTAATCAAAATAAATTTATCAAAGCTCTATTTGTCCCTTAACATTTTCTAGTGTTTCTCCAGACTCATTACTCGGGTATAATTTTGATTCTCTGTCAATTATTTAAAAAACCGAGGCAGTTGCGCTTCTGGCTTTGGTGGAGTCCTGAGTGAGGGAGCTTGACTGAGTAATTGCATAGGCCGCATTCGTCAGGGCACGACACCTGCAAAGCACAAAAAAGGTAAATCATAAATTGATGTATAGAAATTAAATATGTCCTCTCCAGCGCAGTGAACTCGTTAGTGTTCCAGGGAAACTAACAAGACCAGAAAAGACAAAACTTACGCGGGAAACTTCTGAAAATGTTGTCTTGCCATCCTGGACAAGTCGAGCTCCAGCATAGAAGCAGGTTCTGTAGACCACAAAAAGTGAGAAACACGATAGGCCAAACCCAACTCCGCTAATCAACCCTTGCCTAATTCCTTCCTTCACTGGCCCTTCGCATTTCTTAGCATACAGTTCCATAATCTTTTCTTCAGAACAAAAAGAAGCAACTATCCTGATGCTTCCAACTGCATCGGGAGCTACTTGACTGGCTTCCTTGTACATCATCTGTGAACAAAGGGACTTTGATTAACATCGTTAATATCTTAAAATCAATTCAATTCACCCAATAATTAGGACAGTTTTCAGCTGTTGGCTTCATGAACACTCACGTGGACAATGGCTAGACATGCATTAATTTTGTAGGACCATACATGGCGAATATGGAATGTGTACCTTGGCATCTGCGCTGAACCCTTTCATGAATTTTACCTGGACATATCCATTAACAAATATCAGAGGGAGCAACACAAGGACGATGAGCGCCAATTGCCTGCTAGACAAGGACGATTAACAAATCAATTCATTTATTATGAGTCTACTGCAGCATAGACATTATAAAGCTCTATTCAATTGAGTACTCCTGCATAGTTTGCAAAATAATCAATAATTAGATTTCCTTCCAAAGAAATAACATGTATCCTCATGGAAAGTTGAATGAAGTTGAAAGTGCAACTAACATTGAACCAGCTAATAAGACAGCCATGATGACATTAAGTACTTCGCCCCGGTATATCCTTTTTCCAGAATCATCTTTCCTCCAAAACCATATTGCCAATGCGTAACTGAAGAAGAGAATCGACATGGCTGCACCAAGACCTAATCCAGTGGCCATGCTTGCGTGAATTCCGGACTTGTATACATCCTCAAGGAACTTGTTGTAGTTTGCTATTGCCAGCTTTTCCCGGTAAATGATGCTGCCTAATTGCACCAAGCGACAGCCATCATCCTAGAGTCAAAATTGTAAACCTAAGTAAGTAGCCACCCTTTACTAAATGCAATAATGAATCCACCAAAGAACCTTGACATGAGCTGTATAAATTTTCCAACCTATCAAAGAGATGTAATAAAATAAAACACAATCACTTCCTGGGTAGCAGGAAAACTTTTACGGGCTTCCTTCTCCATTAGTGTCTGGCTTTCTAGCTGAAACGTTACCTTCTCACCCATGGCATCTTGTATAAGAACGGTGTCACCAGACATTCTTCCCACAACCTCTCCTTTGTTTGTTTCCTTATCAAAAAAGGCAATGTCTTGTCTCAGTATTGCCCACAGATACAATCCCCTTATCCGAGCAGCCTGTCTCTCTCATGTGACCATCCAGAAAGTAACATATGACAAAACAGGCAATTCTATGGATCATTTCCGTTTTTCAGTGAAACTCCTGGAAAAATGCCGTCACACCAGTAAATGCTGCTTGGCAGATAAAGTTCAGAGATATCTGAATTTACAAATTATGACTGTAACATATCAGTAAGGAGGAAATATATGTTCCTTATGAGTGACAATACCTGGAGGTAGATATGCACCGGCTATTTTTCATGTGAAGTACTCTGATGACTAGAACTTTAGCCTCAGAAAATGAGCATTATGTTTCAAAGTTGTTGCCTTGGAAACACGATGCACCACATCTTTGTTGTGTCGGTTAGTTCTGAATGAATCGATCAGTTGCCTGGAAAGTACTGTCATTAGGGGCATACCTAAGCCATTGCCAACAGCACCCATTGTACCAACAAGCATCAAGACCATGTCGATGAAATCTGCAAACTAGAACAGCTTGTGGAATCAGGCTGTATTAGTTTTCTCATCTTCTTTGCTCTTTTTAGCTCTGTCCTTCGCCTCTGCATGACTTATCGTATCAGTAGGCATAGGCATTTCTATATCCATGTCCAGGCTGCTCTCCGCAGACATCATACCAAATAGAAGATCACCTTGTATTGCTTGTCAACTGGTTCAATGAGTATGTCCAGAATTGCATCTTCAAGACAAAGTCAACGACAGGAATCTGTACTCTACAAGACAAGCCAATAAAGTAGAACGTTTGAATGCATGAAAAGATATACAAAAGTCATGTATCTGAATTAAATTGCCAGACGAGATCCGACTACCAAGACACCAAACTCATATACCAGATGGCCCAAATTACACGAACTCCACTAGACTATAGTCCAAATGCATGTCAACTTGAATGGTATAGTCATTCAACAATAAAAAATGAGGATCTTTTAGTAACGCAGCCATGTCCAAGTAAAGAAGGATTAAAGAAAGCTGGAGACGGCAAACTTGCTAAGCAAACGAACCTCTGATCTACTTCTGCTTATGCAAAAATGTCAACCATGAACTAGGCCACAAGGAACGAATTAAACAAAGGTTGACGAAAATGAGGAAGATAATAATGGTAACTTCTTCTTTTATCGAAGCTAATAGAGTGTTGACACCTAAATTTTGACAATTTGTTTAAGTGTTTATTAATTGCATTAGAAAATTAGGGATTAATTTCTAACCCCTTAACAAAATGTTTTCATTAAAATTGCATCACATATAGACACTAGGAGCATTTGCGTCACTAGTTTTAAAATTTATCAAAAAAATTTTACAAAAAAATTTAAATAAAATATTCGAAATTTTTAAAAAAAAAAAAAGAAAAAAAAAAAGAAAGAAGAGTAAAAAAAAAAAAAATCATTAAAAATTATCGTGTTTGCACAGCGTATTGAATAGTCTTTATTTTTCCAAAATTGTCATAAAAAAAGTATTAAAAAAATCATTAAAAGGTGTAAGAAAATCAAATGAGGCCGAGTAGGGGGCTTTTCTTCGTCTGTGGGCTCATCGACCTATCTCTTTTCCTTTTCTTTCTTTAGCACTTGAGCCGGCCCATCTCCTTTTATTTCAGCCACAGCCCATGCGTGAGTCTTCTTCCTCCCCTCACACCAACCACGCTCCTGCGAAAGAAGGAGAAACGAGAAACGGACGAGCCAGGGGCGAGGCATGCGTGAGTCTTCTTCGAGGATCGCGAGCGGCGTGATCCCAGGACAGGCTGGCGAGGATCGTGGACGGCGTGATCCCAGGACAGGCTGGCGAGGATCGCGGTGGCAGAAGACATGCGCGCCTGTCGTTGGCCGTGCTTAAAAGGAAGAGAGCAAAGAGAAGAAGGGGGTTCTCGGCTGGTTTTTTTTTTGGTCGAGAGAGAACAGAGAACACAGAGAGGGAGCTTGAGGGAGAGAAGGGCTCGAGAGAGAGCTTGAGCGAGAGAGGTTCTTGAGAGAGGGAAGAGAGCCAAAGAGTGGCTCAACCGTGCACGGGATCCCACTCTCCGACGCCCTTCTTCTGAAACAGCAAGAACCGAGACCGGGAGACCGCGAGACCGAGAGAGAGTCCGAACGGGAGAGAGCGAACCAAAGGGAGGAGGGAAGCTCGAGAGAGCAGCTAGCCGTTGCCGGAGGCCCGTCCATCCGCTCGTTGCCCGCCGTCCTAACCAGGTAGGTCCTCCAAACCACGGTGCGTCGTTTTGAGAGGTGTCGGGCCGGAGCTCGCGACCGACCAGTTTGCGTGAGCTCCGGCCCTACCGATCCTTCATGGTTGTCTCGGTGTTCACTGGCATGTTCGGTTAGGAACTAGGCTCGCGTTTGAGTCTCGGTCTAGGCAAAAATCTCCTGTTTCTTTAGGGTACGCCATATGTTTGATGAAATGCTTAGATGCTCATATTTAGTCTTCTTTGCATCCAATGCTTGCGGTTATTTTGTTCGCACCGAGCATAATCAGTTGTTTCTGCTACAAAGTCGAACCTTGCATGCTGATTTTGGTATAATTTCTTGTCTCCAATAAATGCAAAACTTCCGTTTGGCCGATGCCCTCGCCGTGTTCGACGAAATGTCTGACCAAAATAGTTACATCCGTTCTTAGTCCTCCTTGCGTTACCGAATTTTTGGCTTGTCAAATGTGTTTTAATAGCGCCTGCTACTATCTACCGCTTCGTATGTTCGTGTTTCAACGTTTTCGTATGCGCAGCATCTTTCCGGATAAGCATTCCTTGACCGGTGATTTTGAAAGAATGTGTTTGTAGCCGTGAACAATGAACAGTAGTTGCGAGGTAGACGGGCGTAGTTTGCAAGAGGCTTAAATCAATTTATTTAAGCTTAGATTCTTTTAGTGCTTGAAAAATTATTTCTTTGGCCATCAATGAAGCAAGGATGATGTTCTGGTTTTCTGTGGACCTTCAGCTTCGTTGAAGGAGGGGCGAGAGGCTGAAGCCGAAGCTGGGTTGAAGGCGTGCAGGGGGAAGGGACGAAGTAAAGAAAAAGAAGAAGAAAGAATAAGAAAAAGGAAAAAAGCAAAACCAAAAAATATAAAAAAAATAGAAAACTATAACATGGAAAAAGTTGGCTTCGGGAAGGACCAACGAGCAGAGTGTGCAGGGAAAAGGACGAAGTGAGAAGTGAGGAAAAGAAAAAAAGAAATTACAAAAATCATTTAAAAATATTTTAAAAATTAAATTTAAAAATTAATTAATTTTTTTTAAAAATTCCTTTTAATCCAATTGGGTCGGGTCCAGGTCGTCGGGTCGGGTCAACGGGCCGGATTGGTTTTATCCGGCCAGAACCCGTTTTACCGAATATAATAATATTAAATATTAAAAATATATCAAAAACATTCAAAAATTTCGGAAAATAATAAAAATTCAAAAAATTTTCCGAAAATTCAAAAACTCATAAAACATTAAAAAATTCGAACTTCTTTTTATAAAAAAATTAAATTTAGAAAAAATTAAAAAATTTCAAAAATCCAAAAGATGCAAGGTTTGGTTAAGAATTGCTATCTCTTGCATTCTTAGTGTAATTAAGCCTTTATTTGCTCGTATATTGATTATATCGCGTGTTTAATTTGCATATTTAATTATGTTTAAGTGCACGTGCTCAATTTTACTGCAATTAAGATTTTGGTAATTATGATTATTACTTTAATGATTGTGTATATGCACGATCACCTAACATGTTATTGGATAGGTATAAAAGCAATCCAAAATAAAAATCTTTTATTTTAAAATGAACAAAATTAGGTATCAAAAGGGCACTAATTGGTCACATAATGTAATCAAGTCTCCGATCTTAGAGGAACACTTACTCACATCACCAACTAATTCAAAGTGGTTTCTTTATCTTCCTCCTTAAACCAAAACTCTTCCTTTAACCATATAAAAGCCTGTAACCAAACTCAAAATTCAAGAAATGCTACTTCAAGAGACATTTCGAGACTCGTAACTCTCTAGTCTTACACATGTCATGTAATCCCAACAATATCCTCAATGGCCAATCACAAAGGGTTTGATCTGATCGACCCTCATGAACACCAATGTAGTTTAATACCATAATCAACATCACCTAACGGGAATAAACCAAACCCAAGATGTCATTTTCTTTCCACAACATAGAGACAAAACCAAAAAAAAGTGATAAAAAAATCCTGTGAGATAGATGTACTCACCAGAGAGCTCAAAGTAGTAGCTTAGAAATCATCCCTTACGTCGTCATCGAATCCTTTGAGAATTGTAAATTTAATGACCGCTCTATTATAAGCTCGCTGAGAGGGGCCAAGAGGGAGGTGACATTGTTGAGAGGGGCTGAGAGGGATGTGACATTTATTTATTTCCTTACCTAGATGGTCCTCCAAATCAACTTAATTCCTATACATTTATTTCCTTATCTCCATAATAGTCCTCCAAATAAGCTTAATTCCTTTTAGGTGATCGGAACTACAACTGCAACCATCCAAGCATAGTCTTTGGCAGCTTGTAGCATTCTTTTTACCATAAATGTAAACACCGTTTAATTTATCTTAGTAATTTTTTTTTTTTACCCAACCTTGAAAAAATGAATACTTACATATTTCTTTCATCCAGTATTGTTGCCTCCGTGCTTGGAAATTTCTTCTCATATATTAGGAAAAAATCTAAAGCATCCTGCAAAAAAAAAAAAAAAAAAAAAAAAATCAATATAACCCAAATAATATCACATGGAGAACTAGGGGGAAATCTTACCTTCTCATTTCCATTTCCGTGACATGGCATGCAATCTGTTTGTTCTGTCAAATGTTTATATAACCCAAATAATATCACATGGAGAACTAGGGGAAATCTTACCTTCTCATTTCTATTTCCGTGACATGGCATGCAACCTGTTTGTTCTGTCAAATATTTTAGGCATCTTTTGGTCATTTAAGCAATGTTAGGCAAACAAAAGGCAAAGAAAAATACTTGAATCGATAAGAGATCATAATAAGCATTAGCATTGGAAAGGCAAACAAACGCAAACAAAAGTCATAGGCAAATACCTGAATCGGTACATCTCCTAAAATTAGTCGGATGTTATTCTTCTGAGCCTCTTCCCATGCCGCATAAAATTTACTCTCAGGATCTTTAAGCAAATCCCTTTTAACTCCCAAAATACTTTATATGTAGTCCAACAATTATAATATACTTCATCACACTTCATCAAGTAATAGTGTATAGTGTCTGTAATAAAAAAATGCACATAACCTGTGGTTTTCGCCATCTACTATAACTTTTATCTATGATATTTGCAACCAAATAATTTTAACAGTTTTATTTATGGCATTGATGGCACAAACCAAGATATTATATCTTTAACAAATTTAGAGTTTGAGACACTAACCCTCTCAAAATGGATCACGCTCACCATATATATCTCGCAAATGCCTGCAGAGGATGGGCACCTAAGTACGACCACATTCTTGTGTTTATTCTTGCATTTTGCGAGGTGGGTGGGAACCGCCTTCCCGAAACTAGAAAGGGTGGGAGATGAGGTGTATAGAGTGGAACTGAGTGGGCGGTTCCCACCCACCTCGCAAAACGCAAGAATAAATGGTCGTATTTAGGTGCCCTCGCAAAACGCAAGAATAAATGGTCGTATTTAGGTGCCCATCCTCCGCAAGCATTTGCGAGATATATATGGTGGGCGTGATCCATTTTGAGAGGGTTAGTGTTTAAAGTCTAAATTTGTTAAAGATATAATATCTTGGTTTGTGCCATCGATGCCATAAACAAAACTATTTGGTTGCAGGTATCATAGATAAAAGTTATAGTAGATGGCGAAAACCACAAGTTATGTGCATTTTTAATTACATACGCTATACATTATTACTTGATGAAGTATATTATCATTGTTTGACTAGTATTTTTGGAGTTATGCAAACGGGGGAGAGATTTGCTTAAGGATCCCGAGAGTGAATGTTATGTAGCATGGGAAGAGGCTCAGAAGAATAACATCCCGATAATTTTAGGGGATTTACCGATTTAGGTATTTGCTTTTGCCTTTTGTTTGTATTTGTTTGCCTTTCCAATGCTAATGCTTATTATGATCTCTTACTGATTCAGGTATTTGCCTTTGTTTGCCTAGCATTGCTTAAACGATCAAAAGATGTCTAAAACATTTGATAGAACGAACAGGTTACAGGTCACGTGCTAAGGGAAATGGAAATGAGGAGGTAAGATTTCCCCTTAGTTCTCCATGCGATATTATTTGGGTTATATTGTTTTTTTTTAGGATGCTTTAGATTTTTTCCTGATATATGAGAAGAAATTTCCAAGCACAAAGGCAACAGTATTGGATGCAAGAAATATGTGAGTATTCGTTTTTTTCAAGGTTGGGTGAAATTTTTTTTTACTAAGATAAATTAAATGGTGTCTGGGTTTATGGTAAAAAGAATGCTACAAGCTGCCAAAGACTGTGCTTCAATGGTTGTAGTTGTAGGTTCCAATCACCTGAAAGGAATTAAGCTCTGGAGGACCATTATTGAGGTAAGGAAATAAATGTATACGAATTAAGCTGATTTAAAGAAATAAATCCTTGATCAGTGATGACTTACTAAAAAGCACATCAAAAGAATACATGTCCAACTCAACATAAGATTGTGAAAAATGAAGGGAAAAAACCTAGAAATAGAAGCTAATACAAGTTGTTTTCTTGCTCATAGTAGCATATGCACACTTCCATTAGCAAATTTGTTTTCTGCAAGGAAAAGAAGAAAACAACGAGAGTATTTATTAGCTCATCATACTCAGTCCATTTGACAAGAGGAAATCAAGCGGAATAAATTAGCAGTCGATAGTGAAAATATATCTAACATGTGAAAGAGGAGGAAAGAGAGAATTAGAAGGATCATTACAGAGTTGGAAACATAGGGAGATGTCAAATTTGAAGTACAATAAGAGATCATAACTAACTCACTAGTCTAGTAAATGAGCTTTCTTTTGGCTTTTAGCTATTTTTATATATAGGTCGGAACCCTTGAAGCCTCATTGTGAATTTCTCTTTACTTATAGAGAAAAAAAGAACCACAACCAGCTAAACGACAAGGTCAGAACAAGTAAGATAAAACTATATGCAATTTTTTAACTATATTATGAAAGATGAAGAATAAACCGATTAAAGGAATTATAATTCATGCAGAAACTTATTGGGACTTCACATTTGTAAATGGCTCCCTGGAGTCTAATAGCTCAAGTGCCATTTTAAGAACAATTGACGGAACCAAATTCTTCTAGCATTTTCAACAGAATTTTATTCTTCTTCAAATTGTAGACCTCATGTATTTAATTTGTTGTATTTGAATTCATCTAGTTGACAAATGGGTATGTTTTTGTAGTGTGAGAGAACTTGGGAGGTACTTATCTTTCTTAAGGTGAGCCAACTCAAGAATGCACACCGAAAAAATAGCCACATGTTAAGAACAAGGAAAATGAGGTGACGTTTGAAATTAACATATATATATATATATATATATATATATTTAAAACTTGTGCAATACAAGTGATTACTTTATAACTGCGATTGGCATTACTTTTATAAAAACTTGGTACTCGAGCTATCACTATTTACTTTTATCCACATGTAATTTTCAAAAGAAAGAATCTGCAGGTAACATTCTTGCTACATTGAGCATGGACACAAAAATTCTAAAACGCTCTTGGTTAACCCGCATCTCAAAACATGGAAGGCAAGGAATACCAGCAAGGTTTTATTATCATAAATGCTAAATGGTAAAGTAATAACATTGGGAAAGGACAATTTCATCTTGACACCATTAGTTGACGTGCCTGCATGCAAGAAGTAATTGTAAGTAGAGCCGGCAAAATGGGTCATATACGGATTAAGTGAAAATTAAGTGAGTCATAATACATACGGGTCAAGTGAAAGTTAAATATGGGTGGAACCGGCAAAATTGGTCATAAACTCATATTATGACCCATTTTTAGTTAAATGAGTCATATATGGGTCAAGTGAAAATTAAATGAGTCATAATATGGGTCAAATGAAAGTTAAATATGGCTCATATTTTGCCGGCTCTACTCAATCCTTCTTGACAAGAGAACAATAGCACCTGGATTATCAAACTGTGTTTTTTTAAGCAAGTTGCATAACTGAAGCTTAAACTTTGAAAGCATAATGGGTGCTGAATTTACAATGCTCTTATTATGATACTAGCATGATATTCTTGCAGATTGGGAAAAAATTCATGTGAGGTTATTAGCTCACATTTCTTTCCGTGTGGCAATGCCATCACTATGTTGCAAGAGCATGCCAAAGTACAAGAACATTCCAAGGACGAAGGCATAAGCGAATTTAATTGAAGAAAAGAGCTACTAACATTCTGAAAATGCTCCAAATTCAGTTAAATTTGCAATGAGCTAAAGGTTTTAAAACTTGGTTTGTACTTTGTAGGCTTTGGGCTGAGGCCTCTTCAAAAATATTTTTGGGGATTTGGCAATTTTTTTTAGGACCTCTCTAGCAAATTGCCAACCTTGGCAAGTTTTCGGAAGGCTATCTCTTAAAGTTAATTAAATTTTTTCCTCCAAAACCATCCTTATCAATTTTTTCATCCTAAGCAAGACCAAATCTAGCTACCAACCTGGTAGTCTACCTTGATTAAAATCGCTCGACATCCTGGTAGTCTACCTTGATTAAAATCGCCCGACATCCTGGTAGTCTACCTTGATTAAAATCGCCCGACATGAGCGAAGGTTGCCATCTCTTAAGCCCTTTGGTAGGTTTTGAGATTTTTTTCCTAAAAAAAAAGCAAAAGTTCATTACAAAGTGTGATTTTTCCAAACACCATTTAAATCAAAATTGTTTTCTAAATTATAATTTTTGAACATTTGAAAAAGCCCATTTACTTTTGCATTTTTCCAAAGAATCAAATACACCCTCAAAAGCCTTTGAAAATACAATTGCATTATCACAAACTCGCCAAAAAAATTGCCAAAGACCATTCTCTTTCTCTTTCTCTTGAGCCAAAGGCCTTTAGTTTTCCTAAAGCAAGTCCCACCTAGTATTAAAATTTTCCCAAACACTCACCTCATGGATATTTTATTAAATGAGCCCAAGTCAAGGTCGTGGGTCCATGTGGGTCCATGATAGGCCAAACTCGACTAATAAGGGCCATAAGAGAGGAAGGGCAATATATAAGTAAAAAAGTTTTGATATAATACGTTGGTATACCGCTCTTACGCTCCCTCTTGAAGAAGCCCCTCTCGAAAAACTCCAAGGCTTCAATCAATTCCTCTCGGACTACAATTATTACTTAATTTGCGGCAAACAAGATATGTCATTTTTCGTGATATGCAGCCTTTTAATCGGTGTTACATATTTTCTAGGCACATTTCTACAATTGCTTTTCAAGAATTCATTTCCTACACCAATGTAGAGCGATGTTCTTCATGTTTTTATAATTTGTTTTCAGCCGAAATTTTAAGAAATGTCCACATCTAGTATTGTTGGCCCCTCCCTGGCTGGTTCGCGGCACACGCATCATTCAGAGAACAGCAGGTGTGTTCGCGTCTGCGTCCGACATGCGACAATCGCGTTGGCACATGCTCGATGCATCTGGGCACGCGTACGTGTCATGTGCGATAACGGCACATGCACACTGCCCCTCACACACGCACCCCCGCTGATGTCGGTGGTCGCTCACACTTGCTCACACATGAGACACATGCCGACCTAGATTACCTTGGCATGCTTCACCCAAAGTATATTATATAGGTAGATTACCTTGGCATATTTTAAGTTGATGAATGCCAAGTTTAAAATAGGAAAGAGAATCAAAGAGACATGACGTTTTGATGTTTATCATACTTAATTTAAATTTTGGATTTGCTGTTAAGGCCTTTTAATTCAAATTCCTTAAATAAGTCTGGCAGCACGCCGATCGGCATTTGAAGTAGGAGGCCATTCTAAATTGGAAGCAAACCTAACAAGAAGTTGAATTTCTTCAAATGAATAAGATGTGTAGTCCGATTGAGATGATATTTTTACAAAAGCCGATCACACGAAGCTAACCCATTTACAATCACTCGTAGCAGAATACAGCGTAAATTTCATGATTCAATTCAACAAGTAAAGGATGAATTTTTGTGCTATTCAATATCCCGGTCGACACTCGTTTGACTCACCGCTCAAGTCAAATAAATCAAACAGCACCGGGCAATTTTCAACGCTCGTGACCAGGGTGATTGCAGCCCAACCCTTCTGATGCTCCTCCCTAGAAGCTCTGATGATGCACAGCTTCGTGATGGGATTTACATACTTGACCGCACGAAAGATAACAATCACATGGGTTCACCATGACTGGATCACAGAACTTGGTAGAAAAATAACAAAGAATTAACCTCCAATATATCCATCTTCTTTGGTTTTTTCCAAAAAAAAAAAAAGAATTTCGCAGAAAATCAATGGTAAAAGAAGAGGAGTAAATCCATTTCGTTTATTTAACTATTTTTCTTCTCCGTTAACTCTCCCACGTGTGAACTCAAAACGCATGTGAGGGCCCGGGAAACCTCCAAGGCCTTCTAGAACGCCAACCCCCCTCCCTTTCCCTCTCTTCTTCCCCTTCTCTCCCGCCTTCTAGCTAACGCAACTCCGCACTCGGACCAGTCGAGACAGACTAAACACTCGGTCCCCATCTCGTGCTTTCCCCATAGTGCCCCTGACGGAACGAAATATGCGTCTTCCTCATTCGTCATTTGACACCCCACTTCGCTCAAATAACGGCGAAAATACACTTTTAAATCCCCCAAAGCGTTTTCTCAAATCTCTCAAAACTATTTGATAAATCCACACACAATTCTCTCTTTCGTCTTCGTTGTCGTCTTCCTCGATATTCCTCCGGTCTCGATTCAATCCCCTCTGTATTTAAATAAGCCACTGATCTCTAGCTCCTCTCCCTTTCTCATACATATCTCTCCCAAGGCCTTTTCCAATATTAATCCGTATATTTGTCTAGTAATTTAAGCTTTTAAAACAATTGTCTGTGATCTCATAATATCTCACATAATATCAGAATTGAAGATTCTAAATTCAAATCTTACTAAACCTCATTTGCCTCCTCCCTAATTAAATATGTCAATACTTAGTATTGGACAAAAAAACTAGACTAAGCGTGAAGGAGTGTGATTGAATAATTAAAGATTAAATCACATCTTTATCTAATAGTTTAAACTATTTGAACAAAATCTCCCAACATGCATGATCCTCGTAAGGCCATGACAAGGACATGGCATGCCAAGTTAGTGGGTAAAGATCCAACCTTCACATTTACTTTGTTCTTAGTTGAATTCAATAATTAATCATGTAATAATTGTGAAAGGGAGATCTTCTTGGTCATCAATGTCCTTAATAATCAAAATGGCGTGTAAACACTACTTATTCATGACAAAATTATAAAATTCTTCTATCAATTGTATCAATTGTACTGGGGCTAATTTAATTTTAAATTTTTTAATTAGATCGATTTAGTCATAAAAAATTTGACCAACAATTGATGACGTAGATGTCGATTATATCACATAGCATAGCTAGCATTGATATGGATAATTTTTGCAATTTTTCAAATTTTGATGAAATTTTTTTATAAATTTTTACATTTTTTCATTTCTTTTTTTTTTTCTTCTTTTCGCTATTCTTCTTCCTTGAAGTGAAAGTAGGGTTCCCAAGGCACCAGCCCTTCAAGGAAGAAGAATGGTGAAAAAATAAGAATCCATTACACTAGAGCCAATTCAATCATAAACTTTTTAATTTGATCAGTTTAGTTCCAAATCTTTTAACAAATTGTTAGTTTAGTCCTTTTGATCAAGGTTAACTGAAAATAATGAGATGAATATCAACCAGCCTACATGCATTGACATGGACAATTTTTACAACTTTTCAAATTTTGATGAATTTTTTTAAAATTTTTACATTTTGTCATTTCTTTTTTCTTTTTTGTTCAGTGCGGGCAAGGATTGCCGAGGTACCAGCCCTTCAAGGAAGAAGAACAGTGAAAAAAAAATGGAATGAAAAGAGAAGAAAAAGTTTTATTAAAAAATTCAGAAAAATATTTTAAAAATTGCTTAAATTGTCAATGTCAAGGATTTGTGATTAAACTTGATTGGAAGGACTACATCGGTAAATTATAAATTGTTATAATTTTAAGACTAAATTAACCAACTTAAAAAGTTTAAGAGTGAATCGACCTATTTACAATATATTCAAAACTTTTTGGATAACTATCTCACTTATTCATAGTACTTTATTCTTCCTCTTAAACCGAAGTGAAGTGTTTTTTGGATTCTCTTTCTATTAAAGAACTAGAAATCAAAGGAAAATTTCACAAATTCTCGACCTTGAACCAAGGGACCAACATATAGAGAAAAGTACTAGCGCAATTGAGAAAAAAAAAGTAGACATATTGGGGAATGATCAAAATCGTTTCGTTATTACACACTTGAACTCAAAATACATAAATGGAGGTTTGATGGAGTGATGAAACTATGATCAAAGTGCCAGGAAAAGTAAAGTTCATTGGAATAGAAATTTGTATTCCAAGGAAATGACGAAATACATTACAAGGATATGAAAAGTACATAGAAAGAAAGATAAACAATGTTACTAATCAAATTTCAGAATTTAGGGTTACAACGATTGTATCAATTCAAGTGTACTGATCATCAAGCAAACAAGTATCAAGTAGCATCATTTTTGTCACAACGGGCAATCTTATTTTGTCATGGGAACTGAGGGCAAGGCAAATGGCACCAAAATGGAGATGCCTATCAGTGTTGTATCCATTGATGAGGAAATTCATGAGCCATCAAGAAGGTAACAAAGGATTATATCTAGGTACTGGAGATCTAGGTTGCACCGACACGGACACACGACACGTGACGTGACACGACACGAAATGCTGACACGCCATTTTTCAAAAATAGAGAATTTCGACACATTCTGACACGTTATATATTAAATAATTATTTTAATATATAAATGCATAAATAACTAAAAATAATAATAATAATAATAATAATAATAATAATAATAATAATAATAATAATAATAATAATAGAATTAATCTATACTAAAAACATTAATCATACATTTGTTAATATCATTCATTATTTTAATTTGACAAATTCAACTACATTTCATTGTAATAATCCATAAAACTTGGAGGAAAAAACAAGTAATTCACGTTCTACTATTAAATTTAAAATTTAATAATAAGAAAAAACAATCAACATTCCATCCTCAAATATAACAAAAAGTCATTCATCCACATTATCCACTTCTTAAAAAAAAAAATAAATCAGTTTGCCTGGCTCTCATATGGATGAGGACTCAATTTCTAGCTAATCAAGTGAAAAATTTGCAACTTTAAGCACCCCAACATCTTCAAGTGAATATTGGAAATTTGTTTTAGCTTTTATTATTATTATTTTTATTTTTTTCATATATTTATATTTAGACCCCAGAAGTTTTGGAAATTTGTAAAAATAACCAGTGCATGTCGGAGTCAGGTGTCGCATGTCGGAGCGTGTCAAAACAGTTAACCGCATGTCGAACACGTGTCAGAGTGTTGGACACGACACGAAGGGTCCTGGAGAGTGTCCGTGCAACCTAGCTGGGGATTGGGAGCCAAAATTGATTCAGTAACGAAAAATTTTACCTACCCAGATAGTATAATATGGGGTCAAAATTAGATTTGATAAATATCAATGCAATGAATTGTTTCAAGGCTGACCCTAATTAATTAATAAATTGACTCCCATTAAAACGAAATTCATTTGATTGAGATATTTCTTAACCTTTTTTGAGGTTATGTTGAATGAATCATTTCTGGAGTTTACGGACGAGAGAGAGGTGGGTTTAGCAAAGGTTGAGTATTCGAAATTTAAAAATATATATATATATATATGCTCCGACAAATCCACCCTTTATTCCCCACAAATTTCACTCGCATTTCATTTCTATCTACTTTCGTACTCATCTATTGTCTTTCGGCGAGAATATTAAGTGATTTGTGAGTTTCGTGAAACCGGTTGACGTGGTACATATTAATATGAGTTGGTGCAGTTAAAACTTGACACATCTCTGATTAGAAAAATTGAAATTACAGATTTTCTCTCTCCTCATCCCCGTCACAGCCACCATCTCTCTGGCCGGTTGAGAATTTACCGCCCAACTTCGGCCATGTCAACCATAAACTCCATCTTCAATGCCCACTTCCCCACCATGGCTGCCGCAGCAAGTCCCTTCCTCCGCCTCAAACAGCCATGGAGTCTCTCTCTCTCTATCTGTTGTCCCCTTCCGTCGTCCTCCCTTCGAGTTCCTCTAGGGAGCTCCCTTCCACGAAATGCGGCCTTGATAGATTTGGAGCCATGGCCGCTCAAGCTCTACCCTGGCCATGAACTCGAGAAGCCATGGTCTTGTCTAGGTCTGGATGGGCAACATTGGAGCTAAATGCCAGCGATGACGGAAGTGTAACTTGGGCCGACAGCAGGCGACCCCAGAAGCAGTGGAGATGGAGATGGTGGCCGAAGAGGTGGTGCTCTATGATGGAGGAAGAAGAAGATAAAAATCAAATTTTTATTTATTTTTATTACACTCAAAAAACATGTATCAATCTATCATTGGACATTGATAAAAAAAAAAAAAAAAAAAAGCACACCAATTTAAGCGGCGCTTCCAACCACTAAAGTTGCGTTTGGTCATTTGGATTTTTAAACATGATAAGATAGGATAAGAAATCCACGTATCTCTTCATATCCTATTCATTGTTTGATAAACTACGTATTTATAGTCAAATATATTCACATCATATTGCTTACAATATTTGGTATAACAGTACATTAGCGTGGATGAACATAAAAGTTCACAAACTGATATAATAAAAATCTCTCACAGCACTTTTTCCTATTTTTATTTTATTTGTCTTGTTTTCCTCTCTTTCTTTAATTATTTTCCTTTTTATTTATTTTTTCCCCTTCTGTCATTTTTAATAAAACTTCACTAAATAGTAAATTGCGTAATATACCAAAAAATGTAATAAATATGATTATATTTATATTAATTAAATTCGAATATATAAAACATAAGATTAAATTAAAAAATAAATTTTATTTTTTGTTATTTTGAATTTCTTATATAAGAATTCAAATATTATTTATATTGAAATATAATTTTAATATTATTAATTTAAGAAATTTATTATTTGAGAAAAATTACTTTCCTATTATGGATGGTAGAAATCATATTTACCTTTATTCTACATTCCCTCGGATAATTTTATTCAATTTCTATCTTTCTTATATCCAACTTTATCATGTCTTGAGTAAGTACTAAACGCAAGATATAATGAATTTTATCCAATCTTGAATTTAATGCAATCTAAATATTTTCTCCCCCCCAACTCCCCTCTTTCTCACTTCTTCATCAATGTTAACGAGAAGAGAGAGAAGGACATGGTCTATAATTCTCTCTCTCTCTCTCACTTCTTTGTCGACATCAATGAGAAGAGAGAGAAGGACAAGCCTGTGGGCCCTCACTTCTTTGTCGACATCAATGAGAAGAGAGAGAAGAACAAGTCTGTGGGCCCTCTCCTCGTCTGTAATTCTCGAGAAAATTACAAAAAAAAGTCCTGAATTTATTATATTAGTATCAATTCAGTCATAAACCTTTTAATTTAATCAATTTAGTCTTAAACATTTTCATATTGGTACAAATTCAGTCTATCTTGCCAATTTTGTTGGCCATTATTGACATGCACATCAGCCATTTGGCCAACGCTAAAATGACAATTCTTGAATAATTTTTAATTTTTTTAAATTTTCTTTTCTTTTCTTCCTTTTTGCACTTCTTCTCCTCAAAATGGACAATAAGGATCACGACCTTCAAACAACCTCACTTAGGGCCACAAGTAAGGCAACTTCGCCCAGATCTAGGCGAGACTAGCCTTCCCATGGCCTTGCCATGGGCGAAGGCAATCTCGCCTGCATCTAGCAAGGCCATGGTGGTGTTTGCCAAGGCTCGAGCGAGGGCCGTCATGGCGTTGTAAATCATGGGCGAGGTCGCCTTCGCCCATAGTAAGGCCATGGCGAGGCTAGCCTTGCCTAAATCTGTGCAAAGCCGCCTCGCAGGTGGCCTTCATCACTTGGCTAACGAGCCACTACAGGAAAAGAAGCTAAAGGAGGAAGAAGAGGAAAAAGAAAAAGGAAAAAATTAATAAAAAAATTCCAAAAAATAAAAAAATTATTTAAAAATTATCATGTCATTGGTTAGATGACTAGCATTAGCCAGTGTCCATATCATCGTCTCCTAGTCAAAAGTGTCACCCAGTCAAAATTAGCCGAATGCATTGAATTGATACAAACGTGAAAAAGTTTACGACTGAACTAGTCAAAATTGATAGATGTACAACTAAATTGGTACCAATACAATAAATTTATGACTTTTTAAATACTTTCCCCATGATTCTCTCTCTCTCTCTCTCTCTCTCTCACTTCTTCATCAACGTCAATAAGAAGAGAGAGAAGGACAAGCCTATGGGCCCTCCCCTTGTCTATAATCACTCCATTGAGTCCGCTCTCCTCTGGACTTCGGTTCCAGGAGAGAGGGGGGAAGGGGGAAGAGGATCAGTGTGGAGAGAGAGAGGAAAGCACTGTGTTGGTTCCAAATAGGGTGGTAAGTGGCTTTGTTTTGATTTGATCAGTTTTTTTTTTTTTTTTGGTGATTTATGGGTTCTTTTTCTGGTCATGGCTATGTAGTCCAACTGTAGAAATTTGTTTTTTTCTAGTCTTGTTGGTGTGAAGAAGTTCTTACATTTTTGTCATGTATTATTTGTGGGTGCAATACTCTTTAGGCATCATTTTGCCGTGGGATGATTTTGTTATCTCAATTGTATGCTTGTGTAACTAAATTAGTCAAATTGAAAGGTATATAACTAAATTAGTATAAATGTAATAAATTTAGGACTTTTTGATACTTTCCCTCTCTCTCTCTCTCTCTCTCTCTCTCTCTCTCTCTCTCTCTCTCTCTCTCTCTCTCTCTCTCTCTCTCTCTCGCTTCTTTGTCAACATCAACAAGAAGAGAGAGAAGGACGAGCCCATGGGCCCTCTCCTCATCTATAGTCACTCCACTCATTCCAGCTCTCCTCTAGACTTCAGTTTCTAGAGGGAGGGAGAGAGAGAGAGAGAGAGAGGGGGGTTGAGTGTGGAGAGAGGGAGAGGAAGGCACTGTGTTGGTTCCGAAGAGGGTGGTAAGTGGCTTTATTTTGGTTTGATCAGCTTTTTTCATGTGATTTATGCGTTCTTTTTCTATTCATGGCTATATAGTTCAGCTATAGAAATTTGTTTTTTCTAGTCCCGTTGGTGCAAAGAAGGTCTTACATTTTTGTCGTGTATTATTTGTGGGTGCGATACTCTTTGGGCATCATTTTGTTATGGGATGATTCTCTTCTCTCAATTGCATGCTCGTGTGACTAAACTAATCAAATTGAAAGGTGTATGAGTAAATTAGTATAAAAGCAATAAATTTTATGACTTTTTTGATACTTTCCCTACAATTCTCTCCCTCTCTCTCTCCCTCTCTCTCTCTCTCTCTCTCTTCTTCCTCAACGTCAACAAGAAGAGAGAGAAGGACGAGTCCATGGGCCCTCTCTTCGTCTATAATCACTCCGCTCGCTCTGCTCTCCTTTGGACTTCGGTTTCCACAGAGAGAGAGAGAGAGGCACTATGTTGGTTCCAAAGAGGGTGGTAAGTGGCTTTGTTTTGGTTTGATTAGCTTTTTTCATGTGATTTATGGGTTCTTTTTCTAGGCAAGGCGATGTAGTTCACCTATAGAAATTTGTTGGTTCTGGTGCTGTTCGTGCGAAGGTCTTACATTTTTGTCGTGTATTAGTAGTGGGGGCAATACTCTTTGGGCATCATTTTGCTGTGGGATGATTATGTTCTGTATGCTGGTGTGGCTAAACTAGACAAATTGAAAGGTATAAGATTAAATAAGTATCAACGCAATACATTTAAGACTTTTTTTTATACTTTTCCCATAATTCTATCTCTCTCACTTCTTTGTCAACCTCAACAAGAAGAGAGAGAAGGACAAGCCTGTGGGCCCTCTCCTCGTCTATAATCACTCCACTCACTTCGCTTTCCTCTGGACTTCAGTTTCGAGAGAGAGAGAGGGAGTGAGATAGAGAGAAAGAAGGGGGGGGTGCGGGTTTCAGTGTGGAGAAAGGGAGAGGAAGGCACTGTGTTGGTTCCGAAGAGGGTGGTAAGTCGCTTTGTTTTGGTTTGATCAGCTTTCTTCATTTGACTTATGGGTTCTTTTTCTGGTCATGGCGATTGAGTTCACCTGTAGAAATTTGTTGGTTCTAGTGCTATTGGTGCGAGTGGGTGTGATACTCCTTGGGATCATTTTACCCCAGGATGATTCTATTCTCTCAGTTGGATGCAAGAGAAGGTGAACAGCTAACTTCGTTCAAAATAAAACAGATTTACCCCCAATATCAATGTAGTCATAAAAAATTCATTGCATCTAACGCGTTTGTTCATTCCAAGTCTCTTTTACTATTGGATTACTTAGAGGGAAAAAAATTAATTTGGTGTAAACTCCACATGGGCAAAGTGTATATTGCCATTTCTTTTTCTTTTTCCTTTTTGGCTTTCTTATAAAGAAGAAAAAAGAGATGAATATGCACATTGGAGACCAATTTAACACAACAGTATAATGTGGGTTGGGGAGGTTCATTAAGGCCAATCTCTTTGAACTCGACTTGGTCGTTATAACTCTGCTGAATTTGATTCTTAGGACGCCAGGGCAATTCACTCAAAGTCACAGGGCACAATCACCCACGGAGAGATGGCTGACCGTCTGCACCAGGAGATGTGGAGGCAGAGAAGGCAGAGACTGGAAGCATTATTAATCAGGGCCGACCAGAACCAGCAACAGCACGATCCTCCACAACCCGACAATATTGTGGATCCCAGCTATTCTCGGCCGAGAAGGGACGGGACGTGGACAAGTTCATCAAAGCCCTGGAGGATCATTGCGTCAAGGAAAGAGTGTCCTTGCCTGTCCTTCTCCGGCGATGCAGCCCCGCCAAGAATACACTGCTTCATGCTTCAGCAGGTATATTAAAAAGGGTGGGACCATGCTTTTCTTAAATTACCGATCTTTTGCGCTCAAATTAACCTGACATGAATGGAATACAGAGAGTGATAATAATGTCAGAGCGGTTATCGAATTCGTCCCTGAGCACTTGATCAACTGTGAGAACTCCAGAGGAGAGACACCGCTTCATATTGCAGCTAGAGCTGGAAAAGCTGGTGCGGTGGAGCTTCTCCTTCCCCAAGGGGTGCCAACATACCCTGACCGTTTCGGCAACTCTGCTCTACATGAGGCCGTGAGGAATCGCCATCACGAGGTGATCAATCATCTGGTGAATAAAGACCCCAGCCTGCTGTATTGTCAAAATAAGGAAAGCAAGTCTCCATTGTGCATAGCAGTCGAAACAGGGGACTTGAAGGTTCTCGAGCTCTTGTTGGAAGCGCTAAACGATAGTGAAGACTGGAGGAGATCAAAGTTTCAAAAGATCTTCGGCATGTCACCCGTTCATGTCGCCATTATACGCAAGGAAAAGGGTAATCCCTACTTTTGTGCTCTCGCTTATTCTTTGATCTTCTTGGTCATCACTCTCTTGTGTTCTTCATTTTGGTTTCTGCTGGTGGTGGAAAAATCAAGTCTCACAAGCAAAGTCTAGGTTAATGAGGCACGCGTTAACATATGGTATGATAGCTTGCTATCTTATGGGGCAAAACTCCTGACACTTTGGATCGTCTTGAATGGGATCAACTTCTCTTGAAAATTATAGGCATCGTATTCATCCCAATGGTTAACTGCTTGCGTTATATTCAGATACGCTGATCAAGATGTGGGAAAAGAAGCCGTGGCTATTTCAATTGAGAGATGCGGGAGGCGGCACTCCACTCCACTTGACAGCATACTCGAATTATCTCGATGGAGTCAAGTTCTTGATGGAGAAGTGCCCAACAAGTTCCCTGGTGCAAGATGGCACGGACGGGTATCTTCCTATTCATGTTGCTTTCATGATGAATCATATCAAGATCATCAATGAGCTACTTCAACAATGGCCACACCCCGAGGAGTTTCTAACTAGGCTAAGAGAAAATATTCATGTGTCAGCAAAGTATGGACATATTGGAACTGTCAAATCCATACTGGGAAATCCTAAATTTGATCAGCTCATTAATGCGAGAGATTTCAATGGGAATACACCTTTGCATCTGGCCGCGTTGCACTGCCAATCTTCGCTCATGCTTCTTGCTCGACACAGAAGAGTTGATTGTAACTCAATAAACATGAATAACATGACCGCTCTTGATGTGGTAGAGCAGGACGTCGAAGTATTTAATGCTCCACTTCGGAAGGTATGACCATTTATATTTTTCTTGCGGGTTATTATACATTGCCAAATGTATACCAATCAAAGAAAGAACTAGAACATAAAATTAGTGAGGCATGTCAATTAGTGTACTCTCAACCCATATCTATAATTAGTTGCCAAAACCATAATGTCTTGATTTCTTTGTTTATTCTTTGACTTACTACTTGCAGAGGCTAACGAGCATAGTTTTGCGATCTGCTGGAACATCGAAAAGTGGAGAATTAGCTATCTGCAAGCCAACCGATCGAAGCCCACGAAAACGATTGAAACCGAAGCAACTGGATGTAATTAAGGACAAAGTGAATACTTGCATGGTTGTGGCGGCGCTTATGGCTTTTGTTACTTTCACTTCTGGTTATTCAGTTCCCGGAGGATATAATGGTTCTAACCCAGATGCAGGAATCCCCATATTACTCCACAAATCCATGTACAATGTTTTTGTGATTAGCAACTCCGTGGCCATGTATAGCTCCACCGTGGCACTCGTGATCCTCTTGTGGACACATATTAATGATCCTTACTTGAGGTTAGCTGCCATTCGCCAATCAAATGGCGCATTGCTGGTAGCTCTTGCCGCAATGCCTCTAGCATTCATGGCAGGTGTCTACGTGACCGTAAGCAGACTCCCTTGGCTATCGATTTTTACCTCGGCCTTGGGAGCCGTCGCCCTCTTCATTCACCGCTTGGGTACGGACCTCCTCTCATACGTGTCTTCACCGACAGATTTATTTCTATAGGCCTTATGATAGCGCGGAGAGAGGCTGCAGGGAGTGGGACTGCGGGACGTGATGGGCCCTATGATAGCGTGGAGAAAGGCTGCAGGGAGTGGGACTGCGGGCCGTGAAGCTACATCCATCCAGGAAACTCGTGAGTCGTGACTATAACCTCCGCCCCCTCTTGGAAGAATGATTTAAGCCTACATGTTCCAGAAAGATGCCGTCTGTTCCAGCCTTGAATTTATTATCTGATCGTTAATTATGCATCGATGTCCGTACCTTTGGCTACTTCTTAGTCACATCAGCTGTTGCTGTTTCGATTCAGTGATCCACAATACTTTGTGCTTGGCTACTCCATGATATCAATAAATAACAGCTAAGGAGTTTAGTAATCGAGTCACGTCATCACAATGTTGCATTCCTTTTCCCTTTCCTTAACATTAGTAGTTAGACACATAAGTTTACATAACTTAGAAAAGAAAATCAACCATTTCATTCAATCTGATATAATGTTTATAGGAGAATAAATCAGCATCAGTTTGCCTTGCTTATTAATTTGGGTGTAATAAATAAATCTAAAATAACCAATAAAATTTTTTACTTGTTTTTCTCTCTTATATTATTGACGTCTAATGTCTCTAGTCATAATAAAATAAGGGTTAAGAGAATTGAATAGGGCAATATCTACTTATTTATCAAATTATCAAATTACCTATAGATTTATTGATGTCCACCTGTGATATTTGATAGACCTATCTATCTATCTATATTCACATATGGGAGAGAGGGCTTTTTTTTTTGCTATATAAGGTTCATCAATTAGTTCATTTCTATAGCTGTCTTATCGTTGCTATTTTTATTTTTAATTTGTTTTTGTGTACAGAATATTGAGAGGTCAAATGAGCTATGAGAAATATTCACTTCTCGTTGTTGTCCAGTTATCAGGATGACTACGAGTCTACATTACCAAATAGTTTCAGTGAGATTTCTCAACCTGTTTTGAGGAGATATCTTTCCATTTTCTGTAATTGGTTTGCATAGTCCTTTTCATTTTGATGCTGATAGTATTTTCCATAATTTAAGGAACAACTGCATTTTGGTACGTGCTTAGTAGTTTACAACTCTGTGTATCAAAGACCATCATAGTGAGCAGCAAATGTACGATCGACAGAAATTCTTTATAGCATTTTCATGTTCGCTTGATTTGGTTCATCACAAAAACCTATGAAACAAATAGAGAATTCATTACAACATTCCATGATGACTTCTATTACTGAATTAAATTGATACAGGTAGCAGACTATTCAGCTCTAAGAGATTGGTTCGTCTATGCCGGTTTAGTAGCCGGAACATAAAGCGAATATAGATGGCATGATATAAACAGTGACACTAAGAAACCCTTCATCAGTCTCAATCATGGATCGCTACTTTCATTGAATTTAATGAAAAGAGAGCTGCTTCAGCTAGCTATGTGTTTCAAAAGATTCTTGGTGCCTGTGGTGTGGCTTAAACATTGCATGTGTAAGGAACTTTTTTACTTGTACAGCCTCTCTCAGTTTATGTAAGGGGGCATTGGGACAGGAATATTCGGCTACTAGCAGACATGACGTCCAAAAAAATCTAAACCATCGAATTCGAGGGTTCTTGATGCAATTTGGAAGCATCCGGAGTGCACAAGTCAGATGCCGGCTTGCAATCATCAGTTAGTTAGCATCTGAGACACGACAATTAGCATAAAACTAGCTGTTTTATTAATTTATATTGTATTAGAAATCAAATGCATTTCTTCATGAGGGGCGTACAAAGATGACGTTGACACTCGGTGTCTCTTAGCTTTATAGTTTGGAATGTAAGCACAATTAAAAAACATCTAAAGGACGCTAGCATTCTCGCTCTAAAGATCCATTAAGCAAACTTGATCCAACTATCATCAACTTACATCTGATTATTAATGACTCGACTCACGAAGACAATAAAGATGAACAACAATCTTACAACCTTTCTTTTGTAGATACGATCTTTATCCGGTGTTATGAATTATGATGATATTTATTACACAAGCACAGTGATATTATACGAAATTGATACTTGAAATAGACCTTGCCAAATTTGATTCCGTTTTACTGGAGTGCCCAAACAATAGACTCGCATATAACGTGTCAAAGTTAGAGAACACGAACACGCCCAAACAGATTAAAAAAAGAGGAAATAAATACATAAATAAAATGGTTAATACCCTGAAAAACGCCAAACTGGTACACTTGTGACAAATTTACCTAAACCTATTTTTTTTTTACCACCAAAAACACCAAACTGGTATACCTTTGACAAATTTACTCCAAACTGATACACTTATGACAAATTTACCCTATGTTAGTTTTTGTTAGATTTTATTGTCAAATTATTAAGTTAGATGACACGTGACAATTGACCGGTATACCAATTTGGGATTTTACGTTCTATTTATCACAATTTACAATTTTTGTGATTTTTGTGTGGTATTAATCCAATTTAGTGAATGGTATATTTGTTATGAATTTACCAATTTAGGGTTTTTTATGATCAATCGGGTTAATTTGTCACAGGCGTACCAGTTTTGGGTTTTTCATAGTCAAAAAAATAGTTTGGGGTAAATTTGTCACAGATATACTAGTTTGGGGTTTTTCAGGGCATTAATTCTAAATAAAAACAAGAAAAAGATGGTTGTTTGAAGATACCCCAACATTGTCCCACAAAGTAGAGGGCAATCAGACTCCAGTCAAGACAGGTGCACACTACCTGCAAAAAAACATAACCAATACCAGCAATTCTTTTGTACTTGCGCTCAAACAATATTCTTTTAGCTTCATATTCCACATTGCATCTTGAACCTTGGTGTAGATCTTATCACATGAATCGACCAAAACCCATATGATAATTTGGCCATGGATCAGCTACTTTCAGTAATGGAAATTTAACCCATGGATGAGATGAGGACTAGGCATGTATTTCAAGTCACAGAAGTAGAAGCCATAAAGCACAATTTGTCCCGGGTTTGGCGGAGTTTTTAGGATAACTTCTTCTTCTTCCCTGTCGGCATTCTTCTTACCTCCATTCAAAATTTTCCAGTAAGGGCTATTTTCCTGCTTCTTAGTCTTTAGCCACGAGCCAAACATACGCCCACCCTCTGCATCAAAATTTCCTTCTTTAAACGGCACCTCCTCACAATAGGTAGCATAGTGCCCTTTCTTTCCACAAGAGTAATAATACTGTGGGAGCCTCTCATACTTAAAGTCCAGCCAGATTTTCTGCCATGCATTGCTGATAATAAAGCCTGATTATAGAGGAGACAATAGGTTAAGTTTCATTCTTGCTTTTCCTATTTTGATAGAGGCATTACTTTTTGTTTTGATTTTAACCGCCGAAACCACTCCAATATTACTTGCTATCCGGCGAACCGCATCTTCCGTAAATCCATTCACATAGCAGCCCATGAATATGAACCCAGAATTCACACGAGTTAAAATCATAGCATTAGGGAGGAATATTCGGCTCCCATGATTTTAAGACAAGCAGGTGGTTTGCAAAGGACCAAGGACCTGAATCCATTACCTTATTCTTAGTAATTTCAGTGTCAAAAGTGAAACAGAAAATATCATGTCGTAATTGGATTATCTCCACACTTTCTAGCCTCCAAGCTTTCCTCATTGTGTTTTGAAATGTTTGGGAGTTAACCTTTGGGTGTGTGTAGCTATTCGAGGAGAGAGCATTTGCATTCCTTCATTTTCTCCTCAGAGGCTATATTCTCCATTGGCTTGATGATGTTGGCTAACCACATTCTCCCTAATCGTTTGTAGAGAGACGCCATTTGTTGCTTTGAGTCTTCTGCCTCTTCCTTGGCAGCTGATCAAAAAGGAATCAAGCTTTGGGATCAGACAATCCACTTAGTGAGAGATGATTAAAGCAGGCGGGTGTAAGAGGGTCAAGATTTTTATGGTATTTGGGTGGAGAAGGGATAGGGTTTCAAGGAATGTTAGGGTTTTGAGCTACCCCAAAAGATAGAGAGAGACTCTTCAAAAAGAGAGAATTTGGAGGATTCTCACTTTAATTTTTTGACAATTTATCAATTTAGTCCTTCTGGTTAAGTTTGACTAACAATTGATGACTTGGATGTTAACCATTTTCTATTATATAACCAGCGTTGACATGGACAATTTTTACAAATTTTTAAATTTTAATGAATTTTTTTTATAAAATTTTTAATTCTTTTATTTTTAATATGTTTTTTCACTATTCATCCTCCTTGAAGGACCATCAAGGGTGAGTTGGGGCCTTGGTGACCCCTGCTGACCGTTCGAGGAAGAAGAACACTGAAAAAGCAAAATGAAAATAAAAGAATTAAAAAATTTATAAAAATTTCAGAAAACATTTTAAAAATTGCTTAATTTGTCAATGTCAACGATTTCTGATTTTGACTGAAATGACTACATTAATAAATCATCAACATTTTTAGGACTGAATTTGCCAAATTGAAAAGTTTAGAAATGGATTAATCTTTTTACAATTTGTTCATAACCATTTGGACAATTATTGCACTTATTCATTGTACTTTATTATTCTTGTTAAACCTTAGTTAACTGTGTTTTTGGATTCTCTTTCTATTAAAGAACTTTAAATCAAGGAAAATTTTCACACATTCTCTACCCTGTATCAAGGGACCAACATATAGAGGAAAGTGCTAGCCCAATTGAGGGTTTAATATTAAACATATTAGGGAGTGATCAAAATCGTTTCGCTATAACACACTCTAATACAAAATATGCAAAGGGAGCTTTGATGGAGTGATGAAACTACAATATAAGTGCAAGGATAAGTAAATTTCATTGGAATTGAAATTCGCATACCAAGTCCGACCAAAAAAAAAAAAAAAAGAAATTTGCATACCAAGGAAATGATGAAATACATCACACATATATGAAAAATATATGAAAAGAAGGATAAATAATGTTACGAATACAATTCCAAAATTTAGGATTATAACGATTGTATCAACTCATTTTTCAAGTTCATGGACGAGAAAGAGGAGGGTTTAGCAAAGATGGAGTGTTTGAAATTTAAAAAAATATATATGCTCCGACAAATCCATCCTTCATTCCCGCGAATTTCCCTTGCATTTCATTTCTATCTATTTCTTTCCTACTCATTTGGGACGCGCATGACATGCCAACCATTACGTTGAAATAGTTTAAACAGAAATATATTTTTCTATTTCTATTTTTAAAAGAGTTTTAAGCAAAAATAACCGTTTGATAACGACACAAAATTTCTTCCTTTCGGCGGCGGCGGCGAGGCGAGGACCTTTTATATAAAAAAAAAATGATTTAGTAACAAAAAAAAATAATGAATAAAATAAAATAAAATAAAATAAATAAAAATAAATCATAAAAAATAAAATAAAAATATCATTTTATTTTAAATTTTAAATATCATTTTATTTTAAAATTAAAATATCCTTAAAAATAAATTTATTTTATTTATTCTATTTTATTTTATTTTAAGAATAAATTTATTTTAAAATGAATAAAAATAAGAAATAAAAATAATTTTATTTGGCAAAACACTCAAGGCAAATAAAAATAAATTTATTAAATTTATTTTTAATAAATTTATTTTTATTTATCATAAATAAATTATTTTTAATGAATTTATTTTTAATAAACTAAAAATAAAATGATAAATAAAAATAATTTATTTATTTTAATAAATTTTTTTTTATTTTTAAATGAATAAAATGAATATATTTATTTTTATTTTTAATAAAATGAGGAGAGGTGGAGGAGGAGGAGGAGGTAGAGATGTAGAGGAGATGAGGGAGGACTCACCGAAATTAGGGTTTAGTGAGATAAATTATTTTTGATTTTTCTTTCAGAAATTAGAAGTAGAAAATTTTAGCTTCCGATTCTTTCTTCTAAACCTATTTCTATTCCAGAAATAGAAAAACTGAATAGGTTTATCAAACGAATTTCTCTTCTAGAAACGGGTCTGGGTTTTTCTGGAACAGAAATTTTGGGTTGTCATGCACCCCCCTTGTGTCTCTCGAGAGATAAGAAGGGAAATATTCAGTGGCTTGTGAGAGTCATGGACCTGGCTGACATGACGCGCATTAATATGACTAGATACATTTAGAAATTGACACGTGTCCTAATTAGGAAAAAAATCGAAAAAATAGATTCTCTCTCCTCATCTCCATCACAGCCACCATCTCTCCGGCCAGTTGAGAATCCACCGTCCAACTTCGGCCCTGTCCACCGTAACCTCCATCTTCAAAGCCCACCTCCCACCATGGCTACAGCGGCAAGTCCCTTCCTCCGCCTTGAACGATTATGGAGTCTCTCTCTCTCTCTGGTGTCCCCTTCCATCGTCCTCCCTTCGAGTTCCTCCAGCGAGCTCCTTCCGTGAAGTGCGGCCGCGACGGATCTGGAGCCATGGTGGCTCGAGCTTTACCCTGGCCACAAGCTAGCTCGAGAAGCCACGGCCTCATCCAGATCTGGACGAGCAACATTGGAACCAACCGCGAGCGATGACGAAAGTGTAGCTTGGGCCAACCGCGAGCGATGACGAAAGGGATGGAGACGGTGGCTGGAGGCTGGAGAGGAGGTGTGCGAAGAAGAAGATAAATATTAAATTTTTATTTATTTTTATTCCACTCGGCAGACACGTATCAACCTATTATTGGACATTTGTAAAAAAGCGCGCCGGCACAATTCATGCGGTAATTGCAACCACTTAGAGATCTCAGAACATTGAACTGGCTTTTGATTGCGTGAATCAGACTCGTGGAGGTGCACCTTTTCAAAACCTTTTTCATCTGGGGAAATATTAAATATCTAGCATGGTAGATGAAGTCGGTCACGATATTTAAGGGTTCTTTTTAGGATAATTATAAAAAGAGAATCCTAGAGATATTTTATATACATCAACTTAGTCATAAGCTTTTTGATTTGACAAATTTAGTTTTAGATTTTTTGACGATTTGCTAATGTAGTGTTTCAGTCAATTTTAGCCGAAAATCATTATTGTGAACGGCTATCCTATAAAGCATATGGCATGGACAAGTTATACAGTATTTTAAAAGGTTTTTTCAATTTTTCATTTTTTAAAATTTTACTTTTGCTTTCAACTTAAAGTTCAATGGGGTCATAGGCCTACATTGGAAAGAAAGCAAAAATAAAAAAGTCAAAAAATTTCAGAATTTTTTTTGGAAAAAAAATGCAATATTTATCTATGTCAGTGCCGATAGTGCCATGTGAGATGGTCAACGTTGACGTCAATAATAGAATGTGAATTGATACAGTATAACATATTTATAACTTTTTTCGGTAGTTTTCCTGTTCTTTTTATACCATGAATAATGAGGGACCATGTGTTTTCTTAAGTCACCTATGAATGCCTCTCTTCTTCTTCTTCGCCACAAAATCAATAAGGGATGAAATTACAAATTTAATAGCAACTGTATGCCATTACCTTCAATAGCGATCCCCCTCATATGATGTCATAAGAGCTTTTAGCATATTCGAATTTCCTTTTTCGTCTTTTAATAAGTAAGATTTTATTTCGTCAGATAAACAATGACGAAATCATTTTCAAATTGACAGCTCCTTTAATGTTATAAAGGAACAAATGGGCTACTTTTATTAGCTTTAACTAATTGATATTTATTTTGACTATTTATATTTCATCAGTGGCGAAATAGATAAAATGCATAATCGTTATTTAGACACGACAAGGATCTTCAGTGTAATCATACTAAATAAACATTAAGGGCTGACGGTAACCAAGCACTATTTTGAGCATAGAATTGCTTAAAATAAACAAAACAAGTTATGTGATTTTAGTGGTTATAAATGGATACAAAAATAAATGTGAGCAAATGGAACCTAAACATTTGGGATTTATTAATTTAATTAAAAATTACAAAATAAGGAAGATTTGGATTACAATGTGAATTTGAAAAGACGGAGGTTTAAGAAATCACATTGTTATTATCTCAATCGTGAAATCACATTGTTATCATCTCAATCGCTTTTTGTAATATCAATCTGTCTTTAGTTTATCTTAAAAGATCGTGATTCATCTAAATAAAATACACAAGCTTTCACAAAATTTATTGCTCAAAAGTTGAGGCGAAGTTATTTTTGCAGCAAGGTACTTGTTTTTGGCATGTGCAAGTCCACCAGCAGAAGGCTGAAGGAGAGGGTACATGACTCGATATTTGACAACCTATATAGAATGACATTAGCATAAAATCGGCTAGCTTTTTTCATTCCTACTTGTCGACACCTGAGTTTGCTCGCAAGTCTATCAACTATCTCAGGGATGAAACTTGCCGGCAATGTCGGAATCCAACCCTAAATCGAAGACAGTCATCATTTCACCGTCTTGCACTCATTTATTTTTTACCACCGAGTTTCTTCTCCATGTTGCGACTAAGGAACATTGTAGTTTCAGGACCTCTAGGACTCTATCCAATCCATGAAAATATACTTTCCGACACAAGGGATGGGCGCCGAAGCTCGGTATGAACTGTCCTTTATGATAGCCGCTAGCTTCCTTGCTCTCCTGATAATCGCTCTCCTCTTATAGGCTTCTCTTTAGGCCCGAACAGAATTTGGACCTTTTGGCCCGATTCGAGCCCTTTAAGCTTAAATTTTCGGCCCATCAAGCTTTTGACCCTAATCCTCTGCCCGTCGCGTCTCTCTCTTCATTACCGGCGTCTCCTCATTCCCCTTCCAAACGTTGCTTCCATCTCGTCCTTCCTCTCGGCTGCTGCTGAGCTTCGCCACCTCGCCTCTTGCTCGCTCTCGTCGCTCCTTCACCTCCGTCCCCGCCATCTCCATCTCGTCCCCTCACCATTAGCTCAAGCCGCTGCTCTCGCTGGTTCATCGTCGCCACCTCCAGCTCGTCTTCACCAGTCCAGCATCCTCCTCCCGTCACTCGCCAACCCACAGCCACCACCTCCTTCCAGTCGCTGCGCCACTACCTCTCGGCTCTACCCTCTCGCCGGTACGTCCTCATTGCCTTTTCCATCTCTCCATCCTCACAGCCAGCTCTCGCTACGCCCTCCTCACCACAACTCCCTCCTTCGACTCCACCATCTCCAATTCACACTATACTGTAGCTGCTCGCTCTATCGCTCTCATCTCCGCCGCTGCTCACTTTCTTGAGCTCACGCTCACGAAACCATAGTCTCTGGTCTCGTCATCTCGGTCATTCGCCATCTCCATCTTGTCACCATACTCTCTCGGTCACTCACTCTCCAAATCCGTCGTTCCCTCATCTCCTTTACCGTCGGTTTCTTACTCCCTCTCGGTCTCTGTTGCACATCATCGCTCACGGCAATCTTGCTCCCTGAAGGTATCTCCTTCACATTTTATTATGTTCGAGGTCAAAATTGTATTCCCAGACGTCGTCATGGTCGCATTTGTGTAATTGTGGTTTACTTGTGGTTAATTAGCATGTTTATAGTGAGTTGAGTGTTTAATGACATTTTCTTTAGAATAGAGATGAAAATGGCCAAAAAATTGGATACGATTATGAAGTATAAAAAGTTAGTACTTTAATAACCAAGTGACATTTTAGTAGTATTTAGGTAGAATAGAAGTTAGTTCATGTTTCAACTAAAAGACAAAAAAAGTGATGAATGAAAAATGGAATTGTTTTAAGCTTAGAATTGTATATTAGGCTAGATTTGGTTCATGCTTAATTAATGTCTCATTGTCATCAGTTAATTAGGAAATTTGGATTATTTAGTTTAAGTATTTTCATGCTTAGTTTCGGGTATCATTCACGGGAGTCTTATCCAAGGCACATTAATAAGGCCTTGTCTAATGTTGCCCAATGCTTCTCCAGTTGTTTATTTTACACACTTCATCTACCTTCTTTTGTTTGATGTTGTATAGTTATTCTGTTATGTGATTACATGGTTTGTAGATACAATTTCTGCAAATTCGCCATGCATGTTCACCTAGATGGATGTGCCTAAGAATTGAAAAACGATAATAGATTGCACGACCAAACGTTTATGAAACAATGAGAAAAGGTATCAACTCTCATTCCTGCATTTTCGTTCCCAGAAATGAAACGATTTCAGCGTTTTACTCGACTTCTAATCGATCTACAACTTAAAGAAAGAAGAAAATATTTACAAAACCAAATCCACCAACGTCCTCAGCGGTAGGGTTTGGGAGAACATAAGCTAAGTACCTTGTATGAGGAATCGTCCGCATTTACTTGGAAATCGTCACTTGCCTCGAGGCGACACTATTGCATTAATAATCAAATACATTTCTCCATGTAACCTTAAAGGAGTACGAGAATGACGTTGATACTTGATGTCTCTCAGCTTTACAGCTTGTAAGCACCAATAAAAGAACATCTAAAGGACACCAGCATTATAACATGCTACAACAAGGACATGTAACCATCAACCATGTTAATTTTGGTTTTATAGCACAATAACATATTCTCGCTCTGACTGTGTTAAGTAATGAGAAGAGTCACATTAAGCAAACCCAATCTGATCATATTTAACTCATATTTGATTATAAATTGGTTGACAAAAAATTGTCCAAAAAGTCCTAAACATATTATACGGCAGTTAATTTAGTTTTAAGCTTTTAAATTTGGTCAATTTAATCTTAATCTCTTGACTATTTGCAGCTAAATCGAAAATTTAAGATTGAATTAACTGTTGTACAATAGGTTTAGGATTTTGTGAATAATTATGCCATTGAATTGATGCATGAGGACGATAATGATGAATGACACCTCAATAACCTTTCTTAATAAGTACTAAGTAGGAACTTAATCGGGTGACATGACTTATGACGATAATTACAACCCAACAACAGTGGTGTCATGAACAATTAATATTTGAAATAGGACTTGCTAAATTCGACTCCCCAAATTGGATGGACTCACATGCACCATATCAGAGACAAAGAACATGAACCTGCATCTTGACAAATAATCATTAATGAACTATTACTAATTTCACTTGCCGTATTATTGACATGTGAAAAAATTCGATAACAAAATTAATAATGGACGCAATATCCTTCATCCAATGAATTAACGCATATATTTGAAGATTATAATTGCTACATTATTATAATGCACGTGTCCAACGTGAAACTGCAATTCCATGAATGTCGTGGGTAAGTGTATATGCAAAAAGACTCTAGATAATTTGAAATGGAAGCTACATTTACAAAGAGTTGTGAGCATGCTCTAAATACTCGGTCACTCTCTCACCCCATTAGCGGCTACACAAAGTAACCTTCTCTGTCCCAAAAAAAAAAGTAACCTTCTCTAGTGTATCCATCTCTAGTGTATCCATAGGAGCCTCCTGGTATGGCGACGATGCTTGCGAGGAGATTTGGAAAGCCTCATACTCTCTCTCTTTCTCTCTCTAAGCATCTCCGCCGATTGACCCTCCTTACATCATATCTCAACCTGTCGCGACCAAATTTTTGGGTGTGGACCACCTAAGGTTTGGCTAATGGATTGTTAAGCCTAGACTTAACGCGGGCTCTCCCAAGCCTATACCAATTCGCGACTTAGATTCAAGTTTTTAACATAGAATTGATTTTCAATTAGGAGTCGCCACTAATCAATTTATGGTAGGTCGATTAGACACCTAAGTAAAATAATGGGAGAATTATTTTACTTCTACGAACCGGAGATTATGGGTACGGGGACTTTGTTACACTAGATTTCTCTAATACCCTTTCGGTACCATTCTTTTAGTTTTGAAAAATGTTTGGCAAGGAGTTTAGATTGATTTTAAATCTATTTCACTAACATGTAAGGTGGTCATGCGGGTGCACAATTCACAAATTTAACACCCAAATAAACAATAAATAAATTGCAAAAAGACTTACCTCAAAGCAACGAAAGCATCTGCAATGTTAAATTAAAATCCACATTAATAATCCTATATGGTTTCTAATTAACATGCAATTTTTTTTTTTTTTTCACTTTTTTAATGAAAATCATGCAATATGCAATGCAATATTAACTAAATGACCTAATTCTAATGACATGTAATTTCTAATTAAATGGGCCTAGCAAAAATACTAAACGACACGCATCTCAATGAATCTAACACTAATGATGTGCATATGAAGTTTTTTTTTTTTTTTTTTTTAAATAAGCATGCAATTTATTCTAAATAATAAAACTAATGTGAAAATTATTTATTCTAAATAATAAAACTAATGTTAAATAAGCATGCAATTTAACCTATGACACTTTTTTTGTATTTTTCAAGAAATTCGAAATTAGGTGAAATGTGAAAATTACCCAATTAGATTAAGATCCTATTTAATTTATATTAGGAATTAGGTTGAGCCATATCCTAATTTAAACTAAAATATTATCTTAACCAAAATAATCCTAAAATGCAATATATCTAAAAAAAAAGTACCTAAACTTATAATAAATTAAAAAAATATCTAAATTAAACTAAATGCAATTTTTTATCCTAATATGCAATGACGTGCAAAATGTACCATAACTCTACATAATATATGCATGATGATTTTTCTTGTGTTTTTGTTTTCTTTCTTTTTTTTCCTAAATTTCGAAATTAATAATTGCCAATAATTGAACATGCAATCCAAGTTAAAAAAAATGAACTAGCAATCTAAATTAATTGATTTGCTTTTTTTTTTATTTTTGAAAATTCGAAATAAAATTCCTATTATGAATGCAAACCCTAAAACTACATTTTATTTTTATTTTTGTTTTTTAAGAAAACTAACCTAAGTAATACCACAACAAATCAAGCAATATTGATACCCAAAATTGACGAACCGTATCTCGCGCATGAGATCGGGTTGGTCAATTTCACATAAATCACGAATCGGATCTCGGGCGGGAGATCGGATTGGCAATTTTTTAAGTAATTGCGAGTCGGATTTCGAGCGCGAAAATCGGACTAACAATCAATAATTTCAAGGCGATTTTATATCATGGAATTATCAATTTCACATAAGAGGATAATTACACTAAAAAGATAAAATAAAAATAAAAATAATAAAACAAAAATAAGATAAAGAAAATACCTAAATTTCTTTTGCTTTTCTCTTTTTTCTTTTCTTTTTTTCTTTTTTTCTGAAAAAGAAAAAGGAAAATAAAGCTGGTGGCCGGTCCGGCGAGGGGAAGTCTCCGGCTAGGGTTCCGGCGAGGGCATCGGGAGCGGCGCGACGGCGGCGTGGCACCAGAGGGATTCGGAATCACCACGGGGCGACACGGGCGGCACTGCGGAACCGGTGGGTAGCGTCGCGGGCAAAGCAGGGGCTTCGAGTCTCCTGGCGTCGGTCACACAGGCTGCGGAGATCGGATCGGGGCTACCGCGGGGGCCTCAGATCTGCAGGCGCGGTGGTCTTCGACGGCGGCGGCGAGACCAGAGGGAGCGGCGGCAGCGTTGGGGAAGGGCAGCGGCGTCCGGGGGTTCCTGTTGCAGGTGCGGGCAGCAACGGCATAGGGTGATAGAAGCAGCTGTGGCGAGGCGGAGCAGAAGCGGGTCGCGGCTGGGCGTCAGATCGTAGCAACGGTGGCGGCGAGCTGCTGCAAGAGCCGCTCGGAGGTGTTGCAGTGGCGGATTGCGGACGCGATCGACAGGCGGGTCGCGTACCGGCGTGGGGGTTCGGCAGACGAAGCAACGAGAGGTTGCAGGCGGAGCGGCGTGCGGCTGACGGACGTCGGGGCTCGGATGCCGGCACGGGCGAGCGGGGACGGCACGGTCGGATGCCGGAGGGAGCGGACGGCAATGGCGCCGGCGGAGACCCCCCCTCGCGAGGAAGATGAACAATCGCGTGGGGGGGCTTTTCTTTTCCTTTCTTTTTTTTTCTTTCTCTCACGTCAACTCTCTGCTCTCCCTCTCTTCTGCTGCACTCTCCACCTTTTGTCTTTTCGTGTTCTCTTTTTTTTTTTATTACTCGACGGAATGGGACCCCTCTCAATGTGGGCGAATGTTTCAATTTTGTGGCCTCCCCTTAACCCTAGGTATTTTTTACATATTTATAGGGCACGGATTAGGGTTTTAAAATTTTCCAAATTCATCCCCACGTAGATTTCTTTTCGAAACGTAATATTTATTTTTTTCCAAACGAAATATTTGCTTTTTCAATTGAAATCTTACAAAGATAAATCCATAAAATCTCTCCGAGGATATGGGCTTGGGCCGATTTGCTTTCTTCGTGAGCTTAACCCGACTCATCAAGTTAAAGTTCTTAACCATCAATTTGAACCCATTTGTCACCGGCCCAATATAAATGCAAATTAAAACATAAATGCACCTAAAACTATATGTTATGCAATTGACTATTTTTTCAAGGATAAAATTAACCCTTAATTTTTTAATGTAATAAATGACTAAATGGGTCGCCAAAATTTAGGTGTCAACACAACCTTACAGCCATTTGGGTGGTCACAACTCACAACGAGGTTGGCCATTGGTATGAGGTTGCGTGGGACTGTTTGAGTTTGCAATACCCAAAAGTCATTTGATAGTCCATATTTGGATTGTGATAGAATATGATAAGAAGTTATTTGAAATCCTTCAAATATCCCTTAGATTGTAGAAATATCATATCAAATGTTTGGTGCAACCTAAGATAGGTTTTGAAATGTTTGAAAATGCAATGTAAGATAAAATTGAAAATCTTTTAAAATCCTTCTTGTCAAAAATCTTTCAAAATCTTTGAATATCCCAAGTCATAAACCCTCTCGACCACTGTCGTTAACAAGCAATTTCTGGGAAATCAACCTCAGAAGCTTGACAACTTTCTACACTTATGACCTCTTTCATTAAGCAAAATTGTGAACCAATTTCTGGGAAATCAACCTCAGAAGCTTGACAACTTTCTACACTTATGACCTCTTTCATTAAGCAAAATTGTGAACCGAAGGCAAGGAGGATCTCTCTTTGGCGTTTCATCAAATACTTGATGAACACCTATTTCAGAGTTGACCAAGAGAGAGATCCTAAACAATGGAGGCCAAGAATGAGTAATCAAAGGTTAAATAGAGAAAGGAACTAAGAGATGATTAGGTGATGATGGCAAAGCTGGAAAATTGATTGAGAAGGAGAGTGAGCCATGAAGGTGAGCTCTAGCCTTCCAAGTGAGCCGTGAGTAAGGACATCGGCGAGGATGGATGTTGAAGTAAGGAATCGTCACGGTGGACGGCCATTGTAGTGGTGGTGGGGTGCTGTCGGTGAGAAATGCTAAGGATGGCAAGTCTTGTTTGAGGTGCGATTTTCCGCTACGTGGGAATTGTTAAGTTAGTTTTACCCAGCTTTATCCTACCTCCTAAGTCGGATTTCTTATCTGGCATTTTATTTGGATACATCCAAGTTTGTCTAGTCCAGAGAATGTTACCAAACACTGGATAACATAATTTAATAATCCTATATGGATTTAAATCCGAAGTACCAAACACAGTCATAGAGCATTTAAGGGTAAAAGTGAAATTTTAGTAAGTTATAAGGGCAAGAAAGGCAACCCAAAAAAGTTCATTAATCTTTGAAAATGGCTTTCCGAAACCGTTGCAAAGCCAAAGTGAGGAAGCACCTGCATTAGGCTTTGCTTATGCTAGCTTTCATTGAACTAAAGCTACGGTTGTGGTTTGAGGATGACTGACCCATCTGCTTTTATCCTCTCTAACTCTCCACGGAGGAATTAACATTTTGACTAAATGTCACATGTTCAGCTTACAGACTCTCTCTCTCTCTCTCTCTCACGGTGATCTCCAGTAGACATCTGGAGAGCAGCTGGGACCTGCTTTGCCCTTTTTTGGCCTTCGAATAGTTCTGTTTTTCTCCAGCTATTGCTTATAACTTGCGATCCTTTGCTCGCCCTCCCACCCTCTCTGTCTGTTTTCCATTACCTCCATGATGCAAGTGACAACGCAAAAGGACAATGGACTGATTTTTTCGTACCAAACACGGAATTACTGCTCTAAGTAAGGTATCTATCCTTTGTATCAAACATGTCATAACTACTTTAAATGAGGAATCCTATAACACTTAAAGTCTCACATTACAGCAGAAAAAATCTGTGAAGCAATTCATAGGTTGAGACCTACATCAAGTTGCATCACCTCGGACAATCTTTAAAAAAAAAAAGAAAACAGAGAGGGAGAGATGCGAAACAAAAGGATAATGGATGATTTTTTTTTCATAACAAACATGCCACTGCTACTCTAAGTAGGGAATCTATCATTTATACCAAACATGTCATAACTACTTTAAATGAGGAATCTTATAACACCTCAAGTCCCATATTGGAGCACAAAAGATTTGTAAAGTGATTCATAAGTTGAGACCTACATCAAGCTACATCACCTCGAACAATCTTTTAAAAAAAAAGACTAAGTAAGGTATCTATCCTTTGTATCAAACATGTCATAACTACATTAAATGAGGAATCCTATAACACGTAAAGTCTCACATTATATTAGAAAAAATCTGTGAAGTGATTCATAGGTTGAGACCTACATCAAGTTGCATCACCTCGGACAATCTTAAAAAAAAAAAAAAAAAAAAAAAAACAGAAAGGGAGAGATGCGAAACAAAAGGATAATGGACGATTTTTTTTTCCTAACAAACATGCCACTGCTACTCTAAGTAGGGAATCTATCATTTGTACCAAACATGTCATAACTACTTTAAATGAGGAATCCTATAACACCTCAAGTCCCATATTGGAGCGCAAAAGATTTGTAAAGTGATTCATAAGTTGAGACCTACATCAAGCTGCATCACCTCGAACAATCTTTAAAAAAAAGAAAAAAGAGTAATGAGATGACCTTTTTCTTCTTCTTTTTTTTCTTTTTTTCTCACTTCATTCTTTTATCTACATGTGTGTGCGGTGCTTCTGGGAATTGAACCCCGAACCTAGTACTCTCTGACCCCACCCCTTCAATCCCTTTACCAGTAGGGTCACATGCCTATTGCCATGCGGGGTCCACTTAAAAAGACAAAAATATGATACTACTGAAAGATATGATATGAAGTATGAAGCATGCCCATAAGAACTTGTTTCAACTTCTCTTAAATGCTATAAACCCCCCTTTTCTACAACTATGTTAAAAACCATCTTTGGCCTTAGAAATTGTCCTGTCAACCTAATACATCCATTAAGATAAATTTGAAACATAAGATTCGATGTGAATTATAGAGTCTACCACTTTTGGTGGTTTAGATTTTGGATGTGTCTATGTCTAAATAAATTTTTGTTTTTTACTTAATTTGAATGTTGCGGTTTGACATGTTTTCAAAATTTTAAACATTAGAAACTTTCACAGTATGCAAAGATTGAGACGTAAGTTTGTATATATTTTTGGTACATTTTTCTATTGTTTTAAAATTGTACAGAAAAGTAAAAAAAAATTATTATTATTATTATTATTATTATTATTATTATTATTATTATTATTATTATTATTATTATTATTATTATTATTATTATTTATTTTTCTTTTTACAAAAACGTAATTCTAACAAACAAGTCCATACGGTTATGTAACGGTTTATCCTCAGATACAGGCTTAAGCCTTAAGGGACGTTTCACGTTGTAAAAAAGACAGAAGCATGAACGGACCGTTGCTTCAAGCCTTTTCTTTTCAAGTGTTTAATGAGGGAATCGATTGTTTGGGTGAAAAACTCCCTTCTTTTTACTCTTTTAATTGCTTTGCAATTTGATTTTTATTGTGAAATATGTAAAACCTTTCAAAATATATGAATATCAACGCATACCATGACAACTTTTTTTATCTAATTTTTTTTCCATTTTTGAAAATATATTGGAAACTTTGATGAGAAAGTGGACGAGTAACCTTATTCTCAATTGGAAGGTGACCAACACGGATGTAATAATTCACCTTGTCAATAGCGTACTTGTTCCTAATCTCTTTTACTATATTCGATCACCTCTTGGGGAAAAAAATATATTTCTTTATTATTATTATTATTATTATTATTATTATTATTATTATTATTATTATTATTATTATTATTATTATTATTATTTTGGTTTCTTATTAGTGACCGTCCTAGGAATATAATTACGGTAGAAGGTGGACCCATCGCCGTTGAAGGACATGGCGGGATCACCAGTTGTGGTGTATCCATCCAAAAAGAAGAAAAACAGAGATGAGTACGTGAACAAGAGACCCAACTTAACCCGACGGTAAAGTGGGGGTTTGAGAGGAGGTTCAGCAAAGCCAATTACTCGTGGCTATAAATATGGTAAATTTGAGTCCCTAGGACACCAGGGCAAATTCATTCGAAAGTCAGAGACATGGTCATAGTCACACGCAGAGAGACGGATGTGAAGCTGTCTATAGGTGACCAGGAGGAGATTTGGGAGCGGAGAAGGCAGAAACTGGAAGCGTTAAAGGGGGCCGATCCGAGCCAGCGACAGGACGATCCTGCACAACCTGACAAGTTCATAGATCCCCTGCTATTCTCGGCTGCGAAGGAACCGGACGTCGACAGGTTCATCAAAGCCCTGGAGGATCATTGCGCCAAGGAAAGAGTGTCTTTGCACGTCCTTCTCGAGCGACGCAGCTTCTCCGAGAGCACATTGCTTCACGCTGCGGCAGGTATATTAAAAAGGGCGCGACTATACATTTCAAAATTCTTGTATCTTTCGCACCCAAATTAACCTGACATGAATGGAATACAGAGACTGATGATAATGTTAGAGCGGTCATCCATTTCTTCCCTGAGCACTTGACCTACTGTGCGAACTCCAGAGGAGAGACGCCGCTTCACATTGCAGCTAGAGCTGGGAAAGCTGTTGCGGTTGAGCTTCTCGTTCACCAAGGGGTGCTGATAGACCCTGACCGCTGCGGCAACTCTGCTCTGCATGAGGCCGTGAGGAGTCGCCATCGCAAGGTGATCGGTCAGCTTGTGAGAGAAGACCCCAGCCTGCTATATTATGAAAATAACGAAAGCAAGTCTCCATTGTGCATAGCAATCGAAACAGGGGACTTGGAGGTTCTCACGCTCTTGTTGGAAGCGCCACACAATGGCGAAGACTGGAGGAGATCAAAGGGCGAAAGGATCTGCCGCATGCCACCTTTTCATGTGGCCATTTTACATACGGAAAAGGGTAAATCCTACTTTTGTGCTCTCGCTTATTCTTTGATCTTCTTGGTCACTCTCTTGCGTTCTTCATTTTGGTTTCCACTGGTGGTGGAAAAATGAAGCGTCACAAGCAAAAGTCTACACTATGGTATGATAGCTTGCTATCCTACAGGGTAAAATTGTGAATCAACTCCCGATACTTTGGATTGTCTTAAACGGGATCAACTTTGATTAAAGAATTACAGACATTTTATTCATCCCAATGATTAACTACCTATGTTGTATTTAGATATGCTGATCAAGATGTGGGAAAAAAAGCCGTGGCTATTTCAATTGAGAGATGCGGGGGACGGAACTCCCCTCCACTTCGCAGCATACAAAAATGATGTCGATGGAGTCAAGTTCTTGATCGACAAGTTCCCAACAAGTGTCTTCGAGCAAGACAACATGGGCTATCTCCCTATCCATGTCGCCTGCATAAAAGATAACGTTAGGATCGTCGAGGAGCTACTTCAGCAGTGGCCAGATCCCGCAGAGTTTCCCACTGAGCTAGGACAAAATATTCTTCACGTGTCAGCGACGTACGGAAGCATTAAAATTGTCAAATACATACTAAAAAATCCTAAATTTGGTCACCTCATAAATGCAAGAGATTTCAACGGGAATACCCCACTACATCTGGCTACGTTCCACTACCAACCTTCGGTCGTGCTTCTTGCACGAGACCGGAGAGTTGATCTTAAGTTGGTCAATAAAAATAGCATGGCGGCTCTGGACATAGCAGAGCAGGACATTAAAGGGTTTTCTTTTGGGAAGGTACGACCTTTTACACTTTTCTCACGGCTAATTATTTGTAATGCCAATTAGGGACATAACTAGATCATAAATTAGTGAGGCATCTCATTTGGTGAGATCTGTAATTTAGTTGCCAAAATCATAATATATATATTTTATCTCTCTCTCTCTCTCTTTTCTTTTTTTCTTTTTATACTTTGACTCGCCGCTTGCAGGCATATACGTGGACAACTATGCTATGTGCTGGAGCACTGAGAAGTGGAGATTTAGCTATCTGCAAGTCAACCGATCGGAGCCCACTGAAACGACCTGTAGCGGTGAGGGACTGGGAGGCACATAGGAGCCTAGCAGATTCTCACGCAGTCGTGATGGCGCTTGTGGCTTCTGTCACATACACATCTGGTTTTTCCGTTCCAGGAGGATATAATGGCGCCGAAAGAGATGCTGGTATCCCCATATTACTCCACAAAGCCATGTATAATGTCTTTGTGATTAACAACTCCCT